>JAPDVR010000008.1:37020852-37620852 GCA_026230005.1 Gila orcuttii
TTTGTCATTTTTGTCTTTCTATATGAAGGAGTCCCCGGTTTCTAACCTTGGGTCCCTATAGGGGCTGTCGCAAGATCATCGATAGGCACCTCACTCATGGGTTGGGGTGCTGTCCCCTTGTGGTAAGGAGGACGAGAGCTGTGAGAGAGGGGCGAGGAGATCTCACGGAGGAGCTACGGGAGCATAAAAGGAGGAGCGACGACAGCAAAGGATGAGAGAGGACCAGGCCTGGACAGATATGTTATGATTTGTTTATGTTTGCGGCAGTCGTCAGTGAGTCATCTTATATTTATATTTTATTTCAGCTTAATTAAAAAAATTTTTTTTTTTAAAGATTTGGTTTTAGTGAACGATAATGGCTTTGAGTCCTTTCGCTTTTTCGCCATGTTTGTACATGGAAAAATATGGTCATGCCTCAGACAGGTTTCTTTCCATTTCTTTGTCTGGCAAACAAAGCTGTGCACTTTAGTTACGATAAGATCTCAGTCTGCTCCAATGGAGTGAGGTCCCAAGAAACATGGCCACCATGATATGGCACTGTTTCCTCTTGTCCTTTATAACTGGACAAATTCCTCTTGTCCTCATGACCTCCTTGTACACACACACAACACACAATCCTGGAATTGCCTACTTACCGTAAGAGCTATGAACTTAAACATGCTGCACTTGTTTGAAGACTCAATACACAGAATAGGGTTGTTGAGTCCAGTTTCTGTGGCATGACCAGGGTTTGTTTAGGCAGAAAAAACATATGCATTCTACCTTCTCAATTATGTTTTTTATCGGGACATCAAACAGTCAAATAGTGATAATTCTTTCAGAACCAATGCTGTACCAGGCACTCGCTCCAGGGAAATGAGAGAATCTGGATCTACTCCCTGTTTTGGAAAAGAGAAAGAGAGAATGAGAGTTGTAATACTATCAAAAACCAATGTGTCACTCCCTCTCAATTCTCCCAGACTAATTGGTTTTTAATTTTTGTTCCTTCTGCTCAGTCATGTGCAGTGCTTTTTCAGTCATATTTCAATAGAAGTGACCAGGCTGCCATGCTATTGGGTGTTGTTGTGTTTGTTTTTGCACAGGGATCCAAGGACTTGAAGAAGCGGAACTTCAGAAAGGGAGTCGTATCAGGCAGATCTGCTGTATGTATAATGCTAACATTGTGAAGTGGTTCTGAGAGGCGTGGGAGATCAGTTCTGTGCTGCATACAGATACACAGCACTTCCATGTAATGTCCCTACAGCACGTATGCAGACTGTTAGAACTGTCACTCTTTTAAAAAGGGTGTTTTTTAAAAAGAATCAATACCTTGATTCTAGCACGTACACAGCTTGAGAAAGGGGAGAATTCAAAGTGAAAAGAAAAAAACGTACTCAACTTAAAAAAATGTACTCACTCTCATATCTTTCTGAACTTATATGACTGTAGAACACAAAAGGAGAAGTTGAACAGAATGTTCACACTGTTCTTTTTCCACACAATGAACGTATACAGGTATACTTGTTATTTGTTTTATAAGATGACAGCCACAAAAAAAAGATCAAAATTTAAGTCATCATTCAGTGAAAATCTGCCATAGTTCTCGGATCTCAATCATGCACATTAACAAAACTTGGTGCTTGAAGTTATAATGATGACAGAATTTTTGCATTTTCTTTTTAATGAAGAGGTCAAGTACTCGAAAGCACGTGAATATGAGGCATGCGTTTGGCTGTCTGTTGCTAAGCCTCTAGCCATAGCATTCAAACACAGCATCGTTTCACACTGCAAATGTTTGGCACTGCAATGCAGGAAAACATAACTGGGATTAAATGCTGGGTTTAGAACAATGATAACCCGGTGTTAAGTGCAGTGTATAAAGCCTTAAGTCGTCAGTATTTTAAGTAAATTAAAACATGTAAACTCACAAAATTGAGTTTAAATATTGTCCTTCTTAGAATATGGGGGGGGGGGGGGGGACCTCACTGACGATTGCCGTACACAAAAAGAAATCAAATCGCTCCTCCTTTTATGCTCCCGTAGCTCCTCCGTGAGAGCTCCTCGCCCCTCTCTCACAGCTCCCGTCCTCCTTACCATGGGGCTTCCCAAAGACCCTGGGCTGGGCGTCCGTCCATGACAGCACCCCAACCCATGAGTGAGGTGTCCATCGATGATCTTGCGACAGCCCCTATAGGGACCCAAGGTTAGAAAACGGGGACTCCTTCATATAGAAAGGGCACAGCGCTAAACATGGGGCTCCTCAGTGCTAAACATGGGTTTAAGTAGGGGATGAAATCCCTTGTTTTTGAGCCACCACTGGAAGGGCCTTGTGTGCAGAAAGCCTAACGGTATAATGTTGGTGGCTGCAGCCATAAGACCCAGTACCTGGGTAGTACCTGGGCAGTACCAGTACCTGGGCATTTAAAAATAAAAATCTGCCTGCCCCTATGGGAATTTAACATAGGGGTGTCCTGACTTATGCACCCTGTATTTTAAGGAATAACATTTATTTTTTTATGATACATTATTCATTCACAAAGAAAATTGGTGTCCTTAAAGGTTGGATTTTTCCTCATTTTTTAAATTAAGGCATTAAGATCAATTTCCAAAAGATGATGTTTTTATTCCTCTTTTTAGTCAACTTTAGCATGGGTGTGTTCACTTATGCTAAGCACTGTATATATATATATATATATATATATATATATATATATATATATATATATATATATATATATATTATTTTCCCCTTCATTTCATGTTTCTCCTCACCCAATTAACGTTCTGTATTATCTTCATATTTAAAAATGTATATTACCATATGTTTTTTAATACTGTAAATGCCTAATCATACCTCTTAAGCTTTCACTCGTGACTGCATATCTGTGGGCCTGTATTGCCCCTGGCATTTCATGAAACACTTTATGGCAATTTAACATTATATTAGCATATTTAATTTCAGTCATTAATAGTATATTGTAAGTATAATTATAAAGACATAATTAGTGGTGTTTGGTTTAGGAATAAATCAGAGTTTTCAATCAAAGCTTAAGGTGACACTATGTAGTTTTTCAACCTTCATAATATATTTCCAAGACCCTTGTGATGGTACATCGACTTACAATAGGTTAAATGACACGTCTGCCATAGCCTGATGTGGTCTGTATCGCTTTTACTGGCACTATGTAACTTTGGGTTTTGGGTAGTAACCGGAGCACAAAAAGAACTACAAAATTCGACCGCTTTACGGCATACATAGTTTTTCTTCGTTTGTGATGTCTTTCATAAAATCATGCATCATACTCTACCTTGTCTGTGGCCATTGTTGATTCCAAAGCCGGTGCTGGATAAACAGCGAGCGTGCGCGTGCGACAGTAGGCTGCGGTAGGCTAAATTATTTACGACAGCGGTAATGGACAATTCCGCTTCCAACCTGTAGGGCGACCGCAGAGGAAAAGTTCCTTGGTGTTGCTTTAAGTGAATGCATTATTTAGTTCACATCCAGTGTTTCTTTTTTAAACGATCCAGTGTTTTTAACGAATCAGGACTAAAGAATATGCCAAATAATTCACAACAAAACTGCAGTTGATGTCCATTGTCCACAGTAACCAAGTAGCTAACGTGATAAGTTAAATACTGAACCATATCAATTTCAACTAACCTTCAGATGACTCGCAAAACTGGACATTGTTGATAAATGTTTCTTATGCTAAATATTCATAAACTTTTTAACTAGATTCACCTCAAAATATCACCTGACATCATCCTCTTGGCCAATGGCTTGGCTTAGTACAATCGACTCAGACACCGGCTTACGCTGAAGGTGTTCGAATAGCGTCAACACCATGACGTGGCGTCTATGTCCCTTCGAAAGGGAACTAAAGTGGCATGCTGGAATTTGCACTCTGTTTCTGTGAACGGTAAATTTCTGGCCACTTCTAATTATTGGAGGGGGCTTGTCCTCCTCGATGGTTATGGTGGGTACAGCCCTGGTATATTGAGGTCTTTTCATATAGCAGTAAAAATATTAATCATTAAATTCCTATTTCAATATTTTTTTTGCATTGGACAGCAGTGGTGACTTCTTCTGTATGATCTGTATCATGATTGCTGTCAATCAAAGTCCCCTAAGTGCTGAAGAGTTAACGAGGAACCAGCATGATCTGCTCCACCCAGCCCATCACTGACCCCCCAGTGCCCTAAACCTCTCTCTCCTCTAAACTCCCTCCATTACTCACCCTTCTCAGCATTTCAGGCCTAATTGTTTTGATAGGCTGATGCATAGCAGCAAGACATGGTCGCATTGGGGATTCATGTTTGGAGAGAACAAGAGCACAACAAGATGCGAAGCGAATAAGGAGTCTGGAGAGAAGCAGGGGTTCTCTAAACCTCCGATAAAGAGATTTCAAAAACAAGATATGCATTGATAATATAGGAGACAAGGCGTCTCATCTACTTTGTTGTGACCTGCACTGGTCACGATGATTCAAATTGAGATGCTAAAAAAAAGATTATACGTCATCTTGGACACTAATCTAATCATGTTTGGATATGATTTAGACTTTTTAAAATAGGATACATTAAAAGACGCTTGGCAAATGTCGGATAGGGTCACATAGGATGACACAAAACGTGTCTACTGTCTATCATCATAATATGCTCGTCAACTTTGTCAACGAGGTTATAAGTTAAAAATGTATTTGAAAGTGTAAGGAAAAATGTAGGATTTTGCTGAGGTTTATTTTACATAGTCCTGTGGTGATTAATGAACTTCAGTAGTAAAAGTAGACGTGCATGCATATTAATTATTAAAAGAAATGAAAGAAAAATGCTTTTTAAAAGCAAAATTTAGGTCGCACAGGACATGTCAAGCTCTCAAAAGCATTTTATGCCATTCCTTAAACTGATGAAAAGATGATGAAAATACTGATTTTCTATTTGACATTACTGTTTATACAGACAGTGAAAGAAGGACAAGAAATTATATGTAAACAGGAAAACAGGATTAGGAAATCTAACTAGTCAGAATCGAACTTGCGCCACCCCACATCACATGACTACCATAGCTCCAACGTTTAACCTTTCTGATTCTGCATGTGTTTTGGTATATTTCCATCTACTTTCATAGTCATGATATCATCTGAATCAAAATAGTCCATGAATAAGAACCCTAATGACCTCAGTGCTTCTCTTATATCATCAAAGATGGATCACGTAATCCTGTTCTCCCTTAGTTGATAGAGCTGAATTGTTCTAAGCGGTTGACAAAGAAAAACAGCATTGACCAGCCATTCTCACCTTGCTCACTTCAAACATCATCTCTATAGGAACAATTGGCCTGCTTGTAGCGAGCTGTAGTTCCGCGTACCTGTGTTTACCTTTGGTCTGCGAGCCAAGCCAACAGTGGCATTCAAAGGGCACGAGCGGTGGAGTGCTCACTCTCTCACTCTCCCTGTTACCATTGTGTGAAGCCCCCCGTTTACAAGACAAAGGGCTCACTGGATAAGCAGATGTAATGCTCACCCCAAGCGACCTGAGAAAACAATATGTGTTACTGCCATAGTCTTTCAGTGCGTACGTTGAAACCGGTCATGCTTGAAGGACCCTCAGATCAAACACATTTATGGAATTGGAACTATCAAGCTGAAGTTCTTCACAAAGTATCACTAATGCGCATACTTGGTGAGAGATTTGTACCCTAAACTTATGTTAAATGTCCTTATGCTAAAATATGGTACGATAAAACTACGAATTAGCATCTAATTTACAGTCAAAAGCAGAAATCCTAGCATGACACATTAATTATGATTATATTTTATATAATTTAGCTTTTTTGTTATCAGTGATGTATGTTAGGGTGTTTTGTGTTACATTTAATGGTGTTTAGTTAATGTCTATTAATATTTATGATGAACTCCAATTCATCATGTGGATTTCTGTTTTGCCACCTGTATTATTATGGTGGTAATCAGTATATTTCAAGGCAAAAGCAGATTTTGCTATATTTAATATATGGTAATAAGTTGTAAAATACTCAGGCACCAATATGCCATCCCATAATACTTGAAATATTTGTCACTATGTTTTTTTGTTTGTTTTTTTTACAGTAAATTTTTGCCAACTAAAGCAAAAAAATTTTTTTTTTTTTTACCATAAATTGTATTTCATTTTGTTGCACTGTTAATTCTTAGAACTGTGGATGTGAGTTACAGATAATTATCAACCATATAAATTATATTCATTGAAATGTGATATGAATAATAATTAAATATATTTTAGTTATATATAAATGAAATAATGTAGCACAAATAGTATATTTAAAAATGTTATGTTTATTTTATTTATCTAATTTTTTGTTTCTGTTGAAATGACACCAAGTGAAAGGCATGGGGAATGTTGATAGTTTAAATCAGCTGCTGAGAAGTCATTTATAATGTTCAAAAAAACAAGTTTAAATGTCAACATCACCTGTATGCTTCAGATAAAATGGGTTTTAAAATAAAAATAGAGGTTTGCATGCCATATCTTCAACCAGAATATTGTAAAGACTTGGAGGTGTGCTCTTTTGACTCATACCAGTAAGCAAACTAGAAACTATCTACAACCCTAGCAATGACAACCCATCAAAATGCCCTGCATTGGCAACTTTTGCATCTAATATCAAAATGAAATCCAATGGTACATGATATTTTGTAGGACGTGGAGGAAGACACACAGCTGTGAAGAGGCTGCGCCAAGTCAAGGGTTTAAAGGAGTCACAACGGATGCTCTCAAGACATTTGAAATATTCCCAACGGATAAGACAACACCTGTAGAGGACAAGGCCTGGGTCGCCATGCGTCTCTCAAGAACATGAGGTGTCAATCAGTAACGTGGTTATATGGGCTTGTTAATAGTTAACACAGACCCCAGATTTGCGGCCCCTTACAGAGTTAAACTGACACGGACCTGCTGGTGGTGATTGCCGACTGGTCCATCAGAAAACTAAAAAAATATAGATATATACATAAAGGTAAACACATAAACGTCGAGTGAATCTGAGTTTGATGAGGGTGGGGATGCTTGACGACAACGGATATGGAATTTTCAGACAGGGAGTGGAGATTTTATAGGCATAAATAAGGCTTTTACGAGAATTGGGTTTCAACTGCTGCTCGTTTAGCCAAAAGTTACGTCACTCCTGCAACTATTGTCATCTAAATCTCAAAACTCACGAACACTTGCACGCCTCCCTCCCTCGCCAGGGTCAGAGGAACATGATTAAGGACTATCTATCTCCCCCCGCTCCCCCATAATGGCCTTGTGGCTCCAGGCGGAGGGTGAGCAGCGCCATCCTTGACAGACACCTTCAGTAAGCTCTTTCACCCCCCTACCAACAGCCTCGTGCCCCCCTGCCTGCCTGTCTGTGTGACTCCTGCCTCGGTGCTTTGATAAACACTGCCAGCGGGGCTCAAACATGGGTCAAGATAACCTCCTGATGACCCAAAGGCTCCGTCTCCTGTTGTGACACACACACACACACCGCTGACCAGGTCATCTCTACCTGACGAGCCACTTCACTGTCCTTATCAACGTTCTCAATTCAACAGAGGAGCACTTTAAACATTCCTCTGTGAGGTTGCTAATTGGTGGACGATGCCAGTTTGCAAGCTTTGGATTGCATTCTGGCAAGGTTCTCTCAAAGTTACGAACACATTTTCTTTCGGTAACATTAACAGAACTTTCGTTTAAAGTTATATGGTCTTCAGTAAAAGTGTGTTGTGTTCGTGACACAGTCCTCTGAAACATTTTGGCTAGTCTAATGTTTGTTAAACGTTACAACTTGTTTCAGAATGTTCCGAGAACATTCAAACATGATGTTCCCGTAATGTTTTCTCTAACGTTCACATAACCAATTTTGGCCTGGTTTCACAGACAGGGCTTAGACTAAGCCAGGACTTGGTCTTAGTTAAATTGGGACATTTAAGTAGCTTTTATAAACATGCCTTAGAAAAACATTACTGGTGTGCATCTTGAGACAAAACAAAGGCACTGGCATATTTTAAGATACGTCAGTGCAAGTTGCTTTCAGTTCAAACAGCTCAAACATGCAGTTAAGTCTGGGACTAAGCCTCGTCTGTGAAACCGGGCAAAAAAAGACTCTTTGACCGTTCTTAGAACACACGGAAATAACATTTTCATAATTATCCTCAGAAAAACATGCTTAGAACACATTTTTGTTGGCTGGGATGAATTTTTGCAAGCAGTTGATTTGAGGGGCTTGATTATAACTATGTATCATTTTAATTGGTTACAATTTTTAAAGGGATAGTTTGCCAAAAACTGATCAGCTGACTTAACTTTAAAAAGTGAGGAAACCTTAAAATTATTAAGTAAATAAACCATGAGTAATTAAAAAAATTTAGTTATGTGGAAGTTCACATAACAATTTTTTTTTTTTCAATTATTCAACATTTTTTCAATGTGTGGTTGACTTTCTTTCTTTTCCTTGGGGTCCAAAACAATATTGAACCTAACTGACTTTTCATTGTATGAACGAACACATTTGGAAAATTCTTCAAAATACCTTTTTATTGTGTTATTGTGTTTTATTGTGTGCAGAACAAAGAAAGGCAAACAGTTGTGGAGCGACATGAGGGTGAGAGTGAGGGTGAACTTTCCCGCCAAAAAATAACAAGTCTGAATATAATGGCTACAGTCTAGAAGTGTCGCCTGAATGTAGTGGGAATCAGAACAGCAGATGAACAGAGCAGGACTGCATCATGGGGGAAAATCTGATGGAGTCTCCAGCAATAAATGATTATTGATAACTTAGGCTGCTTTAAATCTCTTTAAACTTACACCGTTCCAAAGTTCATCTTAAAAAACTGAATATTTTTTAATTGACATTGGCAGAACAATGCAACAATTTTGTGAATTGCATACAGGGGAGAGATAATATTCAAGCCGACAGCAGAATTTTTACAGATTAAACATTAAGCTCTGATTAAATCGTATAGTGTGTCTGGAAAACTATGACAAAAGCCTATAAAGTAAAGTACACAATACATAAACTATACAGAATCACAATGCTGCGCTCTTGGACGTGTATCAAATACAGAGTCGGTTCAGTCAAGCACAAGAATGTGCTCAAATCCACTTAGTTAAAAATTACATAAAAGTGTTCATGAGATTTGGATTATATGTTTTTTTTGTGGTACATATATAATGAATTAGCTACTTTACATATTTAAATAATAACAATAAATAAAAAGCTACTAAGTCAAGAAATACAGTACATTTTAAAAGTTGATGAAAAGTTGAAAGTTGAGGTAAATGAACCTCAGCTCAAGTCACACAAAATGCTTAAGAAATCAAATGTAGTCTTAAGGTGAAGATACACAGGGCAACTTTTTGAGCAATGTTACTTGGCAATCTTGCCGAGCGATTGTTGCTTGGGAACTTTCCCATTGAAAATTTAGATCGGTTATGGGCCCTGTGTCTCATCTGGTTGCCCATTGACAGCAACATTGCCCAGCAACATTGCCCAAAAAGTTGCCCTGTGTATAATAACCCTCATAGATTCACAGCGCTGAAAGTTTCATTGTCTAATCTGAGATGCGGTTTTCCTCAACCTTCAGAAGGGGCCGTCTTTGTCACATTAGGTCCCTATTAGGTCACATATAATCACATTATCTGAGCAGCAGTTTCATTGTCTTCAGAGGTACAGTACACACACACACACACACACACACACACACACACACGTTTACTTTGTTATCTAAATAGGGACATTCCAAAGACGTAACGGTTTTTATACTGTACAAACTGTATATCTCTCTGCTTACACTAACCTTATCCCTAAACCAACCCATCACAGAAAACTTTCAAAAAGAATTTAATTTTTTTTTTTTTTTATACCAGATTTACAAATGAGGACGTCCCTAAAGGGAGGATTTAGGAGATTTTCTCAGGTTTTGGCCACTTCTGGGTACAAATGTGTTCCCAAAATATAGTTAATAAGTAGGTACACACACAAACACACAAACAAACAAACACACACACACACACACACACACACACACACACACACACACACACACACACACACACACACACACACACACACACACACACACACACACACACACACACACACACACACACACACACACACAGCCAATGCAGTAGCTTCATTTCCTTATCAGCTATCATGAGCTCAAACACAGTAAGGTCAGGAATTACGGTTACAGTTTCAGCAGTTCATTCAATTTACATATATCTGCTGTCAAACACAAATAATCATTGTTCAAAACTAACACGCCACACTGTTAACACAAACTAGTAGAAAGCAACGCAAGGCTAAATCAATCTAAATATGGTTTCTTTCCATGTATGGAATAAATTGTGTTTCTGAAGGACAGATTTTTTAAAGTCACAGAAAGGACTGGAGAGCAACAGTCGTAGATGACAGCTGGATTCTCACCCATTTTCCTGTCTTTCCAGCAGGCAACAGTGTAACCAGAAACTCTGAGGCCAGGTGTTTCATTCCCAGCCTGGGCAATAACCTTGACGTTAGCACAGAGTTTCCTAACCTTCTCATGAATCACCATTGAACTACATTTACCACTAAACTCTTCATTAGAAAGAAAGAAAGTAGCCTATAACTGACAGCAAGAGAAACCAATATCTTGATTTTAAAATTGCATGGAAATAATGTGAAATGAATTACTGTGTAATTCCAGATATGTAATTTAAGTGAAGTCAACTCGCATTTATTTATATAACGCTTTATACAATTCAGATTTTGTAAAAGCAGCTTCAACAACAGTGTTCATGTTCCAAAATTATTCAATTATGAAACAAATTCAATTTCAGCCGTAAAGCAGCTCTACAGAAGACAAAAGTTTGATTATTATAACTCAAGTCAGCTTAGTGTTGGTTCTGTTCATCACTGGACCCTTTTCACATTTCCAGGGTTCTCAGAAGCAGATGTCGACATAGTTTGGTAATCTTCTATAATGGTGAATGGAAAAAACAAACGGTGCTTTATGACTTTCCAAAAGAGTAAAAAAATATTGGTCAAGAAAGATGTCACATTTGCCATCACTCCGTTAGTCGTTGTATTAGAAACATATGGTAGCTTGTTTCCGCCAAAGAATAAAAAAAAAAAGGTTATTGCGACTTCTTATCTCACAAATCTGACTGTTTACCTCTCGCAATTCTGACTTTCAGAAATGCAAGATATAAAGTCGCAATTGCGTGTTATAAAGTCAGAATTGCGAGTTTACGATATAACAATGTCAGATAATAAACGATAATTGCGACTTTTTTCTCACAATTGCCAGTTTACATCTCGCAATTCTGACTTTTTTTCTCGCAATTGCGAGTTTATATCTCACAATTCTGACTTTAAATCTCCCAATTGCGTTATAAAGTTAGAATTGTGAGATGTAAACTTGCAATTGTGAGAAAAAAGTCACAATTATCTTTTATTATCTGACTTTTTTTCTCAGAATTGCATGTTTATATCTCGCAATTCTAAATTTATAACACGCAATTGGGAGATTTAAAGTCAGAATTGCGAGACGTAAACTTGCAATTGTGAGATAAAAAGTCACAATTATCTTTTAAAATGTTTTATTCTGTGGTGGAAACAAGCTTAGATGTAGCTTTTTCTGTAAAGCGCCGCGCTCATTGTTTTCTGTCTTCCGGTTTGTATTTCCACAGCATGAAGGTAATAAGATCTTACGGATTTATGAATGAACGGCTCATTTTAAAATCTCCTAGGTCTACTAACATTTGTTATGACACCGGCTTCAAACATTTCAATGCTCATGATAACTTTCGTTAACTCTACAATAAGTAAATCCACTTCACCAGCAAATTACTCTTCGACAGCAAAGCCGTAGAAATATACGGAGCTTCCGCAAAAATCGGAAGTTCAAAGACAAAATTCTAAAGATGCTGCAAGCTCGTTTCTCTGCGGTCTGTAGTGTTGTAAATGTGCATTATTCTTAATTTAAAAATTACAATTTTTATTTTTTTACTAGATGTACAATGTTAATAACTGTGAAAACGCATCACAGACTGTGGAAAGGGTTCATTATGAAACAAACTCAATTCAGCTTTAAACATCTCTATACAATAGTTTAGTTATTCAGTTCAAACTTTGTTCTCATCCGATAGTGTCAGTGCAGCTGGATTGATGTTCCTGAATATTAATTGTCTAATTAATTGTTTAATTAAAAAAAAAAAAAACATTATTTATAATTAGTCGCAGCTCATAATTTCAACTATACATTGTAATATAATGAATACAAATTAAGTAGTTACTTCCTTTAATGACTGAAGTGACACAGGCTAAATGCGTTGACCTCAGCTCTACATAATATTCTCCCACTTGAAACATTAAGTTGTTAGACTTTTAGAAGATACTCTGTACAAGGTCTCTTTACACAAAAGAGGGTTCAAAAAGAAAACAAAGAGCCCTTAGACGAGAACAAAAACAAGACTGCATCTGTCAGGTGTTGCGCGCCAAACGCCAGCAACCTTGAAGGGAGTCGACCGGAATGCAGGGGCATTATCTCTCGCAGCAGAAGTACAACTTAAAGCCAACTTTTCTTATTTTCTTCCCTCTGAGGGTGAGAGAATGGGTAGAGTAGAAATCAATATTCCAGAGTCCATCCATTTTTTTTCCTCTTCTTTTTTGTGGACCTATGTGAAACTTGCAGAGTGACCCCTGACAGAAGTTAATGGCTAACTGCGTTATCTCTATTTACAGCCCGGGGTTGAACCCCAAATCAATAGATGGTGCACAAATATTCCAGCGCTCAGCATTGTTCATGCTCTCACCACATTTTAGATCGTAGAATTTTGCTATGTTTTGTAATTCTGCTATGAATATGCTGCAATAAAGTGGTGCAGGGATGACGTAAAAACCTGGGAGAATAATCGGCCTCTGGTTCCCTCGAGATTTTCCTCTTAAAAAATAAGGTCTGTGAAAAACATAATTGACGATACTTGAACGTTTTGTTCGACAACGTAAATTACACACATTCACAAACGTTCTTATCTAGTTACTTATTAGAAACATATGTTTTTTAAAATAACAATAACAGCTTCAAAATTCACGTTTTCGATATAGGTGTTCAAAACGTTCAAGTATCGTCAAATTATGTTTACCATAGACCTTATTTTAGCGGCCATTTACACAACACCGTTTTCAACTATAAATGGAACATTTTTATGCGTTTTGGCCATTCATTTACACAAAAATGGCATTTTGGGGGCCTGAAAGCGCAAACTTTTGAAACGATACGTTATCGTCTCTGTGTAAACTACAAAAACGTGAATTTGTGAAAACAGTGAAGTCATGCGCATGCGTATTACGTGTTCAGTCTATAGTGTTTCTTTACAAAGGGCCATCGCCACCTACTGGCTTGGCATGAATAATACAGTGTTTTAGCCGGTGTCACGGATCCGTGTGAACGAGGATCATTTTGACAACATTGTCGTCTCTACAAGAAAAACACAAAGGAAAAACTTTTCTGTTTTTAGTACACTGTTGTCGTGTAAACTTGCCCTTACTCATACATTGAAAAAATCAATTATAAAACCATATATAGGAAAATCTCGAGAGAACCAGTAGCGAATTAGACTTCTGGGTTTTGATGTCATCCCTGCAAAACTCAATTAACATTTCACCTTTAATCAATTTTTCACTAAATAAAATAAAATGATAAGAAAAAGATGGGAAAATATGATATCTTCGCAAATTAAATCTATGGTGACTGAAAAGTGCAAAACAAATCACAATTCTGAAAACGAAATAACAAATTCACAAAAATAACAAATTATTAACACAATGGCAACACAAACGAAATAAGTCAGAAAACACATCGACAAGTCAGACAAAACTGAAAGGGTGGGTATATTCTGCGAACGGAATACTTGCCGCTAATTGGACGAGACATCTGTCAATCAAGACATGCAGAAAGTACAGCAGGCTGCGGCAGTTGGAAGTCGAAAAATGTAATTAACAATATTAACTTTGTGTTTATTGAACTGTATACAGATTTTTATAGATTTTATATATAAAATCAATATCACTCAAGCTGAGATTCAGGGGAAAAAAGCACTCTTGCTTGTGTGCCTACCATATATGATAAATAATAAGCATTAGCATTATAACTGCATTATAACCGAGACAGCAACATAGCGTTGGCCCAGATCCGGCCCACATCCGGGCCGTGTGTATTGCAGGTGTACCAGATGTGGGCCGGATCTGGGCCGATACTATGTTGCTGTCTGGGAATAGGCTACATCATGAAGTGAGAGCGTCTCAAGGTGAGTTTTTTTTTTTTTTTTTGCAAAGTGTGTCAAACTCAATAATGTCAGCTTGCACATCGTTAAAACAACAATTATTATCGTAGACAATACATCTCTAATACTTACACGTGCACATGCGAATCGACTTTCTCGCAGCCTGCTTTGCTTTCTGCATGTCTTGATTGACAGATGTCTCGTCCAATCAACGCTAAGTATTCCATTCACAAAATATACCTTTTCCGTTTTGTCTGACTTCTTGTTGTTTCTGACTTGCGATTTTCTTTTTCTTTGATATTTCGTTGTGCTTTCTGAATTGTTATTTTGTTTTTAGACTTGACATTGTTTATAATTTGTTGTTTTGTTTCATAATTGTGATTAGTTTTGCACTTCTTGACCATTGTAAAAATCCCTTAAAAATCAAATCATTATGGAAAGACCATCCCAACCAACCCCAAATCCATAAATACCCAAGTCTGCGAGATGTCACAAGATTGTTAAAGCATTTGCTAGTGCACAGAGCATGTGATGGACGCTAAATATATCTTACTGAGTCACTAGTCAGTGATAAGCTGTGATAGTAAAGTATCGTCTATGTGATTACAGTATGTGCCGGGAGCCAAAAAACGGAGGAGAGTTGAGAGTAAGTTTTGATGAATGACATGGTGTTCGGTGAACAAACAACTATCGTCTCCAATCTAGAAATCAAGTACTTCCACCACTTTACTACCCAGTCAAAGGTTGAGCTCAAGGAGGTTTTATAGAATTATTAAGTAAGCAATTATGATAACCCAGCGTTTTAAAGATAATAGAACGATAAGATTCTGCAAGAGGAGCATTATCGCTCACCCCCTCGCGTCAGAAGTCAATATGTTGTTCTTTGTTTTGCTTTTGTTTTTCCTTTTTCTTCCACAGAATCAGCGAATGTTATGTCTGCCGTGCGAATTTTGTCTTTGTCCATGGCGAGCATCAGAAGCTCACGGGGACCACAGTTGAACTGAGGAAGGGTTAGCATGACCCTGCTAAAGCTAGTGGTATTTTTTTATCAAAGCTCATAAACCTTGAATGACTATATATTGATAAAGACTGTTTAAAGTGTCACTGAAACGATAACATTTGCACTGTAAATGTGGCCCGGAGGCTCCATCTCCAGTCGAGGCCTATTGATAAGCAGACTAGCTCGATTCCTCACGGCATCCCCGGCGACAACAACATCCAGTCCTCGTCTGCTCAATTCAATCTGGGATTCTGCCATTGCTCGGGATTCTGCAAAGGCAATTCCATGGCAAAAACACTAATACACTGAAATGCTAATATAGTGCTACAGTCAAACCAAAAATTAGTTATAATTTTTTAATATATTTTTTTACTAGTGGGTGCAGGACACTGTAGTTCATTTATGTAAGTGAGGATGGCAAAATAAAGTAAACTGACATATCATACCTAAAAATTCTTCATACAGTGGACTACATTAAAATTTATAAAAATTTGGGACCAAATATTATTCAGACACTTTGACCTGATCATGTTTCGCTTGTGTGTTTTTTTTCTTTAATTGCTGATGCGACTCTTTTACACCACAGACTGAACTAAATGAAGCATTGCTTGGTAGTTGGTTGGTCAAAATTTGTATTATCTAATTGTGTACTTAAATTTAACAGCTGACAGATATTCAGTCTAATTCAGTTGACAGTCTAACAGAAGGATGGACAAAACCAGTGAAATATCAGCTGACTTGATAACTCTGAGTTCTTGTCATATTTTATTATCATTTTCTAATCTATAGCGAATAAACTGTGACAATCTGAGAAATGTTGAAGGTGTCTGAATAAACTTTGGTTTGACTGCATATTGGCAACAAATAATTAATAATGATTAATTATAATTAATTAATTGAATAATTAATAAACAAATAATGCTTTTAAAGTGTTTGAAAAAATAATAAAATATTTAGTTTGCAGGCAGAGTAGGTTATGGCTGTGGGGAGTGACTAATTTTTGCAAACAACTTATGAGACAGAGGGAAAGTTATTTGAAAAATATGCAAATGATTGAGTTGTGTTAATTTGTAAGCTTTCGGGCTAGTCATATTCCATAGAAGCAAAGTAGTATGTAACACACTCCCGCTGACCTCAGATGTAGGCAGAATTTGTGAACGTGCTGGATGAACAAACACTACTTCACCTCGCCTCCCTCAAACACTCATACTGAATTGAGCAGTTATCTGAAACAGCAAAAATCAAACCTTCAGATGAAATGGGAACAAAAATGGGGCCATTATAGAGTTTTTACATGAGTAATACTAAATATTTTTACATTCCAGATTTTACTTACTCAAATAAAGAAAGCCTTCTCAAAATACTTTTTGGACAGGTTGATTCAAACTACTGAAAAAATAAAGATGAGCTAAAACGGTCATTGTTCCATGTGGGCCTTATCTAAATAATTTTGAACTAAATGATTAATTTACAGATCTTGAAAAAAAGCTAAATGTTATATTTATACAAATAATTATTTTAAAGTAGTGCTGCAGAACGATTAATAGCATCCAAAAAAGTGTTTACATAATATATGTGTGTGTACTGCGTATATATATATATATATATATATATATATATATATATATATATATATATATATATATATATATATATATATATATATATAAATAAATATATATATATATATATATATATATAAATACGCACACATGCATATATATGAACTGTGATAATACATACATGCGTATATATTTAAGAAAAAATTGTTATTTATATATAAAATATTTATATAAAACAAATTATGTATAAATATATACACAGTATATAAATATTTAATAAATATATACATGCATATGTGTGTATTTATATATAGAAAATAATTATACACAGTACACACATATCTTATGTAAGCACAAACTTTTATTTTGGATGTGATTAATCGTTTCGCAGTACTATTTTAAAGTTATTCATTTAATTACAGTATTACAAGTGAAAAATAAATTGCACTATTCCTATTTACCAGTAAAATATGCAAAAAATATTAACATTATGCTGATATTATTTGGGTCAAGTTAGCGGTAACGCTTCATTTTACAGTCCATGTACATACCATGTACTTATTATGGTAATTATAATAACTGGGTAATAACTGGGTAATAACTAGGTACTAACCCTGAACCTAACCCATGTACTTACCTTATATTACCCAGTACTTTCTAGGTAAGTACACTGTAGGTACTGTACTGTAAAATGAAGCGTTTCCAAGTTAGCGAGCATTGCATCAAAATGCTACTGCTTGAAAAAAAAATTGTTGACCTAAATTTGTATGATCTAATTGTGTACTTAAATTTAACAGCTGACAGATATTCAGTCTAATTCAGTTAACAGTCTAACAAAACCAGTGAAATATCAACTGACTTGATAACTCTGGGAGTTCTTGTCACATTTTATTACCATTTTCTAATCTATAGCGAATAAACTGCGATAATGTGAGAAATGTTGTGTTAAGTGTCTGAATAAATTTTGGTTTGACTGTTTATTGTATTTAAATAAGTCAAGCACGTTTCAAGTACCTCTAAATATGGCTGTTTTGAAGAGTTTCCCAGGCCTTAAATTTCAACAAGTCAAATTCAAGTACTACTTTAAGCACCTTATACGAACCCTGTAATTATTAAGATAAAGACAGCAAGCATTGCATCAAAAAAAAAAAAAAAATCCAAATACATTCTCAATGACATACTTCAGTTTGCATTTTTACCAGCAAAACAAAAGACGCAAACAGTACGCACTAAAATGTGAACAAGACAAGATGAACACTTTCAAAGGAATGTTGGACAAATTCAAGAGAGCCGTCCTTCCTGGAACTTTGGCACGAGCGCATCTGTCGACGGTGTTTGTTGTGCATGTGGGTGAAAGCGAGGTGCTTGCGAAATCCAACGGTGGCCAGTTGCATAAACTGCTTAGACTAGTCTTACAAGTTAGTCATCTAATGAACCGCTTGTTGGTCAGATTAGTTCTTCAGTTAGCGGCTATGTTTACGCAATTGGCCCTGCAGTGCTGCTATACAGCTCGTTTATCACTGACTATTCATCCTTTTCTGCAGCGTGTCTTGAGGCCGACCTGTATCTACACAACAAGTGGCAGAATCATAGAGCTGAGATGGCGAAGGGAGGAGAAAACATGGCCTCTTTATGACTCTGTGTGGCGTCTGTAGGGTCCGAACTCCAGAGCCCTGTGTCCTACACGCTCTCAGCACTCCCAGAAGAGCCTGTCCAGACCGAGCGGCCTTTGCCCGTGCCTGTCATTAACGCCAGGCCGTAAATATCCCCCGCTGCCATGAGCGAGGTGACGTGTGAGGACCTTCAGACACAAGGATCAATGTCTTCCAACTCACAGGCCTGAAGCAGGTGTGGCATCTGAAACGTGTGCTTGGCGTATAGGTGGATGAGTTTATTGAACGCTGATGTATTGGTTCGTTCAGTCCAAATAAGGATTGTTTTATATTCTTTGGTTTCTCTGTCAGGAATTGAACGGTTTTAGGTATCGAAAATTTTCCTGGATAGTTTGTACATCTTTAGGGGGAAAAAAGAGTCCTATATTATAAATTATTCTAATTGTTGCAATATATAAGCCCGGTTTCACAGACAGGGCTTAGTCTAAGCCAGGATTAGGCCTTAGTTTAATTAGGGCATTTAAGTAGCTTTTATAAACATACACTGTAAAACAAAACAAAAAATACAGTAAATAATTTACAGTAACAAAATGGCAGCTGTGGTTGCCAGAAGGTTATACAGACTTAACTTAAATTTGCAGTAAAAAACGTAAATTAAATGACCTATATAAGTATTAATATCTGTTTTGTACCATTGTGATACATTGAAGCCACCAATAACAGTGGTGATGAGAGTCACATGATCAATCAAAGCTCATCACAAGCAGCTTTTCCACAAGAAAGTACTAATGTATAGAAGCTGCACAGTGTCATTCTCACAAACACTAAACATATGGCATTTGACATTTTTAAAAATGTAACAATGTTAAATGTAACATAAAACCTTAATGTAGCTACATAACTGATTAGAAAAAAATAATTGACGAACATGAAGCTATTTCAACAAAAATACATAAAATGTTGTGTCATGCAGGGAATTGTGGGAATGTCAATTTGTTTTTTTCACTGTAAATTATACAATAACATTCTTTTTTTTTTTACTCCCAAAACCTGTACATTTAAAATTAAATGTAACCAAATGTAATGTAATGTAATCAAATACCATAAAAAAAAAAAAAAAAAACACATTTTGGTCTCCCAAAATAACTTTTCAGTGTTATTTTTTTTGGTGTGAAGTATATTTTAATAATCTAAAGAACCTTTTGTCCAATGGAAAGGCTGCATGTTAAAGGTTCTTCATGGAACGATTGATGCTGATAAAGAATGTTTATTTTTAAGAGTTTGGGGTCAGTACGTTTTTCTTAAATTAATATTAATTCTAATATATTAAAAGCGTCTGCCAAATGCATAAATAAATTAGGCTATATAAATATTTTTACTCAGCAACGATGCATTCAATTGTTAGAAAGTAACAGTAAAGACATTTATAATGTTACAAAACATTTTTCTTTCATCAAAAAAACTAAATCCTGAAAAAAAGTATCTCAGTTTCCACAAACATTTAGCAGCACAACAGTTTTCAACATTGATAATAAGAAATGTTTCTTTAGCACCAAAATCAAATTAGGCAGATGAAATAAAGATTTTCATCTTAAATTTGTAGAACTACTATGACTGCATCCAAAATCACATACTATATAGCCTAGTAGGCGAAAAATATGTGACAAACGAAGCCTGTCAGAATTCACAGTGCTCATAAAAGAGTATGCAAAAAGTATCCAGGTGATCTACTACTTCCGGAGAGATTATGAAGTGTGCATACGATGGACACTTTACTATCCCATGAGGCCACGGGAGAGGATTTATAAATGAAGATGAAGCGACACAACTGACGCTGGAAGGTCACATGATAATGACAATATGGCGGATGTAGTGTGTCCAGATTACATTCACTACACACACTCATACTGTACAGAACATACTATTTTAGCGGTCACGTAGTAATTACCTGTTCAAAATAAGTAACCGAGTATTTCGGATTCATCCTAAATGTTCCACAGTGCCAATCTCCTCAGGCACCGCTCTGATGTGTGTCAAGAGCAGGCACTGCCCCCTTGTGGCGGTTTCTCATACTTTCACTCTGGGATCACAATCAATCACAGCAACACCTCTCTCTGTACTAGCTGTCTATAGCAGAGGTGTGATCTCTGTAAAGATAAAGCAGTCATCTATCTGGCTCTCGTACCCCACAGTCTGGTGTCAGTCACTCTCAGCGGGAGACTCCGTCTGTGTCTGATACCCAGCGTTCACTCCGTCTCCCTCTCTCACAAACTGAAGGCCTGTGACCGCTGAGAAGATAATTGCTTCCTAAATCTCCTAATCTACACTGTCTCTGCTAACACACAACACTGAGATGTAGGGGAGAGAGGAGAAATATGTGCTGCCCATGTAATCTGAGGAAACATTACACAATATCCATGTATTCAGAATAGGGATTTCATATACAGTGGCCTGTGATTGAGATGCGCTCATGAGAAAATTGGGATTTAACACATGTTGGTGAATTCGTGATGTACACTACCAGTCAAAAGTTTGGAATAATGATATTTTTTTTTTATGTTTTTGAAAGAGGTCTCTGATAGGCTACTCAATTATTAGATCAAAATATACTAAGAGTGTAATATTGTGAAATATTATAATTTAAAATAACTGTTTTCTTGTCGAATATACACTGTCCGACCAAAAAAAGTCGCTGTTTGGATTTAAATCGGCAAATACTCGCTGGTGTTTCTGATGTCACAAACTTGTAACCAATCAGATCAACATGTGGGCGGGCTTTAGCATATCATTAACTGCGAAGCAGGGGAGTCTCGAGAGATGCCAGGTTACCCCGGTTTATTTTTCTGTTTATATGAAAAATCAGGTATATCTATAGCAATATAGCTGGTGTATGATGTGTATAACGATGTTATGATGAACTATATGTCTTTCTCCACTGACGTTCTTGTTCAAAGCGTTTCTGATGATTTTTAGAAGGCAGACTGGGATGCGAATGGGAACATAGTTTGTGCAACATTAGCAACACATTATTAGCTGTTTAATAACTTAGTCAAGCAAAAGGCCAATCATATTAATTACTGTTGTGTGTCCGACGTTGTACAGAGCGATACCATTGTGCAACGTTTACTACAGTAAAGTTGGCTGAGTGGATCTCTGAGCTGGTGTGAGTGAGTGGAGGCGGGACTATTTAGCATATTCATGAGTCCACATATATTAAATGAAGCAAGGGTGTAGAGTTGCATTCAAGCTACAATATTTAAAGGCATGAATATTTTTTCACAGGAAAAAAAAGTTTAAATGTCATTTTGGTGATCACAGATGAGTTTTAGGGGTTCAAATTATAGACTACAGGGGGACTTTAAGAGTCTATGATTGGATCATTATTACAGTGATTATTATGTTTCTAGCATATGTTTGGCATCAGTTCTTCTAACCCTAATTGACAGTGTATAGCTTTTCATTTCTTTAACAACCGTGTAGGGAAACACATCACGGCCATATTCCAGGATGACAATATCATGATTCATCAGGCTGAAACTATGAAAAAATCATTTGGGAGCATGAAGAATAATTTTTACAAATGAATTTGCTCCTCTGAGTCCAGAGCATAAATTCACTGAAAGTATTTGGGATGTGCTGGAGGAGACTTCACAGAGTGCTGGACTCTTGCATTGGCAATACAAGATCTGAAGCAAAAATGGATGCACCTCTTGATGGAAATAAATGTTTTGATGTTATTTCTGTTGGCAAACATATAACATGCTAGAAATATAATAATCACGGCGATAATAATCCAATCATTGACTCGTTGTTATAACTTGAGCGCCAACAATAACTGATTAACACCAAATCAGCATATGAAAATTTCTGAAGGATCAAGTGATGCTCAAGACTGGAGTAATGATGCTGAAAATCCAGCTTTGACATCACAGGAATATATTACAATTCAAAATGTATTCAAATAGAAAACAGTTATTTTAAATTTCATAATATTACTGTTTGTTGTTTTTTTTACTGTATTTTGATTTAAAAAAGCAGCCTTGCATGAGCATAAGAGGCTTCTTCCAGAAACATTAAAAAACATCTTCGCACACTAATGACTTTTGTACATAGTGTATGATCAGATTAAATCCGAGGTGTCAATGCAACATCCACATCCTAAACAAAACAGACACTACTCTTTGGTGCAACGGCCACAGTCAGGATGAAGGATGGCCAACTACATGTCAGCAGATCCCACTGAGACCCATTTCTATAATCAGCTCCATTAAACTCTTTTCTCAATCCAAAACGCTCTGAAGACTTGTTCGCTGATGCAGCGCGGCTCAAAACACTTGTGCAGCACGTGGGATATTAACAAGAAGATGACATTTCAGATGTTATCACTAAATCACTATTAACGTACAATGCCAGAATCAAGGATCGGCGGGTTTTCAGAAGAAAGATCTTGAAGAGAGGCCATGGTTAGGAATGAGTCGGTCGATAAGCACGATCTAAAAGCTCGCAGTAACAACCAAGGCTGAAGAGATGTCATGCTGAGTTTTCCCATTACATCTTTCTCTATGGACATGAGTTAAGTTTAATCTTAAACGTTTTAATGCATGACCACACTGGCCCTACATGGATCGTTTTGTCTTGGATTATTTCTAATGCACAAGTTAACCCCAGTTAACCTATACCTGCCATGTTTTTATTCCATTGTGAAGGATCGTCTCTGGGAATTGTAATAATCCAACAATGAAGGAACACCATGTAACTTTTGGCCCTCTAGCGGTTAAAAAACAAAACTGCATGGATTTTGCGAAAGAACATTGTTTTGGTTGTGCTTCGGCTCTGCGGATGAATATGGTTCGCAACGAATGGATGGAAATCCAAAAAATGATGTCATCTGGGCATGTTCAAAATGTTATGCTGTTGTTATGACTAATTGGAAACACTGATATTTTTAAAAATAGTGACGTTACAAAAGTTGCTTATCCTGCTGGTCATAAAACATTCACTAGGTTAAGAGATATAACCAGTTTAGATGGAAAGGATCTCAAGTTGACTAGCTGAAGACTTTACTGAAGCTATACCTCAATAATAGACACGATACTTCCTTGAAAATAAATTCCAGTACAGCGCCAACAGCCATAATTAAATGACCCTTCACAATCGATGTTTACAATGAACCTCTTAGAGAGCTACATATTGCAACTTATATGTTTAATAAAATACCTTACTCACCTGCACTGGAAAATGTTTATTTTTGCTGCTTGTTCAAATTTCTTAATTAAAAAGAGCTAAAGCAACACAATTGCTATACATTTAGTCCTAACTTAATTTCATTGTGTTCAATACACTTAAAAAAAAAATCAAATCGAAATTTGCTCAATCCATTTGTGTTGGGATTGCGTGAATGATTTTTGTTAAATTTACTGAAAATGGGCGTGGGATTTTTAGTTCCCAGCATGCTTTGCATATGGCATATGGAGAGTAAATGTTGAAATTAATAATGAATTGTGTGTTTTTGAGTGAAGGGAAAGTCCTGTTAATGTTCAGTTACGTTTGACATTTAAAATAATTAAGTTTTTATGGTTACCATTGTGACTGATGCGTGAGGCTATTTGTCCAATGAGCAATAGCTGTGCTAAAGCCAGTGCAGTAACAAGTATCTTTCTACTTGTGCTGTGCTAGTTGCAGACACTCTTTCAATTGTACAACTAAACAATGTCAAATACAAACAGGTCATTTCCATTTACTCGAAATCACAGACTAGAATATTGGAATATACTCAATATATTTAAACTGATAAGAGTCTCTTTTCATTCACGTTCAGGTTTTTTTTTTTTTTAAACCGGTGATTCCCGGAGGTTCGAGATTTAGCTGCTCCATCACAGTGTTTCTCACTCGTTGTGATAACTAACCTATATTTCACTCTCACACCAAACACGCGTCAAAGTAGCAACATTTCTCTATTTACGGATATGACGAGACACGTACGGGCGAGTGACGCAAGTACACAATTTCTCGCGAAAACCATTCCGACAGGAACACTTATACATACTATAGTGAATCAGGGCAAGACAGACACATTTTGGAAGAAGGATTGAACCATTTAAATATTGAAAGAAAGAAAAGTTATACTGTGTAGCATTAAATTCTGTTTTTTTTTTTTTTCATTGTGATCATTTGATGGTGACAACTGAAGATTTAGAGTCTTCAAAAGAAGAAAGTGCAATATCAATACTGGGCTCCATTTTGTTAAATCTTTATTCGGCAATGCATATTCAAAGCAAATTTCAATACAGGGCAAAAGGAATTTCTCCTATGATAAATGTTGTACATCATACATCAAACATTCATTCGTTCAAAAAAAAAAAAAAAAAAAAAAAAAAAGAGTATGTTTTGTTTAAACCAGGGCAGTTTTTTGTGTACTGAAAATAAGGTACAAAACAGGCCGAGTAACCATGACAAAATAATTCTACCATTAAGGTATATTAGTGCATCTACTTTTTAATGTTAAAATGACACAGAGAGACTGACACTGAAAAAAAAAGATCACAAAATATGTGAAAAATGATACAACTCTTTAAAAGGTAAAGTATGAAACTACTTTTGCTTCCAGTAAAAAGGTGTCGAGTCACTGTAATGAAAAATGCAATCAAACAACTGTAGAAGTAACTTTAAACCTCCTCCATGACAGGAACAGGAAACGGGAAAAATACAGGTCTTCAAAATATATTTTGACAAGCACAGAAAGATGCCAAATTATTAATGAAAGACTATTTTGATGAACAGTCCTCAGCTACAAATTCTTTTTGATCAGGCTTTCTTGGGGCCTAATTAAAGTAAGGCCCCATTTAACAATCATAGCTTGGAGGTGATAGTATATTCCAAGTCATCGAGTTTCAGTGGAAAAAGGTAAAAAGACATAAATTAACTAGTATATTGTTAAACAGCATCTTATTCCCAAAAGGTAATGAGACGTCTTCATGTTTTTGGAACAATGGCACAAGACCAGCAGTTTCTTTTCAAATCCTTTATGTATTAAATATCTAGCAAGACAATTTGGTGCATAAAGCAAAAAAGCTGGAGAACAATCCAATAATGATGTTTGTTAAGTAAATGAACATCCTTTTAAAGACAACAGGGATCAGTTGCATGGAAAGCATGCACTTTCCTGTATTGATCAGATGACGAGCCAATCACCACCATGGGTTTGACAATAATACTCTGTGTATATACTGTAGTACAGCAGCAATTCAAGAAAGGAACATGCAATGGTATACTAACAGTACTGCTAAAAGGTGAATGTTTTTTTTATTCCACTGTTCGGACAGGACAAGTAAATGCAGACGCTTTTACACGTTATTTGGAACTGGACGCTACGTTACACAAAATGAGATTTCAAAATGAATTTCCAAAGCTTCAGAAGGACTCTTAGTGTTCAGTCATGTCCTAAATTCACCATGCTGTATCATGACCGACACAGATACTGTAGATTCAACTGTTTGCATCAGGATATATAAGCATAATACACTGACATAATAAAAACATGAAACATTAGCAGACCCTGACAGTGTCAGTTCATGTCTTGTAGGTGGAGCTGAGCTACTCGCGGCAGAAAAATGCGGGCACCTGCATGAATAAAATGGCAAGATGGAGTAGTTAAGCAAGTTTCTTCCTCCTTGTGGTGAACATAATCCAAGCAAACAGAAAACTGAAGTAAACCGGACAAATATTGAGGCTAAAAGATCAAATAAAGATGGATGGCGTAACACTGATGTCTCTTAGCTTAGCGTGAGACACGGAGAGCCTTGCGGGTACAGGAAAGGTGCTTATGAGAGCAGCAGCACAGACTGTGGCTGAAAAACTGGGAGGTTGCGCTGGCCTGGCGCTCTAGTAAAGCAGGATGCGACGTTCGATGGCCTTGCGGCAGATGGGGCACTCGCTCATTCGGTCTCCGCAAAGCTGACAAGTGCCGTGACCGCACATGAAGATCATGTTTTTTAGGCGATCCAGACACACGGGGCACATGGTCTAAGTGGAAGGCAAACATGTTAAATGAGTTATTTATTTTTTTGCTGGAAAAGAGTTGATCAGAAAATACTACTTTGTAACTTTAGATGCCAGTGAAATTTTACAATTGAAATTGAATAATCAAATGCAAAATAAAACCCTGCATAGGGCCTCACTGTGTTAATTAAACTTACAGAAAGCTACAAAAGTTATTCAGTCAAGAGCAGTGATTCCGTTCTTCTTTTGTTGTTTGATTCACATTAAGAATACAGACATTGGAGGTACATTAGGCTGCGGTCACTTTAAGATCTAATACACGTTTACGCTCACTTAAGACACAGACTGGGAACGTGAAAACTTACAATTCTGTGCGTATTAGAGCGTGAACAATGCCATTAAGTCTCTGTTAATTGGCATGTCTAACTAATGTAATGTTCATATATTTAAAAAAACTGAATGATACAGGATTGCGATTCATTAAATGTTAGAATTTTAAACCGATTATTGGCCGACAAACAATTCACGATTCAAAGTAGTAGAGTTGTCAAACGTACTGACTTTGGTACCAAGTCGGTACTGTAATTTTATAAATGTGGCGATACCAGTGTTTCCCTCTAGCATTTTGAGCACTGTTGAACGGATTCTTAAACACCCCTGATTGGCCATTGTGTTGACGCGCTCAACATATATGTCTCTGATTGGCCATTGTGTTGACGCGCTCAACATATATGTCTCTGATTGGCCACTGTGTTGACGTGCTCAACATATATGTCTCTGATTGGCCATTGCGCTTTACACAGATACACACGGGAGCGTTTGAAACCTGCGTCTATCAGCGGATGCGCTGCTTTTAAACACTCCCATGTGTATCTGTGTAAGCGCTCTGTGAAGAGCGTCAAAGATGTCATTGATGATCATTGTAGCCAATCACAGACATATATGTTGAGTGTGTCAACGGAATGGCCAATCACAGACATGTATGTTGAGCGCGTCAACACATTAGCCAATCCCAGACATGCATGTTGAGCACATCAACACAATGTGGCCATCAGAGGTGTTTAATAATCCGTCCTACTACGCTCAAAATGCTAGAGGGAAATGCTGGTATCGTCACATTTTTAATAAAATTTCAGAACCGACTTGGTACCGAAGTCAGTACTTTTTGACAACTAAAGATCGGCAGGCTTTGTTGTTGATACATCAAGGAAACGAGTGAACCGCTTCAAACTACGACGCTCACCTGCTCTTTGATATCCTGCAGTTGCTGCTGTAACTTCTGTACATCTGCATTGACATTAGTGTTGTCTTTGTCCCTCTGCATGGCTGGGATATTTCCACTGGCTGAAAAGCAAAGCAGAGGCCATTGAGAAAAGTTCCAGCGGGTCAACAGCCAATCATGCAGTTGGTGAAAGTGGACCCCTGGGCCTCAGCATTTGCAGACCGCAGAGTCTTCTAACTTGGCAAATTTTATAGAGGAATAGCTTGATTCTAGAAGTTTTGTGCCTGTTCTGATACTTTACATGGCGTATATGGGGCACTGTGGTGTGAAATCAACCCATAGCACTGAATCGCAGCAGGCCACAGACAGGCTTATGGTCCCACTTGACGGCTACTTTAATTCGTAAAGTGTGGGCCAGTGAGAATGACGTATGCTGGGGGTGGAGATAGGGACTTTGAGCCCAAAGGAGCAGGAAGAAGTTGAGGCAGGAAGAACTTGGGGTGATTAATAGAATACTTACACCAACTTAGTGCCAGATTGTTGGGCTGGAGAAGATCCTGCGACCCCCCTGCCAATGAGTTAGAGCTCCCTGCTGAGAAGCAACCAGCCACAGTGTTACGTATTGCACGTACCCCTGCTGTTGGCTCAGGGGCCAATTCAGCCTGGCCTGTGGTGTACGCTAGTTATAAATATTCATTAGAGGGAGCAAAGGGAAGAGCAAGTTAACGTAAGTATTTGACACATGGGAGGCCTAGTTCATCAAGCTATCCAATTATGGCTGCAAGACTATCCTCCACAGCCGTTCTGCAGAAGTGACGAAAATCACTATCATAAAAGAAAGCTTTTAAATAGGGATGCACTGATATTAAAATTCTGCCCGATAGTCGATAATTACTTCCAAGTTAAAAGGATACAACCAAAAATGAAAATTATCTTATTTACTTACGCTAATGCTATCCCAGATGTATGACTTTCATTCCACTGATGGATACAAAGAGGTTTAGGAAAATAATCCATCTCTGTGAGTTCTTATAATGCAAGTGGATGGGGCAGTCAAAGTTAATGCTTTAAAAACACTAATATCGAAACATTACCCTAGTGGATGAATCAATGCTTTATAAAACAAAAGATAGGTGTTTTGGAAACAATCACTTCTGGCCAAGCTCGCACGAGAAGTGATGCAGAAGCGTAGAGGACAGTTGGTCAGAAACGATGGTTCATAGTTTAAAAAGTTTAAAATATTAATATTAGTATTTTTCTCACGCCCACCTATCGTTTTGCTTCAGAAGACATTGATTAACCCACTGGGCTCCTATGGGTTATCATTGTTTTTGTTATGTTACATGTCCTTAATAGTAAGTTATGCATAGTTACAATGTAAATCTTTGCCTTTAGAAAAGTACATGTAGTTAATGAATATTACTGAATAATAAATGTATAATTACACTAACAAGGACAAATTAAAATAAAGTGCAACCAAAATGTATTACAAAACAAATTTGCTGCTATTGTGGTGGGATACGTACACGGTGAGGGACAGTTTTGGTGGTATGGATAGGATTAAGGGTGGGTTAACATTGTAATTATAGATGTAATCACAGAAATTAACTACAGATGTAACTTCATGCAGGTATTTTTAAAATATAAGTACAATGTAAAAACATGTATTTACACAACAAGTGTCCAACACGAACATTGGATAAAAAATATATATTTAAATGTCAGTACATGTTATTAACAAATGTTAGTAGTTAAGGACTCTTAAAATAAAGTAGGACCAATCTTTGTGTTCCAAAGTAAGTCACACACATCTGGGACTGCAAGAGTGAGAGAATTTTTCTCAAGATTCAATAATCAATAAATGGAAAATTCTACACCAGTGGTTCAATCACAGTTCCCACGTCTCTCTTATCTGACACACTCAGTTCAGTTCATGGAGCTCTCACCTAAAGAGCTGATGATCTGAATCAGGTAAATATGCATTTAGAGATTTGCTGAAGATTAAGTTTTTTCAAGCAAGATCTATATGATTGAAATGGTAATCTAAAAATATACAATATTGAAATTGAAACATTTCTAATAATAGTAATATGGTATCGTGCATCCCTAATTTTATGGTTTTCATTCAGTGGAAAAACATTTATAGCAAAGGTTTTAGAGACCATGGGCGTTGAGAGGCCTGAAAGGGAGATTTTTATGGTGGATTAGTGAGAAAGAAGACAGACTGGTTAATTTTGAGCCTGGCAAGTTGGAAAAAATTAGATGGATATTCGCTAAATGGGAAATTAATGGTGGCATAGCAAGAAACATTTCTTGGCTTCAGGGGTTGGCTAACAACACTGGATCATTTCACAGTCCCCCCACTCTTACTTTCCAGAAATGATGTGGAATCTGTCTAACAGCATGATTAGTGGATGTTTTCAAGTTCCCTTCGGTGGACATTAAAGTTGTAGGCATGTAATTGGCCACAGCCTCCATATGCCCGTTTATCGCGTCCACTTTTAGAGCGAGGAGCCTCTTGTATGTGGGGATTGAAGTGCTTTAGTCTTCAAAGTGACTGAAGCAGGAGAGAATCCCATCTATGGTGGCATTTCTCTCTCATTGCTTCGTCTACATGGGGGCGGACTGTGTTAGGTCTATATGAGATGCTGCTTCGGTCTTGTGTGTGTGGAAAAGTGGCGCCTTACAACAAACAGAGCTCAGGCACTAAAGACAGACCAAGATAAGAGCTAAAGGCTACATTCCTCTGCTGACTGGACTGTGTGCGAGTGTGTGTGTGTTTTTGTGGATCAGCATGTCTGAGGGTCAGCAGAGATGTCAGCGTGAATGAATGTGTTGGACATCTAAGCGAGGCTAAAAAGAAACAGATCCTCCTCTCTATAAATAAACACTGTTACAAAAAAGTGAACTTACACCAGTATCCCTTTGAACTCAAACTAAACCAACATAAAAAACATGGGCAGTGTCATGATCACATACAAAGGAATAATGTTGTAACAAATAGTAGTGAATCACAACTTAAAAAAAAGAAAAAGATGGGACTAAAATAAATCTCGCATAGCCCCTTTGGCGTGTCCAATTATAGAAATATTCTATGCTTTCTGTGGAAAATGGATGCATTTTCAGTCGTCTGCTTGGAGTGGCTTCCTAAAAATCCTTAGAAATTGCAGTGCATGTTACGAAGACATTCCAGAGCAGTTACGAAGCTCATTCCAGGGTGTTGATATTATGCATTAAGATGAGGGGCTACACGTCTGATTGGAGTCATGAAAACACATTTGGGAAATAACAGATTAGTCATAACAATGGAGAGAGAAATGAGTGTGGGCAATAGAAACAGAGAAGCATCAACTAAAGCCAACGTAAATATCAAACATGAGAGACATGAGAACGTAGGGAGAGAGAGAGAGAGAGAGAGAGAGAGAGAGAGAGAGAGAGAGAGAGAAATAAAAAACGGGAACGTGTGGAAGTTCACTCACTAAGGTCCTCATCATCAGTGGCATCCTCCATACCTTTCCCTCCACAGCACGAAACGAAGGGAGTGCGGCGCTCCACCACGGCCCGACACTGTACACACTTTTTCATCAGGCTGGCGCAGTCTGCGGGAACACACACAAAGTGGGTTAGCTTCTTAATCCTATAAAGTCTACTGGATCATTGATAGTTCAAACTTTTAGCATGTAGTAAGTCAGTCAAAATGAAGGTTTTGTTTTGTTCAATGCTAGCTACATTGAATCATTTCATTATAACCAAAGTGTAAACACAATGTAAATAAGATATTTATTGTACAATAACAGTTTTTATTTTTTTACAATCGCTAGGACACATTTCTCGATACTGGGGACACTTTTTCACAGTGAACACAACAGCAGTTTATGAGGGCTAAACTGTGGATCATTTATCATTGCTTTAGCATAAAATGCTTCCAATGACTACTTTCAATTCACATGAATGCACTTCTTACAGAGACACAAATTCCACCAAACTCTATGCACCTACAGGACGATTTGCACGTTTACATACCTTTTCAAAAATGTTAAACTTAAGTTCAAAAAGTTAGGTTGTTGTTTTATGAGTGACGAAGTGTGTTTGTTGGGCGAAAACCTTTGCTAGTGTTCTGGAAGAATGACTTGATTTGGGACATGAATGAAGTGTTTTGATAGATTTAGTGCATTTTGAATGTGAAATGAACTGCTGTGCGAAGTTGAAAATTGTTTAGGAGAACTGTGTGAAGAGTTTCGAAAAAGTGACCCAAGTATTGAGAAATGTGTCCTAGCGATTTTTTAAAAACTGCAAATACAGCTTTTTTTATTATAAAGGGAGTTTTCAGTGACATTGTGCATTGTTCAGTGACATGAGTGATTATAAGGGAGGGCTCTTCTCTTGCTTTCTGTTTATTACCCATTCACAATCTGAATACAAAGTTTAGTTTTTCATGCTGATAAAGTTTCTGGTTTGACAACCCTATTTAAATGCACGATTGAATCAGAAACTGCGATCATTGACATTGATAACCAATGGACGAGACACAAATTTTTTTTGTTTTTTGCTCTGGTAAAAAAAAAATTGTACTGAGAACAAAGAAATTGAACTAGTATTGCTATAGACTACTGAAATGTTGGTACTGTGAAAACCCTCTATTGCATTATATGCAAAGCACTTTTTATCATAAAACTAAGCATTTAAATATCCTCTTACTGAGACATTTTATTAGGAGATACAGATTGAGAACTATGAGAATATTTATATGAATTTTATGAAAGTAGTCTGCTATATGCTTGTAAAATCATAGCAAGATGTAATTTTGTCTTACTTTTCGGCAATATAAATATTAGCAAATACACAATATTGCATATTTTGGCTCAGTTTGGGACACTGAATAAAATTGATCTGTGTTTTTACCTCCTCAGGGTCCATATTCTCCTTTATTATAGTATATGAGCCATAACAGCTTGATGTATCAAAAATTAAACTCAACAAAAAAACAAACACATGAATTTTTTTTTTTAAACTTCCATTTCAAAAATAGATTTCTGACCAACATTTAATTTTCATGTCAGGCTTTACAAGATTAAGCTAGCTTGTTGACCTTCAGAAATGAAAGTAAATGCCCAATGAATGGAAGGCTGCAACATTAGGTTAAAGCAGAAAAAGCGGCAATAAAACAAAACTGAAAAGGAAGGTCTAGCTGACAAGTGATGAATGTATTTAGAGAATGAAACTCAGGGGATCAGGTAGGAGAGATGTAAGCTGAGAGCAAACAATTCACTGAAGGTGATGATACACAGGGCAACTTTTTGGGCAATGTTGCCCTGTGTATCATCACCTTTAGTTTCAACCTTAAAAGCCATATGCATACTGAAAAAGCCTGTTTTAGTATTAATTGTTTTTTTTGTTTTATTTTGCATTGTGATATTCATAAATGCATTTTGACCCCAAGCTGCCATTACTGTAATGCAGACGTTTTACTTAATATAAATATAAATAAATAAATCATTTCAGTTTTTTTTTAAGTAATAAAACTGCATTATAATAATGGTAATTTTGGGTGGAACTGTGGTTAAATGCCATAAAATATTGTCACATTTAATAAAACGGTCCTAAAATGCTAATTTTCTTCTGATTATGGAGTGAAAAATGACTCCATATTTACCCATATCTTATAATCATCCCGTGTGTGCACACCTAGGTGCCTTTATCTGTATCATAGTCATGTGATGTGACGTTCTGACAAGTCAGATGACAGAACCAGCTTTTTTAGCTGGATGAGAGACAAACCACACGGGGTGATGAAAGAAGAGGTGTAGTGTGGGAGGAGAGAGAGCGAGAAAGCTGACTTACTCTCACAAGCGCACATGTGACCGCATGGCTGGAAGAGCACGGCTGCCTTTTTATCAGAGCAAACCACACACTCCTCAATCTGTGGGTGAAAAAAAAAAAAAACATCTTCACTATGGCACATAAGAACACATGTATGGACAAAAAAAAAATGAGTGAGAAAGGTTTCAATACCTTGGTTCTAGACTGGACCTGTTCTTTGCAAATGAGACACTTCTTGACACGAGGCGAGCATAGAGAGCAGGTGGCGATATGACCGCAGGGGCCAAAAAGTGTGTCCCTTTTCATATCCGAGCACACCATGCATTCCTCAAGAGTCTCATTATTACTGTTTAGAGACGGGCTGCGGGAGCCAACCTGCCCACTGAGGGCAAGAGAGTAAGTGGGAGAGAGAGCAAAATATTGATTGAGATATACAAGTGCAGATGGAGAAAAGCCGTTATACATAGCAGGGAAACACATCATGGAGCCAAATTCAACTAAGCTTCAATAGATCCCCTACTGGTTGGGAACAGACGTTCATACCTGGTCTTCTCTTTGTGGCATTTAGCTAGAGCCTTGCAGAGGCTGGGGTCAGGGCACAGGTCCAGAGGAGACTGGCCCTTCTTGTTTCGGATGGTGAGGTCAGCTCCGTTGGCAGCCAAAAAACAAGCGATAGAAGCTGCGCTCTTCTTCTCAGCCCCCTGAGTGCCCAGTCCCATGATCAACTGTGAAGATGCAACCGCAGTGTCAAATACTATAGATTAATATAGGTTATCTGTAAAAGAAACTCACAATTACTCATGCTGAAGTTTGAATGATTACACTACGCTTTTAAAATGAGAACAGTGCAGAGACACCGTTTTCCTTTCAACACTTACCTAAATCATTTAAAGGAATAGTATTCTCAAAAATGAAAATTGTAAGCTAAACCATAATTACTTGACGTGCAAAAACAACCTCAGACAAGATTGCTAAACATGAGGAATTGTCAAGCAGACATGTTTAAGCGTTCAAGCTCAAAAGCGATTGTGTCGTTTCAGAAGGCCTTGATTTAAACTGTTCAATTCAAACGGTGACATTTACTAAGTCTTTATTAAGTTTTGGTTGAGTGGACTTTAAATAGACCGACAGAAATCCCTCAGGTTTTAGACAATGAGTAATTGAAGACAATTTTCATTTTTGGGTAAGCTAACCCTTTAAGGCAAACAAAGTTAGGTATTTGTCCTAATACCAGAGAAGAACACATCAGCAGACATTTAGTGCATTAAATAGGAGTTTTTAATGAAATGTTTATGTTGAGGGTGGTTGCTAGGGTGTAGCAACTGCAAGCTGTTCTGGCCGTTTTTTTTTTTTTTCTTTAGAGATGTTGCTGTACAATTGTTCAGAGTTTTTTCTTACTGGCCAAGTCAAGTGTCAAACACCCAAGTTTCTAGATATGGCTCGGGTTCTTTCTTCAATGCAAGATTTTGTCCATTTTATCATTCACCAGGTGAAAAAAAAAAAATCACTTAACTGACATCACTGTTAAGCAAAACTCTCAGTGATGCTCGTCTTAAACAGCAATAAAAGATCAGTAATTGACTTTTGCTTAAAGAAACACAAGAGCCCCACTCATGTCCATGAGGTAATGTTGGTTTAACAGATTCAACTGAAGTGATGAAAAGCTATGGACCATATTGAGATGAAAGTGGGCAGACTTCTGCATACTGATGGCTTCAGTGGAGTGTTTTAAATGGATGGCTCGACTCTCCATCTGCTGCATGCGGTAAGTGTGATGGTTTGATAGGGAGAGAGATTTGTCACACTGTTTGTGTTAATAAATGGCAGACTGCTGGCCTGGAAGCAGCCTCCTGTCACACAACGCTTGATTTACGACAGCCGTGGGGGTGGCGATGATGTGAACTGGCAGGGCTGGGGTCACGCGTAAGAAGAACTACAAAGGCTGTAACAGATAGGGTGCACGGGACCGGCATCGTCAGTCTGTCTGGTGTCAGACGTTATGGTTAGACTTTCTGACAGTTGATCCAGTGCGTATTGATAGCATAATGTGTTAATGAAGATAAAGAAACGCTGCGGGATGGGAGGTCACTGATGAGTGCTGTGGGATGCCTAAGAAACAAATGGCACTGATGGGAGGGTAAAAACCAAACAGCAGCAGCACTAGAGAGAAAACATGCAGATCAGTTGTGATGTGATCTATCAGCGGTACCAAATAAGCCCCGCCCTCTTTATTTTGTCTACCAAAATAGACAGCCTAAAACAAAACTCACTAACTTTTACTTACTTTTCTTTTTTAAAACACAAAAGGGGATTGAATCCTAGGAGCTGGACATTTCAAGCTTTAAAAAGCAGCATAAAAGCATATTAAGGGCCCTATTTTAACAATCTAAGCGCATGGTCTAAAGCGCACGGCACAAGCGCACTTGGGGCGTGTCCGAATCCACTTTTGCTATTTTTACAATGGGAAAAATGGTCTGCGCGCCCGGCGCATGGTCTAAAAGGTTTGTCCCTATTCTCTTAATGAATAATGGGTGTGTTTTGGGCGTAACGTGCAAGCGGAAAGACCGAACGCTTCTCAAGCGAGGAAATGGATCTGCTCGTGCGCGAGGTTAAAGCGCGTAAGCAGAACATCTACGGGACAAAGTGTATGTGCGTTTAGGCCTATAGGCACATTTTACTAATGCGCCCTTTAAAATAACAAAAAATATTGACTTTAGACCAGGTTTCAGTTGGTCAATGACGCAGGCTATTTCAGTTGCCTCAAAATAGCAACGTGCCAACAATGCGCCTGAGCACACCTCGTTTTCAGACCAGACCAGAACATGGGCGCAAATGCATTTGCTATTTAAACAACGTGGCGCAGGATGTGAAAATGAAAACTTCGTCGGGCTGAAACTAGCAAAAAACACTTGCGTCAACGCCTGGCGCTGCATTGCGACGGGTGTATGAAAGGGCCCTAATTGTTCACTATATTGCTAGTCGTCTGAAGTCATACAATAGCTTTGTGTGAAGAATAGACAGAAATTTAAGCAATTATTCACTGAAATCATCAAATTTGTGAACTAACTGTTCTTTTAAAACATTTTCAATTAATTGGTACAAATTTGTGAACTAACTGTTCTTTTGCAACCTTTTCAGGTAATTGGCAAGTAACTGACAATTTTTATTGACAGATGAACAACCCCATTTTAGGGCAGTGTATCAAAACCTGCAGACAGTAAACCATTAAATATAACTACAGCAGGAATGCTGTAATGAGTTGTTAACTGACAGCGTGACATCACGTCAAGACATGGCTGGTTTCGCTCACTGATGTTCTGTATGAAGTGCTTACTCTCTATACTGTCACATTTAGGACCATTTACCTGAGACCACAGTATTCATTGCGTTTTAAATCGGCCCTGATGGAGCTCATGGGCTTGGTAATTTGATTGCCATCGTTGTGCCAATGCATTACGGTGAGTGCTGTCTCCTAAAGCTGTCTTCTTTCTGCTTCCTCTCCACCCACTCAATTTCACACAAATATATGCAATCCCACAGAAGGGGAAGGGATAATCAGGGGAGAATGTCTCACCTGAAGGATTGTGTGGCGTACAGGACGTCGGACTGCAGTGGAACTGTGGCTCATTGGGCCAGTAACTCATGTGACAGCAGGGAAATGGTTCTTACAGCAGAGTGCGATCTATCATTGTTAACACAGGGAAACGCCTGAGTATCTACACTGCCTCAGTGTTTAGTACTGATCTTAGGGCTCTTTTTAGAGACCTGAGTCTTGATGCAAGCGTTCAGTTAGTTTGGATGGTATGAAAGTAGCTTTCCACATTTGGAAAATGTGGTGCAAGGTGATTTTGGATATGGTAGCTCCTGGTCACACTTACATGTCCTAGTAAATTGTGTTTGATGGTTCATGGTGCGGGATGCTTGACTATTAAACATATCTGAAGGCCCTTGTGTAAGCTTGCATAGACACCACATTGGTAAAGCACATGTTTGTGTTATATAAGCTTCTGAGATGCACACTGCATTAAGACAAAATGTACCTGTAGGGCCCTATAATTTTAGCAATGCGGAAAATGTGTACAGATTTGCAGAATCCAATCATAAAACTGGAATTTACAGTATATCACAGAATGTCATGGTATTGGCCAATTTTTTATGAAAAATTAAAAGTAGGGCTGTATACTTATTCTAATCGTGATATGGACTAATGTCTATGAATATTAAAGTGTAAAAAAACCCCCCGCTGTTTAAATACGAAGTCTGTATGTTCTACACATCATAGGGCCCTAAAAATGTATTTTTTTTTTGTGAAACTTAAATTGTTAAAATGTATACTTTTTATTATTTCAATTAATTCAACATGCTTTTTGATGACTAAAATTAAATTTAACCATTAAAAAATAGAAAATGCAGAAAAATGTAAATGGAATTTGGAATATTTAAACATATTTTATAGGGCCCAATACAAGTAATCTTTAATATGATGGTTTAATAAACAGAATTAATTATTTCTTGTGGTTCAATTCAGAATTGAACTGAAAATGCGTACTACATCACATTCTGTTAATCAAAAGCTTTTATTGAGAACACCTGTACAGTTTATATAGTTGTCTGTACATACTGTGTTTTTGGAGGGCTCCCATGGTTCCACTTTGCTGACGTCCTGCATGTCCTGAAGTTGTCGCAGCTGGGACAGTGTGTGGTGACGCAGGGCCTCGTGCAGCGGCGTGTCTCCGTCCTTGTCTTGCACGTCTAACTTTGCCTCGGCTCGCACCAAGAGCTGGACACAAACAAGGGGACTAAATTTAACCAGTGTTCTCAGTAATGGTAGATTTAATCATACTCATGTTAATCGATGCTGACGAACAAGAGAACAATGACATCTGCAGCACAGGTGTCAAATTTCATCATGCATGTGTATGACAAAAATAAGGCTTCAAATAGAAAAAGAGTAATTTTTGAGACAAAAAAACATTTTTGTTTGATCATTAAGTGAGAATATTTCTCAACAGACCATGCCATTACAGACGTTTTGAAAAGAGGAGAGTTGCACAGCTCTTATATGACCACACGATGGCGCTTTCGATTCTATTGATTCCCCTTCACCAACCCCGCTCCCCGTACCTCTCCTGGCGTAGTCCAGATTGCTCAGGACTAAATGAATTCAATTGAAGGGGATAAATCTGCAGCAGAACTCTCCGCATTTAAATCTTAAGCTGGGGCACTTAGCTACATTGCTTCATCAATGCGTTTGTGTTGACGCCAGATCGCTGGGTGAGGGGTGCAGACATCAAACATTGAAGGGAAATGAAGAGAACAGAACAGAAGATGAAAGAGCCACTTACTCGCACTATCTGGGTGTGCTGACGCTCGACCGCAAGGTGCAATGCCGTCTGCTGGTTAACGTTCTGTACGTCCAAATTAGCACTTCCCTACGGAGAGAGAAAGAACAAATCAATCAGTTGACCTCTGAGAAATATAAATGGTTTAAACTTGAACAATTATGATATATGCATTTATATAGATACTATTAGATAAGATGCCTTTCAAAGCAAAACAAAGTGATTGTGTGTATTTGTTCATTTACGTTCCACTTTTTCCCCCCACTGATGTTCAATAACAGTTTCACTTTCTCAACTACTGAAGATAAATCGCTGCTCATGAGCATGCCTTCGGGCCCCATAGGTTGTGTTAAGAAATGTGAGCTAATGGTGATTTGTATTCAGATATTCCCTGACTGAACCCCCATTGCAGCATCTCTCTGCATTACTGCAGTGCAGCTCTACTGTGGTTCGCAGGCTGAGGCTTAAGTCACTGGTGTGAACCTTTTCTTTGTCTCTCTCCCTCTCTTCCGTCATGGCAGGTAGTTGACAAAGGGCTGCACTGAGCCAGCGCAGCAGTCTCATAACACTGCTGGAATGTTGCAATAACGTTGTTACTGTGCCGCGGCATAACGCTGAGCCAGTATCATGATGTACTGTGGCGTAGGAGATAAGGAGCTATACCCGTTTGGCCAAATTCACACATGCAGAACAGGAGAATCCTGCATTTTTAAGACGCTGATGCAAGTTTAGGGACAGGTCAACTGGAGACTCTTCAATTCAAGAATTTAATTAGAATTTAAAAGCATTAAATCTTTTGTCATTAATAACTTCAAAATCTACCTCTGGATATGAAGCAATAACAAATGGCAAGGATCCAGCAATCCAATCAATTTCCGATGGACAAAATCAAGTCCAAGCCTATATTTTTTCATGTTCGAGATGCTGATTTACTCAGATATACCTCAAAATAAGGACAAAAAGACTATCACAACTTCTGTTTTTAAGGGTCATTATGACAAGAGATGCACTGGTCGACCAGCCATAAATCAGAACCGGACGGTCTTTGCAGCAAACATGATCGCCAACCGGTTTATTGTTTTATTGTTTTATTTCGGCCGATCTCCATTTCAGACTTGCACACAAACTGCATTGCAATAATATCCCAAAATGTAATTTGTGTGGAAATATTACCAAGTCTGTAAACAGGATGTTAACAGGCCAGAGACGTGATACGCTGAAGACCGACGCAAAGAGGAGAGGAGAGAACAGAAAATACTGTACCAGCAAGTTCGTGATGCTCGAAATACTGGAAGAAAAATATAAATACTGAATTGGGAGTGGATTTTCTGCATAATTACACAAAGCTTAGGTCAGAGCATTCTGTTTTTGCGTTAAAGTCCCCCAGTATCACTTAAAACTCATCTTTGATCACCAAAATTACATATTTAAAAAAAGAATTCATGAGAAAAGAATTTCCACATGCCCTAAAATAGCTACAATGTAACACTACACCCTTGCTTTATTTAATATACTCGGATCTCCAGCTCAGAGATCCACTCAGTTGGGTCAACTTTACTGTAGTAAACGCTATGGCTGTGTCGGTGGCAGTTTTTTACCACCGTGGTGGTAATGGACCAACTACCGGCGGTGGTGCGGTGGTTGGGGAGTTGTTTTGAGAAAAAAATTTTTTTGAGTGTTTATTTGAGCACAAAAGTGTTTATTTGAGCAATTCCATCAAAACAACACACTAAAGCCTGTAAAGCATTGAAATAAATATCAGTAAATAATGGTAACTTAAATAATATAATAAAGTTAAATCTATTTTTAAAAGACACGCCATATAGCCAACTGCTCTGCGCTTTGAGGACACGCTTTGGGACACGAGCAGGAAAGAGACCATCGATCTCTTTTCTGATATCTTCAGGTTTTCTACTTGTTGTAAAAGGTATGAAGAGTGAATTTTATCTTTCACAAGTGCAAGGCATTTAGGCTATGTTTGATTTTGCGCTGCCAGAGAAAGCCCGAAACTAAAATCACCCGCGTGTGTGAAACGCGGTTTACAAATAAACTTGACGCACTTTACCACGTCTAATAACAAGCACAAACTGTGTTAAAAAGAATTTGAAGTGCAAGTAAAAATGTAGACTATCTGCCCTAGAGCGTTCTTCTACTTTACCACAGTAAAGAATATGAATATAATATGCCTAAATTAAAAGCGAACCAAGGAAGAAAACCCCTTCGAAAACGGGTGAGGCGTGAGTGAAGATTTGGGAAAAGAAACAAGAGATTCCATGCAGGGATGAGTCACAATTTTTGAATATTCGATTAGTTGATTTAATTATAGAATATCGAATAGGTTGTGCGATTATTCTCTAAAATAAAATCTCCATGTTTTCGGTGCTTATGCAGTGGTGGTGCGTTCATGTAACCAGAGGGTGACGCTGCCAATAACTCAAATAACAGCTGTCACAAAGAACAGGCAAAAGTAATGATTATGAATGTGTCAAATATAGCAAGGAGACATTTTAACTGTTTATTAATAAACTAGTATTTTCTGTGTCAGTGTCGGCTGCAAAGATTAAGTTGACGATGCTGACTCGTCATCTTCGCAGTGAAGGCGCCTATAGAGAGAAATGCACATTTCATACAGATTAGCCTACAGAAACAGAGTAGGCTAGTCAGTTTCTTTTAGTTTTTAATTGTTTTGTTTAAAAGTAGATAATTCAAGCTTTCTATGGACCAACTAATGGAATATAGTTAAATTGGCTGATAATCGGGTGACCAGATCGCAAACCAGAATTCAAAGCCGACAAAGCTTAAATTTATGGGCTCACGCACAACTCTCTCATTCGTCATGAATCCAAATGTTTCCATGGATGCGATGTAACAGTAAATTGCTAACCTATTATTTCTTTTGTAAACAAAGCTTTGTGCTTCACTCGTGTCATAATATTCATATAAAACAGCATTCACATACAAAAAATTAGTTTTGGCGGACCACCACCGGTGCTACTCAGCCACTGCGGTGGTGTGGTTGTCAAGTTTACCGGCACAGTCCTAGTAAACGCTGCACAATGGTATCGTTCTTTACAACGTCGGACACATAACAGTAATTAATATGATTAGCCTTTTGCTTGACTATGTAATTAAACAGCTAATAATGAGTTGCTAATGTTGCACAAACCATGTTCCCGTTGTCGTTCTAAAACAATGCCTTCTAAAAATCAGCCCACCTTAGAAACGCTTTAAAACAACTCAGAGCTTCAGTAGAGAAAGGCATATACTTCATCATAACACCGTAATATACATCATAAATATAATTCACCCGCTATAGTGCTAAATGTACATATCGGAATAACCTGGCTTCTCTTGAGACTCCCCTGCTTCGCAGTTAATGATATGCTAAAGCCCGCCGGCACGTTAACATGATTGGTTACAAGGTAGTTTGTGACCTCAAACACCAGCGACTTGAGAGAGTGTTTTTGGTTCACTGCAGTTTTAAGGAGAAAATATTTAGTAATGGTGTAGACTTATGATTTTGCACATGGTTTATCTTAAAGCACATCAAAAACACCACACAAACATATTATTAACATTAAAAACTTGATTTTCAACACAGGGTGCACTTTAACCCTTGAAATTATAAATTATAATAATCTAATTCAAATAAAAACAACTGGTTACGCTGCATGTGTGTAGCCTCTTTGTTTGGATCATGGTTAAAATGCAGTGGTTGCCTCTAAGTTCAAATTTTTACAGATATTATTTTGTTTATGACCAGTTTGGCCTGTAATAGAGCAAAACATTTTATTTATTTATTTATTTTAAATCGGCAACCTGTATCGGAATCGGCCCCCAAAAAAACAGCAATATGAATTGGACAAGAAAAATCATTATTGGTGCATTCCTAATTATGACTGACTTAGTTCAATGAGGTAACAAGTGAACTTTATCAGCTCTTCTGCGCCCCTAATGACATTATCTGCATCAATTATCCACCTGAATCATAATCTGCAGGATACAGTACAGGGGTCTCCAGGATGGGTCCTTTCGTATAGTGCAATATGTGCGTGTGCATGTTAGAACTGCTGACCTGATGGACTAGAAGCTCTGCCACCTCCACATGGTTGTTGAGGGCGGCCAGGTGAAGCGCAGTGTAACCATCATCCTTTTTCTCATCCACTATCCATGGCCGTGGCAATTTGGACAGCAGCACACGCATAGCACTGCAAAACAAAGATGAGAATACAAATTTTAGCATTTGAAAAGATGAACTAATAAACATGTAATTAGTGCGATGGCTTCCGTGGATGTGGTTAGACTGAAGCGCACACAAAGGCAACTGAAGTCAGGAACATAACCCGTAACAATAAAAACTGAAAGCATACCACAAATCAACAGGGAACGACAAACCGTTTTCTACCAGCTTTTCAGATCAGCAGGTAAGAGCACAGCATATATCTATAACGCAGAGGTGAAAATAGAAAACTGATCAAGAACTGATGCAGCACCAACAAAAAGATAGTTGCCTGTCCTGGAGAAACTAGTGCTCAACGTCAAAAAACGAGTAGACTAGAAAATTAGTGTAGAGATTCTATGACCACCACAGACTAGATGAAATAAAGGCAGCAATAGAGAAGAGAGGAAGGGGCAAGTAATGGGTTGCAGTAATAAACTACTAAAGGGTAATGAGGGGTAATTCAGTCCCTCCAGAAAAACGCGATTATGCGATCGCTGAATTCAATGCATAATCAGCCAAAGTCCGCATATTCATGCGAGGGCCGCATTTTTTCAAATACGCCCCACTTTCGCCGCATAAATTGCCGATTTCCGTGCAAAATATGCGGGACTTGCATGATTTCATGATACTCGCATTTTCGTTGTAAAAAATTCACATATATCTTAGCAGAAAGTTGAAAAATGTTGCGTTTGCTTCACACAAGAGCAGCCACTTCCCCCTGTTTTCATGGGAATGTTATGAAGTGACGCAATTACGCGATGGGATGGCTCACAGCTGAAGTTATTGCAGAGGCCAGACAGACTCACGGAGGCGATTGGCATCTCACAACTCGCTCTTTATTCCCAAATCGAACTCGTATAACTGTCTGTCACACGTTCTACCGTCACATCGTAACTTAATAAACAAAATAAGATAAAAGAAGTAGCATCAAACAGAAATTACCCGCACACATGGGGTGTTCGAGGCGCATACAATATAACACTGCAGACAGTTCAACAGGGAGCGCGTAGCTCTTAAAGGGGCCACACCTTATTTACACTCGTTACAGTCTGAAATAAAACAAGATGAGAAATTAAATATTCCCAGCACTTTCTATGATGTAATATGCTTGCTTATCAAAGGAAGTAATAAGAAATGACTCTTTACATTAAGGTAGTAGCCTAGTGAGAACAGGGTGTTGGGGGAATCACTTTCTTTCTTTTTTTCATCAAACCGCAGTTTTTGCAAGTTCCCGCAATTTTTGCAAGTTCCCGCAATTTAATCGCATAAAATTGCATAAATATCCCGCATATTCCATCGCATTTTTAAAGAAAACGGGCCGCGTAATCAAGGATTTTTGCCTGCAACAATCACAAAAAAACTCCGCGTTTGCAATGATTATTATGAGGAAGAATATAATTTTTTTGTATTTGGTGATACTTAAATATGTAAATAGTAGAAACATACGTACTTAGTTGTTTTCATGATGGATCATTACTGTAACTTTCGAGTGAGTGTTTTTTCAAATTAAAAACATTTGGTCAAGGTAAGCTCTTTAAAAGTTGAACATCTTAAAAATGCCTAATAAGAAAATACAGTACAAGTACATTGATCAAAGTGCCACATAATGTCTGATTTATCTGTCCAGTACTTGAATAGCTAAACGGCATCCCTAGTAAATGCATATTAACGTAAAATAAAAGGAAACAAATGAGTAAAACAAATAAAACAGCCACTATAAAAGGTCATACCACTCATCCAGCCCTATCAAACCTCTGAAAGAATTACAAATCAAGGAAATTGCAAATGACTTTATGCATTGCTCTTAAGGTATCACTGGTGGGATATCATGAGCAGAAATAAATTAAGCTTCTAAAAGAAGAGAGAAGGAAAAAAGGAACTGATGAATGTAATTTCAGAGATGAGGTGGATTTGTGCTGATTTTTGCTGCAGGGTGAATTCTGGTGAACCTAAAGCCGGTATCTAGTTTCTAAGGTAGTGCGGAGAGAGAGAAAGAAAGAGAGAATCAGCTCAGTACACATTTGGAGCGCTGTGCAGCAAAGCAGCTGTACTGCAGTGTACACAGCATGCACATACACACAGCCCAGAAACATCTTTACACCTGCAATGCTCATGGGGGGTTGGAGTCTCAAGACATGCTCCTTAGGTTAGACTGCTGATCATCTGATGAATAAGTTCAAGTAAATTTGATTGTCAACACAGTGAGGAAAGTAAGGAAAACCAAGGTTTTGAGTGCATCAATCTCATTTGAGTGCATCAAGTCGTACAACAATAGATACATCCTGAGGCAAGACAAGAATTGGTGATGGACTCCTACCTTCAAAAAGGTAGTACCCGGTACAGGAAATGGCCTGGCAATGGTGCACTCCTGTGTTGGCAACAATAATAAGGATTGGTGCCAATAAGGTGCTGGCATTGTGAGTGGTGAGCAGATGCGGCATAGATTGACAGGCTGTCTGCCACGGTGGTGGAAATGGGCAGGCATTAATATTAATGCAGCTTGCTGGCACTACTGCATTGCAGTCAACTTTTTTTTGAGGAGGGGTTCAAAGAACACTAAAAATATGCAGTCTATGGCACAAACCTCTTGTAATTTCTTCCTGGAAATGATTTGCTCTACTGTGAGCAAAGGAAAATGGAGATGATGAATGGCTTGTTATTGGTGGCAAACCTTTATAGGGATTTGATATCGACCTGAGGTAGGTAAACAGTTGCCATTTAAGAGGTAAAGAACAAGGCTCAGAGGACACAACGTGGCTGAAGTAGCAGTCTGAACGCCAAAATAAACATGGGGGCAAATGTGAAAGAAACTGAAAGAAAGTGGAAAAAGCAAAGATGAGAAGTAAGGTGAAGGAAAAGCACGATGGAACTGGGTCATCATGTGAGATACGAAGATCCCTCAGGAGCACGCCTACAAGGCCTGTTGTCTCTGGTAGCCTCATGGTAATTTGTCATAGACATGGAGCTCACTGTTACAAGGAAGGGAAATGGCTAACGCTACCTTACTGTATTACAGTAATTCTCAACCCTGGTTCTGTTCCCCTACCCCAACTATATGTGGGCCTGGATAAGATGAAGCCGTTAACTCGGGTTACACTGGAATAAGCACCAATTTGTATGATCAAGACCTCAAGACTGTAAAGTTGTGATGGTTTGCTGGCACCATCTCTTGGCAAACACTGTGGGTGAGACACTAAGTTCATACAAATGCGTGTGCTGTGCCATTGGAGTGGTAGCTTTTTTCTTCATGTTTCCGTAAGCCATGTCAAGCACCAGATCATAAATAACAGCCTAACACCAATACTAATGGCAAAAAATAAAGAAAGAAAAAGAACAATGGCTGAAATGAGAGTAATTGAAACAATTAAGAATAATCAAGAGGGAAAGTGGATCTGCATCTCAGAATTTCTGCTGAGTGAAGAGGAGGTTGTAATTAAGTGCAGCTTTCATAATGCCTTCTTTAAAGTGACTTCCTGCCAACTTGGTCTTTATTGGACATATGGCTGTGCAACTGTAATAAAACTGAAGACTGATATAGTAAAACATTTAGTGAAAATGTTTGAAGGTATTGCACAGCATTACAAACCATCATTCACTTACTTTTACAGATATGTCTGTCTCAAACACAAACGAGGGACCCAACGGCACAGTAATATCCATTACCTAATTGTCTATACTGTTACTTGAGGCATACTGATTTAAAAAAAAAAAAAAAAATTATTTAAAAGTGAAATCTATATTTCACTTACACTATGCATATATGCTTTGCTACACATTAAGTGTCAAGAAATATTCAATAGGCTAGTTGCACGTGGCCGCCATGTTGGATTTACGATCAGCGAGTGTGCGGTTGGACACTTCGGGTCTCGCTTTACGCCGGTGCAGGGAGCCGGAGAAAGCCGAAAAAGAATCAATTATATCACTTAAAATACTACTAAGATATATATTACTATCACACGAGCAAATGGCAATTAAATGCACGGATGCATAGTCCGATTAAAGAATGAAATACAACTATTCACGAACAGAAGATTGTCTTGGACTCATGCTGCACGCAATGAGAATTATGCGTACTGTCAATATTACAACTAGGATTAGAGTTGTTTGCATAAAATACCGCGTGAACATTCACACGTTTGCCCTGTGATAGGCTTCAATTTATCTCCATAAATACTATTTTCTCAATTCTGCGCATAAATTTTCACTTGAATCAATTGCTCGCTCAATATTATCATCACATATTTTACATACATGCTTTCTTTGCATCAATTATCTTTATAGATAAAAACAACGGTAAAAAAAAAACTAATCTTAATAATTGTGATTCATTTACATTTTTAACTGTAGTTAACACAATTTAATATAGCTAAGTTTGTGTATATTTTACACGTAGTAAAATACTGTATTATAAACACCAGACAGATAATGATTTATGAAACAGATGCTCTTTATCTCACTTGCACAAAATAAATGCAGTAATAGCATAGAAACGCATGTGAAATACACTGTAAATGATATGCATTTAAATTACATACTAAAACACAAACAGTCAGCAATAATAATGTTACCAAATAAAGTAATGCCGACTACAGACCTGGGTGTTTCTGGTCTGGTTGATTAAGTCATCCCTCCGGATCTTCTGCCCGTACCGCAGCGTCAACGGGGAATGCATGAAAGCTGACTTTGTTGTAACGTGACGAAACGTAACGACACACAACAATGAAGTGCTGAGGCTGTCACCCTCTGAAAGGCAAGTCGCCTCTCTTGAATCCTAAAAATTGCGTGCAGCATGAGTCCAAGACAATCTTCTGTTCGTGAACAGTTGTATTTCATTCATTAATCTGACTATGCATCCGTGCATTTAATTGCCATTTGCTCGTGTGATAGTAATATATATCTTAGTAGTATTTTAAGTGATATAACTGATTCTATAAACAACTATAATAGATCATTTTCGGCTTTCTCCGGCTCCCTACACCGGCGTAAAGCGAGACCGGAAGTGTCCAACCGCACACTCGCTGATCGTAAATCCAACATGGCGGCCACGTGCAACTAGCCTATTGAAAATCCTCCAGTGATCTTAAAAGCATTTTAAATACAAATTCATGGAAGCACGATTGATTTAAAGTCCACCTGTGGTGAAAATCCAGCTTCTAATGTTGTTTATATGTCTATGTGACGTTTTTAATATGCTTTAACACAAACCATTTGCAAATTCTTAAATCAACACCATTGCTGAGTATTTCCTCTTTAAAACTGCAGTGAACCAAAGACAGTCTCAAAAATGCAGTTTGAAATCGCTGGTGTTTCTGACGTCACAAACTATCATGTAACCAATCACGTCAACGTGTGATTATCAACAAGTGGATCTCTGAGCTGGTGTGAGTGAGTGGAAGCGGGGCTAATTTGCATATTGTAGAGTTACATTCAAGTTATTTGAAGGAGTGAGGACTTTTTTCAATGAAAGAACAATTAAAAATGTAATTTTGGTGATCAAAGATGAGTTAAGGCATATAATGATTGACTACTTTTTTGAGATTTTATAGATTGGAGGAAAGTCATTTGACAATGAGTCAAATGAGAATTATTAACTGAGAATTATTTTCCTTGTGTAATGATGGAAAATTCCTCGATTGGTGACTGACTCACTTATGGGAGGGGATAGACATCAGTGCTATAAATCTTAAGCTTTAAATCACTCCAACCCTAAACTGTTTACTATAGGTGAGAAAATTCAATCCAACAAAGTAGCTCAGATGGTGGTCAAGTTCTCAGACACAAGCAGCAAAGAAACACTATACTAACAAGCCAGCAGACAGATGTCTAATAAGTTTGTATTAAGGATACAGTTGGGTGTACTTGAAGTCAGATGCCCATTAGCAGCAATATGATGCATTGCTGAAAGGTTGATTTAATGATCCGCATTGGGGTTCTATTTACAGCTTGCTCATGCTTTACAGTCAGAAAATGCATTTATAATACATGTTTGGGTCTTGCCAAGGAAAGAGTATTAATAGTATAAGCAAGGAGTCGGCAGTATGACCAAAACCTTATATCACAATATGAATGATGATTTTATATTACCTGAATTGTATTTAGCAAAATGGTTATTTTTAATGGAAATGCAACCTCAAATGAATAAAAAAAATCTAATAAAATTCAAATTATACATTTTTGTAGATCAATGCAAAAAAAATGTTATGTACAAGTAAGTCATCTTTAAAGTGGATGCTGGAAAACATGAATAGAAACTATTTATTTTTGGACATAGGAAGTGGAGATAATGACTGAATCATGAGGCCATCAATGCTCAACTTCTCCATCATTCTCTTACCTGCAGGTTTGAGTTAAGTAGATACAGTGACCTCCAAGTGACCATATGGGTTTCTTTGGCAACCATGTATGAATTATTCAACACCTGAGCATGGGTCAGTTATTAACATGGGTCAGTATGCAAACTGATTTAAATGTAAATATTAGGGATGGGCATTCGATTAAAATTTCTTAGTCGATCGTCGGGAGAATTAACGATCGACTATCGATTAATCATTAATATTTTAATATTCAAATTCATTATTGATTTAACTTTTTATAAATTAAAAATGCAATGAAAATACAAAAATACAGCGTGTTTTTCCTCGATTAGATCTTTATTACAAGATGATCCACTTGTGGCAGTAAAACTGGACGTTCGGCTAGGCTAAACTTGAAGATATATGCGCTGCGGTGCTCGAAAGCAACGGAACCTGCAGCTGCGAGTTGGCGTTCTTAAACAGAGACCATCGTTTGTTCCAAAATAATAAATAATAAAACAAATCATTTAAACAATAACTTAACCAAAAACATAATAATACTTAGATCTGACAGGTTTTGTCCAAATGTAACTCAAAACTATCCAAGAACGGAGTCGAGAAAGAGGGTGAGAGAGATAGCCTACTGTAACTGTTAAGGCTAGGCTACTTAACAAAGCCTCATAAAAAATAACTAGTAACTCACATACAACTTCTACACCAGTCTACTGATTTTTGTTGAGAAAGATAAGCATATTGATGACATGATCTGGGGTCAGACGCGACCGCAACCTGACCGTCAAGCCTCGTTTACACTTTCGCCTGGCTCTGCAGCGCGAGTCTCCGCAGACTGCGCGCGCACCTCCCCAAACAGACGAGGCGTTTATACTCGACGCGCTCGCCTGTGAAACACCGAATACCGCAATGACGTAATTTTTGCCGCGCTCACCTTCGCGCTCGTGCGGACGCGTCGAGTGTAAACAAGGCTTCAGTCCAGCCGCTGAAAACACCCGCTCTGAGGGGACTGACGTTGCCGGGATGCACAGGTACCTCCGCGCTAACTTGACCAGCCCGGGGAACACGTTCACTTTCCACTCACACTATGCAACGCAGCAGCATTAGTTTAATGATAATCGATAACAAATTAACGTGATCGACGAAATTCTTAATGATCAATAATCGATCGTCGATTAATCATGCCCAGCCCTAGTAAATATTACTGATGCAGTTCAGATCACAGTCAAGTTTTTTCAATTTGTGCTTCAATAATGTTTATTCATTACTGGGAGGAATTTGAATCAATTGAAGGTGAGCTGAATATCTATTGATGCAATGATTCTTTAGTCTACAAAAGGAGCATCGTAAAAAGATAAATCCTTGTTGAACTGGGCTATAAGCTACTATTAGAAATACATTTGTTCCTGTTGCAATAGCATGTACAAAGCAAACAAAAACTACATTCATATTTAAATGCTCTTAAATGTCATACTTTTGTATGATAAGCATTACAATGTCAAATTAATTTAAGTATTACTAATTATTCCAGTGCTTGACTTACTTTCTGTACCCACCTCCCTCACTGCTACTCATGATATCATCCACAGTCATATCTTTTACCATAACGACACTTACTACGACAACTATTGGCTCAGAATCACAACTTGGCCAACCCACACAACAAGAACAAGCAGTTTGATTGGGCAAAAGGCAGTTTGGCTTGTGTCAGTTTGTCCTTGGATAGTCTGGTTTGATTGATTACAGTCCTTTACCCCAGTGGAGCTGGACACATGCATGTGGGCGAAAGGTTGAAATGTGCATTGTCCAAATAGTTTTCCGTTCTTTGGTTGCAATGACACGGGTAGAACATCTTGTAGGTGATTTGTGGAAATGTGAAATATAAGATTTAGAAATTTTGAAACCCACCCAGACATTTTAAGTTATTAATATGGGACAGCTAGCTAGCCACCACTCATGATTTATTAACATGAAAGAACACAAGTGATGCAGTCATTGTTCCCTGTCTATATACCACTCCAAGCTTGTGATTGTTCTGGTGTACACAACTAAAAATCAAATCAGTATTCTAAAGTCACAGAACAGCTTGTACAAGCAAACCAACATTTATTCAGACACCTTCTACATTTCTCACATTATCAGTTTATTCGCTATAGTTTAGAAAATGGTAATAAAATATGACAAGAACTCAAATCAGTGAAATCAGATATTTCACTGGTTTTGTCCATCCTTCTGTTAAGACTGTCAACTGAATTAGGTTGAAGAGTTGTCAGCTGTTAAATTTAAGTACACAAATAGATAATACCAATTTAGGTCAACCAACTACCAAGCAATGCTTCATTAGTTCAGTCTGTGGTGTAAAAAGGTCGCATCAGCAATTAAAGAAAAAAACACGCAAAATTTGTAAAAATTTACTGGTAGTCCACTGTATGAAGAATTTTTGGGTATAATATGTCAGTTTACTTTATTTTGCTATCCTCACTTAAATTAACTATAGTGTCCTGCACCCACTAGTAAAAAAATAAATAAAAAATTATATGTGGTGTCTGAATAATTTTTGGTTTGAATGTAGGTAGTTGCTGCTGTTTTCCGCTATAATAGCTGGACTTTCTCTTTGTTTACGGATGTGACGTAACCACGCAAAAAAACGAATGATGAGAAACTGACATTTCCTGCAAAATCAAAATTATGAATCTTTATTATAAGCTTTCCGCCGTCTGGCTTTTTACCTTTATTGGATAGGACAAAGCAAAGTGTGAGAGAAAGAGGGGGAAAGAAGCAGGATTCAAACTCTGTTCGCCCGAAGCAGTGCTAATGAGGCTATTAGCTCCAATAAATAGATTTTCTTTTGTACTTGCTCAATTGATTAATCTAAAACAAATGTACATTTAAGAGAGAGAGAGAGAAAAAAAAAAAAGGTATCGGACTGGTAACTCTGTTTGCAATATTCTCAGACCCATTGTTGCTCATACTGTGCTGTTTCTCTACTGTTGGGTCTTACAGTAAATGTGTAGGGGGGTTTGGAGCTGAGGTGAGAGATCAGTGGTATAGCGCAGTGGGGCTGAGTGGAACAATGGTGAGGAGCTGAGAGACCGGCTGCCACAGGCTTCCCCCCCGACAGCACTCAGGTCGGCCCTCCATAAATCACTTTTATGCCGTCTGCCCCTCAGCAGCTTTACCCACTCCATGATGGAATGCTTAAAAGACTGAGGAACGAGGGAGAGAGAGGAAAAAAAGGGTGGAGTATAGTGTTTTAAGTACACTGAATATAGAAGGTGTGTTTAGGCAGAAGCACAAGATGATACAGCGAAGTGAAGATGTCTTTGATCCTGAACAAATAAAAGCAAATGTTTTGACTCATCCGCCTACCTTTTAGTTGCTGTACAATGCCAAATAAGAAATCAAACAGGTCAGTTGTTTGTATTCAGTCACATCTAGACTTAAAAGCTGTGCCAAAATTAATCCGACAAATAACATTAGAAAAGTAATTTGTCTTTTTGTGCAGACACCAAGGCCCATAGTAATTAAAAGCCCTGCTTAACTCAATACTTATCACCATTCAGCCTGTCAGGTACTAGTGTGATTGATGAGATCTCTTGTTACAGAGGTACCTGATCTCAGCACTTCCGGGACAGCTTTCAAAACTACAGAGAATTACCCATGGGTGGTGCATCCGGTCAAAGCACTGACTGTCAGAGTGAAGCCGAGTTAAAGTTCTCAGATCGTGGCTGGATATCTTAGCTGTGCAGCATTTGCGGTGAACTATAGCAAATGTAAGCACACATCAAAAATCCCAGTATGGCTCTATACATTCGATTTTAATGGGTTTAACAAAAAAGTTTCTCATTTCTCAATGTTCTCAATTATAAATGTAATCAAAATGAATATACTTTTTTTATACTGTACCTTATAGTGTGAACTCTAAATTCACCTCTAGCATTTAAAATGACTGACTTTAGTTCAGCAACTTATTTAGGCCACATTTCCTAAATAAATAGGCTTAACTAGGTGGAAATATGAGGAAGAAATTGTATGAGATTCACTCAAATAATTAATCTACATTTTCACAACCACTTGAACTGTAATCCAGACAGTTGAACCAGGATCTCTACCATGGACACAGGCACAGTAGTATTTCCACCACTGCTCAATGTAGAACAATTTGTCTTAAACTGCAGATGAGAGGTAGAATACAAGAAGTCATCAATTAGTGGCCCTGCTTTCTCTGATCGAAAACTTATTCAACTAAATTTTCACAATTTATGACTGAAAGGAGGAAACTAGATGGCACACATTAATACAGTAAATGCATAGTTTGCTTCCTCTATCCTAGAGTGAGTGGAATTTAACTTAAGAGACTATTGACTTGAAAAAGGGCTGACTAGACCAATAGATCACCTCACTGATGGAGGCATTAGGCCTAGGGTACTATTCATCCTTATGTTTGTCACTGCAAAGCTTGTCAACCTCTCACTATTGAAACTTGGAGTACGTTTACACGACAATGATATGCTTAAAATTGAAAAGTTTTTCCTTTGAGTTTTCCGCGTCCAGGCGACACCATTGTCAAAACGATCCCCATTCACACGGATCCGTGAAAACGACTAAAAAACGCTGTATTCTGCCCCCTGCAGCTCACCTAGCTTTAGTTGTGGCTCGCAGGGCGGTAAATAATACGGTGATATGATCATGCAGTCAATACAGATATTTCATAAAAACATTAAAACCAAGTAGGGCTATAACATAACCCACTAAAAAACTCAAAGCGTCTGCTCTATTAAAAATATTTTCGATCGGATTGAAAGGGGTGGTTTATTCCTTTTCTAATTCGATTGAGAGAACATGTAAACTCTTGCTCGGATAGAAAACCGAAACTGCAAGGACGACGTATGACACGCGGAATGAGCTATTCTTCTTGTTGATTAAAGTGTCCCGTCATCCTAAAATTCTCCTTTCACTCAGCATCTGTGAAGTGGAGCAGGACAACGTCTTTGTTTCGGATTCTCATCCACAGACTGGTTTTGGGCGCGGGGAGGGGCATTTTTACTGTGTGATAAATATAAGCAGCACTTCACAACGGTTCATATGCTCATTGTCTCTAAATTATTATGTCTGCTGTTTAAAACAAATAAAGAACCAATGTAGGAGAATGGTTATAAGCGCAAACAGCGGGAAACTTTGTATATTTGTGCAGTGTGTGCATGTCAAAAAATGTATTCTGATTTAAAGCTTGTGACATATAAACACACACATAAACCCGATCACTTGTTTAGTGTTAATGTAAACACTACATTCAGATTTATCAATCGCAATGAATTCAGCCTGATTGAAACAAAAGTTGTGCATGCCAGTGACTCACTGCGGAGCTGCCAGTTTTGTCTTTCCAGCTCTTAACGCCAAAATTGCTCTTGAATGGTTATACTTATACACGATGGGCTAATGTAGAAAAGAAAGAATTTAAGGTCATTAAATAGCCTGTATTCTGGGATGAATATATTCTGGAAATCCTCCTTTTTTGTAATAAATTAAGGGAAATCATCTTGTCTCAGTTACAAATTTGACTGGCAAATCATAAAGAATGATTTTCCCCCAACTTTTGTATTTATTGCATTGCATATTGCATGTTCAGGGATGACAGATTGATAAGCAGACATGGTATTCATATATGGATGTAAATTTTGATACTTTGCAGTAAAAGTGGCTCTCCTATTGACATTGCTTTGAAAAGTTTGTGATTTCATCCACCCAAAAAAATGCATAAAAAGTTTTATGTTTTTAGTTGAAAACGGTGTCGTGTAAACAGCCCCTTAAGCTAAAACTCCCATGTTTTATTTTGACATTTCAATCAGGGGTGGCTTTCTTTGAAGATTAATTTTTTTGAGTTCCCAGATTGTGGGTGATGTTTTTAAATATTCTAGAATTTGTGGTTCCCTGGCTGCAAGCAGTCCCATGAACTAAAAATTTTGTCTTTTTCAATTGTGCTGTTTGGCTGAGGGTTCGGCTTCAAGCTGATGCATTACTCAGAGTGCATTACACCTGGCAAATAGTCAATTTCCATAACACCCATGAATACAAACAGCATTTGAATGCCAATACGTCAAACTGTGAATTAATTGAATAGTAATAATAATAATTAAAAAAAGACTTGATTAAGAAAATGTTCTCCAAGCATTATACAATCTTGAGGATTGATGATTTTAAGATAAGTTTTTAGTGATTTACTGAATGTTAAAAACTCCCATCCTCAAAGACTTGCCCAACACTGCTGTAAGCTATGGAAGGTGGGAGAGGAGAAGCCTCAAGACAATTTACAACTAAAGATTTAAATTATTTACCAGAGACATCACACTAAATAAAGGGAAATCCTGGCATGTCCTAGAACCAAGATAAATCATATGCTCAATACAGGTTCGACAGCAGCAGATAAGCTAATGTACTTTGAAATGCCGTAACAGGTTTAATCCAAATTACACTCTAGTACTCTATAGACTTTTCATAAACGTAACGCATCTTATCTCACTCCGAACTGCGTATGTTACTAAGTATAGTGTCGAGGAGAGGCAAGATCTACCATATGCAGCATGTTCCGGCACTATGTAAAAGAGAACCGAGAGTATGAAGTGTTTAGATGGAGAGAGTAAGGGGTGGAGAGGCTGGGTGTTAGAAAAGCAGGGGAGGGGAAAGGAGTGAGGGAAACATAAGTGGAACCATGAGAGACCACTTTATTTGGTGCTACTAAAAATAACACAGCGAATAGCAGGCCAGCAAAGCTGTGCTGCGCTAATGCAGGCTAGCTACTTGCCTTGCTGAATGCACAATCGATAGGTGGAACGCTGGACAGGATACTTCCCAGAGCTTGTAGGGGGACAACTGCCTCGGTGCAAGGAGGGGGGGTATTTTTTGCACTGGTTGACTAAATATGGTCAGAGGGAGATGAACAAGATACTAAAGAGGAGCTGGTTTTCAAACACTTCCCATGGTAAAAAGTGCTAATGATTTTGATCTTCAAGGTGCAACAGCTGGCTCCTTTTGTGGCTAGTGGCTTCATTCACCTTTAAGAACATCATGGAGAGTTTCTGAAAGCAACATAATCACCTCTAGTCACCTTAGATAAGGTTTACTAAGAAAAGGTAGTAAAAAAATGGTTTAGAATAAAAAAAGGTATCTGCAAGCTTCAGAGAGGCAACAATCTGCATAATTAGAACCGCTACTTTTCCACTTCATAAATTTGCTTATGAAATGAAAAAAAAAAAGGAATTATAGAAGGCAGTGGCAACTGCCGTTCCATAATGTAGAGAAGAAATAAACTAGCCAAAACACTAAAGCGCTAGAGAGCTCCGGCAGTCATGCACATCTTCACAGAATTCACTGAGAAGGCACATGCTAGAGATGGGAGGGAGGAGGGGGTGAAAGTGCTGCAGTTTTTTTTCTGTCCGTTTTTAGAGCAGCAACGACAGCTCCTAGTGTCAGCATGATGTCTATCCCTGCCTAAATGTAAGCCGTGAGTATGCTTTCTTCACCCGGCTCCACCCCTCCCGCTTTACCACTCTTGTTTCTTCTCCACAACACACGTTCAGTACCCCCCCTCTCCCCAACCCCCTGTCAGAGAAGCTGAATCAGCGAGTCAGGCATGCGATGGCTGCAGCAGCTGGAGAACTCCGGAGGTCATTATGGCTCTTCACACACAGAAGAGAAGAAAGAGGGAGGAGCAGAGAGCAGAGGAAACTGAGCTGACAGGTAATATATGCTCCATGTGCCTTCCTCCCTCCGGACGGGAGTTCGCCCCCCATACTGGCTGGTCCGCACTGGCATCTCTGCTTTTTCTTCTCTGTTTCGGATGCACTGGGGGTTACGCGCGTAGCCGGTCAGCCGTGGTCGGTGAGAGGGAGTGGAATTTACAGCTCTGCACCAGCAAGAGGAAAAACTACTTCTCTGGGAACACCACACATAGCAGGAAACGTAAGTGCTACCCCCCTCCTTCACAAGCAAAACGGCAGGGATGTGTGAAACAGCCTGACAGACAGGTGTAGGTGGAACGGGGGGAAAGTTGCTGTCCTCTGCATGGATTTGCTTGCTTGCTCGCTAGAATACTGTCACTTGCTCACTCGTTTGCTCTCGTGCCCTATACCTCACTCTGTCCGTGTCTCTTGCTTTTCTAGTGCTGGTCAGGCTGCTGCAGCACAGCACTCTCTGGTTCATTACCTCCTCGTGGCAGCAGCACAGAAGACATCGAAAAAACGGACAGTAACTGAAACTCACTGCTCGTGAAACATGCAGCATTTATCTTGGATCTTTTCACTCTGAGGCACTTTCGTATGGAATACGACTGTCGGGATGGTTACACAATTCGCCAACACTCATTTTTCAGCTGGTCAGCTCAAATTACTGGAACCATGTTTGGTGATTCAAGACTTCTGTAACTACAAGGGGACAGGTGTACGCCAGCCATGAAGGGACACTGGTGTCACGGTGAGACGCGAGTTTCAGGCCAGTTGGGGGGTGCATCGGATTGATGAAAAAACAGATGTGCTGGCATATTAATTCTCTGGGGAGGGCTGCTGATATGTGTGTCAGTGAGTGAACCCACAACACCAAGGGTAGTAACCCAATTTCTCTCTGCATGCTTTCCAATCATTAGGCAGGGGCAGGGCTGTAGTGCTGCAGTGCCATCTCCCCCTCTCAACACACTCAACCCTAAATCTTTACTAACACTGTGGCGCCACAAGAGTCCAGCCATACCTCGCCATCATATCTAACCCCGTCAAGCACCAAACTCACCCAGGATTTCCAGCCCTGCTCAGAATAGCCCGTCTAAGTGTTCTGTTATATTTCCACCCATGCGCCTCTCCTTTTGGCCTGGTATTGGATAGGCTCCTGAGAGGAGGGGGATGAGACAGGGCGGTGTTGACTTGTGGAATGTGTGGAGCTGGAGCAAAGATTCATTAGAGAGCTACTGAACATTTCATGCTGCCATGCAAACAGTTATTGATCTCTAGCACATACCATTAGAGCTCTAGAGAAGCTTCTAGAACAAACAGACCCAGGTCAACTCAGGGGGAAAAAAGGTATGGAGGGTGGTGGTGGGGGGGGGGGGGGGTGGAGGGGTTGCAGGAAAGAAGAAAAGAGGTTAAAAAGAGAAGAAAAATGAAAAAGGAAAGAAGAATCAGCACACTAGTTCCACATCACTATTGCTGAGTGGGCATTAGCTCTTGCATGTGACCTCTGGCCTGGTCTGTGTGGCTAAAGCCCAAATCCTGCTCACAATAGCTTCCTGTTCCACTTGGATCAAGCTCATTTTTGGACCTCGACAACCAGTCTGACATACAACTGAGAATGTGGTTAAAGAACGGACAACCAGACGGAAACAGGCAGAAAGGAGATACATACTGTGTTGAGGACATTGTTACATTAGAAATGCAACTTTTTAAAAATGTTCTTTGAACTTTCATGGACAACAAAAAAAATCCAGGCTACAAGGATGGAAGAGGACACGTTACCTTATTTTTCAACAACACCTTTTTACCAATTACAGAAAAAGACAACTTTTTTCCCCAAAAGAAACCTATGGCACTGTTCTTTTCCAACTTCCCTACGGATACCCCACACTCTCAGAGGACAGCCAAGGTCAACAGAAGATACAATACTGTGTGAACCCCAATATGTGTAATGCATACTGGTAACACAGTGTTGGGATGGGGCAAAAGAAAGCATGACCTAAAGAAACTGTGAAAGTGACGTTATGTATAATGCTAATCCACTGCATTCTGCAGAATGGTTAAAAAAAATTGCTACTGATCTACCGACGGTGATTAAATATGCTTTTGGTTTATTTAAGGGCTGCGCTAACCAAACATCAAATCAGAAAAGGTAAGGAAACTCAGCTGTGTCGGGGGCTGCCTACTTGGTGTACATACTTCTTTATGTGCCCATATGAACATATAACAGCTATGGAATGTAAAGAAGTATGTATTCTTGGTCAGGCACTGATCCTCAGTTTGTAAACTTTGCCATGATTCTCTGCATCACTGAATTTTGGTACATGGAGAAAGTGTGATGAATTTAGTAACTGGGGTGCAGAAACTTATTACTGCAGTGGATTCTGAGAGAAGTCGCTGCTCTTTTAGTGACTTCACCAGCATCCACACCAACCACTCCCTAATTCAGCAATTGAAATGCTAGATAGTTCATTCTGGCATGCTGCAGGTAGACAAACATTAAAATAATGGTTTGTAGGGCCCACTTTCTTGGTGACGGAATGAGTTTAATCACTGCAACCTTAAAGATCCAATGACGGCATCGCCATAGGAACAGGAGCTCTTTTCATTATTGGAGTTTGCGGCATTTTAAGCTTTGAATTGTGGCCAGCTGCAACCAAGATCCTGTACTGCAAGAGCGGCATACGCCAGAACCATTAATACCAAAATAGTTTCAAACTTGTCTAGAGACACAGTTCCATAAAGGTGAGCAGCGCTTGGCTATTAAAAGGAAGCTTCTCTCACATTGCGGGATAGTACGCTGGTCTGTTTCACCCTGCCACCCGTTCCTGCCCCTATTGTTCATGTTTGCTAGGCTTGCCAAATGCTTTGCTGGACCACAGAGTAGTCAGATTAGAGCATGGAAAAGTGACAATGCAGGATCAGAGGGGGTCTGCCTGTCAGCTGATTCCAATTGTCCTTTACAAAATGTAGACGGAGGCCTTCAGAAGAGGACATCCAAGCATGTTCTCTTTCATTTTTTGGTCTTTTCATGTGCAGCAGGTTACAATAGCAATCATTGTGAACAGTAGAATGAATGTCAGAGTAGAACAAATGCCTTACACAATGCTGAACTTTAAAGCTGATCAACAGGTGATGAAAACAGTTGTGTGAGGGGATAAGGTAATCAAGGACAGTTGTACTTAAGGGTTCGAATGCTTCAAACCTTCTCCAAGCATTTGGCAGTGCACCAGGTCATCTATCTGTTGAGGTCATATTTGATTCGTGGTGATGACTAAGGTCAGAGTGCACCTGCAATTTCTTGTCCGATAAACGCTTCCGTTTTAAACCTCCCACTAATTCACGTTACAGGCCATGAAAAAATTTAAATGACACATTGTGTGCAAAGATATAGTGAGGGTTTTTGGTCATGACTGGAGCCTGGGAGAGCTTGTGGCCCATTTTTCTGAATGTCAGACACTCCCGTCTGTCCTCTGTAGGGCTGTGCTCTTTCCATTTTTGTGCATCGCTTGCTGTATGGTTCGCTCCTGTCAGTCGTATGGCTGTGTTCCCTCTTTCTCGCCCTCAACCCCAGCCTGAGTGACACCCACAGCAGATGCTGACATCAAATGTTCAGCTGCTATCCCTGGCTTTTGCCCTCTTATGGCCAGTGTATTTAGGGGCCAAACTTTGTCCAGAATGCCGCAAGCAAGTGTCTGTGTAATGCAGGGAGGGGGATCTGTGGAGTAAATAGCACTTTACTGACCCCGGTTTAATGAGCGCCATATTGAGCAGCAATGACCCCTTGCTTACGCTCTCAGATGGCCACCTGCTAAGGAGCTAAAGGCTTTTTGGCCACCTCAAAACTGATGGGCCGTCAACTGTGTGTTATAAAACAACGCTTTGACTTGAGCTCACTGTGCGTCACCGAATTGTCTGGTGGAGTTGCTTCTGCCTTGGATTGTGACTGACATGTGGTACAAATATCTGTGTTAGTCATTTCAGCATTACCACACGAGCAGTCTCAGAGGCGCTCCCACCACACTCCTTTATTGAATTAAGTAGCTAAATTAGCCCAGCAATGTAGCCGAGTGTGACTGAATCTTTTCAAATTTTAGAAAGTGACAACTACAAAAAGCAACACATGCTGGCATCTTGATCGCCCAAGCGACACTCTGCCCTCGGCAGGATTAATCCATCAGCAGCTGTTATTGCTACAAGACTTGTGGACACTCGATTTGAGTGCACCATGATGGATTATTATCTTTTTCACTGAGCACATTTCTCTCTCTTTTTTTAATAACGAGAAAGAAAACCTCTGGAGTGCAGTGAAATGTTTTATTGGATAAGTATAGAGAAACAGTCTGAAATGAGCCCATGCGACACTGCTTGTCATGTTTCACAAAGTTGAACTGCTTAAGGTTATAAAACAGGGTCACATAAGCTGATTCTTATCAGTCTCATTAACAGCAAACCACAATGCTTTGCTAAAGCTGGTAAAATGGAACCAAATCACCTCTTCAATGGATTTGGTCCCCTTCAACCAGCTGTAGCTATGCTTTGATGACAACATGAATTTAATTTCTATCCTGCCTTTTTTGCTTCCGCAGGAAACCGAGATGACATAATTTCAGTGAAAAAGTTTATTTTAATAAACGTTAATACAATGTATTGTGACTGCCTTTTCTACAAGCTGAACATTTTTCGATATTTTCTTTTTTAAGAAATAAAATTTTACAAGCATTGGTTTTACAAGTTTGTGTTTTTAAAGAGTGGGTTAAAATATGAATGCGTCAGTCACCATTATAGAGCAGGCAAAGACAATATATGAAAAGAAGGTACTGTGACGCAATGGGGGGAGTAAAGTTGGGCTAAGCAGAGGACTGACATCCACATAAGAAAAGAAAGTCAAGGGAGCGGGGAGGAGAGCAGTTGCAGCACATGCTCACTGCGACACATGCGGGAACGGTCGCCTGAGAGCTTCTCGGTAACCCTTCTCTGCCTGCAGACAGGAGTGGGGATGAAAACCAGATGATTCTAAGTGTGGGGGGTTGTACACACAAATCACACACAGAGAGAGTCCACCAATTATGGCCCCCTGGCACACTGACGCAGCGCAGGCATGCGGTGTGAACCTCCCTCTCCTCTGCATCAGAGCAGCATCCTTCCCTCAGTCACATGGATGGCAATGCTGCATCATAATTTCACCCATAATTACGCTGATCTGCCACCATGTCATGCTGAACCTGCTCTGCACCTCCATCCATAATATACAGGGGTGGTTAAGAGATAAAACATTTTTTTTAAACATCAATATTTTAGGTTCATATTTATATTTAATGATGTATGTTTTAAGTGCTGTAACTGGTCACTATTTTTAAAATCACTTTTTATTCTTATATTAATCCTAAATCCTGAGTGAGACAAATGAAATGAGCTCATAAAAGGGTCAATGACAAAAAAAAAATAAAATAAGTGGGCACAATAAAGAAAAGGTGAATTCAATCTTCTTCTTTCTTTTAAATCTAGTTAAAAACTAAAATGTCAAGTTCATGTTGGTTTCCCGTTTTTAAAAACGATTCTACCATTTTCAATAAAAGTTAAATTTAAAGACGCTAAAAATGTGGTGTAACTAAAAAACATTTTCAAAAATGTTTATAGATATATTTTTCAAAAAGTATATGAATGATTAAATCTATAAATGAGTCGCACTAGGGGTGGGCAATATGACCAAAATCTTATATCATAATAGGAGTCATTTAAAAAAATAATACTAGCCAAAAAAAAAACTCTCAAGCTTACAGAAGACAAGTAAACAGTGATAAACAAAAAGCTAAGAAAACAAACTACAATAGTCAAGTCAAGTCACACTTATTTATATAGCGCTTTTTACAATACAGATTGTTTCAAAGCAGCTTTACAGAGATAACAGGAAAATAATGCAAAAAAAGTTTTTTTTTTGTTTCCAGAAGAAAATAGCGTCACAGTCCAGCTTAAGTAAGTTTAGTGATGTTTCATTTTTGCTGTAAAAAGTTATTAATTTAGTTAATTTATATATATATATATATATATATATATATATATATATATATATATATATATATATATATATATATAGCCGCTCTGGAGTAAACCGTGATGTCATCGTCCAGCTCAGTTCAGTTCTTGTATAATAGTGTCAATGCAGGCAGATCAATATTATTGTTGAATATGAAATTAAATGTTCAATTTAATGTCCCCAACTAAGCAAGCCAAAAGCCAATGGCAACAAAGGTGAACAAAACAAAGACACAAATGAAATAGACCAACTTGAAAAACTTCAAGCACTAGAAATATAGCATAAAATGTATAACCCAAATGTATAAAAAACAATGTATAGACTTTACAGTTTAAATTAAATATACATGTATTCTTATTAAAGTGATTCCGTCAAGAGCAGTGAGAGATTTTCTCTCTTTTTATGTTGTTTGATTAGCATTAATAAATGACAGCAGGTAAATTTGGATGCTGTCACTTTAAGGCCGACTGCACGGAGTAAATACTCATGCATTTACGTTCACTTAAGACATAAATGACTCCGTTTACTTGCAAATACATGAAACATAGGTACGTGTATTTAACCATTCAAGCCCAATTAGGTGGCAAAATCACTCGGTTCAGTTCTCACGTGCTCTATGAGCAGTGGTTTTATGTCTCTCAGAAGGCGTGCATATACTGAAATGAGTTCTCTTTCGCTGCTAATTGAGCGTCAATGGTTTAAAATCACCTGATTTTAATCCGCAATGCTTCAAAACGCATGCAAACAATTAGCTTCCGTGACCACGCAAGCACAGTAATGTGACATGAGCATAACCGCGATAGAGACGATAGTCCAAAATTTCTAGCGGTTAATCGTGTCTATCGGTATATCGCTCACCCCTAAGTCGCACCATGACGTTTTATAAGTGACCTTGCGGTGTCATTTTTTCAAATGTAAGCAAGTAATGCTGGGTACACACTAAAAGATAATAGGGCTGATTTTGAGCCGATTTCCCCCCTTCCGACAATCCTAGCTATGTCCCGATTAGCTTGATGGTTCTACACATTATCTTATCAGATTTTTCCTTGGTGTGAGGTGTGTTAAGAGTGCCCGAACCTGCTCGGAAGAACGTCGGAGCTGCCCCGATCGCGAATACTAAATATTCAAAATGTTGACAAACGCGTGCGCGCTCTGGAGATAATCACGTGAAACAAAACAATATCCAATCAGAAAGCGAGATGATGTTAGACTGAAGCATGACTGAAACGCAGTCATGGCGCAGCACAAAGTGAAATTGATGTGGACAGCAGAGATGGAGGATCAGCTTGTTGATTTGGGGCTAGAAAATGTAATTAGCTCAGTATAAAAACCATTCCATATAAGGATAGGTGTACCAGTACACATGATGTGTGTGTGAGAGAGAAAGAGAGAGAAATGGAAAATTATCGGCGTATTGAACATTTGTATAACCAAATAAATACTACAGTTAGAATTGTTTTTTTTAGCAAAACTATGGTTAATTTGTGGTTATCATGGTTTAACTACAATATCCATGTTTTATTTTTTATTTGTAGTAAAACCATGGTAAATTTTCATAAGGGGAGAGAGACAGGGCCAGCGTGTGTGCATTACCACAACCTTTATCTGAGAAATTCACTAAATTCCCGCCATCTCCACGACTTCACCCAAACCCTTTTCTTTTTTCCCCTGTGAATTTTCTGCGAAAATCATTCCAAACACTATCATCGCACTGCATATCGTCCGACATGCTTATTCTGAAGTCTCGCGAGATTTTGCGAGATTGCCTGTGTTCACAGTCGAGACTCTGGTTGAAAATCTGGTTCGTGTGTGGTGTGCTGTCTTTGTCACATCATGGCACACCACACACTATAGGAGCAAAACTGTTAAAGGGGTCATATAGTGCCATTTTTGTACAAGTTAATATGAATCTTTAGGGTCTAAATGAAAACTTTGTAATATACTTTTATTAAAAATTCTCATTAGTATTTTAAGAAAACACTCATTTTACCTGCTCAAAAACAGCTCTGTTTTCAGCACGCTGTTTCAGTACATATGCCTTTAAATGATAATAAGCTTTGCTCACCCCGCCCCTCTGTTCTCCGGGGCGTTTTTGATACTACGCATGTGGAGTGTTGCCTTGACAACAGTTGATGGTGTATTTTGGCGAAAGAATGGCAGCTGGAGTCTCTGAGGGCACATCTGTGCAACCATATCAATTTGAACCAGAGTCGGACCCGGAACAAGATGACGGCCCCGAAGAAGTTCGACAATTAAGGCTCGAACAGGACGTTTCTGAATGGTTGGTTAACAATGTCACTTTGATCTATTTTTGTATGTACTGGCAGGGTAACGTTAGAGTTGTGAGATACAAACGCTATGTGTTTAACGTTACTAATGTAAGTTATAGGTTAGTTCGTTTTTTTTTTTTGTAAATGTAGGCTTGTCAGTGATGCGTGACGTTATCTCAGTGTTAGGTACAACTATCGTGACTGAAACTGACATGAGGTCATGCGTACACAGTTTTTAATAACACAATAACTATAACGCGTTTTTCATTATAAACGTGGGATTATGAATTATATTGAGAACGTCGTAATGTTACATAGAATATGCCGTAATGTACCCTGAGTGTAAACATTAGCCACATTCATCGTGAAGCGTGCATGGGATTTGCAAAGATTAATATAAAGGTTAATAAAACGTTACACTCACTTCTTCTGGAGGTCCAGCAGGAACACGAATAGTTGGTACTGATTCCTTTTTCAGTAGCAGCCTCTTAGCAAAACCTGATTTATATTGTCCCTCGTTTAAAAAGCAGTCTGGTGAGAAATGATTTGCGCAAACATGAGCGCATTCACGTTGCTCGTCGGGAATATTCCCTTCATAAACGAAACTCAGCGACTGCGTCTTCAGCGGTTCGGATTTGGGAACTTTAAAATTACTGCTGTGTTCGTTATTACACCCAAGAACCAAACACCACAATCGCTTAGACTCCATTCTGCTCCAGTGTATCAACAATGACGAACTATGATTGACATCTCACTCACGAGCGAGGGCGGGTCTGTGTTGAAACTCTGCTGTCAATCAACAATCGTGGGAGGGGCGTGCGAGCTTGTGACGTCACAGGCTCGAACGGCTCGATTTGAGGCAGGGGAAAACATATAAGGAGATTAAAACAAAACCACTGGATGGATTTTTATCATTATATGATGGTTGTGTACAGGCACTGCCAACACACATTTCAGTACATCAACTTGTAAAAGTGCATGTACCATTATATGACCCCTTTAAATCTAGGATTTTTTGTCCTCATGTTTGTGGTCTATCACATTTTGAAAATCTTATAAGATGCAAAAAATCTTTTGGTGTGTACCCAGCATAAAGCAGTTTTGTCCCTAAAATAATAATAATACAAGATTATTCCTTAAACTACTTATGGTTTTCTTTCTCAAGAATTTTATTCTCAGGCATGTGGTCAGAAAAGGACAAAAATGGAAGGAAAACACAAACCTAATGATAATAATTATTATTATTTTATTTTAGAGAACAACAGTAAAATTACTACTAATAATAATTTGTCTTAATTTCTTTGCTTTCAAACGTTAAAGCACAGAGCTTTTATTGTGGTGGAAAACCACAGGGTAGGGCTGCTTAATTATGGTTAAAATCAGTTATTTTGGCCAATATTGTAATCATGATTATTTACCACTATTAGGGGTGGGCAATATGACCAAAATCATACGAGTAACTTTTTCCACAATAGCAAGATCAGTCAGTAATCAGTACAATTAAATTCAAGTCATTGTATGTACGTATGGCGTTTTTAATGTATTTTTGAATAATAAAATATTCCTGTCATTGACCCAAAAACTGCATGTATAATAAGTATTAGGAAAAATAAATGAGACTTTTAATTCAATATTGCAGTCAGAAAAATAAAATGATTTTTTTTTTGTTACCGTAAGACGAAAAAGACCAACTATGACCCAGGTCTCCAGAAATAAATCCATCGGCTGGCTCAGAATGAAGCAGAAAATGGTAATGCACCTGACAATGTGGCACAAACAGTCTATAATAATCTATGCTAATCATTGGCTTTCATATCCTACATTTTCTCTACAGACATATAAAACCCCTCATTGACCAATCGTTTTCATTAGTGCCAAATCCTGTTCCTATCACACCGGGTTCCACTGGCAGCATTAGATGGGACTATTGGCTAAGGCTCGAACTAAGCAGCTGTAATAGAGGCAGCATTTGAAGGTGGGACTCCATGTGGCGGTGAACAACCAGGTTGGCCCATTTGTACAGTAGTAATAGGGGCTTATGCAGTGGCTTCCTCTGGATGGCCTGTTTGTGGACGGTGTTATGAGTCATGGGCTATTAACTGTACTGTTTACAGTGCTGGAGCACAACTGCCTTCCAGAGAGCCACTGAGAGGAACCAGTCCTGCTCTCAGCCTGGGACTGTCATAAACACACGAGGAGGAGGAAAAACAAACTAATGGATGAACACTTACGACACCCCCAGGGTGCAAACTCACAATGTATAGATATGGGGATTATTCAATGAATATTCAATAAGAATTTCAATAAAAAATGCTACATAGAAAAAGCCATAACCAACCAGTGGTTTAATGTTTCAAAGAGTTATGATAACTGTCGAAGTAGTGCGAATTTAAAGAATCAAGAGCACATACCAAGACAGTGCGTGACAGTCCAACAAGTTGGTGTGATTTGTCTGGATGTTTAAAATTCCTTTTTTTAAGGTTATGACTGTACTTTACTTTTCACCCAGCCATCATTAAAGCCCACCGAGGCTAAAACAATTGAGAAAGCAGCGATGGATGTACATCAGTGTGTTAAAGGCTTTAGGAGAACATGCAAGGATGAAAAAGAGGTTTCTGTGATTAAATTCAACGGCTGGTTAAAATGGTGCAAGAGGAGACAGGCTGCTGCCTAGTGGTTTGAAATATTTACCGGGTTACTTAACATATTAACAGGAATATTATGAAAGAGTGGACAATACTGAATTGCAGAAGAAAATAATATGGTGTCTCATGTAAGAATTGTCTTTGAATTAATTAAAATGATGATTATTATTATCATTACTACATGTACAAATGTCTCCAATAAGACAAGTCCTGAGAAATGCATGTGGATTAAATTAAGAAAATGTACTATTTTAAAGCAGAATGCAACTGAAAGTCTTCACACCTAGTAAATGCATAGGTCTATTCTACAGGGTTGGACTTAAAGTAGCTTTGGCACAAGAAGGAGTGCTGCTCAGAAAAGACCGCAGCGGTGGGAGCTCATGCAAGAAATACAAGTAAATGGTGAGCTGGAGGAGAGCTATATATCTCTAGGACTTTCTGATGGTGACGGGACAGGTTCTGCTCCTAAGCAAGGCTCTACTGTACAAGCGAGCCATAAATACTAACCCGGGGCAGTTCTTCATCCGCACAGTCAATAAAAAAGGATCCCCATGTTGCCATTGGGAGATTGAAGTCAAGATTGATCATTTCACTGAGGGATTTGTAACTGTACAACAATTTTGTACTGCACAAAGGTGCACCAAATCAATCCTTAATTAATTACTATAATACTATATACACTGAGCTTCTGTGCTACTTTTTTATATAAAGTCTTATTAATAGATTAGATGCTTCACAATAATACATTTTAAAATGGCTATTTATAAAATTTTCTTTAGTGTATCAATAGGAAATCTCCCTTTTAGGTTTACAAACATTGTAATAATCCAGATTTTTATATCAACTTGGATTCCTACAAACAGAAAGTTTGACCCAGACAGAGATCTGACCTCACAGAGTCAGTCTAGAATTACATGAAGAGACAGAAGCAATTGAGTTGACTAAATCCATAATAGAACTGTGGCAAATTCTCCAAAAAGCTTGCAAACGATAGAATGATCTAATGTTGTAGGACGTTCATACAAAAATATCTCTGGATTATTACAATTAGGGCTGTCACTAACGGCAATCGAGTAATCAGTCGATTATTTTGACGATTAATCGGATCATTTTCTATGTGGTAATTAAAAAATGGACCTAAGTGAACGATAGCCATTAAAATGACTTAAATGCATAGGTATAATAACCCTGAGGCAATAATAAATGGTTCAGATAAAGTATCAAAAACATGTAATCATGGTTTTATTGAACAAAATAGTTAAAATACAAAATGTAATATACATAATATAAACAATCAACTTATGTACATTACATATTATAACCAATGCTAGCAGAGGACGCCAACGGTTTGTTGTTGTTACACTTTACAGCATGATCAAATCCTTGTTTAATATTTGCCAAACAAACATCCACTTAATATTTGGCCACTTCTTCATGATAGAAATGCTACAGCCACTGTAATTTCTTAACCAAGAACATTAAAACATGCAAACGCAGACGGAGGGTTTAAACTTTTTTGAAATATATGAACTGTTGTTCATCGCGATTTGTGCCACTTCCGGTATTTTCCCAGTTAATTGATAAGGTTAAATTGCAATGGAGGATTTTTTTTTTTTTTATCAAGAAATTGTGACAGCCCTAATTAGAATATTTGCAGAAGGTATGTTTAAAAATCTAAATGTTTGGCACACTAAAGCATAAGATATAAATAACCGTCTTAAAATAAATGTTTCTGTAAAGCCTCTAACGTGCATTCTTTTGTTGTTCACAAATCAGTAGTTATGTTTAAAAAAGCTAAATTTTCAGCTCAAAGAAATGCAGCGAGTTTCAAATTCCACCCAGAAGGAATTACTCTACCATTCCATGAAAAAGTAAGAAAGAAGTTTGCCATCGATCCAGCAAACGCCATGCATGAAAAGAGAGTTAAAACAACCATAAGGCATATTCTGACTGCTTGGAAAATGTGTGTTAAAGAGGATGATGATGACAGCAGTGTCTTAAATCCAACACATTCTGCACAGAATCCTCTACAGCTACTAGGAAAATAGCAAACAAAGTGCCTACTGTAGTTTGTGTGTGAGTGGGCATCACCACTTGTGAAACTACAATGGTAAATGTGCTGCAGTAAAGATGAAATGATTTCTTTTGTGTTCACACATCTCAAATTAGACCTGTACAGAGGCCCCAGATATGAGCTGAAACCATTGAATAAATTCAGAGCTGCATAATTCTCACCAACCAGAAGCCCAATTTCAGTTATGCCACATCTGAAGTCATACCTGGGGTTCCCTCGCAGAGCTGCGTGGTGAAGCGCGTTGAAGCCGTTATTGTTGGTAATCGTGACGTCTGCGCCTGCTTCCAGGAGCACAGAGAGCATGTCATCCCTCTTCTTGCTGATGGCATCATGCAGCGGTGTGTCTCCCTCGGAGTCCTGTAGGAGGCAGCCTCAAGTTACACACGCTAATAGCAGGTTCATTTCAGTCTCTTTACAGACTGACAGAGAATAAAAGAGGCTGTGATGTACTGTTAACACAGAAATGCTAACGTGATCATAAATGCGGGCATCCCATTGCAATGTTTAGTGTGACGGCATTTCCTAAGCTTTTGAAATGCAGGCAACCAAGCAGCGCTGAATCATGGTAAAACTGCAATATATTGTTTCACTGCTGAATTGCCGCAGTGTTAATCACCTAGGAAAGCACCATCTCTTTATTGTCTATTTGTCTAGTCTGCAGTATAAACAGCATATTAATCAAAAAACTGTTGCAAAATTGTGGCAATAGCTTATGAAAAGAAAAACATTTTACTGGGAGCTAAAACTGAAATGTAAGGCAGTGTTAAAGAACTGCGTCAATCATTCTTGAAACGACAATATTTACTGAACTTTCTACAAAATATAAAAGATATGAACCGATATAAATCAAGCCAATATGTCATAGGCAAAATATCAGCCTATAATTGGATGCTATTTTGGCATTTTGAGATTTTCAGCATCGGCCAATAACTATTACTGAACTATTGTCCAAAATCTGCCAATGGCCTTTATCGAATATAAATTATATATTTTTTGTGTTTTTAAAAATAGTCTCTTATCAAAATACAGTATTGTGAATACTGTGAATGCATCTTATGAAATAATATGACAATTTAAAATGTACTGTTTTCCATTTCAATGCATTTCAAAATGTAATTAATTCCTAAAATGGAACTGAATTTTCAGCATCATTACTCCAGTCTTCAGTTTCACTGTCACATGATCCCCACAGAAATCAAATGTTGAATTTGGTGCTTAGTGCTTACAAAACATTTATTTTTATTATCTATGTTGAAACAGTCTTATGTTTTTTTGTGTAAACCATAATATACCACCATTTAAAAGCCTGGTGTAAGTAAGATAAAAAAAAAAAGAAAGTATTTTTTTTATTGTCTTTACTGTCACTTATGATCAATTTAATTTAATGTTACAAAATTAGAGTTTTTTTTTATCCTACAAATCTTATATATATATATATATATATATATATATATATATATATATAATTAAGATTTGTAAAAGATGAAAATTCTGGATTTTTGTAACATTACATTTTTTATACATTATTGGTCAAAAGTTGCATATTAAACTTTTGACCAATAGTGTACAAGCACTACTGACAAACTATCAGCTTCAGCTCAAATGATGTGACTGAAAGCGTCACAGGAAGACGACGCAAGGAAGAGAGTTCACTCTCTAAACTGAGAGGTACTGAGCCACCAGGGGCTAAAAATAGTTCACCTGCAGACTGGGGTGGCAGCCGAAGTCAAGCAAAGTCTTCACCACCTGCAGGTGGCCCTTGTTGACAGCGATGTGCAGGGGTGTCTGTCTGCGTTTGTTCCTGGCGTTCAGGTCGGCCCCGCCTCGCTGCAGAACCTCAATGACAGAACCCTCGTCCCCGAAGGATGCGTGATGGACAGCTCGGTCTCCATCCTTATCCTGAAAGAGTCACACATCAATCACTGTCAGCATCCCCATTTAAACACCAGCGTCTGACTTTAAAGCGTTTACAACTAGAAACTGGCCTAGAAAAGGAAAAAAAGCTGAGGAATGTTAATGGACACACAATCGTTACTGAAGCAACTGCCTTATAATGATGCAAATCTTCTAGCTAATTAATTTGACGTTAAAAGTGATTTGGAGCCATAATTTATACCTAATAAAACTTATTTTCTCCAATGGATCACACTATTGCATTAAGAATTCCAATGTGAAACTAACAGAAAAACAAACATCCTTTAAACCATAAAACATCCTATAAAGACTAGGATTTATTAACATACAGCCAGTAAAAGTTAACATCAGTGCTGTTATTGTTATGTATAACTAAAAATATGAATAATTCTAACTAATATTAGAAATGTTTCCTTGGCAACTGACTTAAATAAATTCAAGTTAAATAAGTTTAATTTAAATTTATAAACTAAAACTGAAATAAACATTAATTTTACAAATATGTTTTTTTTTTACTTAAAAATGACAAAAGCACAAAATTACTAAAAAGAAACAACTAAATAAATAAAATATATATATATATATAAGCTCATACAAAATAATAAATCCTATAATAGTATATAAATAATACTAAAATAACACTGGTTAAAATGTGAGCACAACCCCCCAATGTTTAAATCATACAAGTGACATAATGTATGATGACTTTGGATGACTTTGCAGAATTTTAACAGGGTGCCTTGCTTGAAAATTTGTATGTTTCTGTAATATTTGGCAATATAAATATAATATTCATTTACACCTTCATGAGACAAAAAAAAAAAAATAAAAAAATTATATTTATATATATATATATATATATAATATATATTTTTTTTTTTGCTGCCACTCATAATTCATAACGGACAACCAAACAAAACCAGTGAAATGGGGGATTAAGTGATTTGTGGGAGTTTGTATCAAAGCTAACAGCATTCACAGCAGCATGTGTGATCTTTTCTGCCCCTGAAACATCACCAGGAAATAAATATTCAGGCTTGATTGTGATTGTGAGCGGAGAACCCTTCACGTGGCTTGAATAACAATGTTAATGTTCCCAGTGTCCTGTTTTTTCACCTCCCTGCACATAATCAAACAGTAGATGTGCTGACTGCATGCTAAAGTTAACTTATCCTCATAATACGGGAATCGAGGTTCACTAACTTTATCTCAATGTGCCTCTCAAGTACTTGTCGATTGAAATATAAACAGACTTATTTCACTTATTATCACATTCTTATTACAATAATGTGAGCATAAAACTTAATTTCATCAGTGCAACGGCTATTTGCACTAAGTGACAATAGCAATAGATGCTATTTACACTAAGTACCATTTTCTTAGCGATATGCTATTTACACTAAGTGAAAATAGCAATACATTCTATTTACACGATATAAAAGCAGCAGTTCTTTGCAGTAAGTGCAAATAGTTGTGAGATGCAATAATTATAGTGTGTAAATTATTAAATTATTAAATGGATGCCGTCTTATTGGGACAATAAAGCCTTCCCAACACCTACCCCTAACCCTACCCGATAAACACTACTATTAAACACTTGTTAGACACTTTATTTCTACTTTTCAAATATTTTCTTAATTTTTATTGAAAATAAATGCCTTTCTGATGTGATATGTGACGGGGAAAAGGAAGAAGAGCGAGTTCGGCAAAAGGCGGATTTGACCTTGGCTGATAGAGTCAAAAGCTACTTCCACACGCTATATTCCCTACGCCACAGCAGACGTTGAGTGGTCGTGTCTTTTTTCCCCAACCAGGCATTGGTGGGTGGAGTTAGTGTAAATAACCTTTGCCAACAAGAAAGGCTATTTACACTTAGTGTAAATAGACATTCAGTTAAAGGGGACATATCATGCTAAATCCACTTTTTTAGCCCGTAAATGCATTTTGTTGTATATTTGGAGTGTTTATAAGTACAGAAAAGTTTAAATTAGTCTCTTCAGGTGCTTCGTTGATATCTTTATATTCTGTTTTGGTCATATTTTGCAACCTGTTCCGATTTTTCTATTCTCTATGACGTTTTTTTTTTTAACAATTACGTCACAGTATTTGCAGCGGAACTGCCAAATAAGGACATCGACTCCCGGCCCAACACTTCGAGCAATCCGCCATTTTTATTTCTCGCTGTGATTTTGTAGTACAAGCTCAAGGATGCAGAAGTTACGAGAGGGTAAGTCATAATGTTCGGTTGTTGGATGTAGTAACCCACACGCTTCATTACACCGTCTCCCAGCATCAGAACCTCTTCGAAGTGCCTGGTTGAGTTTTATTTTTCATGGAAATGTACCCACATCTGTGGGTAAAGTCATTTTTGTGTGCACGAACGAAGCACTTCAAGGATAACTACTTCAGTAACCTCCGCCAGTATAAAGAAGGATTTGCCGATAGACTTTGTCTGATTGAGGGGTCAATTCCTTCTATCTTTGGAGACGACGAACAGAGCACTTCGGTAAGCTGTAAATAACGTTTTTACGTGCAATAATAACGTGCTTTTCTTTAATTGTTTATAATATAACTTATATATAACAAAATATATATATTTTGTTTTGTGAGTGTTAAATAGTCGTTGTAAAACATGCAGTATTGTAGTAGTGGGCATGGATGGAGAAGTTACTGTAAATACAGTAACATACCATTGCGATACATCCATATGAAGACGTTGTTCTGCAGGTCCGTCGTCTTCATTTTCATCTCGCTCCGGGTCCGGCTCTGGCTCGAACTTGTAAGGCTTGATGGACAAGTCTTCCGTTGTTGACATTTTGTTTATAACGTGTGAATAAAAAGTTTCTGTGCCGCTAGATAATCGTATCTCTGCTATCAAACTACAAAAATGGCCGAACGGGGTGGGGTTGAAACGAGTGTCACCTCTGCAACCTGGAGAGGGGGCGGGTATGAAGTGTCTCATTTGCATTTAAAGAGACCGCACCAAAACGAGTTGCTCTCAGACGCACATCAGAAAAGGGGTAGAAAAGGGGCCTGTGGAGCTATAATAATGAGGAATTTAGACCCAAGCATTGCAGTTCCGCTTTATATAGACCACAAATGTATGATTTATATGTTAAGCATGATATGTCCCCTTTAAAACGCTGCTCTCTGAATATCATCCCGTGTCTGTGTGTGTGTGTGTGTTCTTTTTTTTCCCTACAGAGGAAGGTTCATCTGTAGAAGATAATAGCCTTTATATAACTATATACATAAATATTCCTTTCAAAAAAAATAAATAAATATGAGAAACTGTTTAACAGCAGAATTGATTTCTATTATGATCCATGTTTGCGATACTATTTTTAGCATCGCATGCAAGTAATCTTTTAATAGAGATATAGTGTCTACAATTTCCAGGGGAATCATCCGGCAAATGGCTTATTTTATAGCCGTTTCTATATTAAGTTGGAATAGTACAGTATTTTAGCATTTATTTTGTGGCTGTACTGCCGAAACAGTATTTAACATTTATCTTAGCACATTAAACAGACACACTAGGAAACATTTCACTCAATCCAACAAGTCACACTGCCAGAAGAAGTGGCATTTCTAAATGCTGGTTAAAGGTGCAGTAAGTGATTTCTGAGAAATTCTGTAAAAGTGGATTGTGGGGGACCAAGTCAAGTCACCTTTATCTTTATAGCGTTTATTAGTGATGCACGATATATCGGCCGCCGATATAATATCGGCCGATATGGTCAATTTTTTACACATCGGTATCGTTCCGATGTCAAAATAGGGCCGATGTGAACAGGCCGATAATCATTCCTGTGTATTTGACGTGTGTGTAGGCTTATGTGGGGCGGGCGGGGATGTTTGTTTTTGCACGCGAGCATCCATTACACACATAATGTGCTGAAGCAGGTGCTGGAGGCGGCAAGTTACGGCACTCTGCCTTGTTCTGACCGACCATCAAAGTATTGTCGCGCTGGAGTTAAGGGGTTATGATGTAGCAATTAAATCACCTCAGACACACATGTAAGTTACATGTTTCACAGTGATTGCTTTTGTTAGATTACTGAATAATGGCATACTCTCGGGGGAAAATGATGATGAAAATGATCAAGGTAAGAATGACACACGACACGGGTGCATAAAAAAGATAATCTTTTAAAATCCAGTAATAGCTAGCGGTAGCCTTTAGCTAGCGATGCTACTTCACAAACTAGACACAAACACGTTTCGAGCCATAATCAACAACTTATCTAGTAACAAGCGCTGCATTAGAGCAGGCTTGTAGGATATCTTAATTCACAGCCCGTAAGGCTACATGTAGGCTACAACTGAAATAAAATGCTTGCTCTCGCCTGTCAATGACAGTCCACTGACTGAAAACTACGCGAGTTGGTCAGTTGGAGCCGCAACGACACACCCATTATACACCAGCAGCGGGAATGTAGTAATTTAAAGCCTACCTTTTGTTGAACCCTGGTTAAAATCCATGTCAAACAACCGACGAGAAAGCAAATCCTTTACAATGTGGAACTACTAACTGTTAGATAACGTTAAAGTTCTTTAGGGACACCTAATCTCTAGCCCTGCCTTAGCTCTGAAGCTCTGTGACTATTATGAACTGTCTGCGACGTCAAGATTGCAATGCTGGAATATGTTGTGGTGGTGTTGTGTGTGTGTGTGTGTGTGTGTGTGTCGAGAGAGAGAGAGAGAGAGAGAGAGAGAGAGAGAGAGAGAGAGAGAGAGAGAGAGAGAGAGAGAGAGAGAGAGAGAGAGAGAGAGAGAGGCGCGGGCGAGATCGAACAGTGGAAACAAAAACATCCTCCGTCATTTTGTTCATACAGGACATTCCAACTATGCTTACTACTTCAACTTCTTGTTTATACATGTGAAGCCATTTTTTATCACAGTGAGTCTAATAGGGTTAATATTGATTACATTTTAAGTGTTATCATAACATTGTGCTATAAAATAGAAGTTAAGGTCTTTTGCCTTAGTAGGACAGTACTGTACTTTAAAGTTTTGAACTGTTGTACAATGTTCACAGAATACAGTGACTTGGTCTCAAGTGAGTTAGATGTTTATTGAGAATACTCAGGGTTGGCTTATTCATAAGTGTGAATTCAGGACACACTTGTATCCTTTATAAAAATGTATTTTTATATAAATATTTATTTTTTCTTCTGAAAATCTGATGACATATTTTGCACACAGGTAAAGGTGCCCAATATCAGTCATTTCTGAAAATAAATTACAAAAGTTTAAAAAAAAGAGTGTTTTGGAAAATAGCTCTTTATTTGATTATCATAAAAATGTGTTTTCTATACAGAGATATCGACATCGGTAAATATCGGTATCGGCCATAAACAGCAATATTAATATCGGTTATCGGTATCGGCCACAATTTTCACATCGGTGCATCACTAGCGTTTATACAATACAGATCGTTTCAAAGCAGCTTCACAGTGACAACAGAAACAGTTCAATTCGACAGTAAAGCAGCTCTAAAAAGAAAATGGTGTCATTGTTCGGCTGAAGACAGTTCAGTGTTGATTCAGTTCCACTGTAAAGATCATCAATTATTAAATTAGTTCAATTCATCTATAAAGTAGTTCTGCATTTTGGGGGCGGAGCAATGAAGAGGGGGGCGTGTTTGACTGGGATGATCTCAAATACCAACAGTGTTCCTCAGTAATCTCTTACTGCACCTTCAACTAGCTCCATGAGGTCTACTTTTGACAAGAACTTCTGCTTAAAAGGTGTTTGAACTATGAAAAGTAAGATCTAAGTGGGTTAAGGTAAGCAGTCAAATGACAGCATATTCGGCCTGTTCTAAATGCCATAATCTTGGTGGGGGGGAGACGACAGGAAACAGAAAAGCAGAGGTGATTCAGGAGTCGGATAGAGGAAGAGGAAAGTACAAACCTCAGCCTCCAGGTCTACATTATGTTTCAGCAGCAGTTTGAGGACGTCCACATGTCCATTTTGGCTGGCTGCCTGCATGGCGGTGTGTCCAGCGCACTGCCCGTTCACCTGGGAACAAAAAAAGACACATTTGATCACATCGTGCAATATGCATCTTTGTGTCATTCTTTAAAAAGGTGTATGTGGGCTCATGTGTATGAGTGTTTACATGAGAGTCTAATTGTGATCTGCATTGCGGTAAGCTAAACAAGTGTGCAAAGGCATGAATATTAATACTGGAGCCCCTGGTGTATTTGCAGGACATGTCTTGTCCTGCCGAGCATATAATTTGGCCAGTCACCCAAGCCAATCTGAGTTCCCTACCCATCCCTCCCTCTGCTCAAAGCAATTACTCGAGAGAGGGGCGGTAGAGGACAGAGCCAGCCGTGGCACCAACATAAACCAAAAAGGTGAGAGGAAAGATTGATATACACTGCCGTTCAAAAGTTTTGGACCGGTATGATTTTTCATGTTTTTAAAAGAAGTCTCTTCTGCTCACCAAGGCTGCGTTTATTTGAATAATAAAAAAAAAAAAACAGTAATATTGTTTAAATATTATTATAACTTATTTTAGTAAAATACTAATACAATTTCTGGAATCCCCTGATCAGTAGACAGGTGAAATTATGCATGCAGTAGTGCAGATACTAGGCCTACATTAAGCATCAAGATTACAAGCTGATATGGCCTGATGAGGAAGAGGATGATGATGAGCAGGATACATGCACTGGATACACAGAAATTTTCTTTCTTAACACACCAGCTCGAAATTCAGTTTTGCCTCATATAGTCAGCCTAATGGTGCACAGCTTATTAAGAAATCATATTTATTTATTTATTTGTTCGTTTATTTATTTATTCAACATGTATGTGTGCATTAAAAGTACCATTTCGGCAATGAGAACATTTCTGAGCCAAATAAAAATGAAGATGTGTTCCGGTGACTGGCGTGTTTATTGAACCAATCAGATCAGAGTAAATCGAGTGTCAGCGAGAAGCTCATCTGATTGGCTACATGAAGAAGGTGGACCCGCCCTCCTCTTTGCGCTTGCAAAACTCAGTGAGTGAGAATCATGCCAAAACTGGAAGCGCAGGAAAAAGAAAGAAGCAACTGTACAAATCGGGTTATTTCGGGAACTTTTTTACTCCAAGCACACAACAAGTCATTTAGACATTTGCAACAGTTTATTTTTTTACACAAAGTTTGATTTTACGCAATTAATCTGTTTTGCAGTTCCTGCCTCTGTTGTTTTCGCTTGTAAATTGCTGTTCACAGGCCTGCAGTGCTTTTGGCCGCATTTGTGCGCAAAAACCGTGCCAAAAGTGTAAGCGCGGAAAAATGAAAGTCTGGAGAATACAGATCTTATTTATTTTGCGTTAGCATGAAGCTGCAGCTTCAAAATACATGCATTACACTTACGAATAACCGTTAAATGCTGCAAGTATTTTTTTCTTACACTTGAAGGGCGATTTACACCTTTACAAATCTTCTCTTGCGCATGCAAATTTATTTTACTCTTGCAATCTTATGTACTCTTTCACAAATCTTACCCTGCGCATGCGATTCTTTATGTCATAATTTTACCTTTATACAGGTGCCACTCGAGAAATTGGCAGTTTAGGTTGTTTCTCCACCATTAGCACAGCTGCAGCACACCGGCAATCTTGAGTTTGAACGACGGTACGCGCTCGCGCTGTGCAAGAGAGGGGTGTGATCAGCGCGTACACGAGCGTGATTGACACTGCTAAGACATTCCTCCTGGCTCTGATTGGTTGTTTCTGACCAGGAGCGGTGTATTTCTGCAAATGGCAATAGAGTGCCGAAATTATGACGTCACTTTGTAGGCCAAAACGCGGAAGTGAGTTAGCATTTTAGCACTTCCGGTTCCCTCGCCCTTAAGTCTATGGGTTTTTTGAATGGGTTTTTGCTAAATCGCCTGAAATAAGGTCTGTGGTTAACAAAGCCTCTAAATATTTTTACGTTTTGATCTATGACAAAACACACCAGTTATAACCTGCTTGTGTTTTTTTTTTTACTTTATTGTGTCTGCTTGTGGTTTTTTAAACTTTATATAGGCTTCAAAATGTATAAATTTTGGATTAACTTGTAAAGATTATCTTGATAGACAAAACGTGTAAGGGTCACAACTCTTTGTTGAACACAGATCTTATTTTTTGAGATTTTGCAAAAGTCTATGGGGAAAATGCATAGCTTTTCGATCGAGGGAGCCCATGCGCCGCAAACTTCCGAGTTGTCCTACAAAGTGACATCATAACTTCGGCACTCTATAGGACCACTGGGAGGAGCCAGAGGAGCTTGATTTTTTCACAGATTATCGGTCTCATATTCTACTGTCAGGACATAATGACAGTTTTAACAAATATGTAAAAAATATTTTTTTTTTACAAAAGTTACCTACAGCAGCTTTAATGATGTTTTCCTCTTATCTGAGTGACCATGAATGACGGAGTGTTTTAAGATAATCGATGCGATCACTTCCGTGTGATCATTTCAACTTTCCACATCCACCCCAGCCCGTTTACCTTCAGGAGTGAGAAGTACTGAGACTACTGTAACATTACCTGCCTCGCTGATGAACTGCGGAAGCGGGATCGAGCGGGATTCTTTATTGCTGTCGATTTTCAATCTCTTTTAACGATAGACCTTACACATCTGTCAATCATCCTCGCTTGGTATTTGGGGAATGAACCCAGCGCTATTATTGGTCGAACTCTTTTTCTTTTGCTGTTGCTTGATTTGAGGACTGTGCGTGAACAAAGAGGCGCGTCACCAGGTTTTTGCGTAGTTTAGAGTGACAAATCGTACTAGCGTACTCTGAGGTCAAAATGCGTATCCTCTACGCAAAATGCGTACAGGTTGGCAGGTCTGCACATGTTCATTGTGGACTGCATTCTAAGTGTCTAGTCTCACTTTACCAAACAAAACTCAAATTAGCATCCCCCTTATTTCCCTGTAGTCAACATGCTGTGCAATCTTTGGCACAATCATATTATTATTGTGGTGATTGGACCTCCCCATTATTATTGTGGTGAGACCAAGTGCTTTGAGATATTTCAGGAAAGCGGTCAATTGATTTTAATTTTGAAATACACACAAGCAACGCTCCTTAACTGTTCACAAACCATGAAACCGTGGTTTAAGGAGCACACGCTTCCTTTCAGAAACATTGCTTGATTGTTATGTTCAGTCTCATTTAAAGCAATTAATGTGGTCCATGTCTTCATACAAACTACTGTTGAATACTTTCAGCACGCTAGGTACTCGTTTTTTTTAAGCTCGATGTTTCTCAAATCTGAGTTTCAGGCTCATAGGAGTTCCAAAAAGAGCAAAGGAAATCTCATACATAAGAGCAGCCGTCATTCTTTGACTGCGTTTGATCTGACCTGTGAGATTTCAGTGAAAACTGAAGGTGCAGCAGTTCAAAGAAAATAGTCCCACTACAAATGAGAAGTCTGCTGCTCACTCAAAACTAAAACAAAAAGTACGTGCTGCATAAGTTTCTTAATTCTGGATTGCAATTCTAAAATGTAAAAATCGCTACCCATTTGATCAAGTCGAATAGGGTCTTAACACAAGGATCACACTAAATATGGACTTTTTTTCCTTTAACTATTCCAGTAAATTCTATAATTTGGCAAGGTGTGTTAAATGGAAATGATATTGACACCACCCGAAATATTAAATAAACATGCAGGGGATGTGTAGAATCTATTCGAATTTTTTGTGGGTGTGCAAATTCAGGCATAGATATGACTAAATAGCAAATACAGTAAGGATACATGAAATATAGAGTTGGGAAAATCAGAAAGCTAAAATGTACAGTCAAACCAAAAATGATTCAGAGACCAGATAAAATTTTTTATATATTTTTTTTTACTAGTGGGTGCAGGACACTATAGTTAATTTATGTAAGTGAGGATGGCAAAATAAAGTAAACTGACATATTATACCTAAAAATTCTTAATACAGTGGACTACCAGTAAAATTTATACAAATTTGGGACTAAATATTATTCAGACACTTTGACCTGATCATGTTTTGCTTGTGTTTTTTTTTTTTCTTTAATTGCTAATGTGACCTTTTTACACCACAGACTGAACTAAATGAAGCATTGCTTGGTAGTTGGTTGAGCTAAATTTATATTATCTAATTGTGTACTTAAATTTAACAGCTGACAGATATTCAACCTAATTCAGTTGACTGAGTTCTTGTCATATTACATAACCATTTTCTAGACTATAGCGAATAAACTGTGATAATGTGAGAAATGTTTAAGGTGTGTGAATGAATTTAGGTTTGCAACTGTTTGTGCGTCTCTTACGTCTACATCGGGTCTCTTCAGGATGTCCTCTACTTTGGCCAGGTCTCCATTGGCGGCGGCCTTCACCAGCTCTTCATTAATGTCTCCAGACTCCTGAGTCTCAAATAGTTTCTTGAGGAGCTGAGACAGGCGCTCTGAGGGCAGAGAAGGACTCACTGTCAGCACTGCTATAGTGTCATACACGATGACTGATGGATTGATGCCTGCTTGTGCTTGACTGAATGCCAGTGAAATATAGAACGCTTTCATCCTCTGGCAATTCAATTAATGTCACAATATATTGAAATTAGGGCTGCATGATACAGCAAAACTGTGATATGGCTATATATATATATATATATATATATATACAATTCTGTATACACACACACATACACTTTCCAGCAAGCCATTACCAGTTTTTTGACCCAATAAGCCATTACCAGTTTTTTGACCCAATATGACTATTTTATAATAATAATTATGATTTCTATTGTTTATTTATCAATATATTAAAATGTGTATAACACTTTCCAGCAAGCCATTACCAGTAACAGCCACATTTATCAAGTATCTCTCAAATCGTTTTGCCCTAAAAGAATAGTTTAATATTTGTTGTTTTTGTTTTTATGTTTGAGCTTATATATCTCAATATAAATAACTCTTTCTAAATATATGTGTGTTATGTGTCTATTCAGAATGACTTAGAAATGCTCAGAAACCTTTTTATGTTGGGTATGTCATGAATGCATCACTTGCCAAAATTGGGGCAGACTAGTAAGGGGTTAAACATTGTCTTCAGAATAATTTCCTTTGTTAATATTATTTTTATTTTCTATATACGATTCAGAAGCTTGACAGGTGACTTTATAAAATGTAGTTTAATCACCATCTTCTCAGTTGTTGAAAAGGATAAATCAATTATCAAAGTTTGATCAAATGTTTAATTCTCCAATAAAAGATAATACTTTTTACATGATTTTGTGACTTTTTTTCTCTCACTATTGTGCAGCCATAATTGAAATGTAATGATATCAAAAAGATACCAGTAAAATACCCATGTGAACTACCACTGAGCTTGGACACACCTACTCATTCTACATTATTACAATTTTCCACTTTTTTTCTATCAATAATACTAGTAAAATTAAAAACATATGAAATAATACAAATGGTGTTCATGGGAATAAGTGACCAAAAATTGTAAATATATACTATTTAATATCCTCTCCAGTATATTTATTTATTTTAAAAAAAAAATGTGTGTCTGCGCGTGTGTGTTACCTCCAGAAGCATTAGTAACAGCAGATCCAGAAGGAGCCACTTTAGTGACAGCAGCTGGATTGTACGTCCAGGACGTCCCGCACACCTCGACTTTCAGGTCACTGTCAGAGTAAATCTGCTGCACTCTGCCCACTTTTCCAAGAGTCTTCTCAGAAGAAAACACAGGTGTGAGTGTGTGACTGTCCTAAACAAGATTTATTGCTTTTAACACACTTTCTTTTGCCTCAAAGCTCAGAAATGTCTGGAATGCTAGAAAACTTTATGTTCAAACTGTTCGTAATGCACACAAACACCCCTCTGACAGCAACATCCTAAGTACTGTGGAAGGAGAGCGAAAGATGTGGTGGTTGGAGGACAAAAATCAATAAAGTGTAAGGTCAAGCTTTTAAAATTGAGATTGGCTCATTTAAAAAGGGAATACCCAAAGGCTCCTAAGCTTGCAGGACCCATTTCTCATCTATGTGGCTCATAACTGAAGCTATTGGAATTCTAAGCTTTGTCCATTGAGGACAACAAAATGGAGGTGTTCCAAGAAATATAAACCAAGCACACAGGCCCAAAGTCACTCGCAGCATCTCATCAACTGTTTCAGGAGGCAGAGCTGCTTGCAACAGCCTGTAGATAAAATAAAACAACTGTGATATTGGTAGTGGCTGCAATTTAATGCTCATCAGCCTCAGACTGGGTCTTTATGACAATAATGAGGTCTCATCATCGCCTTCCTTTACGGGTCATTTTATTTGTGGCCAAGTCAGATGTCTCAGTATGAAAAAAAGGTCATTAGGGTTCATTCGAAAAATTCATTACTCAACACTATAAAAAAAGTATTTAAGTGTTGCTTAGTGTTGCAATGGTGCCAATACGCGAGACACAGGTTTAAATCCAGCAACATTTCCTGATCCTGTTTATTTTTTGTCCATTATATAATAAAATGGCTAAAATATATCCATGTTCTCATAACTCAGCCAAAGAGTAATATAATGTTACACATTCACAGAAACAATCTCAAGTAATCTTTAAAGGGATAGTTCACCTAAAAACTAAAATCGTGTCATTTATTTACACGCGTGCTGTTCGAAACCTATACGACTTTCTTCTGCAGAATACAAAATAAGACATTTTGAAAAATGTTGCTAATGATCGACTTCCATTGTATGGACAAAAAATAATAAAATATATTTGGCGTTCCACAGAAGTCGTTCAGGCTTGAAATGACATGAGAGTGAGTAAATGATAACAGAATTGTAATTTCTTGGTGAATGATCCCTTTTTATGGATGTGGTAGGTGACGCTCACTGGCAGCATAGCTTCAGCCCACTCTCCATGTCCTCTCTGGAGTAGTTTGATGCGGTCAATGTCATAGCAGATCTGGACCAAGTCTCCCACCAGGAACTGAGAGCTGCCTCCCTCCGCTCCTGCCGCCACCTCTCCACTGCGTACGACGTTTGCCTTGGTGAGCACCGCCGGGTTAAACGTCCACCTGGAACACACACAACGGTCTGTGTTCATTACAACTCAAAGGGAAATTCATGGATCCTCAATGACCGTAGTTTGCACAAAGCAAGGAAACAATTAAATGGAAAACATAATCGATCTACTATTGTTATATGCATTTTGCAGCAGCTGGGCATTAATCATAGAAAAGTCCATTGAGCAATGCAATGACAATAGTGAATCAGACAGATTTATATTAGCTGAACTTGACAAAGTTCCTCAAAACTATATTATATAAAAAAAAAAACACGCTAAAAGACGCTTCTTAGTGCTGACCAAAATGAAAGTTTGTGTTTACATAATATATGTGTGTGTACTGTGTATATTTATACTGTATATATAAATACACACACATGCATGTAGATATTTAATAAATATTTGCATGTATTATACTGCATGTATATTTATATATAATTTATAGTATATATAAATAATAAATATTTTACATATAAATACCACATTTTTCTTAAATGTATACATGCATGTGTGTGTATTTATATATGCAGTATAATTATACACAGTACACACACATATATTATGTAAACACAAACTTTTATTTTGGATGCGATTAATCGTTGACCAGCACTAAAAATTGTTTTAATGTTGTTACACTGCTTATATTGAGATTTTTTTGTTCAAAAAGTAGTTTTATGCTACTAAGAGGACTAATGTGAAGTGTTTCTTATTATGTAATGTTATGTAAATTACTCATTACTAATAATTTATTACCAATTATTTACTTGGATGTGTAGAATGTGCATATACAAATTTAAAATTGTAATGTATATTCTTATTAATCAACATTACTATTAATATGATTTGTCATAAATTTGAGGTTTGTGCCTGTCACGATGAAACAATAGCAAAAGCAAAACTGTGGTAATATACGGCCCATGATGATGTAAACAGTCTTTTCAGAGGTGCTGTGTGACTGACCGGTTTCCACTAGGATATTGAACAACTATGTCATGGTCTTCATCGATGCCGCACACAGTGCCTGTGGTGGTGAGGGTTTCAAACATGCCATCAGTCCAGCCTCCGTGACCGTGCTGCAGAGACTGGACGATCTCGAGGTCCAAATCAATGTTGACCAAGTCTCCGATCTGCAGGCCTCCGGGGTTCCTGTTTCCATTCTGTTCACCTACAGAAGGTCACAGAGGAAAGAGAAAGGTGATCGAGAGAGCAATAAAACAGCTAGGGACTTCTCATGGGCATTATCGTCTGAGACCAGTATTCATTATTATATTGTGACCAACCATTTTTTAAAAATGAACAGAAAATTCTGAAATGGCCAAGACATGCTTATGTACATCTACACTACCATTCAAAAGTTTTAGATCAGTAAGGTTGGTAACACTTTACAATAAGGTTCATTAGTTAAAGGGGTCATGACATGAGAAACCAAATTTGCCTTGATCTTTTGGTATATAAGAGGTCTTTGTACCATTAAAACTTCCTATAAGTTTCATAGCTTAAGACGTCCTCCCCATTATAAACAATTTATTTAATCAAGCTCTAAATACAGCTCGATGTGGATCCATGGTATGAAGTGACGTTCCAGTCGCTTGCATATGACCGCCTCAAGCGCAAGACGACTACGCCTCATTTCGCATCGTTGACGCGCCCACAAGTGTTGAGTCGACGTGCAGCGAGTGGAGATCGCGCCGCCACACAGACGTGCTGTTCCTGGCTGTGGACAAACTACATGTTTGAATACGCTGCCGAAAGATCCAGACGTCAGGGAAAAATGGATGCAGTTTATTTCTTGCAAACGCCTCAGTCACAGCAGTGTTCATTTAAGCGTGTGTTCTCTACATTTCAAGGATGGCTGTTTTGAGGACAAATCGCAGTATGATGCTGGAAAAACTTTGCCAGAAAACTTTTGCTTAAAGATCAGGCCGTGACGACTATTCTGGGCCCAGCAATGACGCCGACGCCGCAAACTGTAAGTAATGTATTTCATCTTAAAACTTCTTTTTATGCGCAAGCACTGACGTTAGCCAATCATAACAGCGGGCGTTAACACTGAACTCTTAAAGGGGAAACAACCCCAAAACAGACTGTTTGAATCAAAGGATGAGAAACAGGCTGGGAAAAGGTCAAAAATAAAGGTAAAAGTTTTTTGTCCAAAAAACTATAGTAATACTATATTTCCACCTAAGGAAACATAATAAAACAAAAACCGTGTCATGACCCCTTTAACTACCTTAGTTAACATGAACTAAGAATGAACAACAATTCTACAGCGAACCCAATATGACATGTATTAATCTCTAGAATAATGAATACATTTACTAATAGGCTACATTATTAAAATCAAAGGTTGTATTTGTTAACATTAATTAATGCACTGTGAACTAACATGAACAAACAATGAACCGATGTATTTATATTAACTAACATTAACAAAGATTAATAAATACTGTAACAAATGTTTTGTTCAAATGTTAGTTCATGTTAGTTAATACATTAACTAATGTTAACTAATAAACCTTATTGTAAAGTGTTACCGATTTCTTTTTTTAATAGGAAGCTTTTGTAACATTATACACTACAGTATAATGTATGAGGGTTTTTTTTTTATAAATGAAAGGAATTAGTGACACTTTACATTAAGGTTTCATTTGTTAACATTAGTTGTCGCATTATATAATGGGTATATATATATAATAAATAATTGGTCTGAATCAGGCTGAATAACTTTCCTCTCTCCGCCAATCCCGAATAAAAAAGGATTCGCACGAGTCACGTGAATGGCCTGTTTCAATGTCAGCATGGCAATTTTCCAGATTGTATTCATTAAATTTATAATATTAAATATTCAATATAAATACAAATGGTAGCGTTACATATGCCTCTACAAATATATCATACATCACACCGTAACTCCAATATGCTTGCCTCAAGTTTTGTATGCAGGACGTGTCTGCATTACAGTGCGTTTCAAATGAATGCATTTTGGTAAAGTGAATTGAACTTCAACAGATAACTGTGAACACTGCATAGGGAGCCTGTGAATTGGTCCACAGCTTAAGAATTTGAGCTATGTGGGACCATGTCTTAAGGTTTCAAGAGAAATTAATTTAAGTTCAACCACTTTTGTCTAGAACCTTCTGTTATTGGCTTGGATAGCAAGGAGTCAATTATGGATTGGGGCCAAAAGAGCTTTTAAACTGGAATGTGTCACTGTAGCTATATGTATGTTTGAAAATCACAGCATCTAGTGCTGACACCTAGTGGAAGCATCTCATACAATACATTGAATCAAGATGCAATGGAGGACTTCACCCAACCACACTTCACTCAAACATATTCATCAGAAATATTATGTGCCTACAAGTATGATATATTTGTATAATATGAGACATTTTAAAGCTTACCCAACACTGGACAGTGGTCTCTGTAAAAAGCGCCTCCTTTGGCATCTTGCACGCATTTCAAATCAGACTAAAAAAAACAGAACAAGACAATTATGAGAAATTTGTTCAAACTGTTTTGTGTGCCTAACAAATTCCTAAAGTCTAAACAGTCTCAATGATACAGTAGTCTGTGCTTCATCCTCTTTATCCAAATCTAATTAATAATTCCAGTGGCAGATGGCTGCGCACACCCTACGGATATAAAGCAATAACAGACAAAAGGCGTAGCCCAACTGCAAACAGATTGGCTGAAATTCAGACATCGCAGAAAGTCGAACAGCCAATGAATGGGTAGCCTCTCACTTCAATAACTGAGGCACGCTTTACGCAGGCCACTCCCATTGCTCTCTTTGCCTTTGGTCTTCATGTTGATTCTCGCTCTCTTATGAAGAGACAGAAAGGGGACAGATTTCTTTTATCATGCAGATAGCTCATCCAGCTGCCCCTCACAATGCCTGCCCTGCACATGGCTCTTATAAAGAAGCCCAGCTTATGGGATGCTGGTCTGTGTGTGGTGCATTGTGTACACAAGGGGGGGTGGGTAGCAACACAAAGGCCAGTTAACTGCGGTCTTTTGTATATATGTATAGTGATGGGGGTGGCTCACCATGCCCTCGAATCCCACTCGGTAGAGGTTTTTGGCCCCGTTGTCCCAGAGGACGTAGGCTGCGCTGTGGGGGCTGGCAGCACTCCAGTCCTGGATCTCTGTCACCTGAAACAGAGGAGGATGGTAAAAAAAAAGAGCAAAGAGAAGAGGAAGTCATGCAGACGACAGGAAATTCAAAGAGTTACTAAATATCCCTCACTTCAGTCACATGACTAAAGCATTCTAAAGTCTGATTAATGCAACTAAAAAACACATTATTCAAGGGAAAAAAGGTTGAAGTATCATGGATATCCCAATATAGACATTGTGTGAAAGTATAAAATTACCAAAAAAAAAGCCACTGAATGGTAATTATATGCTTATTTTAAGCAGCTTGTCTTTGACTTGACTTTAAAGTCGCAATGAAATGGAAGTAGCAACAGATTTTTTCTTCCGTATTGTGATGGGAATAGTATAGGGTGAGGACTTGGTTTGTTCTCTTGGATTCACATCTCTTGGATTTTAAGATGTGGCTGCCACATGCAAAAGTTGAGGCAGATGAACGTGAGCTTGAGCGGCAATTTAAGCAGACTAAATGAGTGGAGAAGTCCTGCAGGAATGGTGACAGAACATTTGTGCTTGGTACGTTTTTCGTTTTTAAACCATACTTAGGTCTTCAGCCGAAAAAGTATAAATCCCGTCTGGCTAGTGCGCTTCCCATTATGTTTACTCATTAGGTCAGTAGACGGAGAGTAGATGGTCTTTTGTGGATGTTCGAACACATTCGACCACATGAGCATTTTCACTGCGAAAGCGATCCGGTCAAATGCGTTTTCGACTACCTCTGGAAGTGCTCAAAAGTGGACGAACTCAAAATGTTTTAGACCCCGTTTACACCTGTATTTAGCATCATCCAATTGCGACCGGATTGAAGAAAATGCTTCTTAAGAGCCCACTGAAGTGCCTTGGAACGCGCAGCTTTGAATGATGCGTTAACGTACTTTCCACTGAAACAGGAAGCTAAGGCAGGACATGTTGAATGGCTCCTCCACTTTTCAAATAGCAAATAGCGTTTAGTTTACCTCTCAGACTGCAAGTCGTACTTGACAGCATCATGGAAGCGAATCCAAGAGCTGATGATATGTCGGATTCAATAGTAGAGGAACGTCCAGTTGGAAAACGGCATAAAACTTGAGCGTTTGAGCAACCCAACTCACGTCTCCAACCCATATTGCTCTGTGACGTGTCAACGGTGGCTTTGGCCAGGTGGTATTTATAGCATAGGGGGCGGAGTTTTAGATTCTAGAGAGCATTTGATTGGACAGAAGATGTGATGAGAAGCTGAAGTCCGCGGTGATGTCATAAAAATCCGTGATCCATTTTAGTGGAACTAAGAGTAAGTTTTGAATGCTTATATCTCCTAAATGCAAATTTTGTCATTGTATTGGAACACACCAGCTAATTCATTACCTTAAGGCTAACATATTCATACTAAAAGCTAAATTTTTATTTCAGGGGGACTTTAATACAAGGTGTAAACAACAGGGCCTAAGATGATCCATAACACATATTTAGAAAATAGACTGTGAATTTTCATTTCATGCAGAATTTAAGCAGCAAGCTTAAAACAACAGCAACCCCAATTTGCCTCAAGTCAAATGCCAGTTGTGTTTAATGATCCAGTGTCAAACATGCTAAGATTTTCTCCACAATAGTGTACCATATAAACGTTCAGTTACAGAATGCAACAAATAAATACAGAAAACATTAGAATAGTCTGATTAGCAATTTGTCTTATGCAATTTGCAAGCTCTTCTTAATCTTACAAAACATTACAACAGCTATGAGTTTGAAATATTATGTAATGGTAAAAAAGCTAAAAATAACAAAAACACTAAAGTCGAGTTTCACCACCAGTGAATGTTTCCACCACCAGACATGCCATTCAACGTGCCAATCGGAGTGACAGAAATGCTGCTCTAATTACAAATGGTGAAGTAGGCTTGAAGTAGGCTCATTGAACTGGAGTGGCCTGAAATATCTGATAATTCAAAGACCAAATAAATAGTTGACTTGCACAGTTCTTTTTTTGAGAGTGTCATTACACTTGGTGGAAAATATGCCATTAAAAATATCATTGTTGAACTTAAGGGAAATATTACAGAGCAGCAAACGGCCTAATGGTCCTAAAAAAAGTTAAGTACACTAAATTACACAAAAATGGTTTCCTACTGGGACAATGTGTACAAATTAAGGCTGCCCCCCAATAGTCAACTAAACGTTAGTCAAGAAGAGGCTTAGTCGACCAAATTTTAATGTCGGTTAGTCGCGAAAAAAACCAAAAACCCTCTACAGGCATTGGCGAAGTCATGCAGTCTGACAGAAAAAAACATTAACAGCTGGTCCATGTGGTAGTTATGTTGGGCAGGAAATCCAAACCTTCGCCTTTCATTCATCGACATCAAACATGGCTTATTTGAAAAATGTTGTTAGCCATTTTAAAATGGCTGCTTGCTCTAACATTAATGTTAGCCTAGATAAAAGAGCGTTATTATTAGGCGATATACATGAAAAATCTTCAGTCGGAGGCAGCCCTAGTACAAATACATTTTAAAAATTGCTGTTCTCTAATTGGGCTTTGCAAGTTCGTCAATAAGCAAAGAGAAGCAGTTAAAAAGAGCACTAAATAATTACAATGAAATCTCTAAACGCGCCTAACACTAGAATACAACAAGGAAAGAGGTTACTGAAAAGACTTAAAGGGGTCATGAATTGAGAAATCAAATCTCCCTTGATCTTTTGACATATAAGAGGTCATGTACTATAACATATCCTGCAAGTTTCAGAACTCAAAACTTGCTCGCTAGTCAAAAAACAGCTTTTATTGAAGCCAAGCTTGTAAAACGATTCATTTTGGGTTTTGTCACATTAAGTCATAGAGCGACAAAAGACTGCCTCAGCAGAAGAAGATCAATGCCTATGTCAGAACACTGTTCGTTTGTTCACTTCATTTTACTGCAGATTCGTTGTTAAACAAGAGAGTTTGACGCAGGCTTTTCAGAGAGACTGAAAAGAAAAGATGAAGCAGTGCCAACAACATTGGATTTAACAGTAATGGCGCAACACACAAGTGTGATCAACAGTGTTTTTACCATGTGTCACTATTGCTTTGTCTGATACAGATTGTTTGAGTATTTATACTGTAGTGCCGCAGTTAAACTGAATATCGTGATAGTTGTAATTTGCTGTTCATTCCTTTGCTTCATCATTTACGGGGTTAATGCATTGGATTTTCGGATATGGTAGAAAGCAATGTAGAGAATGCTGCTTTTGTTATTGTTTTGATCTAAGTCATTCGCTGAAATCCTGAATAAAAGCTTCAGTGAGCAACATCTGTTTTGTCATTAGTAAGACATTACAACGTTTAATTTTATCATCTGGCGTCCAAAATGACCGTGTAACCAATCACATCAACGTGTGATTGTCAATGAGTGGATCTCTGAGTGGCTGTGAGTGAGTGGGGGCGGGGCTAATTTGCATATTCATAGAACCGCGTATACTAAATGAGGCAAGGGTCACGGGTGTTACATTCAAGCTATTTTAAGGCATGACACATTTTTTCAAAGAAAAGAAGTTTAATAATGTCATTTTGGTGATCAAAGATGAGTTTTAAGGGATAAAATGATTGACTACAGGGGGACTTTAAAGCTAGTGTAGTCAATTTTGGAGTGGCTAGCAATAGCAAGCTAGCTTTGAAAGCATAAGATCCCACCCCACCATCAGAGTCTCCAAAGCCACACCTTCTCCAAAACACATGAACGCAAACAGCAGATTCTGCAAAGCGTTATGAGACAAGAGAAGGCGTTAAATTGTAAACATGTCTCAAAGCACAAAACATTACAATAATAATGAACGTAAACAACTTACAGAGCTCTGACATGTACACCTGACTGCTGAAGATTTTTCGGCGTTGACATAGAAACGCATAAATCCAAGTCTGAGGACATGAACAGCTCCGGGTAGAAAAGTCACGGGTTGCCAATTACGGTTATGACACGGCGTGAACACAGCATAATAGATGTTTTGGTTCATGAGTAACTGTAAAAGACCGCTTATGTTTGTTTTTGGCGCTCTGTGGCTGTATGTCTACAACTCTGCATATATGACGTGTGATGTCTGCGCGAGCAGGTGAGCGGAGGTATGGAAATACACACGTTGACGGGCAGGTAGGACATCGTATCACTGCATTCGGACTGAATGCAATGACTGGACAAAATTGGTCCTGAGACTTCCATCAAAGATATATGTACATATTTTTATATTTAGATATTGATTGCTATCAGGATGTGAAGAGAGTGTACATTAATTTATAACAAAAAGTGTTAATAAAACAAATTGCCTACCCTAAATTTAAACTTTATTTGCCACAAACAAGACTGACAAAGCATATGCAACACGCATAAATGTTTTATATTGTTGGTAAATGTTTCAATTATGTAACGAGATACATTTCAACATCGGGCATTTTCAAAACAATTCCACGCGTGCAATGGCAGGGACATTGATAATTATTTAATATGCAAAACTGTTACCCCATTATAGCAGTGGGCGTTTACTTCCAAGTCTTGAACGTGATGCCCATCAAAACGGAGTGTTAGAAAGAAAGGATCAAAAACAGGATAGAAAATAGCTTATTACTTCCAAATTAGGATGTTTTTTGTATATAAAAATCTTGATAACATCATAACTGGACCTCAGAGAACATTATAAAAAAAAAAAAAATGCAGTTCATGACCCCTTCAAAAGCTTGTACCAAAGGTAGGGTAAACACTTTTAAAATGCTTTTAAAACACATTTTTAAACTGCAGAAAGTGTGTGTGTACTAGTTGAAAAGACTTTCCATTGGTTTACATGTCATACATCAATGGCTTCGCATCAAAAGTGGCAATAACACACCTGACCCTGAGTGTTTAGTTGACCATGGAGAGGGATTTCAACAACTCTCCAGTTCAACCCTATATTTGCACTTGTAGTATATTTTAAATCATTAGGCCAGATTTGTCTTATATATATATATATATATATATAGTTTAAGTAATGACTAGTGTGTGAAATTGCACAAAAAAAAACTTAACTTCTCATGTTACTGCTCATTTGAGATTAATCTTTTATGCTGCATGGTTTAAGTTGCTTTTGATAATCACATCTGCTAAATAAATGTAGATTAATAATGTAACAGGCTTGTATTGGCACCATCTCATTTTGCCTCAATGAACATGCAAGAGCACAACACACAATGTATATACTTGATAGAGGGAATGTTCTTCATCTAATAAATGATGAGTAAAGAAGGGTGAGCAATGAGCATAGCCAAACATGTTGGGGCATTACCTTCCCTCTTCTTCCATTCCCGCCATCCTGATCCTCCCACTGCCAATCCACTCCCCGCACCACCCGTCCTCCTGCAAAGATGCCCCGGGCTGTGATCTTCTTTGACTTGCGACGAGATTCCAAAAGAACTCTGTGCAAAAACATACAAGAATGTTACAAAGCAAATGGCAAGAGTATAGAAGTTATGCGTTGGCACATTAGAGCATACGTTTTGTAACTTCGGTGACACTTTCTATGAAGTCCATGTTTATAATGAATTATAGCCCCATTGATACTCATTTATAAGTAAGTATTGCTATTTTATTAATATATTTATAAAGACTCATTAAGACCTATACTGCATTATAAGAACAGTTATAGTTACATCTATATTATTTTTATAATTATAAGTCATGCATGTGCATGCTCATAATCCATTATACACTGATTTATAAATGATCAAATATAAAACAGTTCCAGAGACACTTGTTTGCTGTACCAACTAGTTATCAATTATGTCTTTAATGGCTAATGTTTGCATTAGAGGTCATGAATGTTAAAATCTATATCTCCTCAGCCATTTGCATGGTTTTGCTAGTAAAATATGCGCATGCGCGTGCGGTGTTTGTTTGTGTTTTGAGCTCCGTTGAATTGATTCATTAATCTTGATTTTCTTCTTTACCACTCATTTATAAACAAGTACTTTCTATTTTTATATTGTGTGAACTTATCCTCGATACTATTCCCTATAAAAAACAATCGGATTGCTTTGATATCGCTACTTAGATCCAACTTTGCGAATCTCGGCTTCTAGCCTTTTAGCCCGCTAGCATTTCACGCGTGGCCTCGCGCCTATCGACCGTCTGATTTTACACCCGTTTCACTGAAAGGATACAGGTTATATCCAGCATTCCAGTCCTAAATTAGTAGTAATATTGGTAGTATCACTACTAATTTACTGTTCATCTGTTATAATGGCGAACATATCGGATGTGTGTCTAACGTTACCTCTGAGTGCAGGTGAGGACACATTCGAGCTGATTTCGGTACGATTGGAGCTGGAATCGGTGGAGAAACAGATCCGTGGTCTGCTGGAGAAGCAAGCCGAGCTGCGGGATCGGCGATCAGTGCTTGAATCGTCACGCGTCGATGCTCACAAGTCAGTGGTTAGTAACTTTTTGACTCCGACTTCGTCTACTCCGTGCGTTTCTCTGCCCAGGAGGACGCGATCATCTCTGGCTTCATTCACTCCGGCACCGACACAAAGCCATGGACCCTGGGTGATCCCACAGCGGAAGACACGAGCCAGGACCAGAGCAAGAACCTCTCCGCCACTCCCGGTCTTCGAGATCTCCACCCGGAACCGCTTCTCCCCTCTTCGCGAGTCGGAACGTGACGACGCCGTGATCATCGGCTCTTCCATGGTCCGTCATGTCCACGCTACCTCAGGTAAGGGTAAGGTGCGCACTCACTGCTTTCCTGGTGCTCGTGTTCTTGATGTCGCCGCGCAGGTTCCCGAGATCCTGAACGGTGACGAGCGCGTCGGAGCTGTGGTGCTGCACGCGGGAACGAACGACATCCGGCTGCGGCAGACGGAGGTTCTGAAGAAGGACTACAGGAGCCTGATCGAGACGGTACGCAGCACAGCGCCTGAGGCAACGATCATCGTGTCTGGACCGCTTCCCACGTACCGACTAGGACAAGAAAGGTTCAGTAGACTATTTGCTCTAAATGAATGGTTAATATCATGGTGTAATGAACAGAAACTGCTCTTTGTAAATAATTGGAATCTGTTCTGGGAGCGACCTAGGCTCTACCGTGCTGATGGCCTGCACCCCAGCAGAATCGGAGCGGCTGTGCTGTCGGACAACATCTCCAAGACGTTACACACCATCTGACTAGTAAGTCAAAGTCCAAATCACAATCTCTGCTGTCCCAACTTAATTGATACAAGTAGTGTAGAACATTATATAGAAACTGTGTCTATTCCTCGTCTAGTGAGGCCAAACAATAAATCTAGTTTAGGATCTAGGAAAAATCTTATTGTAATTAAACCAGAAAATCTAAATCTCAGTGAACAAAAAGAATTTCTAAAACTAGGTCTTCTAAACATTAGATCGCTCACACCTAAGGCGGTTATTGTAAATGAAATGGTCACAGATAATAATTTCGATGTTCTGTGCCTTACTGAAACCTGGCTTAAACCAAATGATTATTTCGGTCTAAATGAGTCTACTCCGCCAGGATACTGTTATAAGCATGAGCCCCGTCCGATCGGTCGTGGCGGCGGTGTTGCAACAATCTATAGAGATATCCTAAATGTTACTCAGAAAACAGGTCACAGGTTTAATTCGTTCGAAGTACTTGTGCTAAATGTTACGCTCTAAGATGTAAGAAAGAAATCCCTATTATCTCTAGCCTTAGCGACCGTATATAGACCTCCAGGGCCCTATGCTGATTTCCTAAAAGAGTTTTCAGACTTTCTCTCAGATCTATTGGTCAATGCCGATAAAGCAATAATTGTTGGAGATTTTAACATACACGTAGATAACACAAATGATGCGTTAGGGGCTGCGTTTACAGATTTATTAAACTCATTTGGGGTCAAGCAAAACGTCAGTGGTCCCACTCATCGTCTAAATCATACACTAGATTTAATTATATCATATGGAACCAATCCAACCGATATAGATATTATAGCGCAAAGTGACGATCTCACTGATCATTGTATGGTAACGTGCATATTACGTACTGCTGAAATTTGCCATGTTGCGCCACGTTATCGACCAGGCAGAACAATCGTTCCAACCACTATAGATAGATTCACAAATAGCTTACCTGATCTATCTCAGCTGCTCAGTGAACCCCAACAAACAGATGAACTAGAGGAAATGACTAGCAGTTTGAGCACCATTTTCTCTAGTACATTAGATATTGTTGCACCAATTAGATTAAAAAAGGTTAGAGAGAAAACTAAAGCACCATGGTACAATAGTACTACACATGTTATCAAGAGAGAAACTCGTAACTTAGAGCGTAAATGGAAACAAACTAATTTAGAGGTCTTTAGAATCGCGTGGAAAGACAGTATGTCACGTTATAAAAAGGCTCTAAAAAAGGCTCTAAAAGCAGCCAGGGCTGAGCATCTCCGCAAACTAATAGAAAATAACCAAAATAATCCAAGGTTTTTATTTAACACCGTGGCTAGACTAACAAATAAACAGACATCACCAGAGCAAAATATTCCGTTACAGTATAGTTGTAATGATTTTATGAATTACTTCAATGAGAAAATAGAAAGCATCCGAAATACAATTGTAAATGTACAATCCTCTATGGTGTCTTATGATTCAGCCACAATTATCGCCCCTCAAGAACAACTACACCGCTTTACAACTATAGGACAGGAAGAGCTAAATAAACTTATCTTTGCAGCGAAACCAACAACATGTTTATTAGACCCAATACCCACTAAACTACTGAAAGAAGTGTTACCTGTAGTGGAAGAGCCTCTTCTCAATATTATTAACTCGTCTTTATCTTTAGGTCATGTTCCAAAAATATTTAAGCTGGCAGTAATAAAACCTATTATTAAGAAACCGCAATTAGATCAAAATAACTTAGCAAATTACAGACCCATTTCAAATCTTCCATTTATATCTAAAATACTAGAAAAAATTGTGTCCGCTCAATTGTGCTCTTTCTTGCAAGAAAATGATATCTATGAAAAATTTCAGTCAGGATTCAGACCGCATCATAGCACAGAAACTGCGCTAGTTAAAATTACAAATGATTTACTTTTAGCTTCTGACCAAGGCTGTATCTCAATACTAGTTCTACTCGATCTTAGCGCTGCGTTCGACACTATAGATCATAAAATACTCTTGGATCGACTACAAAACTACACTGGTGTTCAGGGACAGGCATTAAGCTGGTTTAGATCGTACTTATCAGACCGTTACCATTTTGTCTGTTTAAATGGTGAAAAATCGAAGATAACGTCAGTAGACTGTGGAGTGGCGCAAGGATCGGTGTTAGGCCCTCTGCTATTCTCAATATATATGCTGCCACTGGGTAATATTATAAGAAAACATGGAATTCATTTCCACTGTTATGCTGATGACACTCAATTATATATTTCATCAAGACCAGATGAAAACACTAACTTATCTAAATTGACAGAGTGTCTTAAAGATATAAAATGCTGGATGACGTGTAATTTCCTGCTATTAAATTCAGATAAAACCGAGGTATTACTTATTGGTCCAAAAAACTACCAACAAAACCTCGTACAATACAACTTTAATTTAGAAGGATGTCCAGTTACTTTATCCACTACAGTAAAAGACCTGGGTGTTATACTAGACCGCAACTTGTCTTTCGAAAATCATATTTCATATGTTACAAGAACAGCCTTTTTCCACCTTAGAAATATTGCTAAGCTACGTAACATGCTATCTGTTTCTGATGCAGAAAAGTTAGTTCATGCATTCATGACCTCAAGACTAGATTACTGTAACGCTTTATTAGCTGGTTGTCCTACATCCTCAATAAACAAGCTACAGTTAGTGCAAAATGCAGCTGCTAGAGTTCTCACTAGGTCAAGAAAATATGATCATATAACACCAATTTTATCATCTCTGCACTGGTTACCTATTAAGTTCCGTATCAATTACAAAGTACTATTACTGACCTATAAAGCCCTAAATGGTCTAGCTCCTGTATATTTAATGGACCTTCTATCGCCCTACAATCCATCGCGTTCTTTAAGATCCCTAAATTCGAGGCTTCTGGTCATTCCTAGGATATCCAGATCCACTAAAGGAGGGAGGGCGTTCTCGCATTTCGCTCCTAAACTCTGGAATAGCCTTCCTGATACTGTTCGTTGCTCAGACTCGCTCTCCCAGTTCAAAACTAGATTAAAGACGCATCTCTTCAGCCAAGCATTCACATAATGCTTGCCTCTTATACTACTGTTGAATCAGATCGAATGCATTAATATTATGAACAGCAGCTACGCTAATTATTTCCCATCTGCTTTTCTGCTGTTATCACGTAAATAGCGTTCTTCAGCTACAGTCTGTATCCACCCTCTCACGGAGACTTCAGAGTCCCCAACACCTGCGATGAGACGACTCGACGCCTGTGAAGAGACGACTCAACGCCGGCGATATGTTATGCCCTAAATTAATACATGATGATTAACTAACTGTATTTTTTACGTACATTTCTGAAATGCACTTTCTGTAAAGCTGCTTTGAAACAATATGTATTGTGAAAAGCGCTATACAAATAAATTTGAATTGAATTGAGTATTTAAAATAGTATAAAAGTACTGTACATATGTAATTAAAAACGTTTTCATTATGATATTATTAATTTTACTTTAGTACAAAGATCTGAGTTCTTCCTCCTCTGGTAGAGATTAGAGGAATTAAGAGTAAAAATAGAAGATAATAAGGTTTTGTCAGTGACACTTTTTATATATTTATTGATACAAGTTATGACTAAATTAATAGACAAAGTCGTTAGTGAAGATTATGCAACAGTATTTAGAATATAATATAATATAATATAATATAACATGCAATGCAAACTAGTTTGGTTACAGCTCAACTGTATAATTCTCATTCTATCATTCCCCCTGCCTTCATTACATATCTGTGTCACACAAGTGTTTGATCACCACATTTGAGTGATCATTGCAAAACGTGTTTATAAAATATATTTATTCTGTTTATAGCTACTGTGTAAAGTACCCATCAAAAGTTTGTACACACCAATAGGAAAGTGTCCAAACTTTTGACTGGTATACTGTACTATAATACACATAAATAATATGGCTACAGTATTATAATATACACATAAATAATATCGGCCGATATATATCGGTATCGGGCTTTTTTTACTCCCTAATATCGGTATCGGCCCCCAAAAATCCATATCGGTCGGGCTCTACTATAGATAGATTCTCGAATAGCTTACCTGATCTATCTCAGCTGCTCAGTGAACCCAAACAAACAGATGAACTAGAGGAAATGACTAGCAGTTTGAGCACCATTTTCTCTAGTACATTAGATATTGTTGCACCAATTAGATTAAAAAAGGTTAGAGAGAAAACTAAAGCACCATGGTACAATAGTACTACACATGTTATCAAGAGAGAAACTCGTAACTTAGAGCGTAAATGGAAACAAACTAATTTAGAGGTCTTTAGAATCGCGTGGAAAGACAGTATGTCACGTTATAAAAAGGCTCTAAAAGCAGCCAGGGCTGAGCATCTCCGCAAACTGATAGAAAATAACCCAAATAATCCAAGGTTTTTATTTAACACCGTGGCTAGACTAACAAATAAACAGACATCACCAGAGCAAAATATTCCGTTACAGTATAGTTGTAATGATTTTATGAATTACTTCAATGAGAAAATAGAAAGCATCCGAAATACAATTGTAAATGTACAATCCTCTATGGTGTCTTATGATTCAGCCTCAATTATCGCCCCTCAAGAACAACTACACCGCTTTACAACTATAGGACAGGAAGAGCTAAATAAACTTATCTTTGCATCTAAACCAACAACATGTTTATTAGATCCAATACCCACTAAACTACTGAAAGAAGTGTTACCTGTAGTGGAAGAGCCTCTTCTCAATATTATTAACTCGTCTTTATCTTTAGGTCATGTTCCAAAAATATTCAAGCTGGCAGTAATAAAACCGATTATTAAGAAACCGCAATTAGATCAAAATAACTTAGCAAATTGCAGACCCATTTCAAATCTTCCATTTATGTCTAAAATACTAGAAAAAATTGTGTCCGCTCAATTGTGCTCTTTCCTGCAAGAAAATGAGATATATGAAAAATTTCAGTCAGGATTTAGACCGCATCATAGCACAGAAACCGCGCTAGTTAAAATTACAAATGATTTACTTTTAGCTTCTGACCAAGGCTGTATCTCAATACTAGTTGTACTCGATCTTAGCGCTGCGTTCGACACTATAGATCATAAAATACTCTTGGATCGACTACAAAACTACACTGGTGTTCAGGGACAGGCATTAAGCTGGTTTAGATCGTACTTATCGGACCGTTACCATTTTGTCTGTCTAAATGGGGAAAAATCGAAGATAACGTCAGTAGACTATGGAGTGCCGCAGGGATCGGTGTTAGGCCCTCTGCTATTCTCAATATATATGCTGCCACTTGGTAATATTATAAGAAAACATGGAATTAATTTCCACTGTTATGCTGATGACACTCAATTATATATTTCATCACGACCAGATGAAAACACTAACTTATCTAAATTGACAGAGTGTCTTAAAGATATAAAATGCTGGATGACGTGTAATTTCCTGCTGTTAAATCCAGATAAAACGGAGGTATTACTTATTGGTCCAAAAAACTACCCACAAAACCTCGTACAATACAACTTTAATTTAGAAGGATGTCCTGTTACCTTATCCACTACAGTAAAAGACCTGGGTGTTATACTAGACCGCAACTTGTCTTTCGAAAATCATATTTCATATGTTACAAGAACTGCTTTTTTCCACCTTAGAAACATTGCTAAATTACGTAACATACTTTCTGTTACTGATGCAGAAAAGTTAGTTCATGCATTCATGACCTCGAGACTAGATTACTGTAAAGCTTTATTAGCTGGTTGTCCTGCATCCTCAATAAACAAGCTACAGTTAGTGCAAAATGCAGCCGCTAGAGTTCTTACTAGGTCAAGAAAATATGATCATATAACACCGATTTTATCATCTCTGCACTGGTTACCTATTAAGTTCCGTATCAATTACAAAGTACTATTACTGACCTATAAAGCCCTAAATGGTTTAGCTCCTGTGTATTTAATGGACCTTCTATCGCCCTACAATCCATCGCGTTCTTTAAGATCCCTAAATTCGAGGCTTCTGGTCATTCCCAGGATATCTAAGTCCACTAAAGGAGGGAGGGCGTTCTCACATTTAGCTCCTAAACTCTGGAATCACCTTCCTGACACTGTTCGTTGCTCAGACTCGCTCTCCCAGTTCAAAACTAGATTAAAGACGCATCTCTTCAGCCAAGCATTCACATAATGCTTGCCTCTTATACTACTGTTCAATCAGATCGAATGGATTAATATTATGAACAGCAGCTACGCTAATTATTTCCCATCTGCTTTTCTGCTGTTATCTCGGGACGCTATACAAATAAAAAGTTTTTTTTTTTTAAATCAACTGTTTGTATTAATGGTTTTTGTGTTTTTTCACAATATTTTATTACAGGAATCATTGTTCATTATTTTCAATAACAAGTAAACAACTTAATGTATAATGAGCACATCTTCAAGATTTCTTAACATTAGCTTTAGGAAAACTGCATCCTATGTTTTCACTTTACTTAAAGCCATCAATGACGCTTTTATAGAGGTTAGTAACACTCACAATAAGTATATAAAACACAACACGGCTATTAATAACAATGTATTCACTTATTTGACAGAAATAAATCTGAATTACTAAAAAGTAATTGTAACTATAATATAATAACATTAAAGCAATGATGGTTGCATATTTATAAATACATTCATGAAACCATACAACTGACTAACCAATACTTATAAATCAGTGTATAATGGATTATGAGCATGCGCATTGAAAAAGCAAATGCATGACTTAAATAATATACAACAAAATAAAATAATATAAATGTAACGATAGCTGTTCTTATAATGCAGTACATGTCTTAATGAGTCTTTATAAATATATTTATAGAATAGTAATAATTGGAGTATAAATGGAGCTAAAATTCATTATAAGCATGGGCTTCACAGAAAGGGTTACCGTAACTTCTTCCTTCCACTGTAGGATTGTCATTATATTGTTCAACTCTATTTACTTTAAACCTCTGATGTCTCGTAAAACCTGCAATGCACCGAGAATGAAAAGTCCTGGATAATGTTTAACATCTCTTATTGTTTCTGTTTCTACAAGAGAACAGACAGTCTCGGATTCTCCAGCTTTGCTGACATGTTCTTTTCTAAAATGCCAATATTGTCTGCGCTGAAAGCCTCGTGGTTAGCGTACCGACATATTGCGCAACGGGTCCAGCGACCCGAGTTCCATTCCCATTCCCACCCCACGCTTTCCTGTCAAAATCACTACTGTCCTATCCAATAAAGCTACAAAAAGGCCAACTTAAAAATAATAATAAATAAATAAATAAATGCATACATATATACACTCACCTAAAGGATTATTAGGAACACCTGTTAAATTTCTCATTAATGCAATTATCTAATCAACCAATCACATGGCAGTTGCTTCAATGCATTTAGGGGTGTGGTCCTGGTCAAGACAATCTCCTGAACTCCAAACTGAATGTCAGAATGGGAAAGAAATGTGATTTAAGCAATTTTGAGAGTGGCATGGTTGTTGGTGCCAGACGGGCCGGTCTGAGTATTTCACAATCTGCTCAGTTACTGGGATTTTCACGCACAACCATTTCTAGGGTTTACAAAGAATGGTGTGAAAAGGGAAAAACATCCAGTATGCGGCAGTCCTGTGGGCGAAAATGCCTTGTTGATGCTAGAAGTCAGAGGAGAATGGGCCGACTGATTCAAGCTGATAGAAGAGCAACTTTGACTGAAATAACCACTCGTTACAACCGAGGTATGCAGCAAAGCATTTGTGAAGCCACAACACGCACAACCTTGAGGCGGATGGGCTACAACAGCAGAAGACCCCACCGGGTACCACTCATCTCCACTACAAATAGGAAAAAGAGGCTACAATTTGCAAGAGCTCACCAAAATTTGACAGTTGAAGACTGGAAAAATGTTGCCTGGTCTGATGATGAGTCTCGATTTCTGTTGAGACATTCACAGGGATTAACCCTCTGAGGTCGGCTATCGCGCGTCTCGCTTTTTTTCTTATCAGTGCAAAAGAAACTCAAAATACTCTGTTGATTTTGATCTTACATATTAAGTGTTGTACATCATTAGATCCAGATAAGTGTCTATTTTTTTTTTGTGGATACTCACAATAAAAACAAAGTGTTGTGCTTTTCACCAAATAAAGAAAAACAAACATGATGCGCGTTCTGCCTTCTCTCTGTCAGTTAAGTCCATTCTGAAACGCGTCCGAAAATTAAAGGGTTAGTTCACCCAAAAATGAAAATTAAATCATTAATTACTCACCCCCATGCTGTACCAACCCCGTAAGACCTTCGTTCATCTTCGGAACACAAATTAAGATATTTTTGATTAAATCTGAGTGGTGGATCACTCCTCCATAGGCTTCCTAAGGGAATGAAACTTGACGGCCCAGAAAGTCATTGAAGAAAATGTTTAAATATTCCATGTGACTACAGTGGCTCAACTATAAGTTTATCAAGCGACGAGACTACTTTTTGTGCGGGGAAAAAAACGAAAATAACGACTTTATTCGACTATTCCTTTTCTTCCTTGTGGGCCTGAGACGAGAGTTCAAGAGATTTCCACGACGCATGCGCGAGAACTGAGAAGAGAACGTTCTTCTTCTAATACTTCTTGTTCAGTTCTCGCGCATGCGTCGTGGAAATCTCTTGGACTCTCGTCTCAGGCCCACAAGGAAGAAAAGGAATAGTCGAATAAAGTCGTTATTTATGTTTTTTTTTTTTTTCGGAAAAAAGTAGTCTCGTCGCTTGATAAACTTATAGTTGAGCCACTGTAGGCACATGGAATATTTAAACATTTTCTTTAATGACTTTCTGGGCCGTCAAGTTTCATTCCCTTAGGAAGCCTATGGAGGAGTGATCCACCTCTCAGATTTAATCAAAAATATCTTAATTTGTGTTCCGAAGATGAACGAAGGTCTTACGGGGTTGGTACAGCATGGGGGTGAGTAATTAATTACTTCATTTTCATTTTTGGGTGAACTAACCCTTTAACTGTAATTCCGCAAATACTTGTCATACAGGCACGAGTGTTTTTCCATAATGAAGCTTGAACTCTCTTCTTTTAAATTAATTAATTTATATAAAAAACAAATATTCTCAGTTTATGTAATCTGTATGAAAAGAGAGAGATGTCAGTATTTTTCTTTCCAGCTCATTATACCTCATTACGCGTTAATGTGCCACGCCCACGGACAGCGCGCGGTATTCAAACGCAAATGATCTAAGGCAAGCCATGCAAACATGCCAACGCCCACCAGCTGGATTATAAAACGCATCGTGTTTAGTAAGTATCTTGTACAGCTGTGTACACAGCGTATCCTTTCGCTGTGAGGAATAATACTATCTAATAACCCTGGAAAATGTACAAGAAGTGCTGGTAGTTTAATTTCGAGTAGCAACGGATCCAGCTGATGTAGTAAGTCATTTATTCTTAAGTGCTTTGTTCTAATCGCGATATTGAATAGTGTCTGACTGTAAACCGCAAAAAGACTGTTTAAATATGAATTGCGTGTCTGTGTGTAGGCGAAATGATGAATGAATGGCATGCAGGCGCGCGCGCTTTGTTCACTACAGTTATACAGCGCGTGTCTGTGCCGTTCATTCACTCTCGCATCTACATTAGTAAACCTTATGTTTACATGAACACATCCAAACTATATTGCTATAGCCTACTAAGATAAGTAAAAATAGACTGAAATATGTTGAAATAAAATGTCTGTATAAGCAACAAACTGCACTAAATATGAATGTTTAGACAAGATTTTGTGATTAGTTTTGGATAGATTATAAAGTTTTGACTGTAAAAAAAGACTACTGTCACATTAAATAGTTAAGCTTTTGTTCACCAATTTCTGCTCATAGTTAAATATACTATAGTATGATGTTTTGTCAAAAATAAAGCAGGTATATTGAATTATCAACTAAGATGCTATTATAGTGTTTGTTCCAATATTCAAACTAATGAATCCTTACCTTTTTTAATACGTATGATAAAATGTATACTTTTTACAAAGAAATACACTTGAAATATTGTTAAAATTGTAATTGTTGTTGTAATTGTAACCTATTTGTAATTGGTTACAATTTCTAATTGTAAAATATGTATATATAGATAATTTCTTTTGTCCTTGCATTGTTTGGGATCCTGACACACCTGTGTGAAAGGGCTAATTAATATGCAGCTCATTATAGGGCTCATTATCCGGCCTTTGTCTTCTCAGATGTGAACACGCCTCCACGCATATTGCCTTTCCAAACAAAAGGTGTCTTATAAAATTTAAATCAATGTATTGTTTTGTGTAAATGATTAGGCAGGATGATTTTCAGATCATTTTGAAGCAAAAATTCTAGGCAACAACACTCATTAGTCAAAAGTCTTGTGGACACATATTTAGTATGTGTTTTGTGGCCTTATTTCAGACACTTTAAGTTTTAGTTTTTTCAATAACCATGCAACCATGCAACCAACCAACAAATTCGCGTAGTTTTCAGTCAGTGGACTGTCATTGACAGGCGAGAGCTAGCATTTTATTTCAGTTGTAGCCTACATGTAGCGTTGTATTACGGGCTGTGAATTAAGATATCATACAAGCCTGCTCTAATGCAGCGCTTGTTACTAGATAATGATTATGGCTCGAAACGTGTTTGTGTCTAGTTTGTGAAGTAGCATCGCTAGCTAAAGGCTACCGCTAGCTATTACTGGATTTTTTTATGCACCGCGTGTCATGTTTCATTCTTACCTTGATCATTTTCATCATCATTTCCCCCCGAGAGTATGCCATTATTCCGTAATCTAACAAAAGCAATCACTGTGAAACATGTAACTTACATGTGTGCTGAGGTGATTTAATTGCTACATCATAACCCCTTAACTCCAGCGCGACAATACTTTGATGGTCGGTCAGAACAGGGCAGAGTGCCATAACTTACGCCTCCAGCACCTGCTTCAGCACATTTTGTGTGTAATGTATGTGCTCCTGCATAAACAAACATCCCCGCCCACACATAAGCCTACACACACGTCAAATACACAGGAATGATTATCGGCCTGTTCACATCGGCCCTATTTTGACATCGGAACGATACCGATGTGTAAAAAATTGACCATATCGGCCGATATTATATCGGCGGCCGATATATCGTGCATCACTAGATACAACCCTGTCTCTGTTTGTTAAATGTCAGTTTTAATGATTAATAATGTTTCATATTTTTGAAATGAAAACAAAAATAAGCAGGGTTGTGTTTTATATTTCGTGTTGTTATAAATATATGCAGTGAAGATAATCAATGTGCGTTGTCTGAACCACATTTGTGTGGCCATTAATATGTTTGTTTATGATAATATGTTCATTTATAAATGAAAAGAGGTGTTTTATATATATTTTTAAACAGTTTTAAACAGAATGAGAACATGGATCCATCATGCCTTGTTACCACTGTGCAGGCTGGTGGTGGTGGTGTAATGGTGTGGGGGATGTTTTCTTGGCACACTTGGCACACAGGGCTTCGTGCCCTGGATGTGCATCCCAAAAATCTCCATCAACTACAAGATGCTATCCTATCAATATGGGCCAACATTTCTAAAGAATGCTTTCAGCACCTTGTTGAATCAATGCCACGTAGAATTAAGGCAGTTCTGAAGGCGAAAGGGGGTCAAACACAGTATTAGTATGGTGTTCCTAATAATCCTTTAGGTGAGTGTATATGCCAATATTAAAGGTGTAGTTCATCCAAAAATGTAAATGTTGTCATTTACTCACCCTCATGTTGTTCAAAACCTGTATGAGTTTCTTTCTTCTATTGAACACAAAAGAAGATATTTTGAAGAATGTTACCAGATAGTTGTCCATAGCAATTGACTTCCATAGTAATTATTTTTCCTACTATGGAAGTCAAATCTACCATCAAACTGTTTGATTATCCACATTCTTCAAAATATCTTCTTTTGTGTTTGTTCAACATTAGAAAATAACTTATTTGAGAAAATAGATTTGGAACAACGAGCAAATGATGACAATATTTTCATTTTGGGCTGAACTATCCCTTTAAGATCATATGCATCTTTTAAGCAGCTGGAAACCACAGCATGAGACAGCAGCTGCCAAGGGAAACACCCTGCAAAAAGGACTGGCTTCACTACTGTCTTTGTGTGTTGTACTTCACTAACCATTCTCACAAGGGGAATAGAGGCACACTTAGTTGAAAGGACACCAGCTGTTGAGCTGACCTATTGTGTCTTTGAGCTCATGTTGAGGGCAGTTATGGATGGCTGACACGGGAGACGTCTAAACAACTGCTAGACTTCTTAATAGCCTTACCATATGGAGACACTGAAAGAGACGTTACTCAAGCCATTCAAAAGGAATAGATGGCAACTCTAGAAACAAAACAGAAGCTCAAATTTCTAGATTCAATGTGCAAAAAATAGTTAACTAGGCTATTCCTGGCAGCCTGTAAATAAAGGCCAGGGTAAACTTCATTTTCAGCGTTTCGCTTCGTCTTGTGCACAGTCGTGTCCACACAGGTTATAATAAACTATAGGCTAGGCTACTCAACCGCGGATGAGTGTGAATTACGGAGCCAAAAGAGTCTCGATAAAGACAAATGCACACACTACATTAGGATTCGTACATGCACACACATGATTCATAAACACACACACAGGATACACAAATGCGCACAAAATTCACAAATGCACACACAAAATTCATAAATGCACACAAAATTCAGAAATACACACAATTCAGAAATGCAAACAAAATTTACAAATGCACACAAGATTCAGAAATGCACAGGACAAGATTCAAAAAAGTATTTCTGATGCACACACAAATATATCTTGATTTACAAACTGCTTGCGGTCTGTGAACTTCACTGCATTTGTGTGTGAATTTTGAGACTCCCCTGACTTGGCTCGACACACAAATGCCTTTTTTTAAACAGGGAATGATCTGCAACCAATCAGATATCTCCCTTGTTTTAGCCAATCACAAGAATCACAAGACAGTGCGCGAGAGAGGCCGAGTGTGTCTGCGCGCGAGAGACCGAGGCCCAGTCCCAATTCGCATACTATTCGTCCGAAATAGTATTCGAAAATAGAATTAGTACGTCCCAAATCGTAGTATGTTGAAATGAGTGTTCCAAAGATACCCGGATGGTCTACTATATCCGGTCAGAATCCGAAGTGCAGATCGATCCGCACTCTAACGGCTAATATTGCCCACAACCCATCGCGCGTTGGACGAGGATTCGGTTAGAACTACAAACACGAGTGAAGAGTGTTAAAAAAAACTACAGACATTGAGGACGCGCGAGTCCGCCGGTTATGTAGAGAGGTTTAGATAAAGGGGTTTGGGTGATTAATTATCAGTATCTAACCTGACGAAAATGTATTTACTCAACGTTGTCTACATTATATTGCATCTGTAGCAGCATTGTGAACTTTTGTAAAGATATGTTTAGCCATTACCTTTTAAATGCATCATTATATTCAAATTGCAAACACATGAGGAGAGTCTCCGCATGACAGACCCACGACTGGCAGATGAACGTGCTCTCCGAAACGGTAGGAAATCAAATTAGATTGAATGGAGGATTTTAACTGTGACAAGATGATTGACAGGGCAGTTTACGGTGACAGGATACGCAACAGATCTGTCCGTTAAAGATGACGTGATAGTATGCCCCAAAGCTTGCCTACTCTTTTGCTACACACTCAAAAGAATGTACTTTTTCTTCACAAAAAGAGTACATACTTTTAGGTCGTAGTATAAGTAGGCGAATTGGGACTGGGCCCGAGTGTGTCTGCGCGCGAGAGAGACCGAGTATGTTTTTAACAGTAAACTGACACTGTAGCAAAAACACAATAAATGCATTTCATTAAATAGAAAATTTAACAAATATTTCATTAAGAATGCAATTAAAACTCAATACAAAACTGTAGGCTATAGGTTAGTATTTCTGTGCATTGGGTTTCTTTTGTGTGCATGTATGTGTATGCTTGTCAAATAATGTCAAACATTTTGTTAAACATTTTAACATCTTATACAAAAAACAAAACACAAAAACACTTTAACATTTCCTGTAGCTATACCAGTCAGGCCAGTTAGATATTTTGCTGCATTCTCTTCAAAGGCAGTCTTTGCAGATATAACCTCACAGGTGCCATTATCCTCTCCACAGCTCTCGTGGTACCGACTTGCACTGACAACATCCCGATGTCGGTGAATAAAATTCAGAGTCATTGTTATTTGGCGCTTAAGAAACGTAAAACCTGGTTGTGGTACAGTGATTAGTAATGAAATCTTACTACATAAATTCAATCTTATTTAATCCTCCATATGAAAGTTTATGTGCTCAAATTATTTATATTTATTAAACAATAGTTCAAAACAAGACGTTTGTACTGATTATTCTTGTCCATAAATCGAACTTCCATGCTTATATAGTTATTTAATTACTAATGCTCGGACACACTCGGTCTCTCTCGCGCACTGTCGTTCTCTCGCGCAGTTCGCTTCGCTTTTGTCCAGTCTGGCGCCTCATACACCACATGCATATAGCGCTGTGTGAACGCATTCATGTGATTGGCTTATAAGTAGACAATCCCCCACGTAAGGTGCGTTCTTGTGATTGGCTAAAACAAGGGAGATATCTGATTGGTTGCAGATCATTTGTGTGTCGAGCCAAGTCAGGGGAGTCTCAAAGTTCACACACAAATGCAGTGAAGTTCACAGACCGCAAGCAGTTTGTAAATCAAGATATATTTGTGTGTGCATCAGAAATACATTTCTGAATCTTGTCCTGTGCATTTCTGAATCTTGTGTGCATTTGTAAATTTTGTTTGCATTTCTGAATTGTGTGTGTATTTCTGAATGTTGTGTGCATTTCTGAATTTTGTATGCATTTGTGAATCTTCTGTGCTTTTTTCATTTTGTGTGTGCATTTGTGAATTTTGTGCGCATTTGTGTATCCTGTGTGTGTATTTATGAATCATGTGTGTGCATGTATGAATCCTATGTGTGCATATGGGAATGTATTGTGTGCATTAATCTTTATTGAGACTCTTTTAGCTCCATATTGAATGGACGAGTTCGACACATGCGCAGTACAATTGCTTTTCTATATTCTACAAATCATCAGAGGGCAGCACTGAGTCGTGTCATTTACTGTATAGGACGTTCGCTTGGAAGGATAAAAGAAGAAAAGTACTGACATTGCAAGCAAAGTTTAGAAGAACCAAAACAAAAACAATGGAAAAGGTTATGCTGTGTTACCTGTGGCTAAAAAAAAAGTTGTGTACTTTCAGAAACTTTACTTGACTTTTGCTCCTGTTTATGCCTTGTTCTTGAAGGCGGCTAGTTATTTTACCATACGTGACAGTATCGCTAACTGTTCCTCTAAGTTGTTGACAAATCTCTTCATCTGCCTGGACGAGGAGAAGAGCTTTAGTTTCGGTATCACTCCAATTTGAAGACATTTGTAAACAGTGCTGAGTAGGGCTGGGACAACGCGTCGATGTCATTGATTACGTCGACGCAAAAAATACGTAGACGCAAAACATGCGCGTCGATTCGTCAGACCCAAAACAAAGATGGCGGCGCCGGAGAGCAGTAGCAACACGAGTGGCTCCTCAGAAGTGCAAGGCGGCACGCACTCGTTCCTCTAAAGTACACACACACACACACACACACACAACCCACAGAAAAATGTGCGTCAGTATCGAGTTCTCTTTCGGGCTTGAACGAACCATAACACACACACAAATTATGCCAAACTGTCCGTTTTGTCGAGTGTCCTCATACGAGCAGTCTTAAATGAGTAAAATAAAGTATTTTATTTTAAAGAGTAAATGACTCACTCCAACCCGGCGCCAAGATGATTATTATACCGGCAGCCTAATAATCATGAATGCACTCCGCTATCTTTTAACACATCTCCGGCGAACGGCTTCTTCGCGCAAAAGGAAAAAATGTCACGAAGCGCAGTGAAATGCAGCGACCTATGTGGCGTTTCCTGATGGATCGAGGTTGTTCCTTAACTTCATTTTATACGTGCAATTCACATGAGCTCTAAGCGCGTACGAGACTGCTGCAAGTATGCGCTTAGCTATTAATGTCGTGAAAATACATTGAGGACACTGACAACGCACTGACAGACAGGACCAAGAAGGTAACATTTAATGAAGTCTCAACTTTCAAATTTGGTCAAAGAAAATTAAACCATAAATAGGCCTACTATTTTGTGGCTCTTTAATGTGTCGTGACAGATTGCACTTTTTTTCAGTAAGCTAAGCCTATGTGTTTTCAAGGTTTTATTGAATGCTACCTCTGACTAAGAATGCATTACTATGCACTTGTATAGTCTTTTATTTTGGAATTTTAAGAGCAATAAACATATAGTGCAATGTTAAGGAATTCATGTTTTTTTTCATTCCGATATGTAAATCAACACGTATAAATTGTTATTAGTCAATTAATGGGGAGATAATCGATAATTGAATCGAAATCGAATCGGACTGGGAAAATGAATCGTTAGATTAATCGATGCATCGAAAAAAATAATCGCTAGATTAATCGTTTAAAAAATAATCGCTCATCCCAGCCCTAGTGCTGAGTTAAACGCGTTATCTGCATCATCGTTTTATGAATGACCCAAAGCCGTTGCTCTTTTAAACGGCTTCTGATTGGCCCAAATCACTTCTTACGTCAGCACGATCTGACCTCGTACGTGCAAAACGCCTTTATCTGTTATGTCTTGAATGTTTGGTTAACTGTTAGAGAAAACCATCTGATCTGATGTGTAACATTATATTAGATCCGTGCAGTCTGTTTCATTAATGTTAATCAAACAACTGGTATCATGGGGAAAAAAGTTGAATAAATATTTTGTATCTATTTTCTATAGATCTTTGGGTTTGACTTGGTGTGTGTCGACTTTGGTGTTATTACCAGGGATTGTAAGGTATGGTTTCTAGGTGATTTTGTTTTGGAACCTTCAGAAAAAATGTTTTCTAAAAAAATTGACTTTGGTGACTATCGACTTCAAACAGGTGTAGCGCAGTCATTTTTTGTCTACCAAATCATAGGCTGAATCAATTTGAAGATTTCTTAATAGAGAATGTGAACAATAACTATTTTTTTTTTTATTTGCTCATTCACATGCCAGCATGGGTCACAAATATAATGGTAGAAGACAAGAAAACAGTGTTAATGTCAATATTTATGACATGTTGACTGTCTGACTTCTTAACACTTTTAGACTCCCTCTTGTAATTTCACCAAGGAAAATGTGTAGCAGAAGAGTTAATAATGTGTTTTTCATATATCTTTCATAAATTTAAATTAATTTTGGCCATATGTATATAGTTTGGGGAAAAAATAATGGAAGTGTAAAATTATTAAAACCCAATGTCATAAAGAGTGAGAAATGCTATTTAAACCAATTATTCACATTTCTAAAAACATGCACCATACTGTATTCTACTATTTTCTACTACTGGACATTTGTTTAAAATTTGCAAGTTTACTTGTTCATACGGTCTAACGCAGTCTGATCCAACTTTTGCTTTTTTCGAGCTTACCGGTTGAATTTGGAGACGTGACAAACCAAACTTCATTCACTAGCCTCTCTGGATACCTCGTATCCCAATTACATGCACCATAACAACAACTTTTTTACCATAATGTTGGGAATTTGCCAAAAAAATGAGGTATGTCACAGATAAACAAAATGGTGGATAACAACAAGAATGATCCGTGAAGCAATTCGATTGGCTAGTAATTTACCTGTCATAAGGTCAGATGTGAATTAAATTGCTTTTATACACCAGCTGAAAAGTACTTGATATAGAGTAGGCAAATTTTTGTATCACACAAAAACTGCAGTTAATGTCAAAGGAAAAGCATAACATGTTGTGTCACTGAAAATCCAATTGGCTGAAGCAAGAGGAAACATAAAAACTTGTTAAAAAATTGACCAAACAAGCATGGAAGACACCAGGGCTCAGCTGTTCAAAAGACGTTTCACTGGATTTCGGTTATCCAATTGGATCAAATCTAGAAAATGTAGAGATTTCAAAAGAAAACAAGGATTCCGAAATTGGATTGGACCACAAAATCAAGTCTTGATCAAACCACCTATTTAAGGCTATTTATTTCCACGGCCAAACACTTTAGTATGTGTCGTTCAAAACGTTTTGGGAGGATATTAAGGATACCATCCTTGATTTAGGATGGACATTGGGAACAAAATGTATTACAACTTTCAAATTGGTGAAATAATACAACATTTGCATTTTCACTTGATTTGTTTAACTGTTACAGTGATTACAACTAAATAAAACCCTTAATCATGGTATTTATGTGTAAAAGTGTACAAAAGCCACACATTGAGTTTTACTAATATCAATATTTGCATTGTTTTTAATGATAATTGCTGATGGCAAGTTGACAACCATGAAAAACAAAAAAATCTAAATTATATACAACATTGTTTTAACATAATTTTTGTTAAAAACTAATTTACAGAGACATGTTCAGATGTGAAGATAGAAACCAAAAACATGTAAAGTACATAATTCATTTAATTTTTATTTAAGATTCAATTAATTATAAGGATAAATTGCTAAAATAAATATAGAAAGACTGAAAAAAAGCGTGTGAACGTAGTAGAGCCGCAGTAGATCGCGTTTGTAAAACAATTAAAACTTAATAGAAGACAAATGCTATAAAAAGAGAACGGAATGGAGACGCAGCAAACAGGCTTGATTAAAAGGACAAGAAAATGATGCATTAGTGCACAAGCATTCGCTGAAAACCACTGACTACAGTGACTAAAAAACAATCTTTTACTGCTGCTGTTAATAACTGCCTTTATATTTAGTGCTTCACTTTCTAAACACCGTTTTAATTTAGCCTATTTCTGCGTAGCGCTATTTTAATCCATCACTTATGTTGCGAGCGAAATGATTGCACAACCTGATGCCCGAGACAAAATACAGACATCCCAAGTCTCCCGGAAGTTCCGGGAGTCTCCCGCATATTGATAGCGGCTCCCTGATGCCCGCAAATTAGTTCAAACTCCTGGAATCTAGAGCGTGCAAGCAAGAGAGCGCATGCGAGACAGAAGAGAGTGCTTCAAAGTCCACACTGTGTAGCGCGCGCACGACAGAGCGGCACAGGGAGAGAGACCTTGCGTGTGTGTGCCGCATCATGATAGGCCTGTTTCAACCAATCACCAGTAAATGCTCCCCGTGACGTAAGCAGAGCAACTAATCGATAATGACATTCGTTGACAACGATTTTCATAATCGATTATTATCGATTATATCGATTAGTTGTTGCAGCCCTAATCTAGACCAGGGTGATCCTATCTAATGTTGCTTAAAAAAATGCACAAAACCAAGATACGTTAGCTGATCCTGGATGGCAAAATTTGGGATTACCAAATCTGGATTATTCTGCTCCAGAGACCTTTAGCACAACTGGGCCCAGGTAGACATGACAGTACAATGTCCCTTAAGTAAAAACCAACTAAATCAAGACCAGTGGGCCGGCTTTAACGTCATGCACTATGCAATTGAGACCTAAGGTAGCTTGCATTTAGATTTTGAGCTTACACAACTCTACCAAAGTGACACACGCCCTGACCAATGATGCAAACTGGTCTGTGCTATTGTAGGTTGGTAGTCCCACTGAAATTCTGTCGTACCTGTCGCTGCGCAACACAGCCTATAACTGAAGAAAATGTTGCATGCTGGGTCTGAAACTGGCCAGAGAAGCTCCCTCATCCACAGAGGGAATAATGTCAAGGAGTGAAGACCACAGGGAGAAAAGCCACACTCACCTCTCACTACCCGGGGTGGTGATGCGGTAGAACCTGTGGCGCAGGTGGTGCTTGTCACCATGGTAACAGGTGGTGCAGAGGTCATAGTTGGTGCACTCTGCGCATTTCCACCGGATCCCGATGATGGGCTGCTGTCGACAGGTGTCACACATGGTGCCATCGTGCTTGATTCCTGTAACATTGCAATTATACGCATATGAGTATCTGAGTTGACTTCCACCTGCATTTGTAATCTGGATTACATACTCCAATTCCAAAAATTACGTGTAGTCAGATTAGCCTATATAACATTTTAAAATACTCAACAGATTACAATTACTTAATTAATTCAATGATTACATATTCACACAATGACAATAAATTATTCATAATTTATTGATTCTCAGATGTTGTTTATGGTCACTTGACATGCAGGTATACAAATAAAATATAACTTTTTAAGTAATTATTAGCTTTTCATCACAAATCCCCTGCAGTTCTTCCAAAACCCCAGTGTAATGCACTTCATTCATGTTGTTTAATACAGAATGGAAGTATATAATATAATTACACTGTAACAATGACACCTCAAAATAAAGTGTAACCCTAATGTGTCCCTGTTACAGTGTAAATATACATTTAAGTACAGAGTAATATTAAAGGGATAGTTCACCCAAAAATTAAAATTCTGTCAGTATTTACTCACCCTCATGTTGTTCCAACCCCGTAAGACCTTCGTTCATCTTCAGAACACGATTTAAGATATTTTTGATGAAATCTGAGAGCTGGATCACTCCTCCATAGGCTTCAAAAGGATTGAAACTTGCCGGCCTCGAAAAGTTATTAAAGACATCGTTAAAATAGTCCAAGTGACTACAGTGGCTCAATCTTAAGTTTATCAAACGACGAGAATACTTTTTGTGCGCAAAAACAAACAAAAATAACGACTTTATTTCAACTATTCATTTCCTTCTCTGTTGGCCTCTAGTCAGTTAACGTAGTGTAATAGCGTAGAGCTACGTCACACGTAGGCTCACTATTGGCCGACGCCGGTCATGTGTGTGATGCGTGTGACGTACAACAACAGAAGCGTACGCTTTTACACTAGTGAACTGACTCGAGGCCCACAGAGAAGGAAATGAATAGTTGAAATAAAGTCATTATTTTTGTTTTTTTGCGCACAAAAAGTATTCTCGTCGTTTGATAAACTTAATATTGAGCCACTGTAGTCACTTGGACTATTTTAACGATGTTTGTAATAACTTTTTGTGGCCTGCAAGTTCAGTCCCTCAAGAAGCCTATGAAGGAGTGATCCAGCTCTCAGATTTCATCAAAAATATCTTAATTCGTGTTCCGAAGATGAACGAAGGTCTTACGGGGTTGGAACAACATGAGGGTGAGTAAATACTGACAGAATTTTCATTTTTGGGTGAACTAACCCTTTAATTAAGTACATGTACTTACCATAGGGTTAGGTTTTGGTTTAGGGTTAGTTGCATGTAATCATGACTAATTTATAGTTATTATTAATACAAGTAGCCAACATGTAACATATAACAAGGACACGTTAAAATAAAGTGCTACCCTGTTTTATAAAGAATATATTTTCTAGCTGTTTACATATATGAATACGGTACAAAATAATCGTATTCAAATATATGTGATGAGCGAACCAGGTAAAAAGTAACCTAAAACAATCAAAGTCATATGACTTGAATGATTTGTTAAGACATCAAACGTTAGATACTGTTAATTAAAGCTATTTTGCACGTTTGCGTTGAACGTTCAAATCAATGTGCTGTTGTTTATGTCACGTGACAGACGCACCTGGCCGGATTAGCAGCGTCACTCACCTGTGGGCGCACTGTCCAGTATCCTGACATCATAGGCTCCGGAGCAGCGGTAATTGGCGGCGGTGCCGTTGTCCCAAACCACCACCACCTCCTCCGGACTCTCAAAACTCCTGACGGTGCCGACATGCCCCTCTCCTCCGTCCTGTTTTCCCCACTTCCAGTCAGGACCGCGGATCACTCGAGCACCCACTCCTTCCATCATGACTCGGTTATTCCTACCGGTGGTCATTTACGAGCAGACCTTGCGATTATATGTAACTTAAATATGACTAGCCGTTAAGCCAGCACAGAAAATATGAGGTTATAAATTAACTAATTCGTCCCGTCTTACATATGGGTCAATTGCCAATTTAGGGGTATGGACAAGAAAAGGGATGCCCTTGTTTGCCTAATTCATAAAAAAAGAATGTCTATTGATAAACTGACTAAACATTTATACAGTGAACTAACGTTAATAATTACATAGACGACATATAAATGTAACGTTAACCTCTAAGTTGTTTGCGTGGTAGAGTAAGCAAATTTACTTGGTAATTCCCAATTATACTGATAGCAATGTTGTGGAAAATGTTGGCAAATCGGTCAATTTCAGTCTCTAACGGCCCGTTTTTTTTTTTTTTTTTTTAGCAAAGGCCAGTTAGCTAGTCCGGGCTAACCAGCTATAGCTAACCTTCCTAAAGTTGTGAGCGGTTAAGTTACTTGACGTTAGCAAAAACGCAACAAAAACTTTCAGTTTAGAAAAAAATAATCGTTCTTTTATCGTGTAATGTAATAAATTGTTTTGCGAACTTTGCCGTGCGTTCGCAAACGTTCAACAGATGGTCCAACTTCGCGTGACGCGATCCCGAAGGTCTGCGCGAGCCGCTGTCCGTGGAAACCTGCAAACGGCAGAAGAGCTTCCAGTGCAGCTAATCCACTTTCACCAAAGCTTCCCAGTTTTTAATGGAAACAGGATTCCTAAACGAATGGCTGTAGGTTAAGTAATCGCATTTCTTCACGCCCGAAACAAATGCAGGCACGGGTCTGTAAACAGCAGCCACATCGCCAAGGATGAAGAGACCTTTGTTAGTGCTTTCCCAAAAAATACACCAGCAGCAGAACTTAATATTTCCTGATCGAAAAGGATCCGGAGATCATTTCTGCAAGATATCCTTAAAAGCGTTTTTTAAGCCCGGGTAATGACAAAGGATTGGTGAAATGCGCTCTTGAGAGATGTTTCACTGAGGTGCAACTCAAGACGATCGCGTCGCCATTATTGTCAATCAGATTCAGAGCTCGAGCCAGTGGAGGTGGGACTGTTTGGGATCCAAGCAGTTCCCGTGGCGTAAAATGACGTCACGTCAGGATTTAAAGTGAGCATAGCCCAGACACAAAATAATTTGTGGGGTCTGTCCCATTCTTTCGCTCTCAATATTTGTCATTATCAAGCATGATTATTATATATTTATATTATATTGTAGTGTATTTAAACAATTTATGTCACATCACAATAGCATTAAAATGTTCTGTATGGAATTATTTTTGTTATTATTAAAACCTAAATCCTAGATGCTGGATGTAACTTCAGGGTCAAATATAAAATCAAAGTCAGTTTCTCAGCACTGATTGCCTTGTTGCTTAGGCATGCATTTCTTCATTTTAGACCATATTAAGTTTATATATTTTATATTAAGACAAATTTAACAATCATATATAACTATTGTAATCTGGATTGCATAATCAGATTCCAAAAATTAAGCACTTGTAATTAGATTACATTACATTTTAAAATACTTCTAAAGACTTCTTTTGACTGATTACATGATTACATATTATTCACACAATGGCAATAAATTATTAATAATTTAGACAAGGCAAGTTTAATTATAAAGCACATTTCATACACATGAAAGCAAAGTGCTTTACATAGAAATAGAATATTCATAAAATCACAACAGATGCATAAGAAGTAAAAATATAATTTATAAGAAATAAAATTAACAATAAAAGCAGAGCATTCTGAATAACTTTAAAAAAAAAGCCTACTGCTTATATATGTTAGGGTTTGTGCAATTGCACAGACAGACCAGCCACTAGTCATGTGACTATCACTGAAAGCTAAGACCCAAACAGCTTTTTGAATACTGGATTTACAGAAACCATTCCACTTTTAAGAAGTGTTTCTTTTAAAACCATTAGAATCCTGGTTTTTGATAGATTTGATTTCTGTTAGTTATTAAAGTAAGTTTCACACAGAACTCACACCCACATTATTATTATTATTATTATTATTTTTAAGTATTAATATTTTTATTTTTTAATTGCTCATTCTTGCTCTAGCACACTGTTAAAATATTGCCCTTGAAGCCTTTAGAGGGAGCAAGTTGTGAGAAAGTTAACAGACAACAGCGGTTTACTTTGTTGTAGAGAGCTGCCTTTATATATTCAAATAAACAATTGAAAAAATAGAAATTAAAAAATTAGATTCAATATTCACGAAAAGTATCCTTGTTCTAAATACTTTATGGTCTTTTTGAACTTTTAGACTCTTCCTTGACTTGTCAGGTGACACATAAAAGTGAAACCATTATAGCAGAATTAATTTTACAACGAGGAAGTAAACATTAAGAGAGAAGTTCAGAGAACAGTGAGTATTACAAGTTTTACTATACTGAGCCAGTCAATGTTGTGATCCCACTTCTATTTTCATTTAACAGGTTTAAAGGGGTCCTTTTATTCCCTTTTACAAGTCTTGATTTTGTTTTTGGCATTGCCTCTGGGTATCGTGTTGCATAGTCCACCAGAACTAATGCAAAGCGATGCCCTCATGCAGATCATTCTAATGGCTTCGTTTGAAGGGGACCTGCATAAGAGGAAGTGGGCACAATGGTGCTTTTGGAGTGGCCGGTGGATTTACCAACTGACATTCCCGACAAGACGCGCACCACCTGTGCACGTTCTCGTGAATGCCCGGCCAGAAAAATCGGGTCATTAGACGATTAAGTGTTGCTGATTGTCCCAAATGCCCTGAATCCACCAAAGCATGATACGTATCCCCCTTCATACTCACAGGTATCTGATACAGGCCAGCTTGGTCGAGGGCGGCCTGCCTGCGGCCACCTCCATCACTGGACACCGATCGATAAAATGACCCGGATACCCGCAATGGACCAATAGGCCGGCCCAGACCTCCCCGCCACCCTAGTGGCAGGAAGCGGCTCAAGGAATCGGCGTGGAGAGAGCGGAGGAACAGGAGTGCCGCTGGCGGTGTAGGTTGTCAGGCCGGCTCTGGGACCTGCTGTCGGTTCCGCCGCTGCTCCACTCCTCCACCGAGGTGTCGGGCGGGGCGCGAAACCCCCTCGGGACCTAGGGAGCGGGACAGGTTTAGAAGGGGAAGGAGTGGGGGTAAACACAGGGGAAGAGAAAGAGAGAGAGAAGCTGCTGATAGGGGTTCGCCGACCCCGGGGCACGCCATCATCTGGTCCTCCGCCAGTTGGATGGCCTGGTTCAGCAACGTCGGACGGTGGCACTGGACCCACTGCGCAGTCTTCTTCGGAAGCCGCGCTACAAACTGCTACAGCACCACCTTGTCGATGACCTCCTCGACATCGCTTCCCCCGGCCATCAGCCATTTGCGGCAGGAGTCCTGGAGCTGTTGCGCCATCACAAAGGGTCGGCCGGTTTCCCTGAGTTCCAGCGATCTGAACCTCTGCCGATGCTGTTCTAGACTTCGGCCGACCCGCTGCAGATGGCGCGTTTCAGGTCTTCTTAGACCAGGAGGTTCTGGACTGGTAGTTGCTGTGCGGCGACCTGCGCCTGCACTGACCAGTCCGCGTGCGCCCAACCACCGGCCTCTGCAGACCTCTCAAATAGGTCAAGGAAATGCCTCTGGATCATCCTGCGGCCCCATCTTGTTCAGAGGCATGTGACTGTGCAGTAGTGGCGCAGATAGTGTTGCACAAACCTCCCGGTCAATCCAGCTCCGGAACAGCTCGCGGTCTTCCTGCTGGGCTTGGACGAGTGCCAGCAGCGCTTCATGGTGTTCCTGATGAAGACTCGTGAGCAAATGGATGACGTCCGCAAATGCCGTGTCTGCATGACGGCGGCGGGCCCGATGATCTTCTTCCTTCCCGGGTTTCGGCACCAGTGTGATGAGGTTCAGGGTTTGGAAAGAAAAAGACAGGGTCGGCGTGACTGGGGACTCGTACGTTTTATTCACTCAAAACCACAATAAACAAAAGGTGCGGTGCATTCACCGTAGCTTTCACTACAGCTCAACTCAATACAAATACTCTTTCCGCTGGATCAGCTATACTCTTTCCACTTTCATGTGTGACTGATCAAGCCAGTAACGTTAGATTAGCTAACGTAACTTCGGCAGAGTGTATAGAGATGACTTGTCTGATTTCCCATGCTCCCCCCCCCCCCCCCCCGACTGGTTATTGGTCCCCCCCTGTGCCCCCCCATTTATAAAATCCTGGAATCGCCCCTGAGACAGGCACTGCCACTCTTCATTCTATGGCTGTGCTCCTAGCTTATCAAGCAGACTTGGTTAAAGAGCTGAATGAAGGAGAGGGCCTGACTCAAGAGGCTGTTAAGGAGCTCAGACGGGCTACTGACTTGGCACTTAGACGTCCCAAGCACACTGACTGGGAAATAGGCAGCTCCATGGCGGGAATGGTGTCAGTACAGCGCCATCTTTGGCTCCCTCTTACTGATATCAAAGAAAAGGATAAGACTTTCCTGTTAGATGCCCCCATGTCTGAGGACAGCCTATTTTGTGAGTCTGTGACTGCTGTGGTGGAGAAATTTCGGGCTGTAAAACATTAGTCTGCTGTTTTTCACCAGCTCATCCCATGCAGGTCTAGGGAGATCAAGCGGCAAACACCTACAGTTCGTTCGCGGTCGTCTTCTCTACGGCGCCCCCGTGAGGTGCATCGAAGTAAGTCATCGCCTATGGAGCCCAGAGACTGGGGTCCTAGGACTTGTCCACCGGTTCGCTCGTGGCAACGCAGACAGATAGACCTGAGTTCAACGGCTAAGGCCTCTCGTCCTCGGGTCCCCAGAAGGAGTTCCTGTTTCCTTCACTTGTCCTCGGAGGCCAGACCCTCCATTGGAGAGTTTGAACAAACCGCGCAAACGTATTCATCTCTCATTGTGGCCTCCTGTTTTTGGTCTTGACTGTCCCACCGCAGATTGCGTCTCGGGCGATTTTAGGCCGAGCCCTCTCGACGAGCAATGCCTCAGACACTCCGCGTGTTCCAGGTTTCGGATTTCAGGGAAAAGCCCTAGGGTCATGTGCGCAAGACCAGACTTTTTGCCTTCCCACCAGTTTGATTACTCACAGCGGAGTACGAGCGGACGAAGTGGGACATCTAGGCCTCGTTCTGGCCCACTCAGATATGGTTTTCAGACCTGGGGCCGTATGTATAAAGTTTAAAGTATAAAGTAAAATATTTGGCTAACACTTTATTTTACCGTGTCCTTGTTACATGTTACATGTACTTACCATAGTAATAACAGTAAATGATGCATAATTACATGCAAATAACCCTCAACCAAATCCTAATCCTACCCTAACCCTATAAACTACATGTTGTTAATTAATATTACTCAGTACTTGCATGTACTGTATAATTACACTGTAACAATGACACCTTAAAATAAAGTGTAACCAATTTGTGTCTTAAGTATGTCAAAATTCTAAGAATGACATAATTTTACACTTATTCCTTAATTTTACACTTAAGTGTGATTCATTATGTTTCCTAGGTGTTAAATCTCAGCTCCTAAATTAATTAAGAGTGCTGGAGAGGTATTCTAACCCCTATAGGACTAACAAGATGGCAGCAGAGAGGAGGACACACACTTTCCATCAAAGATGTAATGTTTTGGAGTTATGTATATTATGATATGATGACAGGGAGTTAAATAAACAAATCAATGCTCTGACTGCAGTAATGAAAGTAATAATGACATTTTTTGGCGACGGAAAAATTCAGCATTGCTGGTGCCGGTGATGACTTGAACCCTTCAATGCACAGTAAACAGGGTCTTAAATACTATTGTGGCATGAACCACACTAATCATTTATAGTGGTGGCCAAAGGTAATGTGCAAAAGTTTTTGCTTTGTTTTTGTTTTTTTGTTTTGTTTTTTTAATGACCTTCAGTGGCGGCTGGTGAAAAATATCTTAGGTGGGGCTGTGTCATATTCAGTCAGTTTTAATAGTCTGGTAATCATAGGAGCAATCAGCGAGAAAAAAACAATTGGAAAACCTGCACTATCAATACTTGCAAAAAGTATCAAGAAATATATAATAGCTATGTTTTGGTCTCATGACCTTCATCAGGCATAACCTTATATGCATTTGTCATGATCAAAGATGAGTTTTAAGGGATGGAATTATTAACATTGTTAAGATAAATTGTATAAATTTGATGTATTATCATTAAGAATAAAGAATGAACAAACGTATATAAATTAACATTAAAGTTAACCCCAAGGTTAATTCTGCAGAAGAAGAAATGCATAGAGATTCGAAGATGAGTAGGGCCCATAGGGCCTACATTATGATGACAAGGCAACAGGATAGTAGGCATTGGGCAACGCAGCAGTTAAGACTTTTATTTTGTCACTCTCCATGCCGGATGTTGTATAATGTAATGCGGGTGCAGTTTCTGCGAGGCTAGTTGAACGGAAGAGGACACCGGTGGAGGACATTACATGTTACTCCATATCAATAAACTCACGTTGTCCAAAAGAGTTTGTCATCAGCTAATCGGAAATGTTTTCTCTTTCTACTTCCCTACAGCCACAGGTATCAAATCACATTTGTTCAGGACAGCTCGTTTCATAACTTTCCATGTACGCAGGCTAGCTGGTTAGCTAGCACTTACATCAGAACAGTGGGTATTTAATCTCAAGATTTTAGAGAATAGCTTTTGAGTAAGTTAACACGCTAAAAAGTCAACGTCATGTTTCATATTATTAGTTCAGTCATTATAGCTGTAGCTGACTTGCTTACAGTGTTATTGATATGTCGTGTTTATTTTTGTTTGTATAATCAAATCCTTACAGCACAAGAGTATTTTTTCATGAAAAGTCATGAATATTTATTCCAGCACAATGTCTCAGATGAGCTAAATAGTTAATTATTATGTTTAATTGATTTAGTTGTGGAAATTAGGTTTTCATAACCGACTTAAATGTAAATAACATCTTGCTTAGAATAATTTCACAGCTAAAAGCACACAGTTAAATAATATTGTAAAACATAATACTATGTGTGTATATATATATATATATATATATATATATATATATATATATATATATATATAATATATATATTTTTTTATAATAATACCGTTTTGTATGAACAATGCCCCCATCCCTCAAATATATATATTATATTTCACATTTTAATCCACTACTGATGCTGTTTCCTTGATAAAGAAGTACACTAATTTTGGATAAAACTTTCATTAGGGGCAAAACTGTAGGTGAAATCAGGGTTATTATAAATATAAATGTTAGTTGAACAATTTAAACTAAATAAAAATTTGAAATGTTCCTTTGGCAATATACAGAAATACATTTAAGTTGTAGTACTAAAGTTATTAACTGGAAATAAATAAAATGAAACTAAAACTGAAATATAAATAAATTAAACCTAAATAGCAATACTTTAAATAAAATGACAAAAGCACATAACAAAATTAAACTAAAATTAGCATGACTAAAAATATAAAACTAAAAGCTAATTCAAAATATTACTAAAATGATAACGAAGCTAAAAACAAAACACTGGTTTAAATCATCATAGGTGTAATATGTATCATAGAATTTCATATTTTGAGATTGAAACTTTACCCTGGTCAATCTATCTAAACTAATCTTTTAAACGGCACCTGAAAAGCATATATAAAACAACGTATGTTGAAGGCCTGGTTAAAAGTGTCCAGGACAGTTTTGATGTTACCCTAACATGTATAAATAATGTTTTTAATAAAAGATTTTTTTCCCAGGACATTAAAGAAGAAATGTTTTGTTTGTGTAAGGTAACAGTCCAGCTGAGTCACCTCATCAACGCTCTGCACTCTCTGACGGCTTCAGTGAGCAGCAACACCTCAGTCAAGCACACACACAGAGAGAACACCCCAGAACAAGAGCTGAACAGCACAGAGGTGGTTACATTTAACATCATTTAATATATACATGTACACATGTAGGTTGTTGGTGTTTTTTTCCCTCTGTTCCTTCCAATCATTAGCTTTTTTATGGAAGCGTGCTCATAAAACGGATCAGTCGAATGTTGTCAGCTTTTAAATGAAGTATGCTGTTTTTCCTCTTTAAATTCTGCATGTGTGGTGTTGTGCCGGGAAGCCGTCACTGACGCTCAGGGATTTAGGTCTGACAGATCTAGGAGTCGGTCAGCTGGATGAGCTGGTGGAGAAGTTCCTGCCCCGTGTTTCTCAGCAGGACTCGCCATCACAACTGAGGACCGACACAAACATCTGGAGGACTTCCCATCTCTCCTCAGATTCTTTCTTTCACAACAAACATGGTGAGACGCTTCATTTTCTTGAAACCTGAACCAAAGACGTAAATCATAAGCTTTGTTGATTTTCTTTTATTTTGTAATCTTGTTTTTTTATCATCAATTTCATATAGTAGAACTTACTGTAAATTTTTTTTTGCATTTTGATTCCATCACATTATAATTCGTTGAAGTTCCTTGCGAAGGTTGTTGTTTCTTCAGTGCTTTTCCAGCGTTTTCCTGTGCCAGTTTCCTATTTACATAACGGGATTCACAATAGTTCATTGTTGGAGCTGTAATTGAAACCTTTGAATACTTATTTATTTGATTGTTCAGCTTTCTCATGATGAATCTCTTATCTATGGAAGCTTGTTTCCGTCACAGAATAAAACATTTTAAAAGATAATTGCGACTTTTTATCCGCGAGTTCACATCTCGCAATTCTGATTTTATTTCTTAGAATTGCGAGATATGAAGTCAGAATTGTGTGATATAACGTTGCAATTGTGAGAGAAAAAGTCAAATTCTAAGTAAAAAAAATACTTCATAACACACAATCTTGACTTTATATCATGCAATTCTGACTTTATATCTTCCAATTGAGTGTTATAAAGTCAGAATTGTGAGATATAAACATCCAATTCTGAGAAAAAAAAGTCAAAATTGCGAGTTTATTTCTCTAAATATAAAAAATGATTCATATACTTAAAACACACAATTGCGACGTTATAACATTCAAATTTTGACTTTATAACACACGATTGTGACTTAATATCACGCATTTCTGACTTTATAACTCGCAATTGCGACTTTATATCACATAATTCTGACTAAAAAAAGTCCGAATGGTGAGATAAAAAGTCGCAATTACCTTTTTAATTTTTTATTCCGTGGCGGAAACAAGCTTCCATACTCATCTGATAAATTAACAGATCAATTTGTTCTCTCTTATTCAGGGTTTTCCAGAATGGGTGGCGTTACTCCTGTCTTCTCCAGGCAAAACAAGTCACCTCTCCAAACACTATGTACAGATTTCCAATATTTGCCATGTAATGTGTACAGTTTATTATTCAGTTGACACAACAGGCAGCATCATTTTAAAATTATAATCTGTGTTGTCCGCTTATGTTCATCGAATTGTAATTGTGTTTTTCAGTGTTGGTCCAAAATCGAGGCTTTAAAACTCTGAAGTCCAAAACACGGCGTCTACAGGGAGGCTTAGACAGTTCAGCGGAGCCTGAGGGATTTACACCATCGTTTATGAAGGTCACCCACACAGTGCTTCCTTTTGAATGATATTATTAGCCTAATGTGTTTATTTCCATGAAGAGATACACCCAAAAACGTACATATTCATGATGTTCTCTCCCTCATATCCTTCCAAAAATGTATGACTTTTTCTTCTGTGGGACTCGGATCAAAATATTTCAACTACATGACCACATGAGAGTCATTCCCGGCAGAAACCTAGATGTCGTAACTCCCTTAAAGGGATATTTCACCCAAAAATGAAATTTCTGTCATTAATTACTGTCGTTCCAAACCCGTAAAACACAAACGAAGATATTTTTGATGAAATCAAAAATAATGACCACCCATAGACTGCAACTTTCAAGGCCCAGAAAGGTAGTAAAGACTACCTAAAATAGTCATGTGACTACAGTGGTTCAAATGTAATGTTATGAAGCAACGAGAAAACTTTTTGTGAGTAGAAGGGTAAAAATCCCTGGAATAAGCCATTTTCTTAATTGCATGTAATCATATTTAAAAGCCCTCCTTTTGATTTCCACAGAAGAAATGAATACATGGGCTACAAGTTTGGAACGGCATGAGGACGAGTAAATTATGACAATTTTGGTTGTTATTGCTTGATACCAAATATAATGCTTTAGTATGTTTTCACTGCATTGTGAATGTATATTTGCTATTGTTTATATTGGTGTTACAATGTTATTTATATTTTTGTCCATTAGGGTTTCCTCACACGAGACAAAGGGCCAGATGTTGAAACTCTGGACAAGCTCCTTAAAAACAAAAATATTCCTGATGGGCAACATGATGCTTTTAAGACTGGTTTTGCTGAGGGCTTCCTTAAAGCTCAGGCCCTAACACAGAGAACACAAGGCACGTTGTCTTAGATTGATAACAAATGATGAATTGTGAATGAATGATAGAAGGTTTTCAACTTGATATGGTTGTTTCCTTTCTTGTTATTTATTGTATAAAAAACATATGTCATCATCTTCAATAGAGTCACTAAGGAGGATGCGACTGATACTATTGGTGCTTTTGCTGTTGGGCTTGTATGGACTCTCAAAAACACCTTTCCTATCAGGTAAATGTTCCAAAGAAACTTCTGCATGTCTGATTTGCCTCTAACTAAAGGCTGAAATACACTACACAACAGATTTGTGTACTGCACGTCAATTTTGGGTAGTCAGATTTGACAGATTTCGCGGAAAATCTAATAGTGTGTGATAGGTAGAAACTGGTAAAAAAAAAAAAAGGTAAATGGATTGAAAGTCTGCTATTGTTGGATCTTGAGTCATTTAGTGCATGATGCCCAGTTTTTCTCTGTAACCATTTTGGAAAGTCGACAAGTGTATGACATAGTGTTCAGATTTTAAGTCATGTTGTGTATTCCAGCCCTAAAGTTGAGGATCTGCTTGTTAAGTCTTACATCAATTCTGGGTCCAAATGCTCAGATGGCAACATAAACAACAAATGGTGCCAATATACACTCAAGTGTGCTGTGCTGTAATACTACCAAATAAATCATGATCCTAACCTTTATCTCCATATCAAAATCTCAGATGGCCAGACAGTGATTCATCTTTTATGAATCGTTAAAATAATGGTGCCCAGGACATCATGAGACTGTAGAGTACAAGCTTAGCTAAAATGTTGCTTTAAATAAATAAATAGTTCTCATTAACGACTCTTGAGATAGTGCTCTCTATTGAAATGTAGTGGAGGCTTGGACCCGGAAAACACATTCGATATGTTGTGACTTAGCAAGCAGATAGTTTATGTCCTGTGTGCCAAGTTTGCCAATTGTTTAAATGTAAAATCCGAATCATTTGAGAGGTTTCAAGTAGAGCCGCTCCAAATCGTGCTGCTCTAGTTTAAAGTTTAAGCTTGGATTGAAAACCGCTGAAAGCTGGCTTGGTCCTAGTGCTTGGTGTGTGTGTGTTTGGAGTGTGAACTATAATGTAACCATTCCGGACAGTGCGATTCCGAACCACATCAGGCCTGGACTCAGCTGTGGACCCTGTCCAGATGAAGAACGTCACCTTCGAGCATGTGAAGGGTGCGGAGGAGGCCAAGAACGAGCTGCAGGAGGTGGTGGAGTTTCTCCGGAACCCTCAGAAGTTCACTGTTTTGGGAGGAAAGCTGCCTAAAGGCAAGAACTCACATTTGACAAAAGGCTCCAAGCCAGAACCATTTAAATAGTTATATTTAAATTATACCATTGTTTACTCACCAAACCCGTATGACTTTATTTTCAAATTTTTACACATTTCTCCACAAGTAAAATCAAACGTTTCATTCTGAAACACACTGATTCTATTTGGCAGCTTTAGATTTCCTACCACATTAACTTGTGAGTTTTTTCCAGGAATCTTGTTGGTTGGGCCTCCGGGAACAGGAAAGACCCTGTTGGCCCGTGCTGTGGCGGGCGAGGCAGATGTGCCATTCTACTACGCATCTGGCTCCGAGTTTGATGAGATGTTTGTTGGTGTTGGTGCCAGTCGTATCAGAAACCTTTTCAGTGAGTTCCTACTAGCTCACATAGTGCCCCTCTAAATCATAATTCCAGCATGATTGTTTATAGATCATATAGGCCATACTATGTGCCTGATTCTGAGTTCTGTGAATGTCAGGGTTCCCACGGGTCATGGAATTTCTGGAATGTCATGGAATTTTAAAAGGTCTATTCCAGACATTGAAAGTCAGGGAATTTTATATATTTTTTGTCCAAGTCATGGAATATCAGGGAATTTAGTTTGTTGCTTTAAATTTTAGTTTCCATTTATCAAAATGTAATTTTTCTATACCGATTCTCACCAGCAGGGGGTGCAAGCGCGTGTTGTTGACGAAGACCAGAGCAACAGTTAGAGCAAGCCATTCATTCATAAAAACTCATTTACAACAATTGAGCATGCATTAAGTTTTTTGTGATGATTATCTGGGTCAGTATATATGCGGAAAAGATGATAAAGGCACAAAAGCTGTTTTTTATGTTTCATTCATTAACTTCATTGTTACTTTCCCTGTGTAGCCTTAGGCTGTTATCAACTTTTTCTACCATGAACGGGATTATAATCGGTTTCCCTCAATACCTCATCATACTCAAGGATTCCCCTTCCATCAGGACAAAACGCTTAACGTAGCTTAATGGACTAATATAAAAGACCAAACTCGCACCTTATTGGGGAAGTAAGTATGCCTACATACATGTTAATATTTCTACATGCATGATTAATCTGGGAAGGGTCATAGCACTTTCATATTGTTGTCCTATATTGTTAGTTTAACTGTAATTTAAGTCGCTTTGGATAAAAGCGTCTGCTAAAAGACTAAATGTAAAATTCTCTAAAGTAACATTGGTAGTCCTATAGGCCTAAACGTTTCTAACTTCAATAGCAAACTTCAATTTATTTGAATAAATTGCGCATTATGCATGACACCTACAGGAACACTTTACAGTTGGTTTTATGACTGCAAGTCGTTCTCTTCAAATGCTATTGAAGTTAGAAACGTGTATACCAATGTCGTATGTAACTTTAGAGACGGTCCCTAAATGTGCGAATGTCCAATGTCAAGCCAATTTATGCCAGTATCACTGAGAAACGCTCAGCTTTAAACTTTGCGCGTTAAGTTCATATTCTGAGTCCTTCTGCTTGCCTGCGCGTTTGATCTTTTATATCACTGTATTAGTCCATTAAGCTACGTTAAGCATTCATATGTCCAGCAGGGGAATCCTGAGGTATTGAGGGAAACCCTAGTAAGTTAGCTACTGCATGCAGCACAATCGCCGCAATGTAAGGTCGAGCCAACTAAACAACCAATAGATATGTCAAACTCAAATGTAACATTGGATCTGTATACATCCGCATCAGGGGAATAACATTATAATCTCGTTCATGGTAGAGATGCATGTAGGCTACACAGGAAAATTAATCGTGAAGACACTGAATTTCACATAAAACATAATAATCACAGATACACTTACATTGTTGTAAATGAGTTTTTATGAATGAATGGCTCGCTCTAACTGTTGCTCTGGTCTTCGTCAACAACACGCACTTGCACCCCCTGCTGGTGAGGTCGACTAACAGCAGATGGAGATTATGCTCGGTAATCTACTGCTTTTCCTGCAGTTCCTGGATGCCAACGTTGAATTTACTGTCGAATTTGAACCACTGACTTTGTGGAAGTGAATTTGCAAAGCGAAATAAAATGGACCGAAACCCGCCTGTTGAATATTATAGGTTGTATTTTTAATCAGTTTGAATATTTTGGAAGTGAAATATGACAGGTGAATATGGATTATTGAAATTTAACTAATGAAAATGTGTTTGAAATGTTTTGAATTTAAATATTCACAGCTTAAATATTCAACCATGCTAAATTTCAGCCCATAAAAATGCAAGTCCTAAAAATACAATGCATTAAAATACAAGCAGGGTTAATGCAATGCATATTTTTTTCAAGTAGTACAATTTATTTTTTTATTTTTTTGAAAAAACAAAAGGGACAATACATATTAATGAACATTTTCACAAATGTAAATATGTCAGATTATAGCCTTAGGCTAATTTCCATCTGCAATTCAACAGGCTTTTTGTTTCAAAACATTTGGCATTATTTTACTTCCATATTATAGGTCATGGAAATTCATCTTTTTAGTCAGTGAAAGTCAGGGAAAAGTCAGGGAATTTGACATTTGGTTTAGAGTGGGAACCCTGGAATGTGAAAGTAGCCAAAAGCTCTCCATTATGCCTAATTGTTAAATGAATGATTGCATGACTGCTACAAATGTTGAAACAATTCTCCTGCATTTGTCCTCTAGGGGAAGCTAAAGCTAATGCTCCTTGTGTTATCTTCATTGATGAGCTGGATAGTGTTGGAGGAAAGAGGATTGAGTCTCCCATGCACCCCTATTCTAGACAGACAATCAATCAGCTTCTAGCAGAGATGGATGGGTGAGCCATTCAACCCAAATAACTAATGGCTGCATTCCAGTGGAAAGTTTGTGATCACTAACCTTTGGTGTTTAACATCTGCAGGTTTAAGCCAAATGAAGGCGTCATCATAATCGGAGCAACAAACTTCCCGGAAGCTTTGGATACGTACGTAGATTTCTTTTCAAACATCTAAATACTGAAGGGTTGGTTTACGATACATAATAAGATATATATATATATATGTCTCAGTTTGTTGGGGTTATTTCTCATATAATGTTGCTGATCGGTCAGAAGATCTGTTTGATACATTGTTGAAATTAATACATTATCAGCTAACTGTGTGATTTGTATATGCACATTTCTGAAATGCATAACTTGGACACAGTCACCTCTGATGACAGATCACTCTAAATTGTAATGTAGACATGCATTTTCTGTAAAGCTGCTTTGAAAGGATATGTATTGTGAAAAGCGCTATACAAATGAATGTGAATTGAATCTGAATGCTGTCTTGTTCCCCAGTGCTCTGATCCGGCCGGGCCGTTTTGATATGCAGGTCACCGTCCCCAGACCAGATGTGAAGGGCCGCACTGAAATCCTCAAGTGGTACCTTAAAAAAATTAAAGTAGACTCTGGTGAGTCAGTGGCATGTTAAATACTAATTTCTTAAGTTTACCCACAAGATTTTAAACTGTTAATGTTGTAAGGTAAAAAAGAAGTAATAATAGAGCAAGTAAAGTAGCTGTTCTTAAGGATTATTGTCTTTTCTGGACATTAGCTGTGGAGGCAGAGGTCATTGCTAGAGGAACGGTGGGGTTCTCCGGTGCCGAGTTGGAGAATCTTGTAAATCAGGCTGCTCTTCGGGCCGCTGTGGACGGTAAAGACATGGTGACCATGAAGGAGCTGGAGTTTGCTAAGGACAAAATACTGATGGGTAAGTGCCTCGAACTCATTTTGCATGATAAACTTTGCTCAAGATCAATGAATACTTTGAGTTTTCCATTCACTTTCTCCCTCCTCAGGCCCAGAACGCAAGAGTGCAGAGATTGATCAGAGGAATAAAGAAATTACAGCGTACCACGAGTCAGGCCATGCTATTATTGCATACTACACCAAAGGAGCCATGCCCATAAATAAAGCCACCATTATGCCCAGAGGCCCCACTTTGGGTCACGTGAGTACATGCTTAATTCGTCATCAGAATCTAATGCTTGAGGGGCTTTGTGTGTTCTTCTTAGAGATATGAGCTCTGAGTTTGATTTAATGGGACGTCTCAGTTACGAGTCTTCCTTGATTTAGATCCAGTTTTTCCTCTTCTCTGTAGGTGTCCATGCTTCCAGAGAGTGACCGCTGGAGTGAAACTCGTGCTCAGCTTCTGGCTCAGATGGACGTCAGCATGGGCGGCCGAGTGGCTGAGGAGCTCATTTTTGGCAGTGAAAATATCACTACTGGTAGGTTGCAGTATTGCGGTGTAATTCAATTATTGATTACATTCGAGTGATCCGGCTGTAAGTACATGGAATGCTTATTGTACTTCATGTCATGCAAATACGTAAGAGGGCACCGCATGAATAGTAAACAAGCCAAAATTATGCTTGTCACTTATTTTTGTTTGTTTTATCTGTGTAATGTTTTGTTGTTTTCATATAGGAGCATCAAGTGATTTTGACAGCGCTACAAAAATAGCAAAAATGATGGTGACCAGATTTGGAATGAGTGAAAAGGTTTGTCATATTTATCTGATCATCTCTGGGTACTGAAATATGGTTTCAGCCCTCAAGCCAGACTTTGCATGTAAAGTAATACATGATGAAAGGTGCAGTACTTTTGTAAAACTAGTCGTGCAGTCCAGAGTTCTTCTTTTTAATACCCATTTAAAAATCTTCTATTAGGTAGTTTATGTTAGTGATAATGATGCTGCCTTCAAAGATTTGTCCATCTGACATATATATTCCAAGGCAGAATCACATGTAGCCTTCACGGAGAAGGCAGTTTCAATTTCCAGAATCCATCAAAAGGAAAATCAAAAAAACTTTTTACTGTATATTAGAGCTGCAATGATTAATGGTTAAAAGATTATGATCTAGATTCAAACACCCACACGATCTTATTCCCAAATGGCAATAATTCGCCAGTGTCTACTAATCCTTTGACATGTACGATCACTGCGAACATTCAGATCTGCGTCGGCCCAGAGAGAACAGTTGTCATGTATAGGTATGAAACGGCTTCACAAATAACATCATTATTTCTGTCTTACAATAATTCGTAATATCACAGAAGTACTGGGATAAATGTTTATAGGTCGGATATAAACACGGATGTCTACGGAAGCGATCAAAATAAAAGAAAGATGCTTCAAATTGATTGTATCAATTACATCTTAAAACAAGTAGGTGGCAACACGTGACTGTTAGTATTTGTCATTGTTAGTGTTTGTCATTGAATCAATCATTCAAGAGATTTGTTCAAAAACCCTGATCCAGTGATGAAACAAGTAAAGTATTTATGAGTGAATCGTTCGATCAAACTGATTTTTCTATAGTTCATTAAAATGAATATATAACAATATAGGAAAAAAACAACATATTATTTTAAATCGACTGTAGCAATTCATATTTTGTCAGAACCTCTAGTTAGTAAATTACGTTATATTGTTTAATTATCCGTTCAGAATCGTGATCTCTATTTTAAACCACAAAAATCCTCAATTTATCCAGAATCGTGCAGCTCTAGTGTATATTGTAAACTGTAGTATTTCTATATAATACTGTAACGGTTGAAAGCACCATCAAATTGTCTGTTTTCCCCATTTTAGTGTATTTTGTTGGGTGCTTTAAAATTAAGTTATATAATTAGCTTTTATATTGGCATTGTATTAAAACTAGTTAAAATAGTATCTGCAATTGCCTAAAATAGAATAAAATAGTTTTGATTAATCCCACGATTTCCCACCTGTCTTAGTAAAACAAAGTGAAATTGTTAAATATTATTATTTACATTCTTGTTTTTCCACGGATACCCTAGCAACCAACCAACCAACCCACCCCTAGATCTTTCCGGTGGAACCCTAGACTTAAAACTTGTGTTTGAGTATTTCATTATATCTTAGAAACATGTTAACCTGCTTCTTGTTGGACTTTTGTATGTATTCACCAGATGTCGTATAGGTCATACAAGTTTGACCCATGCTTTTTTGCTTAAAGGTGAAGACCCGACTTTATGCATGATTGGGAAGATCCCCCTCTCTGTTAAACATATTGTATTATTGGACTGTCCAGGGTTTAATACAAGTAGAATGCTCTTTTATGAAGTTATTTCACTTAAGGGCTTATTTAGTAAGATTATGCCTGTAAAGGTATAGGATTTTTTTTATCATATGTTAATTAAAAAAATATTGTATAATATGACTTGTTTGTTTGCTTGGTTTTATTGTATTTATATTTTATTTGTATTTTTGTAATTGAATTTTTGCCATGAAAATAGCCTTAGATGCTGACATGGCATTAAATAAAACAATCTATCTCTCTATCTTCTCTTGTATAATAGTTGGGTGTCATGACGTACGCTGACCTCACCAAGCAGAGCCCAGAAACGCAGGCAGCCATTGAACAGGAAGTCAGGATACTTCTGAGGGTAAACGCTGTCCTCTCTACTAACAAATCGGTAACGAAACATTTGATTCACACTGACTAGCAGAGTTTTTGACTCTCATATTTGTTTGCTTCTAGGATTCGTACGAGCGTGCTAAATTGCTTTTAAAGTCTCGGGCTAAAGAGCACAAAAATCTGGCCGAGGCTTTACTGCGGTATGAGACGTTGGATGCCAAAGAGATCCGGTTGGTCTTGGAGGGAAAGGCATTAGACCCTCAGGGCAGATGAAGGTCACAGGCCCGTCAGGCAGCAGGGAAACGGACAATGGAACCCTAAAAGACATAAATGTACATATGCAACCAAGAGCTTGGTAGGCCTACTCTCCCCATTGCTAAAATTGTATTGTTTTTTTTTTTTTTGAGCCAGATCTCTCTGAAATTACATGCTAATAAGGACGGTGTAACACAAACACCTCCATGGACTTTTTATTTCCAAAGAAATTGATCTTGTGAGAATTCAACTCTTTTAGTATATTTCAGTTTTTTCTGTACCGTTGACTGTAGGTTCTGCCTTATTTATAGTGAAGCAGAAACTCAATTTGAATAAATCCTTAAGCTGTAAGTGATCGTTTACTATAAAGTCAGGAACAATCACTGTCTACCATTTTTGACCTAGTTTTCTGAGCCAGACTAAGTATGTGTTTCATGGTGGCCTTTGAGAAATGTAAGGGAATGTATTTTCACACTGAGGGACTGTGGAATGTTTCAAAGCCCTTTGGTAGTGAAACATGTTTGTTCATGTGATGCATTTGATCATATCTGCTTGTGCACAATGCTGCTTCAGAACAGTTTTAGTCACCTTTTGTTTATACATAGAACCCCAGTATGTTATTAGATAACCTTTCTGACAAGATCAACTTTACGGTGATCAATAAACTCCTGTAGTTCATGCTCTGTTTCTGCACTTTCGTGAACTACACAAGACTATTTTTATACAATCTGAAATATCACACTATCCATATTATAGGTTTAAATGCTTCCCGTCTTCCATAAATTGTATTATACACACCAATCATAAAACAAAAGGAAGACCAAAATGAAATATTCATTCAGATTTGATGTTTTTTTCCTCGGGTTCCATTGGTTACATTGGGTTTATTCAGCTTTATTCTACATATTATTTATTCATGTACAGCTTATTCATCTATGAGTTTACCTTGCCTCCATGTATGTTTGCCTTTTATCCAAGCTCATTTTAGTTGTGTACATACAGTAAATATTTACTAATCAATAAAATTGAAAATGAAATCATTGTATATAAGTGTATAAATTGATTTTAGTCTGATTTTTTGCCTGCTTTGTCATTAAAAATTATTTTTCGGTTGATGCTATTGCACATTTAATAATGAACGGGAGCTGAATTGAATAAAGGAAACATAATAAAACTGGATAATTGTTATTTTCATGTACTTTGACAATCTCTGCATTGCTAGAACATTATCATTTTACACAACCAAACAAATGCAAACTAGGTTTTTTATTTTCTGAAGAACTTGCGAGTGATGCATAAGTTGGTGCCACAATATAGTATATTGCTAAGTTGTGTTTTTTAATATGTTGCTAACTGTTTGCCCACTTGCCCAAATTAAAAGAGCGCCTCCTTTAGAAAGCACATGATTTAAGGAAGTACTGCTCAACCTTTTGGCTCCAAGGCCCCTAAATTGTCCAAGACTATATTTTAAATTCCCTTATGTCAGCCAAGAGATTTCTGGTACCTTCTCTGTAATCTTAATCTGCTTTTGTTGTGTTTTATTAACATAAACTAGGAGGCAATGTATTAAAATAATTATAATAAAATATACTAAAATAACTGTTCTTCAGGGTTCACACTCTTAGTGATCAATGACTTTTCCAATCATTCGTGAGTAGAGTTATTTTTTTATCATCACAAATTGCAATTTATGAGCAGATTCTACCTGGTGTAATATTTTAGAGCTTGAAATAACTAGAAAAATCTTAATTAAAAATGTCCATGATTTCATTTTTTAAGATTTTACTAATTTGCATAGCTTCTCCAGGTCTACAAATCACACTTTAAAAGTCCATCTCTGAACAGTTTTTCTAACAATTTGGGAAACCTGGTTCTTCAATAAAAAATGTTCAGGGAACAAATGAAAATAAGAAGTATGATATTGCGGCAAGCAGGACGAGGGCGAAAGGCGTGATTGATAATAAGCGTCACCGTCACCTGCGAGCCTCACTAGCCTCGTATCTCACGGAGGAGCTTCGGAAGCATAAAAGGAGGAGCGACGACAGAGGACCAGGCCTGGACAGTTATGTTGTGTTATGTTATGTTTTTATCCATGAGGGGCTGCCGCTTTTACTTTTGTTTTGTGATTATTAAAGTATTTAAACGCCTGGTTCCCGCCTCCTTCTTCCCTGATCCTTTAAATTCTCTACAGATATCAGTTTGCATCTTGATTTTAGTTGTTTTAGCTTATTTTTAAAGCTTGTTTTGTTACATTTGAAACCATTTCAAGTGCCCACTTAGAAGAGTGCTGAGGCCCCCTGATCATTCATAACTGTAAGATAAAAGTTATGTGTCTAAGTACAGGTTATCATACAGTAACTGACTTCAAATTACAGTTACAATCATTTTTTATAATCTGCACATATTTCTAAAGTAATATATACATGGAAAACATTTGAAAAATGAAATCTGCTTACTGTTCACAGCACAAACACATAGTTTAAACATGCTTCCAAGGTCTTTAAAAAGTCATTTTCCAAAAATATATTTGTTCCCTTTTTTATTCAGTAAAATGTTAATTTTACAATTATTCTGAAAGACGGAGAGGAGGAAAAATGTGTTTAATATTTAAATTCAGTGCTGCCGTAACTTGTGGCAAAATCCAAAGAAAGTTAGAAAAACTGGAATAAAAGCAATACCATGAAGCAGCCCGAAAGCAATGACTAGCATGACGATGGTGAAGAGCGTTCTGAATATGTAGCTACCGGAAGCTGAAAGTACCACCACACCCACAATTGTAGAAAGAGCCCCTTGAAGTATGGGGTAGCCCAGGTGCGTCAGTGCCTCTACAACTCTCTCGTTCACGTCGGCCTTAGTACTGGACACAAACGTGTAGGAGATATGAGCGGAGAAGTCCACGGAGAAACCGATGCTAATGACCAAGTTAATCATGGAGATTGAATCAAGGCTAATGTTTAACAGAGCCATGAAGCCGGTGACTCCCAAAATGACTGAAGCGATGGCAAAGGCCACCCACAAGGCGCAAAGAGGATTTGGAATCAACACAAGAGAGATAGCCAGCATTACTGCGGTTGCCATTGTGATGGTCTGAAGAGTGACGTGCCCTATTACAGTATACTGATCGTGGTATATGAAGGCTGGATGGTAGACCAACAGCGGACACGGGCAGCTCTCTGCCGTCTTCCGTAGTGAGTTCAACATGTTCTTCTCTGTGGAGTTCTGAACAATTGTCTGAAGAAACAGACGTGAAGCAGCTATGTTGTTATTGGTTATGTTGACATCCAGTTTGAGCATTGGATGGTGGTCCAGAAACTGATACAGAAGTGTTTTAAATGTAGCTTCTGTGCTGATGTTACTTCCGTGTTGCTCTGCATACTTTTCATAGGAATGAAGCCAAGATGTCGACAAGTTCTTGACAGAATCCAGCTCCTGGAATTGCATAATACAGGACTCAAGTTGATTACGTTCATTCTCCTCCCAATATGGAAATGTGCCATTGACGGCTAACATTACATTTGGACCATTATAACGAAAGTATGTCTTCTCAGCCTGATAGTATTGGACGATGTAGGACTTATCAACTGCTAGGTTCTTGAGATCAATGCCTTCCTTGAGCTGCAGGCAGCCATATACACTAACAGCAATGTATACTAAGTAGAAAAAAACTACAATTGCTTTACTCCAAATTGTTGTCAAAAATGGTCCATAGTACTTCCTGAAGAAGAATGTAATTCGGTGCTCTTCCTCGGTTCCTGTGTCATGGTTGTAAGATCCTCCGACACAGCAGACAGCGTACGCTTTGGACCGTCCTGGTGGGACTTCCTCTGGGACCTTCATGCAAGTCAACCAGTGTCTGTTCGCCCCCTCCCTTCTGCCATTCAGAGCCAGACAAGCTCCAAAGAAAGTGATGTTATAGAAGTAGCAGAACAAGATGGCCGTTCCCGCATACAGACAGAAAGACTGAACGGATCCAAAGGGGTTCCCGTAGCTGAGGTAGAAGGCTAGCACGTCAGTCAGGGTGGTGATAGTAATGGAAATGGCTGCCTCCCTGTAGGTTTCAGCCATGCGGTCTGGCACTGTGTCTTGAATGTTGGTTCGTTGCCAGCTGGAGATCATGATAAACATGTCATCGATACCGATTCCTAAAAAACAGTTTCACATCTTGAAATGAAAATGTGTCAATTTTGGAGGATATGAAATGTGGTGCTACATTCGCATGCCTTTTGAACCGTTTTATCCGATGTGACTTATAGTGAGTGGGGTAAGATGTGCCACATACTTAAAAGGATTAATTACTCACTCTCTAGTTGTTCCAAACCTGTAAGACTTTCGTTCATCTTCAGAACACAAATGAAGATCTTTTTGATTAAATATGAGACCTTTCTGTCCCTCCATTGACAGCTATGCAACTACAACATGGACGCTTTAAAAGGTTCATAAAGAGATTGTGAAATTAATCCATATTAATTAATTGGTTTAGCCCAAATTTTCTTAAGAGACTTTATCACTTTATATGATGAACAGATTCAATTTAGGCTATTATTCACATATAAACATTCATCAACTCATACATAGTGGTAAAAGGAAGCTCAAGCATGTTCGCTTGACGTGTGAGAACCAATGAGGTTCATTCTCGTGTTGTGCAGCATGTTTGAGCTTCATCAAGAACCAATGAGGTTCATTCTCATGTTACGCTGCACGTTTGACCTTCGCAAGAACCAATGAGGTTTGTTCTTGTGTGTCAAGCAGGTTCTGTTGAGCTTCTGTTCTTGTTTGCTCATCACTGGTTATATTCGAATAAAATTAAATCTGTTCATCATATAAAATGATCAAGTCTCTTCAGAAAATTTGGACTAAACCAATTAATTCATATGGATTAGTTTCACGATCTCTTTATTAACTTTTTAAAGCGTCAAAGTTGTGTAGCTGTCAACAAAGGGACAGAAAGTTCTCAAATTTCATCAAAAAGATCTTAATATGTTTTCCGAAGATTAACGAAAGTCTTACGGGTTTGGAATAACATTAGGGTGAATTTTCATTTTTTTTTTTTTTTTACATTTTTGGGTGAACTATCCCTTTAACCCATCACCTTTTTTCTCTTGTCGATTCAAACCTGTAAGACTTTCGTTCATCTCCGGAACACAAATAAAGATATTTTTGATGAAATTTAAGACTTTCTGTCCCCTCCATTGACACAGCTAAAAAAAACTTTCAAATCTATCCAGGTCTCAAAATATATATCTCAAAATGGAAGCCTTTGGGTAAAGTGTGCCAGGTGTTTTGGTATAAGCTATACCAGTGGGTCGTCTAATAGTGATAGCGAGCTTTGCCTCCAAATGCAGGACTATTACAAATATTCTAACAAAAGTTGTTTCCCAGTCAAGTATTCTGTTCCATTGTTTGAGTGCAATATACAACATAAAAAGCAAATAATGTGCACCAAAAATAAGATATGAAATGGATTACTAAATTGTTATTTCACGTTTTTTTTTTTTTTTTTACTTGGATGTAATTCATTAAATTAATTCCCCGAACTTACCCAATGATATAAGTCATATTTCTATGGCCTTATGGTTTAGATGCTTGCACAGTGGCACAACTTACCCCATTATGCCCTGATTTCTATTTATTTATCAGTAGATCCATTACCTGGGAATCAAACTTGCAATCTTGCCATTGCTAACGCCAACTGTAAAGATAATAAACATTTCAGAGTGGATACATTATCTTACCGAGAATCAGGAATGGAGAAGATGCCACAGTAATCACAAATGGCACATTCATGAGTAACAGCAGCCCGAAGCTGGACAGCACTGCTTGTGCGGTGGAAAAAACTCCAAGAGAAGCCACCCATGCTTTATTCCTCACATTGTCAAACCTGTTGAGTGAAATGAAACAATGTATAGCTTTTGACAATCAATATACGACTTTCAATCTATGGCATATATTTCGTTCATGAAATAAAATACACTGGGTACTACACAAACCTCAGGCAAGATATTATTGAAAATGAGATGGCAAGAAAGTAAGTAATTGCAAAAAGTTCAATGACAGATAGGGTACTCTTCTCAAACTCCTGTTGTCTTGACATGGAGGTGAAATAGGAGATCTGAGAAGAAAAATTATCATTAGAACCTTTCAATTAAGTCAAGTCACCTTTATTTATATAGCACTTTATACAATAAAGATTGTACCAAAGAAGCTTTACAGTGATAACAGCAAAAAGATGCAATGAAGTCAGTTCAGTGTTGATTTAGTTTCTTTGTATAGATCGTCAATTATTAAATTAGTTAATTTAATCTATAAAGCAGTTCTGCAAAAAAAATAAAAAATGTTCAGTTTAGTTCTCATACAACAGTGTCAGTCAGATCAATAATATTGTTGAATATTAAAGTCAAATATACTGAAGAGTCCTTGATTACACTAAGAATCACAGTACATGACCCCCCAAAATACAAAATTAATGTGTAAATGCCCAAACCAATTGGCATTCATTATTAGGCTTATTTTAAAGATAGCCAACCAAAAAAAAAAAATGTTTCACAATAACTTTACAGATGCCATTTGATTTGATATGATGCAACGCAATTCATAAGTTTGAAGTGTCTTCTTTTTGGTTCCACTATTAAGCACTTTCATGTTTGATTATGCAAAACATTTAATGTTCCATAATTGTTCAGTAGGTACAATTTTTATTTCAATTAAGTTCATGACTCTCATTTTAGATTTTACCCATTAATATTTCATAAAGCCTGTTTGTTTATTTAATGGGAATAGTTTGAATTGAATTTATTGAAAAATGTATCTTAACACATTGGTCACACAGACTCAAACGAATATTAACACGGTACTTACTTTTGTTACAGAGGTCGTTACATTCGAGAGCAAGTCTATCAACTCTTGAAGCCAGGCATCTCCCAGTGTATTATTGCTCTGTTTCAGGTAATAGAAAAGTCTCATTGCTTTGGCACTTCGAACAACTCCATTGTGGTCCACCTCCACCTTACTGATGACATTTCCCATGTGGAGACATTTGAATTCAGACGGACAGTACGCAGGAGACGTTATGTTGACAAAATGAATGTTGCTGGCATTATAGTGTAGAACATCAAGCATTACATTAGAGTTGCATGTTCCATTCACAGTTGCGCAAATATCCGAGAACACAAACTTCTGTGCGTCGTGCGTTGCGGTGATTCCTCTAACTTGTCCATCGATGCGAATGACTTCCTCTAGTGCGGCAACACTGAGTATGTTTGTCTGACAGGTGAATATCAAAGATGCAAAAACCCCGTCAGTGTTTAATCGTATAATTGAAAACTCCGAGTCAATTTGTGGAAAAGTTTCTTGAAAGAAACGCCTCTCCGCTTTAGCGCGGCCGTTTTTCGGAGTAAACTGCTCCACTATGTCGTTGGATTTCAGGTCGTTCAGAAAGTAAAATCCTCCTCCGAGACCTGCGGACATCGTCAGCGGTAAAGCGACAAACCACCACGGGTGAAGCCCTACGAACTTACCGAGACTTTCAAAACAAACCCGGATGGGCTTTTCAATGCAGTCTGTGATGTACACCATGACTTAGATCTGTGCACTCATCTGCACATCTGGTGTTGAGGAGATGTGCGCTGGAACACATATAAGCTTAACATCAAAAGAGCAGGTCATATTTCTCCAGGGAACAGTAGGCTACATGTAAGAACACAGTGTTCTCATTAGGCTTTGTCTTTTGTTATCTTGATTACTATTTCCACTAGAATTACCTCTCAAACCTATAATCAATAGGCTGAGCTTCTTCTGAAAGGGAACAATTTTCTAAATCAGTGATCCAGGTACCTCCTGTAGCTAAACGTGGAGCAATTTTATCCCAGTGAAACAATGGACCTCTGAAGTAGCCGACAATGAAAATGGGAAATATCCCGAGATCTTCTTAGAGAAATTGCATCTTGAGAATGAAAAACTGTAGGCTATTCTTAAAAATAGATTTCCTTTGTGTTGGTTTTTCGACAAACCTCAAAATACATGGGCATCTTAGGACCTAGCTACACATGGTAAAATGGATCACAAGTGGACAACACTAAAAACAGGGTCTAAAACTTTTCGAGTTTGTCCACTTTCGACCACTTCCAGAGGTAGTCGAAAACGCATTCGACCGATTTGCTTTCTTAGGCCCTGTTTACATCTGCATGGTATTAAGATGCGTTTTGGTCGATCGGATATAAACTTTGTCGGCTGGAGACCCAAGTTTGGTTTGAAGACAAAAAATGTACCAAGCACAATGTTCTCTCACCATTCCTGATTACTCACAGCGTTCGGCATGGTCTTGCGTCTCAGACCAGAAACAAACGCTGATACATTTATACTTAAGAGTGCTTTTTTGACATACTTATGTAGGATTAAAGTATCTTTATTTAATATTTACATTCTTTGAAGGTGCACTAAACATTTATGGTAAACTAAAATTGTAATGTTTTTTTATTGAAAACATTTGTAATGATGATGTTTAAATTTATATACATTTACAATATTGCTTTTATATATTAGGCCTATTGAATAACACTAGTTCAAATTTTAATCAAGTACTTTACTATAAAGCATGAAAAATATTATTAAAACATAATTATTTAAAATGTACTTTAAAGTAATTTGACATTATTACAAAGTGCACTTTTTGCAAAGTGTACGTGTGTTTAGACAGTCATGAAAGTGTACTATATATTATAATTAATATCTTACTAAAAATCTACTGAACCAATTAGCCTATTTTAGTTTAGATAAACAAAAAAATATTTTTAGAGAGTTGAAGAAGTAGCTCCTAACATAGTTGTCCATACAATGTATTCGAATGGGGTTTACAAAAATGCAATAAGTTAAATAAAAATTTCATAAAACATGTAGAAATCATCAATTTATCTCACCTTGTTGCTTATGCAGTGCTTTATTGGTAACAATCATGCATATATCAGTCAATGATCAAATTGACTGTCAGTGTTGTTGAGAATTTAGGATTTATTTTGTCTGTACATTAGGCTAGTTATTTCAAGACACAGTATTTGTCACATCTGAACTAAAGAATTTATATTACTACAACTTTATAACAGGGTGCACCCTATATTTTAAAAACTATGTATGTTGTGCAATACTTTTTTGGTATGCAAAAGGCATGCATATCAGTCAATATGCTTTATTTTTTTTGACAGTAAATTCCTCATGAATAGTTATTCCATTTCACATCGCTTACATGAACACCATTTAATGACATCGGAACAAAAAGTAGCCCAGCCCTAGTCAGAGTCCTCAGTAAAATGTTATTTCAACAGTTTTGCTTGGACTTCTTACGCAAGCTCTAACTCGATCCCCGTGACGTCACGCCCCAGTCGGAAGTTCCAGCGCATCAGCGAGTTAAGCCAGGTTTAGTGTAAACAGCCATAACATGGACGACGACGTGTTAACGACTCTAAAGATTTTAATAATCGGAGAGAGTGGTGTCGGTAAATCAAGGTGAGGTCTGAATGTGCTGCTTTTTGTTTTGTTTATTCTTGTCCGTCCAGTAGGATGAGTTGTTAAATAGCGTTAGCCTCGTCTGAACGAGCAACAAGCTTCGCTAAACTAATGCTGACTGTCGTCTAACTGTGCCCAGACTCTGCCACCTCAATTCAGCCGTTAAACTGTATCTGTAAATGTTGTTTTTGACTCAAGAACAGAAGTAAAAGTGGCACCGTGTCCCCCTCGTGGTATTTTGAGATGTGATGTTGATTTCTTTCAAGGCTAAATTGCTAGCATTACAACAGTAAAGCATATGTATTAAATTATTTTGACGTTTTAAAACACGCTGGTAATGAATACTCCGTATACTGTTACTGTTGTTGTCGCATCCCTTTAAATATTTAATAAAAGCAGAGCAGCAGTGTTAGCTGGCAGCTGTTCCTGTAGCAGTCATGCTATATGCTCGTTTTGTGGCAGTTACCATTAGAAATACATAAAAGGCCTTAGACTGAGTTTAAATAGAGGGGTCAAATACTTGCTGTGTGAACAGATGGCACTTTAAACATGCCTAGTTATGGTGACAAAGTGACTTGGCTAATTTGGTGACCAAAGTAAACGTCCAAAGGGAAAGTAAATGTCCTCTTCATTATTGTCATGTTTTCAAGAAAAGAAAATTTAAGTTTTATAAGAAACCAATAATATGAGACACATATATGTAATACTTAATTACAATAATTATTTGTCATCTTAATGCTAATTTGCTTCTATTTGTCCGTTCTGTCCACAGTTTGCTCCTGCGCTTCACAGATGACACCTTCGACCCAGAATTAGCTGCAACCATTGGTGAGTCACACATGAGTGCTTGTGAATAATACAGATAATAACCACACATTGTTAACATGCCTGTAATCAGTTAATGCTCAAAACTAATGAGCTTAAAAACGAAATCTTTCTAAGTTTTGTTAGAATATTTAGTTTTACCTAACCTAACATAACTAAATGTAATTTAATCCTTGTGAAAATAGAGCTTACTTTAAAGTTAAACGGATCTAGGCCCCACGGTTCAGCACTCATGTGATTCGCGGATTACTTAAAGTACGCTCTATTTTCACAAAGATTAAATTACATTAATTATGGAGGTAAAACTAAATATTCTAACAAGACTTAGTAAGATGTAGTTTTTGAGGTTCGGATGTGCATCATTATATTGGATCCATGCATTCACTCTTAAAGTGACAGCAGCCTATTAAGCCCTGCTGCAGACTCATTAATGTTAAGCAAACAACAAAACAATGAACCTTTGTTAAAGGGATAGTTCACCCAAAAATGAAAATTCTGTCAGTATTTACTCACCCTCATGTTGTTCCAAACCCCATAAGACCTTCGTTCATCTTCGGAACACGAATTAAGATATTTTTGATGAAATCTGAGAGCTGGATCACTCCTCCATAAGCTTCTTCAGGGATTGACAGTTGTTCCCCGAAAGGTTATTAAAGATATCGTTAAAATAGTCCAAGTGACTACAGTGGCTCAATCTTAAGTTTATCTAGCGACGAGAATACTTTTTGTGCGCAAAAACCCCCAAAAATAACGACTTTATTTCAACTATTCATTCCCTTCTCTGTGTGCCTCGAGTCAGTTCACTAGTGTAATAGCGTACTGCGTCTGTGTTGTACGTCACGCGCATCACACACATGACCAGCGTCGGCCTATAGTGAGCCTACGTGTGACGTAGCTCTTCGCTATTACACTAGTGAACTGACTCGAGGCCCACAGAGAAGGAAATGAATAGTTGAAATAAAGTCGTTATTTATGTTTGTTTTTGCGCACAAAAAGTATTCTCGTCGCTTGATAAACTTAAGATTGAGCCACTGTAGTCACTTGGACTATTTTAACGATGTCTTTAATGACTTTTCGGGGCTGGCAAGTTTCAATCCCTGAAGAAGCCTATGGACTAGTATGGAGGAGTGAACCAGCTCTCAGATTTCATCAAAAAATATCTTAATTCGTGTTCCGAAGATGAACGAAGGTAGCCTGGTTAAAACCAGACCATTCTCAGTTGTAACTGAGTTATCGTCTGGCAAAGCGTCATAGACAAATCATTTGCAGAGGGGCGTTACCAGCGGACGTCGCGGATAGACCTAAAACCAATCAGAGCGATGAAGGAGATGACTTATGCAGAGCGGCGGAGAGTGTTGTTCTTTGCTCGGTTTTTAACAAAAATGAAACGTTCAAATCGCTTAAAACAGACGCGATAGCTGATTCGAACGAGTGATGTTCGACGGCGGCATCCATCTTTGTAATGTAGGCTACAAAATCTGCTTCAAAATCCCAGCGCTGTCGTCATCGTGTAAAGCCCGCCCCAACGTTTCTGATTGGTGCCGCGATTTCGACGTACTGGAAATGGGTTTGAATGAGCTCTTTGCCAGACTAACTTATATTTCATTTATACAGTGAACAATATAGTGTTATTTTACAATTAGGCCTAATTATTACATTTCTGTATCTACTACAGTTCGAGCTTACTTTTATGTGTTTACCTTTGTTGTGTTGTATTTATCTATGTTTGTAATTATTAGTGTATTTGTTCTTATTTTTATTACTGACTGTTCACTTGCCTTCAATGTTTGAAATGTATTAGTTAGGCTAGCAGTTTTCGCTGTGGTATCGAAGTACTTAAAGTGTGCTTTAAGTAATAAATTTAAAGCAAAGTTATACCCCCCCCCCCCCCAATTATTTTCTTCTCTTGCTGATCCGATCCGTGACACAAAATCCGTAATATGATCTTAGCTGTGAGTTTTGTGATCTGTAGAACCACTATTTAAAGTCCTTTTTTCTTTGATCGATTTAGGTGTGGACTTTAAAGTGAAAACTATTGCAATAGATGGCAACAGAGCAAAGCTGGCCATATGGGTAAGTGCTGGGTGACTGTCTTAAAGGAATTTTTGAAATGCTTTACATCTGGTCAACACTCAATCAAGGGATGTAGTGGCTCAAATGTGTGTAATATTATATTACTGTTTGTCATGTCCACTGCTGTTACAATTTTACAATGCTGTCTTTTTCCACTAGGTGTCACTGTCACACTTTGTAGAATTCAGGGTTGTAGATCTGTTCAGAAATCCTCATGAACTTCTGTTTTAGGACACTGCGGGTCAGGAGAGGTTCAGAACTCTAACGCCAAGCTACTACAGAGGAGCCCAGGGTGTCATTTTGGGTTAGTGTTTTTGCATAATTGATATTATTATTTATTATATGACTTTGATTGGTCAGTCAAGAGTTCTGCAGGCCATCTTGTCTATTTATTTGGTAAATAGCCTTGTAATAAGTAGAATAATGCAAAATCTTGTTATCCTTTAGATATTAACTCTCAAAACCACACTAGTTGCTGAATGTGACATTTACACTGTTATGGTTTTCTCTTTTAGTGTATGATGTTACTAGGCGGGACACGTTCACAAAGCTTGAGAACTGGCTCAACGAGCTGGAGACATATTGTACACGCAATGACCTGGTTAAAATGCTAGTGGGGAACAAAATTGACAAGGTTTGTTTATTTAATATTCTGAATGTTAACCTGCCTGATACAATGTTTTGATGTACAGCTGTAAAAGCTTGTTAACAGTGTCTTGAAGGGAGAAAAAACACTTACCCTTGTGAATGACTTTCTTTTGTGGAAGACAGACAAAGATATTTAGAAAATTGTCTAATTGACTTTCACTGTATAGACAAACATTTCAAATAGTCTTGATGACAGAATTTTTGTCCACAGTGAACAGCGACCAGCGTCAAGTTTGTAAAAAAGATACAAAAGTATCACAGAATGATCCCATGCAATACATGTCTTACATACCAAGTGTTCTGGGGATATACATCGCTGTCGCTGTCTTCACAAAGTGCTGAAATGTAAATTACTATATCATCATGACATGGCCCATAGTCAGGAAAAGAAGACCCAAAAGCGGGAATATGTAGCAAGTCAAACTTTTTATTTTTATGGGATGGTCTGTCTGAGTGTGCGACCCCCGGTGTAAACGCACAGTAGGCCTAATGGTGTCCAGGACCGACATTAGCCTAAATAATTCGTAACTAAAACTATTAAAAGCATTTAAGTTAACTGAAATAAAGCTGAAATTAGGCTAAATAAAATGGGCCTTTAATATTAGTAGAAATGTTGCCTTGCAATAAAGTTGAAGCTCTAAAATTATTAACTGGAAATAAATAAAAACTTAAACTAAACATAACTTAATCAGTTAACATTAATAACTGAAATATAGCTAAATTATATATGAATAGCCTAATTTAATATAGCCTAAATCAAAACTAAATAGCAATATTTCATATATATATATATATATATATATAATTATTTTTATTTATTTATTTATTTTTTATGAAAAAAGCACATAACGAAATTGATTAAACTAAAATTACCACGGAAACTAAAAATAAAACTATTTCAAAATCTTAATATTAATAAAACTAAATTAAAAATTAAAATAACACTGCAGGTCTCCGCACCAGTCATATAACTGAAAACTATGAAAGCCGTGTGACCGGCCAACCGGTAATAAAAAATTAAAAATAAGATAATAAATGAAAGAAATGATTCCCTCTGATCTTCTGTTTGGTTTATAAAGTTTGATTTGCTACATATTCCCGCTTTTGGGTCTTCTTCTCCTGACTAGGCCATGTCATGATGATACTTGTATAGGGACTGACATTTCAGCACTTCGTGAAAACGGCGACATTAATTGGTTAATCGAATACTCGCACGTGCTTAGAGCTTGTGTGAGCTGCACGTAGAAAAGGAAGTTCAGGAACAACCTCGATCCATCAGGAAACGCCGGACCGCTGCATCCCACTGCGCTTCGTTAAGAGATTTTCTTTTGCGCGAAGAAGCTGTACGCCGGAGATGTCTTAAAAGATAGCGGAGTGCATTCATGATGATTAGGCTGCCGGTATAATATAAGTAAGTAATAATAAATAAGTAAATAAATAAATGGAGAGGAAATTGATATTACATTCAAAACTTCACATGTTGCAAAGTTAGGACAAGATGTAAAGTGAGGTGTTGTTACATTTGTAGTAAAAGAAGGGTTGATTTGTTGGTGAATTTTTAGCAAAAAGGGCTGATGTTCAGTCAACTGGAATCTTGAGGTAATGATGGAAGGGTTTCCGTTAAGAGTTAATTGTTCAAAATCAAGAATCAAGTCAAGTGGCTTTGAAGTCTGACTAACATATTATTAATGATTATAGTATGTAAACTTACAGCCCTTGACACTAATTTGTCAGCGATTCCAACTGCGATTTAAAATATGTAATATTGTATGCCAGGGCCTATATTCTGGCGAAGAGCTGGCTTAAATAAAAGCAATTAAACACTCAATTTACAAAATAATAAAAAAAAAAATATTGAGAATTTCCAGAAGAAAATAAAATGCATTAAGTATTTAAACAATTTCTCTGGGTTTTTGAAAAAGATTGAAACAATATCTCCCAACAAGTAAAGTATAAATGTGAACTCTGTATTTTTGTTAAAGAAAGTAAAAGTCATGGAAAGTGACCCTAAAAAGTCATGGAATGTGAACCTAATGAAAGTGTTGAAGTTACGTGTGCTGACATTGTGAGTTTTCTTTCTTTAGTTGCTTTATCTTGGGGTGGATTCTGATTCTAATTTAGAAAGCCCTCTCTGTTTCAGGACAACCGTGAAGTAGACCGGAACGAAGGCTTGAAGTTTGCACGGAAACACTCGATGCTCTTTATCGGTATGTTTCCTCTTTATTGTCTTTCATTTTGTTTGCAGTTGGATTGAACGTTTTGGACGAGTCTCTTTGGAGTCTAATTTGCTTGTTTGGCACCACAGTCCCCTTGTTAGCCATCAGAGGATGTGGATGAGCATGATGCTCTGTCTTTGTCCAACCAATACTCTCTTGCCAGGAGCTGATTTATATTTTCCTGGCCCTTTAAAATAAAGTTACAGACATCAAAATGGCTGTCCGCTATAAAAAGTGATTTTGTGCTGAACAGGTGCTTTGAAATAGCCATTGTCTCTTTGTTCCTGGAGAGATCATGGAACATAAGAAGTCTTTTCTACCATACTACTGTGTTCTGCAGAGTGGGACTGCTGGGTACTATATCCCACAATGCAATGTGCTTGACTTGTCCTTCTATTTCCCTCAATGTGAATTAACCGGAAGTCACATCAGCTGTTTATATGCATATAGTTTATATAAACATCCGAAATTGCATACTTCCCTACTAAATAGTAGGTGAAAAAGTATCTGACAAAAGAAGTATGTCTGAATTCACAGTAAGACAAAAAGTCCCTGGATGACCTACTACTTCTGTTGAGATACTGAAGTGTGCATATGATGGACACTTTACTATCCCATGAGGCCACGGGAGAGGATTTGTGAATGGCTGTAACGCGACACAACTGACGATGGTAGGTCGTGTGTAATGACAACATGGCGAATGTAGTACGTCCAGATTATATTCATACCTCACACATTCACATTTCTATGGAAGCTTGTTTCCGCCACAAAAATAAAGAAGTGTAAAAGATAATTGTGACTCTTTATCTCACAATTCTGACTTTTTTCTCACAACTGCGAGAAATAGTCAGTCTTTTTCCTCAGAACTTTATAACTCGCAATTACAAGTTTATATCTCACAATTCTGACTTCTTTTCTTAGAATTGCGATATAAACTCATAATTGCGAGTTGAAGTCCAAGTGTAATGTATATCTCTCGATTCTGACTTTATAACTCGGAATTGTGACTATATCACACAATTGTGATGTAAAAAGTGCGATGAAAAGAAATCAGTTGTGAGATGAAAAAGTTGCAATTACCTTTTTTATGTTTTATCCAGTGGCCGAAACAAGCATCCATACATTTTACACTATATAGGACATACTTGAGCGAGCGTGAAGTAATTACTTATTCAAAATAAGCACCTTCTCAAGAGTATACGATTTCGGACGCAGACACTTTTTGATTTTGAATGCCAAAAGCTCACGCATTCTTCACAGAAACTTATTGCAAATGTTCTTTTCTGAGATAAATGGATTCCACTTGCAGGACTTGCTGAGGTTGCAGAGGACAACATGACTATTTCACATAAGTTTTTTAAAATCTTTTTAATTGTTTATCTTTTACAATCTGATGTCATCATTTCACCTTCACACTCTTAAACTGTGACTGCATCACATAATTCACCTCACCACTTCTCTCAATCTCTCCCGTCCATCAGAGGCGAGCGCAAAGACGCGGGACGGAGTCCAGTGTGCCTTTGAAGAGCTGGTGGAGAAGATCCTGCAGACGCCGGGACTCTGGGAGAGCAGCCTGCAGAACCACGGGGTCGTGCTGTCCGATCACGAACAGCAGCGTCAGGGTGCCTGCGGGGGATACTGCTCTCTGGTTTAACACACACAACCACAAACTGAGATTCTTCTGAAGGAGAGCTTCCTCTGAGGGGGAACGGTCTGCTCTCTTAGGGCTGGTCAAAGGGACCTTTGCAGTTTGCACACTCTCTGTCTCACAGTTGCCGTTGAGTCCCAGTATTCCGTCATGTTATTTTTCAATTATTGCATCACAGAGCGACATTACCTGTAGCCTACGTAAACCGTTTATGTCAAAGAAGTCCTGTTGAAGGTTACAACCTGAGCATGTTGGAATAGGCCAGATTTTGAGGACAGAGCTGACATGCTTCCCCCTCAATGGGAGCACCACCTTTGACCTGATGTGTGTTGGCCAATGGGATTACAGGAGGGGCGGGGCTGAGAAACGGCAGGATCTGATTCAACATGATAGTCATCAAATGTCCTTCGTACCTGTACTACATTTCATCTGCTTATTGCTTAACATATTCTCTGCTGCTTTCATTTTAATCCCTTGCTTTTTATTTAAAATCATATTCTTTATCCCATATCCTTTTTGTTTTAAATAATATTTGGCCTTAGTAATATTGTTTAATGTGATTCTACATTTTTGAAGAGTTTGAAATATTCTTTTGTAAATAATACGGTTTAGTAGCTGTTCTGAAGCGTAATTCACACGATTGTCAATGAAATCCTGTTTAGCTGCAGGTCTCATGAGTTGAGATACATTAAGCATGTTTAAATAATGTAATATATGATGACTTTTGTCTGAATAACACACATGGGATGATCCATTTTACTTCACTGTGTTTTACTCTGACTCATTTCTTTCTTTTCTAGTTGAATGTGAATTGATACCAAAAAAAGAGCACTGTTCATGTTTGTTTTTTAATCACAGATCCTTCCTGGGACTTGTTCTTGATTTGATTCACATATAGACTCGACACGGGGAAGAATTGCTTATGCCTTAATATTTATTCGATCTGCATGTTTAACATGAACTACACTACTGGCTTTCATTATGATTCTGTAGAGAGAGTGTTACTGTAGCCGGTCAAATTGGTCATTTAATTTAATTGTAAACGTACCTTGGTCAAAAGGCTTGAGTTTCATTTCACCCTAATAGAGGTGTGTGTTCTGCTGCAGAGAGATTTATTCATTCATGGTAAGAATTGCTTATGACTTCCTGTAGCCACAAAACCATACAGTAACCAGCACCCTAATTAGGATCTCCTATAATTCATATTAAATTCACATACAGCAGTTCTGTGTGTACATACATTATTTATACTTTTTTTTTTCCTAGTCTGTATATCACTTCACGTTATGTAGTGGAAATGAGGAGAAATTATGTTTTACAATTGTTTTTGCATCAAAATATCCAACTTGTAGAAGTGTTTATAGGCTACCTTGTTTTGCCACAGCATAGTGTCTTTTGAAGTCTGTATGAATGTCTGTTCAAAATTCTATCCTCATTATTAGCATGAAGTTTCTAGTAAATGAACTCCAGATGAGCATATATGTCTGTGGCACTCACATAGAGGAAGGAAATTGATACCTACAGCTCCATATTAGTTTAACAGGCCATATATGAAATGTTTCTATACTGTGCGCTACATACACAAACTCTGAAATATACAGTGAACATGCTAATCACAACAAATGTCAGAAGTTTTCACACTGATGTGTGGCAGTTCAGGTCACTCATCAGTATCATGGCCATCTTTCCTTTCATCCAGCTGTTTACATAAGACTGATTGTCAGAAAGAAAGAAAAAACTGAAATGATCTGTCTTTATGCACCTCTGGTCAAGGCCTGGGGTCTCAGGAAATGTATTTATGCAGTTCCAAATTTATGGATTTTTGTTTGTAAAAGGGTACTTGTCGTTAGATTGTCCTAACATTAGCAACACATTATTAGCTGTTTGATAACTTAGTCAAGCAAAAGGCTAATCATATGAATTACCGTTGTGTGTCCGACGTTGTACAGAGCGATACCATTGCGCAGCGTTTACTAAGTTGGCCGAGTGGATCTCTGAGCTGGAGCGAGTGAGTGGAGGCGGGGCTAATTAGCATATTCACGGTCCGCGTATATCAAATGAAGCAATTGGTGTAGTACATTCAAGCTATTTTAAGGCATGGATATTTTACCCACAGGAATAAATAAATAATTTTGGTGATCAAAGGAGAGTTTTAAGGGATATAATTATTTACTACAGGGGGACATAAAAAAAAAACTAAATCACATTTCTTTTCAAATATTGACAAATCTCCATTTTACAAAGAATTAGTCTTAAATGACTGTAGATATTCTAATTGTGATTTTGATGGCATGTGTGTGGTAGGATCTGTCCAAAGTTCACTCAATGCACTGGTAAATAAACAGTCAGATTCCATAAGCACTCAATTCAACTTTTATATAAACATCTCTATATGGCCCTCGTGATGCCTGGAACTGAAACTACATCAAAATCAACAGATTTCCACCGATGGTACACTGTCTCCTGCTACCTCTCCATTTCAGTTAGAAGTGTTTTACTATTTGTATTGGGCTCTTTGTGTTGATTCAGCAGGTGAATTTGACCACTGAATAATTTTAGATGAGGGTAAGCCAGAAGAATGGTGACTATTATGTTTTAGTCTTCCTTGAAGCATGGGTGGGGAGAAATAAGACTGGAGAGCAAAACACAGAGCATGTGGTCAGGTCTGTAAGGAGATATAACAGTGCAGACTGTAATGTATATTCAATTCCACATTCTCACTGCTGGCTGAGCCGTTTTAATGCACACAGCAAGACTCAAACATAACGGACTGTTCAAAGAGCCTATCTAGAAGATCTGTCAGGTACATAACTGAAATGCAAATGCTTATCCAACATGGTCTACGTCAGCAGAGCTCTTTGCAGATGTCAATGGTAACTGTTTAGGCATGGGTAGTGCTATTTCTTTATCAAATTGGAGTTAGTTGCTTTACTCAAAATGTGCCTCTGACCCTGTATATTCCACACTGGATTAGGTGATAATTATGGCAGTCCATTTCTGCCACACAGTAAAAAAAAAAAAAATTATTGCTTTTTATTAATTAATGACAACTTCATCTTAGTGTTGTATTGTTAACTATATATTTTTTGTTATTTGAAATAAAGCTGAAATAAAATCAAATAGCGTTAGATAAAAAGCTTATTTTTGTTAGTTGCATTTCTAATTATTGCTTAAGCTTTTTAAGTTTATTTTAAAGTAAAAAATTTACTACCATTAAATCTGAAATTAAAGTAAAATTAAAAGTACCCCCCCCCCCCCCCAAAGCTAATTCGAAATATTAATAAATACGATACTATAATAGTATATAAACACTTAAATAACATTGCTTCATCTTGAATGTGAGTGTGATATTATTATTATTTTACAACAAAAGTTTCCTAGTGTAATTTTGATCCCCTAATTATGGTAGTCATGTTCACAACATTTTTGAACAAATCAGTCGAGTGTTTGATTCAATGACTTATTCATAAAAGCCTGGCATATTGATATGTTTACAAGTCATGTACAGTATTTCTTGCAATTTCTTGTAATTGCGACTTTATATCTTGCAATTGCATGTTCATTTCTCATAATGTAACTTTATATAACACGGTATGATACTTTATCCCACAACGTGACAATTTCTTATTTAAAATTTTCTCTCACAATTACCTTTTCTATTTTTATACTCCAAGGAAATGAGCTTCCATAGAAAACAAACAGAGATGAGAGGAGCACATTTTATCAAAGCGCAACTGTATTTTATTGAGAAACTTTTATTTGCTCTCAACTGACTCTGTTTTGCATGATAAACTTCACAGGCAATGACACATGAATTAAAAGCCATCCATAAAAAAAAGGAAATAAACTTTCTCTATGTGTCATACCTGCCAAAACAAAACACAAGAATCCACATTTATATGCCATTGTTGCCATAGGATGACAATAATCCTGTGTCAATTAGAATTAAAATGAACATAACTTAGGAAAATGAATACATATATGATGAATATATTACATTTTAGCCACTGCATTTCAGAAATGATGACAGTATAAATCAGAAAGAGTCAGAGATTTTTGTGCTTCTGTGTTTAGTGGTAGTGACCATCCACACATCAAACTCTCTTTCTGCGTCATTTTTCAACAGACAGTGGTAAAAACAAAAAAAATAGGCACACTGGTCAACATGTATTTTTCCTCTCAGAAAAGGCTGCTGTGGATCATTTTCAACTAAATCATTGCATGTAGTACATAGTCAAGTGTTCAGGTAGTCTTTTAGCAATTTTGACCGAGTACAGACCGCCGTCCAGTCTGTTAGCCACTAATGTTGGGGTTGTACGGGCACTTTGACAGTCTTAATCTCTGCTATATGGGAAGACTTCTGGATGATACAGCTGGTGGTGCCCGGCGCTGCGCTCTCCTTCCCTTGGGCCAGGTTGGTCAGGGCCATGGCGGCGTGGAGCTCTTTCCAGTAAGTCTCATTATTTCCTCCTCCGCCACCTTTACGAGCGCCGCTGTTGCCAAATAGAGAGGAAACGGTTAATGAGGAGTTTTAGCAGTACCTAAAAACCTTATGATTCATTAGTCAACAGCATTCTTACCTATCGCTCTGGCGCTTGCCACAGTCCAACGTCACTGAAATACAGTTAGGTGAAATGAGTTATAAACTGGACTTTGCTAAAAGTTGGCACATCATTTCTGCAGCTAAAGAAACGTCCCTGAGCTCCTCTCTCCTCATATCGACGGAGTGGATGTGTAAACGTGTTTTCATGTGTGCTTGTACATGGGTGAATAAGAGGGTGTTTTCCAAGCTCGGGGAGATTTAAGTGGAGCTCCGCAGTCTGTGCCTACAGCCACATTCATGCGCTCAGGCCAACACAAATGCAATTATGCTTCCCCTGCGCTCTCGAGATGGAAAAAGGATATCTGCTCTGTGTCAGAAACAGACACGTTGTTCCACCACTCTGCAACTGATTTGCATCTTAAACCCTTATACACCTATTGCACAAATTAATATTATACACATATTACACCCTTTCCTTTAGCTAATGACTATTTAAATGATTCTGAAGTTGCGATAAAGTGCCCCTATTATGCTTTATTTGAATATTACCTATCATGCAGTGTGTAAGATAGCTGTTTGTGAATGTAAAAAGTCTGCAAAGTTTTAAAGAGCACAGGTGCACGACAAATAAAGGTATTGTCTCCTAAAAGAAAGAATCGATTCTGAACTGAAAATGAGTCATTAGTAGTTCTATTCTTACTTCCTCTTACATACCTGCGCAACAATGCATCACATTTGCATAATGCCAGCCTATGGTCTTCATTGGCTGCCCTTGAACAATGTCTACTTTGACCCGCCCGGTAGTTGTAGCTGAGACTGGAAGATTTTGGTTTGTGATCTCGATATGTCGAGAAGACGCTGTTTTCAGCACTGCGATTTCACTTTGCGGCTCATCCTTTTGAAAAGTTAAAATCGACGCCATTGTTGCCGTTTGTGTATCAAGTGCTGAGGAAGAGCTTAAAATTCAGATTTGGTAATAGGCATTACGTTTTCCAACGCACACTGTAGACCAATCACAACAGACTGGGCCATCTGACCAATCAGAGCAGAGCAGACCAATCACAACAGACTGGGCCATCTAACCAATCAGAGCAGAGTAGACCAATCACAACAGACTGAGCTATCTGACCAATCAGAGCAGAACAGACTAAGCCATCTAACCAATCAGAGCAGAGCAGACCAATCACAACAGACTGGGCCATCTAACCAATCAGAGCAGAGCAGACCAATCACAACAGACTGGGCCATCTAACCAATCAGAGCAGAGCAGACCAATCACAACAGACTGGGCTATCTGACCAATCAGAGCAGAGCAGACCAATCACAACAGACTGGGCCATCTAACCAATCAGAGCAGAGCAGACCAATCACAACAGACTGGGCCATCTAACCAATCAGAGCAGAGTAGACCAATCACAACAGACTGGGCTATCTGACCAATCAGAGCAGAGCAGACCAATCACAACAGACTGAGCTATCTGACCAATCAGAGCAGAGCAGACCAATCACAACAGACTGAGCTATCTGACCAATCAGAGCAGAGCAGACCAATCACAACAGACTGAGCTATCTGACCAATCAGAGCAGAGCAGACCAATCACAACAGACTGAGCTATCTGACCAATCAGAGCAGAGCAGACCAATCACAACAGACTGGGCTATCTGACCAATCAGAGCAGAGCAGACCAATCACAACAGACTGAGCTATCTGACCAATCAGAGCAGAGCAGACCAATCACAACAGACTGAGCCATCTCAGACCCCAACTTTTCAGACTTTTTGAGAAATGAGGTGATGTGCAATGTATATTATGAGAAAATTAGGTTTACATGCATCCAAGGTAAAAAAACACAATTGTAGGAGACCTCCAAACCAAAATTAGTAACCTAAAAAAATAAAATAGTACGATAGGGGCACTTTAAAGGGACAGTACACCCAACATGAAAACAAAGATGTCACTCTGGGTATGTTTCCATCTAAAGTTGCGAATTTAACTTTTGCGCAAAATGTCCATTTTGCATAAAACATATTACATTTATAATACATCAAATATGCATTTTGCATGTGAATAAAGCAGCATTTCCATCCAGCGAGGTGAAGAGAACAAAACCGTCACTTCCTGATAAACTCCCTCAAAATACTGCATCACTGAGAAAAACAAGCACAAGTAATGTATTATAGGCTATATGAAAATTATTACATAAAGTGGCTTCTCCTATTGCAACAACTTCCAATAGGAGAAGCCACTTTATGTAATAATTTTCGTATAGCCTATAATAAATTACTTGTGCCTCAGAGCACGCAGACGAAACGCCATAAAAGCGGTCATGTTATCTTGCTTAGGGAGGTGGATGTCTGCTGTTTGGGAACGCAGTCGTGTAAGACAGACTTTGCTCAGGCATTTCAAAATGACCAAAACAGCATTTCAGAAGCGTGCTGGTCCAGTTTTACCATCCCATCGCAAAGTCACATACATTTTTAATGCGCATCAAAGAATTTATTCGGTAAATGTGATTCCGTCGTTGTTTATGCGCATGTTTTCTTGTCAGATAAAAAAATTCTGACTCCATTGAGCACATATGTTTTTTTATGCGCATTTTTGGAATTTATGTGGATCTTGCAAGAAAAATATGTTGGATAGAAAACTAGTATTTAGTGTAAGAAAACTTACATAAAATGGTATTTGCAAGTTTTGCTTTCTTTTCGTTCTACTCGTGTGACATTATTTCTTCTGTGGAACACAAAAGGAGAATTATTTTCTATGCAATTGCATTGGATTGGAGACTTAAAGCTTCAAAAAGAATGCAAAAGCACTATAAAAGAAGTTCATAAAAACCTGTGCTCTATATTCTATATCTTCTGAAGGCACATTATGTTCGACTTATTTATGACCCATCATAGAGAAAGCGCTTCTCTCATGGACTCTCAGAAAGGCAAGGGTGGTCAAGTAATTTTTTTGTGTTCTTCAGATAAAGCTTCAAAAGACTTGGAATATAGAGCATGAGTGATATAGACTATCTTTATTATCACACTTTAATGGTTCTTTATTAAGCTTGAAAACTTCTTTGCAATTGCATGAAACAGAACGACCAGCACATTCTCTAAAACATTCTCCTTTTGTGAAATATGGAGGAAAGAAATGGGGGTTTGGAACAACATGAGGGTGATTAAATGATGACAGAATTTTCATTTTTGAGTTAAGTTTTAGTAACTAACTGGAAGAAATGAAAGACTGAAAAATATTGACTAAGCAACAAATTAGAATTCAACTTTTGTGGGATTTTCTTTGCAGATAAACTACATCGACATTCACAAGCCGTTTCATAACATTCATAATGTTGCCATCAATGCAAAATGAATGACAGGAAAAATCATATTTGGTTAGATTAGGGAGGACACCTCAAACAAATTGAGATCCATCCATTAAACATTCACGGACATCATATACTTATTTTCACAGTCATCCTTTGGAATCAGTTTAAATTAATATCGTTCTTTTGTTCTACATAAATCGGGTTGTAATAGTGAAGCTGTCTCTCTTTTCTGCTGAAAGCATCGAGGTTAGTAAAGAAAAATCTTTCTTATGGGAGCTATGAGAGGGAAAACTGGACGACAGGCACGAGCACACAAAACGCTATTTTTAATTTTCTTTGCCTAAAACATCTCCAACTCGGATTTCTAAAACAGTACTGATGCCAAGAACTACTATAAACCATTAATAAATCATTTGGCTCTGGTTCCTGTATGCTACTGAATGTCTGTCATCTTTTAACTTCACTTCTATTGTCCACAGATGCTTCGGATTGACTTAACCAGTTCCAGAAAAACACCAGTTCCTCTGGCTAAAGAGAGGAAGGGCTCTTATTAACCAAAATCAAATTAGCTATAAACTGAGATCAAAATATAAAACAAATATAGAAAAAGGTTGATAAAACTGAGCTGTGTTTTCTTAACAAATCTGTCTCTTAATTGAATTTTAACTGGAAAAAATCAATCTCCTGAAAGTCCAAAATATTTCAGATATGTGGCAGGGTAATCTTTCCAGCTAGCATGTGCCACATGGTGGTTTTACTCTGGAAAATTCAACAAACTCATATTTAAAGTCGACATGAATAGCTGTTCGCAACCCATTTCACTTCTGTAATGTTATATATTTTCAAGAAAAACAGGATATTTGATGAGGAAAAAAGATTTTATCAATCAGGAATCGATTTGATGGTATGCAAAAGCCTGAATGAATGTAGAAACAGTGCCTGAGTAGATTGTTTGCACTTAGTTAACATGATCCAATAGCCAAAGTGACCTAAGTGAAATCTGCTATTGTTTCAGAAGAAAAATATCATATTACCTTATTGGCCGGTTTCACAGACAAGGATTAAGCCTAGTCCCAGACTAAAATGCATTATTGAGCTGTTTTAACTGAAAGGAACTTGCACTGACATATCTTAAATTATGTCACTGTCATTGTTTTGTCTCAAGATGCACACCAGTAATGTTTTGTTCTTTATAATGCCCTTCCATAAAAGCTACATAAATGTCCTAATTGAACTAAGGCCTAATCCTGGTTTACTCTAAGCCTTGTCTGTGCAACTGGGCTTATTATCAAATATTACAAAGACAAATACATCCATAATAAGACGAACAACATGGATAAAAGTGAGTAAGTTCTCATTTCAATTTGAACTTTAATCACTCACCCCAGACAGCAACATAGTGTCGGCCCAGATCCGGCCCACATCTTGTCCACAACCTGTGGATTCCACGTGTACCAGATGTGGGCCGGATCCGGGCCGAAACTATGTTGCTGTCTGGGACTGCATCTCCAACTAATTTTAGTCTAAGACAAAAACAAGCCCAATTTTGCTTATTTTTACCCTGTTTTTTTGTCATCACAGAACTTATTGCCTCGCGGCGATGCCTCTGTGCGACTTATAATGGCCAAAATACTTGTAAATGTTCCCTTGTCTCCTTTAAAATTTGATCACAAGCTTTTGAGCACCATTCTCACAGCTATCAGTAGCTGAGCATATCCGTTCCGGACTACAGAGTTATGATGTGAAAATATTGACCTTTTTGCTTTATGATATTTATGTGGAAACCCATTTGTTTTTCATTTAAGGGATCTGTCTCGAGGTCACAGGCACGCTTCACTGATACAATAACATTTCAGCACTGACTGATCAATGAAGTAAGTAAAATAATTACAGCTAATCAAGCAAAAGTTTTAATGATGGCATCACATTGGTACGAATCTACAAACTACAGAAAATTGGAATGTAGGAGACATTCCTGACAGCCTCTGGTTTTACGGAGGCTTTGAGGGAGCAGTTTTTGTTGTTACTTTATACATTTATTATGGCAGGTTAGAAGCAAGATGAAATACCAAAATAACTGCCAAGAAATGACTGAACTAATTTTTAAAAACTAAAAATTGACTTTTTTGTTCATTTAGGACATATAAGGAAATGTCAGGCAGGATTGTCAGACTGGATGTGAAATAATATACACAAATTGAAGTTAGTGACCAGGGGCTGTAAGAAGAATCAGAGCAATTGTCCACACGAATGCAATGTAGTTCTCAAACCTCTTTAGTGCATTACGAGCAAATTCAAATTAGGTTATGATTGGTTATGAGACACACGAGAATCAGTATGGTTTGGCATGAATATTGGTGATGACACATTTTTAAGCTGCCATATGAGAATATACTCCAGGGCAGGGGAAGATTTTCAGTGAATAATGATTTTCATCTGTTTCTCACACAAAGCTATCATGAAAGAAGACAGGTCGCATGGATACTATGATGATTCTTATTTTTATTTACCATTAATTTAATTGTATGGAAAAGCACAACTTGAACATCCTCCAGAATATCTGTTTTTTATGTTCTATGGAAGAAAAAAATCGAATAATGAAAAAATATCGGTTATTGAATATTAATTTAGGATTTTGTGGTTTATTCATGGAGCAAATTTGCAATTCCAGTCCTTAAATGAGATGTTGCTCTTTGTACTGTATTTCACTGTCGATTTTAAATAATGTCGTTATCATGTTTGGCAAAAGTCCAAAGAGCCATTACAGAATAGCTTTTCTGTTTGTGTTCTGAACAGGACACCGTGTGATTAAAAGTAAATTTAACCCATGTCTCAATTTTGTTGGCAGCTTTTGTCAACAGCTAAATATTTTTTGACACTTCCAACATTGTACTGAGCCTAATTTCCTGAATACACGCCTTTTTGATCTTAAAGAATAATTAAAAAACTTAATTTCCATATCAAAAGCATATTAATCATCATAAAGCATGCTATGCTCTGTAGTAGTCCATAATGTTATAAATAAACTTTTGTTGTTATGCAGTGCATTGTTAGAACGCTAATGTTCATAACAAACACCTGCATGTTTTTATGTACTCATGCAATACTACATCATAAATGAAAAAAAGTAGAGCATTCCTAAATTTTCCCAAAGCGGGACCATTCCAAAAGGGCACAGAGGCAAAATAAACAGAGCGGTAGAACATTTTGAAATGTTGCGGTGGAATTATGTTGATGATGAATTTGACTCAACTCCTTTGGCAACACTAAAGCATTTGCTTTCATGAGGCATCAGCAGGTGTTCCTATAAGCTACGACAGAACAGAGTCCAGGAACGTTCCACTCACCAATCAAACCATACGAAACCGCAGCTTTACATTCAATTTTATTATCATTTCTAATGGGATTCACAAAATCTTTCAATGCATTTGTCTCCATTTCATTTTTTGGTTCCACTTTATTTCGATAGTCCACTTTAGACATTCTACTAACTATAAGTAACTTTGCAACTACATATCAACTAACTCACATTAGAATATTAGTAGACTATAATAGACTGTTAGGTTATGGTTAGGTGTTAAGGTTCAGGTTAGAAGAATAAGTTGACTTGTAGTTGCCAAGTTCCTTATAGTCTGTTGGGGGAGCATCAAAATAAAGTGTTAGCAGATATTAAGCAGACAGTCTACTAATACTCTAATGTGATTTTGTTGACATGTAGTTACAAAGTTTGCTTATAGTTAGTAGAATGACTAAAGTGGACTATCGAAATAAAGTGTTAACCGTTTTTTTAATTTACTCAAATTTTGTCCATCTTAAGTTAACACATCAAGAACAGTAACTTGATTTGCAAGTTAAAGCAAACTATGTTATTCAAAACCTTTGTGAATTTCTCGTTTTCATGGAACACAAAAGGAGAAGTTTAGCATAGTGTTGATGCTGCAATTTTCCATACAATGGAATTGAATGGTGACCAGGGCCACACACTATATATAAGTACTGTAAAAGTTGTCTAAATGACTGTAATTTATCCCCTGAAGTCCTAAAATAGATTTGTAAATGAAACAGCCCTACACATTTCTAGTTCAGTCATAAAACACAGGCTGATGATGGATCCTTTACATGCAGTCTGCAAGCAAACACGTCATTATCGCATGACACAAGCTGATTGGCTTCTGCTGATCCTGCAGCCAATGAGATTGCTTGCTCAACATTTAAATAGTCTGGTTCAGTGCTCGCTGTTAGACGGTCGTGCAGCTGCTATCACAGTTCCTCTGAAACCCTCCACCTCCCCAGCTCCACCTGCTTAGATCTGCTACAGGATTTATGCATGTCTATTCATGCAGCAGCAGATCTTACATACTCACAAAAGCGTGTCTGTGTATCTATTAGCACAGTGCTTTTCAAACCTGTCCTTGGCAACTACAAGTCAACTTATTTTTCTAACCAGAACCGTATCACCTAACCATAACCTAACAGTCTATTATAGTCTACTAATACTCTAATGTGAGTTAGTTGACATGTAGTTGCATTTACATTTATTCATTTAGCTGACGCTTTTATCCAAAGCGACTTACAATTGCTATATTTCAGAGGACGCACGCCTCTGGAGCAACTAGGAGTTAAGTGTCTTGCTCAGGGACACATTGGATTCGAACCCGGGTCTCTCACACCAAAGGCATGTGTCTTATCCACTGCGCCATCACCACCCACAGTTGCAAAGTTACTTATAGTTAGTAGAATGTCTAAAGTGGACTATCGAAATAAAGTGGAACCAAAAAATGAAAGAGACAATTGCATTGACAGATTTTGTAAATCCCATTAGAAATAATAATAAAATTGAATGTAAAGCTGCGGTTTCGTATGGTTTGATTGGTGAGTGGAACGTTCCTGGACTCTGTTCTGTCGTAGCTTATAGGAACACAAATACAAATACAAAATGTATTACTTTTTTTTTTTGATAACCTATATCTCTTTCCATTCTTACAATTTCGAAGCGTGAAAGTCTGTGACAGCTCTTACCTGTACGGTAGGTGAAGTTTGCCTCAGCTTCTGATGAGGGTGAGAGCAAATCGTCCTCATACTCGTTGGAGCTAAACGATCCAGAATGGTTCCTCTTCCGAGAGTCCAGAACTTTTTCGGAGGCCATTACGTGCTGAAGGGAATCATTTAGATAGCGGTTTAGCAAGCTGTTCTTGTATTTTGGTGGAGACACGTAATCATCACAAACCGAGGGGTCTGTACTTCGCCCCACCACTTTGCCTCTGCTGTCCTGAATAACGCTCTTGTGCGTGGGTCTGTTATAATCTGATTCACTAGCCTGCATCTGTAAAGGATTCTCCCCATCTGTGGAACAATAACACGTCAAACTAAAACTTGACATAACAACAAGGTTAAATTACTATATTTCTGGGGTGAAGACAAAATGCAGTAACTACACCTTTTGTCAAAACTGAGTTCGACTATGATTTAAATGGATATAAAAATCGTGTTTACAGTTTTAGTTATCACAGTTACAGCATTTTGTCAGAATACATCAAAATATGTCTGTAGAATAGGTAAATCTCACACATCCGCCCGTACCGTCTGATGTTGCGTCATCACTGCTAATGCTGAGTCTCTCAGCGTTGCCTTGTACATATTTGTTGTACAGTTTTATTCGTAAAGCCCAGCTCAAGTCAGGCTGTCGAACTGTGTTCTTGAGCCTACGCCTCGCATTCGCAAACCAATTCGAGACCTGAAAAACACGAATGCGTAATTGTTAAATCGGGAACAACTTTTGGTTTATCTTGCTTGCATTGTCACGTGTAATGTTTCAATGGATAGTTAAAAAATGATGCAATACACAGTCATTGTTTTCAGCCAATCTAGCTGTTTGTCACGGTTTGGGTTTTGTTCCTTGTTCCTTGTTCCTGTTTCATGTATGTCATGTGATCCCCTGTTCTAGTCATGTGATCCTGCCATGTGTGACCTTCTCTGTTGTGTCATGTTGTCATTGGTTCATTGTTTAATTGTTCACAGCTGTCCCTTGTCTAGTCGTTAGTCTTGTGTATTTAAGCTCTCATGTTTGCCCTGTGTCTTGGTCTAGTATTGAATGTTTGTCCAGGTACTTGTTCCATGCCTTTGTTTTATGTTTGATTATGTTTGTAAATTAAAGTTGCATTTGGGTTCTCAACCAGCTTGCCTCTAGCCATTAATTACACTGTTATTCTATTTACTCTTAAGAGTCGTTAAACTGTTGCGTTTGTTTGCAGTTTTCTTATTTATATAATATTAATAATATTCACATACCATTGCATACAATTAAATAATTTATTCCTGCTTTTACAATGGAATATTTATATCCTTCTGATTTTACTAGGGTTGCACCGATATGAAAATATTGACCGATACGATAACTCTTTATATTTGAAAGCTGATAACCGATATGCTGGCCGATAAATCTAAATTTTTATAGAATTTTTGAGAGCCTGATTAAATAAACAAAAGTCTCACCATTAAAAGCCATGTCCCAAGCACAGAATTATAATGATGTTCTCATTATAATTGTATGTAGCCTATGTGACACTATGTGAGTTGCACTTAACCGTATTTTCCTTTTTGAAGTGATTCCGATCATATTTCAAGCAATTTAAAACCGTCATGACGAACAGTGAAGTGTCTCAGCTGAAGGAAATAATCCATTATTTATCAGCTTTAATATATTGGCCAAATTTTATTTTTTATATTTTTATATTTATTTTTTTATTAATATTTAATTTTTTTTTGGCCAATAACGATAACATTAAAACTGAAAATATATTGTCCGATACCATTATGGTGGCCGATATATCGTGCATCCCTAAAATTTACAGTTAAAATAGTGTCAGCAGCAGAAATAAGGCTGCGGGCAGTAAGTATTATATGCATTATTCAAGCAACCCATGCTTCAGTTCAGCATAGTTACTCTGTAAATACAATGTGCATAGTAATGGCTTTGTCAGGATATATTAATTAAAATTTTTTTTTTTTTTTTTTTTCTTAAATGCAATTGCAAATATCTTGGACTATAAATGAATTATTGTGCTGTTTTGTCACACAAACCTGCCCTTCCTGAGCTGCTTTACTGTGCCATAAATATATTGGACCAATAGTTTAAACATCTCAGATCATCAATGAAAAACGTATGTGACCCCGAAGAGTTATAGAGGGAGGTATTTCAATGTATTTAGACCGACCTGCTCTGCAGTATCAAAAAACACTGCTCTATACGAGAGGATTCTGTTTATGTGTAATATAACTCAATCAAAAGAGATTTCAGTAGACCTCAGAAAGAGACATGTTGAAGTTCATAAGACTGGAAGGGTTACATAAGAATTTCCAGACTTGGCCCTCCATCCATACATAATCAGATGATGGTTTACAAATGTAAAATCAGTATGATTGTTACTCCTATGAGTGGTACTTCAGAAGACTAACAGTGCACTTGATAATGTTTGTGAATTTACCATCAGCGAAACACTAAAGACGAGGGGAAACCACTAATGTGCCTGTCTCACAACTGTTTAAGATTATTCCACAGCACTACTGGAACACTGGTTCATGAACATTAAAGATTTAAAAATTGCCATACGTTTGAGCATGCCAACATCAGAACTTCATCCCAGTTGTGAAAAATAATGGTGGGGATATAATGTTGTGGGGGCTGTTTTGATGCCTCTGGGCTTGGACAGTTTACAATCAGAAGGACTAATGAATTCCAAGTTTTACCAAGAAATTCTACAGCAGAACATCAGCACATCTGTCTGTTATCTAAAACTTGTAAGAGGATGGTTCATGCAACACAACACTGACCCAAAACACAGAAACGAACAACAATAGAGAAAGATATATCCAAGTCAGAGTCATTGAAATTCAGTTGAAATTCTGGAGCGATATAAACTGCGATAAAACTTTTAAAATACAAATGGTCTGAAAATGTTTAATACACTTGGGTAGGTGCAGATAAATAATTTGGTTATATAACGTTGATATGGCCATGCCTGCAAGATACTTAATATAGGGTTTATGTAATTTTTCCATTCATGCCACTGTTCAAGACCAGCTCTTTTTGCCCAGATTTGACATTATACATTGAGTGATGACTCAACGTAGTACCAACATTTTTTCATATAAAATGAATGCATTTTTATTTTTCAAAATGACCAAGAACTGCACAGGCCCAACAATCTGCATAATTGTTAGAATGACTGAATCTCTGTTTAATAAATTAGTAATTATAAATTACAGTTAGAGTTATTTTTATAAATAACAGGAGAAGAACAATAACTTCTACTAGTATATTAGTACAATACTTCTATTAGTATTATTTTATTAGTAGTATTATACGTTAATACTAGTATTAAAAAGTGACAGATGAATTTGCACAAAAGAGTTTGATTGGCTGTGTGGCCTTTAAAGTCACCATGAAATCAAAATAAACAGTTCTTTGTTTTGTTTTTAATATTGCAGTATTTATTATAAATTATTTATCAGTGCACGTCATAACTTTTTTTTTTTTTTTTAATTCATGTGTCCTCATAAATTTGAATCAAAATAACTTCCCCTTCCTCTTGCAGCTCATGTCTTCTCTTTTCTGATGACGTGTTTACTGGCGTGAGGGTGGGCCAACCTGTCAATCACATGAGATTGACCAATAGCAAACCACGACCATCCAATGACCCAATCGATTCCCCATGGACAAAATCAAGTCCCGCCCTACATTTTTTCCTAGTTCGAGAAGCTGTTTCTCTCGGATATACGTCACAAAATGGAACTCCTGCTTCATGTTGACTTTAATGTCAAATACAAAAAAATATGGGAAGTGTTTCCTCATCCCAATGTATTTTTCAATTCTAACTATGCATTTTATGCTTATATTATACAGGCAGTTGCAAGTTACTTTTTGCATTAGCATTGTTTTAATTCAGAACAGATCTGCTACCCATTTTTGGTCTGTAATCCACCAGTGGCAATCAACAGCATTGTACATTGTTGTGTATGTTGTTTGTTAAAAATATATTAATAGGACTAATAAGATCACATAATTTTTCACATCAGTACTTCTACATTCTGTAAATCCCTGTTTTTGTCCTAGCATATAGCAATCCTCCTGATCTGATCGGATCTGTGTGCTTGTTTTGACCCTCACCTGGACCAGGGTCATGTGGGAGCCCAGAGCCAGCAGTATCTTCTCAGTTTTGGTGGGGTAAGGGTTGTCCCTGTGCTTATAGAGCCACTGCTTCAGCGGTCGAGCCATATCCTGCAGGGCCTGACGTTTGTGTCGAACCTTCCCTCCGCTGCTCAGGAAAAACGATACGGAGAGGCAAAGATGACATTTTATATTCCAGATTGGCTGAGGCCAAATGCAAAAGTTTACCATAATGTCAATGGAGGAAACAATTAATTATACATTATACATATTGCTAATTTCTATTAAAAGCCAACATAGTTATCTGTAACCATCTGTTATGCAATTTCACAGCAAATTCAGGGAATATACATCATTAGTCATCTCTTTACCGCAAGTCTCTTAAAGAGATGCAAGCTGATTTTTAAACTCAACAAATAATTTATCGCTTAACAAATCATTTTCCCCCTCAATTACTTTGCTTATTTTATAATGATTCTTTGGAATCTTTTCATGCAAAACTAGCTAACAAAATTACTTTTAATGGGAGATACAGTTGCTTTTTGAGCCTTTAGTTTTGACAAACCGTCAAGAAAGCATCCATACCACTCACCACACTATATTAAAACAAATTATTGCGCTGTCAGTGCATAATCCAAACATTTTCCATGACTGGCAAGAGATGATATTGTAAACAAAGTGCAGAGCATTGCTGCTCAAAGTAATGAACCAATTGAAAGAAAATAGTTGATGTGCAATTAGATGCTGTAGATATCCAGAACCGAGACAATCAGCAGATGTCACTGTGGACCAAGTATGTGTAACATTCCTATTTTTACCGTACATATAGTGATGCCTGACTGGTCATAATAGCTATATAACAGAAAGAAAATGTATTGTATGAGTTTGAGGAGCACATCTCTGTCATTTTTCCATGATAGTATCCTTGTAGGAAGTACAAAGATAAGAAATATCTCACTTCCAGTGAGGATGTAGGCTATACTGGTTTCCTACACTGAAAACAATTATGATCAATAAGTTATGACACCATATGTTTTCACATTGCTTTAACTCATCAAAACAAGTTAAGCAATTTTCAACTTTTTTTATAAGATATAAGATTCAACTCATTTTTAAGTCAGTTTAATGTAGTTTAAGTTGAAATGACCTAAACATCCAAGTTGATTGTACTTAAAAATTTAAAGCAGCAATTTTTTTTTTACGGTGTATTGAATAAACAACCATGTACAAACAAACTACCACCTCGTGCAAATATTCAATAATCGTCATCATTTTTCCTCGTTCTAATTATCAGCCAGTTGAACAAAACTGGTTTGTTAACTTACACCAGAGATAACACTGACGTTTTTCCACAACGTCATTTTAAATATGAAAACGTATAAACATTAATTGATTACGAATATTTATTGTGGGGAAAATGAATAATAAGTGTCCGTTTAAAGTAGCGACGGTAATGCGACATTAATTAATAGTGAATCACATTCATTTTAGACTGTTTCATGCATCATTTTGTGTAATGGAGCACATACATACCCATTTCGTCTGTGTTTGAGAGCTTCGGTGCCATCCATCACTTTGTGGCTTGTCAGTAAATCTGAATGTTGTCCATCAATCACCTCTAAATAGCTCCTACTGGTTCTCTCCACATTCTGCTCGGTCTCCTCAAAACGCAACCGATCAAACTTACTGAAGACTGTCGTGTTCATCGCCGCTCGCCATGAAGTGCCATGAGCCAAATGACAATGTAGAGCTCTCCAAAAGTCTGTCCAGGAAAATGTCCTTATAGCCTACTGTTAAAATGCCCCTGTGGACGAACGGGCTGTTATTTGAAATGTTTCTCCTGATTAAAAAAATAAAATAATATATTTAGGCTGTAGGCTAATTAATTGTGCATATTCAATATATATTTCCTTAATCAATAATGCTCTGAATAATATAGGCTATTTAGTAGCCTACATAAATCAATTAACACCTATAAGCAAATGATTTAAAGTGTAAAAAAAATAACTTTTTATATTAATTAGGCTATATTATTTAATTATAGCCTATAATTAAATCATTATATTAAACGCACAATTATATTAAACGAACACAATAGCAACTGTAATTACTTAAAAATATAAAATAGCACTTACAAAGTTCTCTTGTTAGTCGCTAAACTAGAGCAACACTATAATTTGAGTGTCCTCCATCCCATCTGCTGATATTCAACAGCACTGCGCTCAGCAACTGCGGCTCTCCACTATATCAGCCCAACACTAGAGGGTTTCATTCACACCCCGGAACGTGAATACAGCTCGAATCTCGTCTTTCCCAAACAGTCCAGGGGCTCGATCGTGTCCGAGCAGCTACTGTGTGTCTGGCTGGAAGCGGGACTGGATCATGTCCAGTTGAGTTCTCATATGTAGCCTCCTAACATTACGGATAACTCTTTATAGGTACGTTGGTGAGGCTTAGCTCAGCACCCTTGGGACCTTTTGGTTTAAAGCAAAAAGGCAAATGGGCGCTTTTTATCTGAATGTTTCAAGCTCATGTGGCGAAAAGCAGCTAGACCCTGTAGTGTCCTTTACTGAACAGGCTACTAAAAACAACTTAAAATAATAATAATAAAAAAAAAATATTAGGCCTAGTGTAAAAAAAAAGTATAAAAAAATACATCGTAAACTGATTTAGTTTGTGATAATGACTAGGTTGCACATACCATTTAGAGTTATCATAATCTTAAAGTCCCCCTGTAGTCAATAGACATTACTTTACTTTGTAGTCATTATAATCCAAATTACTTCCCTTAAAACTAATTTTTGATCACCAAAATTACATATTTAAATGTTTTTTCCTTGAAAAAAAAAAATTCTTCATGCCTTAAAATAGCTTGAATGGAACTTTTACACACTTGCCTCATTTAGTTTTATTGCAGTTCTATGAATATGCTAATTAGCCCCGCCTCCACTCACTCACACCAAATCAGAGACCCACTCGTTGATGATCATGTTGATGAATATGTTTATTCTATCAACAATGACGTCATCACTCACAGAAATATGAACTGGTAAAAACTATAATTCTTGATATGTAATTGTATTTTCACTATGTGAATATTTACATTTTTACTAGTAACCACATAGTTAATGATATAAAAAAATTTTTTTTTTAGTAAGAATTGTATTTCTGAAATGTGAAATTCGAATTTCAACTAACAATTCGTAAAAGCTTTAAAAGAAAACAATTCTTGATATCAACAATTGAATTTGAATGGCAGCCTATGGTGACTTTTAACTAGTGAAAATACAATTGAAGATGTCAAGATTTATATTTTTTATAGTGGAAATGTAATTACTGTTATTAAAAAATTGCCATTGTTACTAGTAGAAATCTAATTCCTGATTTCAAGAATAAGTATTTTAGTAGTGAAAACTAAATTGTTGATATAAATTGTATTAATATCCTGGGAATTAATAAAAGTCAAAATGGCTTTCCATAGTATGGGTTTTATCCCGAAAATCACATGAACAAACAGGAAAGCAGCTTTCATTGCAATCGCTTGTCAACAACTGACTATCTATGTTTTAGCGAGTATGCGCCCTCGTAAGGTTTATTTATTTATTTTTGCAAATTAGTCTTTTGTGGTATCATATGCAAAGTTGGTTGATAGTTAGCTAGTTAACAATTACTTGTTTACTTCCAAGACAGCAACATAGTGTCGGCCAAGATCCGGCCCACATCTGGTACGCGTGGAATCCACATGTGCCAGATGTTGCCCGGATCTGGGCCGACACTATGTTGCTGTCTGGGATAGGATAGGCCTATGATGTATTTTATATAGTTTAAGCACCTGTATAGGGGTTGCACCAGCCGTTCATAAGTTCTTTCTTAAATTGGAAAGCAAAGTCCACACTAGAGGCTTAGTAACTACATGCTAGTTTGTAACTAACTCTGTACTTTATTCAGTTGCAGCATTTGTTTGTAAGGCAGAATGTAGCTATTCTGTCGTATTGTCGTATATTCTGTCGTATTTAGCTCTCCGTAAAGTAATGCGTAATTGAATAATATGACGTTTACTCTCAATGTGTAACGAACTGCTCTGAGACATGAAGGTTGAGGATCCAAATGCAGTGTTTTAATGAAAGGGTAATCCACAATCGTAGTAAAAGACAGGCAAAAGGTCAGAGTACAGTAAATCAGTCCAGTCAAACAAACAAATCCAGAGGGTGTGACAGGAACGGGAAAACCAGGATATCAAAAACCAGGAACATGGAAAACAGTGGAAACGCTCAGAAATGCAGCGTAAACAACTAACAAGACTTCGCAGGGAATGACAGAAAGAACCAGGCTTATATATGGTGAGCAAACAAGAAGATGAGACACAGGTGAAAACAATGGGTGCTGATGAGTCCAGGCAGAGAATTGTGGGAGATGTAGTTTGTGAGCGAATGACAATAGTCTGTTGTGGAGTGCCCTCTGGTGGCTCTCAAGGGCACTCCAGCTGGTGACAGACCGTTACACAATGATCCAATAGCAGCGTTCAAATACGTGAGCAGAAGTTGTGTTGAAATGCTGTAAATTTCAGTTTATCCTTCATTCTAACTCCTCTTGCCTCACGTAACTAACGGTAAAAATATGTTTCCATTAAATACTTTACTAAATGATGATTTACATGTAAGTGTTTTATATGTAGCATAAATAACATTCAGAAATTGTATTTGAAACAAAATTAATAAGGTTGAATAGATAAATACTGATAAAAACATAAGAAATGACATTTATTGATTATGACTGATTTTATCTGACATGCACAACACAGACCGATGGGACAGATGCACACAGCGGCAATCTGTAGGACGGGGTTGTGTTGATGAGGAGCTAACAAAATAATCTATTCACATAATGTTCTTTCTCTTAAAATGTATGCGAGTGTAAATGTCAGCATTATCATATATGTCTAAAGAAGTCTTAAAACAAGAGCTTATTAGTGCAGTTCAATCTGTCTGCTATTTTATTCCAACCATTACTCCTGAACAGAGGCTTCTTAAATATTTAGTTTTAGGCCTATAGTTACGCTTCAACTAGGTTTAATGGTGCAATGGAAAAATATTTAGTAGAGCATGGGAATTCAAACTAACTTGATTTCAATTTTTCTTTTATTTCCTACTCCTTAACGGTTACGTCATTTCTAGAAATAACTGAAGGCCAGTTTTTTTTTTAAAATTTTTTTTTTTATCAGTCATCATTAGAACACATTTGGGGGGAAAACTGATTGTTTGGCCAATAATTCAAAAGGGTCCAGACTTTAAAACTCTCAATTCTAACTTGTACTTGCCCTTATGAAAATGAACCATAGTTCTTGTAATTGTTTAGCATAACTATAGCATTTGTTACAATAATACTGTAATTACAGGTAAGAATTGATGGCTCCTCATTACCATGCTTATAGGCCAATGTTGACTTTTTAATTTTAATTTTTATTAATCCATAGCATTTATGAAAAATAGCAGTTTACACATTTAGAAACTATAGCTACAACATGCCACAGTTGTGATATAAATCTATACTGAAAAATGTATTCCATTAACAGATTATCTATTATAAATTCTACAACAAGTTAGTCAAAATTTACCACGATAAATAGGCCTACAATAAAACGTGATCAATTCTAGTAAAGGTGGTTGTGAGTATAGTTTAAAAATATTTCTAATGTATGTTGGTGCAAGATATTTTCTCCTCTTTTCCTCAGGCTTTTTAGTTTATGTTGCTGTTTTAGATCATGTTTGACCTTCTTCATAGCATTTTAAAGCAGTAAATTTACAATAGAATTCAAATAGGTCACACATTTTATCATCAGCTTAGCGATTGGAACGGCTTGCGCAAATCTCATCACACGTTTTGCCACACCTGCCAATGGCCGGTGACTTAAGAAAATGTACCAGCCATAAATATATTTTACCGGCCATGAAACTGTTTTTGGAAGAACAGGCAGTAATGGCACCAACATTTTTGATACCAGTGAAAATTCACAATTATCTATTCCAATTTCGATACCACAGCTAAAACTACTGGCCTAACTAATATAGTCGGTCAATATAGTGATTACTGACTAGTAAACAGTCAATAATAAAATAAGAGCAAATATTCAAATTACAAGCAAAAGCTCAAATAAATACAATGAAATAAGCAGTGCTTTTCAGATTTTTTCAGGTAGGTCTGACAGTAGTTCTCAGGTAAAGAGAATTAATAAAGTAAGCAAATGTAAAATAACTCTGCATATAGACTTCACTGTATAAATGTAAACATCCTTATTAATTAATCCTTATTAAAGTTACAAATGTTATTCTGTCAAGAGCAGTGAGTGTTTTTTTTTTGTCCTTTGTTTGATTAACATTAAAAACAGACAGCAGCAGGAATATTAGGCTGCTGTCACTTTAAGAGCGAATGCATGAATCTAATATACTGATACTGTGCACATGCATTTACTTTCTCAACTATTTATGTTCACTTAAGACATAACCGACTATGTTTACTTAGATACTCACTATTTTTTATATCATTTTGTGTCAATTTGTCCGTTCAAGTGCAAGAAGACGTGAAAGATCTCAGTTAAGTATTCGCACGCTGTCTGAAAAGCGGATTTCTGGGCACGCGCTTTGGATGTGTGAGCACACATATTCCTATCAACGCTAGGAAGCTTAAAAACATGCCAATTTTAATACATAAACTATGCATAAACCACACGTTGTTTGCGTGTTGTTTAGACTTTGTTGACGCGTAGTTTACATGTTAAAATTCACGTGTTTTTGAGCTTCCTGGCTTTACACGCAAAACTTCCCACACAGCGCGCGAGTAATGAAATGAGCTACCTTTTGCATCTTCTTGAGGTTGAATATTTAAATTGTCGAGGCTCAAACTTTCGTGATGATGCAGCACTGGCCGGTCAACCGTTTCATATACTCGCCAATGCCGATTTTTTCTTGCATTTGGTGCTTTGCGAGTGTTCATTTTAGGCCCTGAAACGCTCTGCTCAAGCAGGCCCAGATTTTACTCTGGACTCCATTGATCAAATTTCTATTATGATGATTTGCAGCTAGATTTGATACATGTAACACATTAGCCTTTATTGCCACCTCAAAATGAACTCCGAATAAAAACATTTTTATGACAACATATACATTTTTAAAGTGCGTATAATTATGGTCATGGAGAATTTTTCGCTCCCACTCAAATCTGAGCACAGATGTTCTCACATAGGGGTGTTTTAGTTCAAGCTTTTGTAATCACAAAGAGCATCCCCACATGACACCTTAAAGCAGACAGCAAATTCCTCTCCAGTAGCCCAGGCACATAACACTGCAACACACGCCATAAATTCCTTTCCCTCAGAGATAGCCTCACTACCACATTTGTTGATACTAGCTACACGCAGCCCCCTTTTCACCGAGGAAAACACAAAAAAAGAAGGGACACGTTAAGGTCGAGTTGTTCACTTAAGTTTCACAACACTGCAAATGTTAAAAACTTCCCACATGAAAGGCACAGGTTATATTCCCACATGTTTATCTGCTCTTTTTCGCATGAAGGAAGTATGCTTTTGCTCAGAGCTTGTTTTTAAAGACGTTTTAGATGTTTGTTTTTTATGGAATTGCAGAAAAATAGTTAAAACTTAGAACTATAGGATGTACTTTTATATGTGCACTTCCTGATTCCTTTGCTCTAATAAGTGTATTTGTTGACAAACTATTGAGTAATTCAAGTTTTGCGTGTCGGTCAAAAATGACAGAATATTTTTTTTTTTTTTTTTTTTTTTGTCAATTAAAGAAATGTACTATATTTTAGTTTGAGTTTATTTAATATTTTGTATTTGTAGGGAATTTTTTTATACAAAGTTATATTTACACTGTATTTATAATCTATTTATTCCCTTTTTGAGCATAGACCTGACAATTAAATTTCCTTAAACTGTCGTACATCTTGAATGCTTTAAAGCACAGACTTAAGTTTGATCTCTTTTCAAAGACGACACTTGGCAGATTATTGCTGAAGTGAAAAAAGTCTAAAAAAGTGAACTTACAAAAAGTAACAGAATTTTACGTGTATTGTTATGAAAAATGCACAAAAATGCTATTTTCAATTTTTATATAAAATATTTTTAAAATCACGTTTTACTCTAAAACTGTAAGAAAATCAAAGCCATAAAACTAATAAACAATTTGTGTTCCAAATTTGAGCTTGATATATCAAAAAATGAGCTTTCAGAAAGATTGTCTGGCTAGATAAAAGAAGTTTTCACTAGATAAAATTAGTCTCCCATTCATTTCCAATGCGGTCATTTTTGACTGCGAGGAGCACAAGTGTGACTATTTTTTTCAGTACCATTTAACCTTTCTCGAATCATGTCCATGATTTTTTTTTTGTTCACATAGCAAATGCCAAAACCTTTAGCAAGTTGTGTACCATTCCAAACAAGTAAAAAATTCAGGGTAATGTAGCCTTTCATGGAGAATATATGGTTATGAAGCTGTAAAATTCATTGCAAAAACAGCTGCAGTTTCTTCACAGGCCCCAATGAAAAAGCATTGGGCAACTTGAGATTACTGTAATATAGTACCAATTAGAGCAAATCTGAAACCACAAACACCACAGCCACAAATGCTCTGCAACACACAATAAAATGAGCACAGCCCAGAGAGACGTACAGTATGTCTGTAAATGACAAAATCGCTTTTATATTCTCATGGAATGATCTGAATAGAAACAGTGTCAGTGAATGTATCCCTTCGGTTAACGGTCTCAGCGCCCTCTTGATCTGTTGTTTTGATTCCTGGATTTTGGTCACAGATACAGCATTGCATGTACTGGAAAAAAATATGACTGTGGTATATGGCATCATATACCACATGAATCCCATGAAATGTGTATTGTAGTTACTGTTACAGGCCCGAGCTTATAATCCTAGAAGGAAAAAATCTCTGAAAGTGACAAGAAAAAAACAGCAATTATGTTTCTGGTTTAATCTATATCTAGCAGTTCGTTGGTAACACATAATACTGTTCCTTCATTAATTAATAACTTCACAAGAACAAATGAGTAACAGAATATCAACAATAGTAACTACTATTAACTAACAAGAAACTCAGATTAATGAATTAGGAAGTAATAGCGCTCAGTCGAATGTGGTAGTTCAATATTAGCTAATCAGTATCTACTATTTTTCATTCCTTACTGAAGACTACTAAGAACTACTATATACAGGTTCATAATTAATATTAATAATGCATAATGTATAATATAAGGTAATGGTAACCCATTAGTAATGAATCAAGTGTTACTACATCTTTCTAAAGGAACTGCTAATTATTTGGATCAGTTTTCTAAAGTGGAGATCATGGGAACACACTAGTAATGACTAAAGCGTTACCAAATTATTCTATTATATACTATTCAAAATCTTTCAAAAATCTCAAAAGCTTATAATGACTTTAGTCAATATTAGGTAGTTATCATGGTTTTCACTTTAGAAAACTGATCCAAATAATGAATAGTTCCTTTAGAAGGATGTAGTAACACTTGAGTCATTACTAGTGGGTTACCGTTACCTTTTATTATAAATTTTGCATTATTCATGTTAATTATGAACCTGTAGTAGTTCTCTGGGAGGTATGAAAAAAATAGTAGTTACTGATAGCTAATAGTGAACTACCACATTCAACAACGCTATTACTTACTAATTTGTTAATCAGAGTTTCTCGTTAGTTAATAGTAGTTACTAGAATGTTAATAGTGCGTTACTCATTTGTTCATGTGTAGTTATTCATTAATGCAGGAATTCTAAAGTGTTACCGTTCTTTTATTATTTGAGGCTAGTTTTGATGAGCTCACTACTATAATGCACTCGTTTTTCCTCATCGGTATAACTGAAGCAATTGGCTGATAGGACATTCTCTTCCCGTGTGATAGGTGTTTGCCTCTTTTATAGCTCTAGATTTAATTGGCTAGACGTAGCTTTAGCAATCACATCTATTTCTTTGATTGGGCAGCTGTTGTTCTAAGGCGGGACCTGTGGACCTGAAAGGTCACGGTATCCACGTGCTATCACTGACGGTCTGCAGAGAAGAGCATTACTGCCGTTTCAGACTCTATAACCAACTCCACATGTCTTATCTAAATAAGCACTAGGCCAAGACAGATCGCATTTCCTTCTGGTGCTAGCCAGACGTACGGATTACCTTGTCACTGGCTTCGACAGAAAAATCTGAATTAAATTGATACTGGCACATGAAGTTGTGGTACCAGTCATGTTAAAGAAATACTGTACTTTGACATATTAAGTGATTCTTCACCCCTTTTTACCATATAGTTATAGTACTTTTTGCCATACAGGACGTCTCATCATGGGTACATTTACCGCACACAAAATTGAGTAGTTCAGTAAGTAATTCATACCCCTACAATATTAAACCTTTGCCATTACACTACTATAAATCCTTTGAAGAATTGCCCCCACGATTTGAGCCAAATGAAATGTTAATTCATACCACAATCACATAGCGAGTACAGTTAGTCAGACAAAAAGCAGCACGAATGCCAAGGTGCAGTCTGGAAAAATATAACAGAAGGCAAAATGTGGAACGTACTGTAAAATCATATTAGTAACAGGATTATTTTTGGTGGGTAAAGAGATTGTAGTTGTTGGTCTCTATGATGTATGAAGCTCTGTTTTACAGTCAAGATGGAATCATAACGGACGCTATTCTTAGTCTTAATTGTGCATGTTATTTCAAAGGAAAACCTTTATTGTGTTTGTAATTGTGGCGAGCAGGACGAGATGGAGGGCTGTGAGAGAGCGGCGCGAGGCCGGTGACGTGATTACTGATGAGCGACTCCTGCGCGACGCACCGGTCTCGTATCTCTCACGGAGGAGCGCAAGCATAAATGAGGAGCGACGACAGAGGAGATCGAGAGAGAAACAGGCCTGGATTTATGTTGTTATATTTGTTATATCGTCCGTGAGGGGCTGCTGTCTTTATTTTCATTTTGTATTTGTTTATTTTACGTTTATGAAAGTTTTTGAATGTTCGCTGGTTCCCGCCTCCTTCTTCCCACAGTAACTAACTTTGCTGCAGTAATCTTTCAACAAAATGTAATAACGCCTATAAAATGACTTTTCTTTTCACCTGACATAACCGACATCAGTGATCTAATGGTAAAATTAACCCATGAATTAAAGCCTATTCAGAAAGAAATAGTTTGTCAATAGAGGATCAGGTAAGTTTATGTTTTACAGATGACATTTGTGATTTTAATGCAACGTAGCTATTCCTGCCGAGGCACAGTTTCCCAAACAGGGGTTTGTGAGCCAATAAATATTTATATTGAATGTAAAAAACTAAAACAAATAAATGGAACTTTGTGATAATCGTGATATAGCTGAGTGTGATTATCAAATAAGTAAGGGATAATCCACGGCTAGCCATGCATTAAAGGATTTTAATGCACGATGTAGAGGCGAAGAACCACCCGACGCGAAGCGGAGGCAAATAAAAGGCTGCAATTCAGTTAAATAGCTTTATATTTTGAGGCGCTGCAAGTTTCAGTGAAGCATTGCACTATGTTCAGTGCACACACACGAGCAGCCTGTGATCCGGGGTTTTCAGCGTCTCAGAGTCATTGTTGTTATTATTATTATTATTAATTTGATTAGGTTCCAGTGTGACTGACAAAAAAAATCCTGTACTAAGGTAATAAATCTGGGCTAATAGTTAAAGCTGCAGTACGCTACTTTTGGCGCTATAGAATAAACACTGCATGCGTCTTGCGGAAGAACATTGTAGCCGGATCTACTTTTCTGTGTTAATGCCTATGACGAGTCATGCAGGTACTGGGCTACTCCACAGCGGTACGACCCGAACCACTTGAAAATATTCCCAATATAAACACTTAATATAGGCGTACCATAGTGACTCAGGATAAGACAAAAGTACGGTTTGGAAAATGTATTTATGATGTTCTCGCTTGTTATATACATTTTGAACAGTTTGAACACCAAAAAGTTACGGACTGCAGCTTTAAAAATGTAACCTATCACATTCCTTAAAAGTAATTTAATAAAGGTTATAGCAATAATAGAATACAACGATTTGAGATACTCAAATTAGGTCTGGGTTCATTCTGGTTTGAAATGCTCACTTTTAAGATTCAAATAATAAACTCAACCCCACCCTTTCGGAAGTAAAATGGGTTGCATTTGCCATTTCATTTTGACTTTAAGACAATGAGAAACATAACTAAGTCAGATTGATCCATTGAGGTAAACATTTTGTTGGCAAGTTGTGTAAAATATGTATTAAATGGATAGTTCGCCCACAAACAAAAATTATGTCATCATTAGGGTTCTCACCCTCAATTTGTTCTAAACCTGTATGAGTTTCTTTGTTCAGTTGAACACAAAATAAGATATTTTAAAGAATACAGGTAATCAAACAGTTTCTGCTCCCCATTGACTTCTATAGTATTTTTTTTTTTTCATGCTATGGAAGTCAATGGTGACCAGCAACTGCTTGGTTTGAGAGTAGGTCAATTACAGATTTTTCATTTTTGGGTAAACTATCCCTTTAATAGTGTGCTGCAATAAAATATGTAATACAGACTGTAAAATATATAATCCAGACTGTAAAAAAAAAATGCATTGCTTTTTCGCAGACTGCCTGCTGTAATTTCATTTCCATATGCGTCCAGCCACCTTAACATTGTCCGCTCATAATTCCTTAAACATTCTCTAATCAACATATCTCTGTGTCTAACAAAATGTTAAATCCCAGTAGAGGCTATCTGCGTCATGTTTTTCTTTGCTAATAAATCTACCAAGGTTAAATTATATCCACAGAGTACAGTAAATTGAGTATGATGACATACCAATATTAGCCTCTTCTCATATGTACTTGCTGTTCCGCACATTAGCTATCTGGGGATTGGTCCAATAATGAGATGTGCCAGGTAGTTTAATATATTCTACAAGTCAATGAAAACTTCAGAATCAAATTTCTTTACATGTAAGAGGAGTTTTTAAATTATTGAAATCTATTGGTGATTTTTATAGCCAACAGTCTTCATTTCATGCATCATATTGATGCTAAACAAGTGTATAACTGTGGATCCTCAAGATTCAGAAGGCTTTGAGGTGATGAATTTAGGGAACCTACATAGTGCCTTTCCATCATTTGTATCCGAAGGTCCACGGGGTGCATCCTCTTGCACTGAAGTTATGTCGAAAATTGTTCTTTTAACCCATTTGAGAGCACCTAAATGTATTGAGGGCAAGGACAATAACTGGGACAGATATAATTCTGTCTGCTCTTCTGCAGGTGGCTCTCTTTAAGGGCTCACCCTATTTTAGCACCTTACATGACCACTAGGGTTTTGGACACTGTGCTTAGAAAAAAAAGAGTTTAATTTACGACCAAATGATGACACCCAAGAGCTACAAAACAAGCCTTTCTCTCTTTATTTTAAAACATACTGCAGTGTGTGCAATTGTTAAATTTAAGAACAGTTTTGTCACAAGACTGAAAAAATGATTGTAATATTACAAAAACAGGCATAGATGTAATTTAAATTGTAGAGGACAGTAATGTGACGCTCCTTTTTGTTGTCCAAATGTATTAATTTATTCAAAAATCCATAAGAAATTAAATTAATGGATACAATAACTTGACTCAAACTGTTCTACGTTGTTTGTCATTTTAATTTCTAAATTTAAACTCATTTTGATATTTGGGTGTAAGAGTAAAAAAAAAATTAAAAAAAGAAAAATAAAGAAAAATATGTCAAAATCTTTTGCTTTCCAAATCAAAGTAGTGTTGAACATGCTGAAACAGGCAAGAAAAAAAAAAAACATTGATCAAGTAAGTCCCGTAAGATATTAGATATGTTGACCTTTTAATGAAAGGGGAAGTTTAGTTGAAAATTTGGTAACACTTTATTTTACAGTGTTCTTGATACATGTTACATGCACTTGCTGTATAATAACAGCAAATTATGCATAATTACATGTAACTAAACCCTAATCCAAACCCAAGGATTAGGGTTTGGTTGAGGGTTATGCAATTCTGAATTATTTACTGTTATTACCATGGTAAGTACATGTAATATATGTAACAAGGACACTGAAAAATAAAGTGTTAGCAAATAAAGTAACTATATTTCATTTAGTGCAACTCCTCAAACAATGTAATGAGATTTATGAATACATTTAAAATGCTGTTTAGCATCAATGATAATGTTATAGGTTACGTCATGCAATTGATGAATACTTCACATGCCATTTTTACAGTTATTGAATTTTTTTGTATTTGCAGATTATAGTAAGGTGTCCTTACAGTGTAATTATACATTTGAGTACTTAGTAATATTAATTAACTACCTATATGGTTAGGTGCATGTAATTATGCATGTAGGAACTACATGTAACATGTAAAAAGGACACTGTAAAATAAAGTGTTACCCAGATTTTTATGTTGAGCACCTGTTTGTCATTTACCCAGCATCCTCTGTATTTTCAGTCTTACAGCAGTTTATTTTATTTTACATCCAGTAAATAAAATCACATCCAGTTGTGAATTTGGTCACACATCCAGTTCTTAAGCTTGCTTTATTAAAAATAAGCCTGGATGAAGAGGCAATGCCCAGCGTGCCTTTCCCTTGATGAATTGCTTTGTGAATGTGTCGGTCTGTGCCACGTACACTCCCAGAAGTCCCTGGGTGTTTGAGCACTGTAGTTACTATATCATATAATTATGACTTTGCCATCAATCACATTTTCATACTAATGCATCATTAACCCAACAAATAGTTCCCATATGTTCATCCGAACCCAGTCCTCTGGTCCAAACCCTGTGTGTCTGCCACATGATTTTCCACAGAGTGGTGTGTGTATACAGTACCATGGGCCACACGGTTCCTTCACCTCATGGGCTACATCTTGTTTCACATCCCTAATGAGTCGGGTCATGAGTGCTAGTTAAGCAGTCATTGATAATTCAGTACGAATGTGTTCTTTTCGAGAGCCACGAGGATGTGTCAAGACTTCCCTCTGTTCCTGGGCTTTTAAAACTTACCGCATTGCTATTTCAAACAAAGCTTCATACGTCTCTGTTACCGGGGTCTGCAATCTACTCTGACAGCCGCCGACTCGCTAACCCCTTTCCAGTCGTGTTTCCAGTGCTTTCTTGGACGCTGACAATTTTACTTTTTTTTTTCAGCTCGCTCGTAACTCCAGGTCTCAGCTTCAAGACGAAATCCCCTTGTAGCACATTAACCTCTTCTATATTAGCATCATGCTGATTTCCGTCGACAAGCAACGGGCAATTTTATGCCTTTCACAGCCAATTGACTATATGATCCGGGGGGGAGGTGAGCCTCCGAAAACTTTTGTTATTTCACGTTTCTCATTAGACTCATCATGGGTCAGTGTTGAACATGGAGCTTTTGCTAATGACATGGAGGAAACTGCACCTGAAATTACTGCTCTCATTATTGTAATCATCGTTATTTATGACTCCCTGTTTAGAGTATATGGTTGAGCCCAAATGGAGCATAATGAGGTGTTGGGATGATAATGAGTTTGCAGTGAAGATGATGAAGATGGTGACGGCATAAATCTCCAGAGCTATAGTGACTTATGGTGGCGAAATGCTTTTGGCCCATGTGTGAGGCAGCTGGCACCTTATAGCATGGTAGAGAGCCATGTGGTAAACATCATCCTACAGACGGCAACTGAAGAGTGAATGAACAGTCTTTTTTTTTTTTTGGTTAAATTATTGACATTTGTGAGATATTAGAGCTTGTTCAGTTATATTAAAGGGTTAGTTCACCCAAAAATGAAAATTAGCCCATGATTTGCTCACCCTCAAGTCATCCTAGGTGTATATGACATTCTTCTTTCAGATGAATACAATCGGAGTTATATTAAAACATGTCCTGGCTCTTCCAAGCTTTATATTGGCAGTGAAAAGTCCATAAAAGTGCATTTATCCATCATAAAAGTGCATCTATCAATCATAAAAGTGCTCCCCGCGGCTCCGGGGGGTTAATAAAGGCCTTCTGAAGCGAAGCGATGCGTTTATGTAAGAAAAATATCCATATTTAAAACTTTATAATGTGAAATAACTGGCTTCCAGCCAAACGAACATACGCATTCCACTTAAGTCTAAGCGCAACTTATGCGAGTAATACAAAGTACTGCTGATATTTACGGTACGCCATGACACGCTACGCTACTTCTGACGTCACAAGTTGTGTGAGTTGCGCTTTAGGCGTAAGTAGACTACGTATGTTCGTTTGGCTGGAAGTTAAATATGAATATTTTTCTATATTTTTCGCTTCAGAAGGCCTTTATTAAGCCCCGGGAGCCGTGTGGAGCACTTGTGATGGATGGATGCATTTTTATGGACTTAACATTAACAGCAATTCACTGCCATTATAAAATTGGAAGCTTATTTTTTAATATAACTCCGATTGTATTTGTCTGAAAGAACAATGTCATATACACCTAGGATGACTTGAGGGTGAGTAAATCATGGGCTAATTTTCATTTTTGGGTGAACTATCCCTTTAACTCTTTCCCCGCCATTGACAGAAATTTCCAGCTTTCTGTGTTTTCAGCATATAAATCAAAACTGCCTAATGTTACTGAATGAAATGTCGACCCAGGACGAGCTATAGGACAGTAGCCGCGTTTCCATTACCCTTCAATTTGCGCAAATTGAAAATGCGAATTAAAAATAGCCTACGCCCAAATGGAAACTTTCAATTTCGCAAAAACTCCCAAATATCGCAAAAAAGTTTTTACGCTCGCATGAAGGGGGTTTTCAGGCAATTCGAAAAAGGAATATTTCGCAAAGCTGCAATAGAAACAGTTTTTTCGCATTTACAGGTCATCTGACGTAAGTCAGAGTAGATAATTCTTTAAAGATGACGCGACATGTTTGGACTGAAAACGAGACATAGTTCTTTATTAAAATCATAAAAGACAAAAGAATTACAGGAACTGGATTCTAAACAACTGAAATGCCACAATTTATCAAAACTTTGAAGCAGACATGAGGGAGAAAAACACCCAGAAACACCTCATACGTGGCACTCCTAAGTATAAGGGGCTTTCCTTGACATTTATTCCTGGATAACATGCCTACCTCTCCTTCGATTAAAAATAATGGCTAATGGGATATACGTAAACCTACCAACATCCGTTGTCATGATTTTTGGGATGACTTATCACGAGAGGAAAAAAATGACATTTTAGTCACATAACATTGGTTAATGGAAACACTATCATTTTGCAATCGTTTTTTATTGACATTTAGAAAATATAGCAAAAGTTTTGCGCAAATCTGTAATGGAGACGAGGCTTGTGAAGCTTTGTGGGTGTTGATGGATGCGATCTACCCCATCTATGTCTTGATCATCATTCTGAATCCGATCTGGATGTAGTCTTTGACAAAAATGTGATTTTCTCAGCTTTTTGTTGAAAATGTTGCTTTTTTTTAAATGAAACTTACCCACATTCAAGTGTTGATAAAAAAAGAATGGATGAATCTAGAATAAAACAGCATTTTTTGTTTAAAAGCAAAAGCTTTTCTTTTGGTTTATTGCATGTTCAGATATTCACGCAACAAAATATTCTGGGGGTCATGAACATTTTGTGAAATTGATCAAAAATGATGGCTTTTAAGTAGTTAAGAGAGCTATAAAATATTTAACCCTTTAATTCCCATATTTTCCCCAAAACCAATATTTTAGCAAACTGTGTATTTTTCAAACAACTCCAATGGAAAGCTCTTCCTGAAGTTGGTCTATTTGTATGCCACGTGTCTTTAAAACATCTATAGCTATGCAAAAAAACTATACAAACTGTAAAAAGTCTGGTAGAGTCTTCAGCCACTTTAATGGCCCATGGGTTTAAATGGGTTAAATATCATCTTCATTTTTCAGGTTTAGAAAGACTTAAGAACACTCCCGATATTCTAAAACGAACCAAGACAAACAACCCAAGGCATAATCCTCCAAAAAGGCCATCCAAAAAGAAAGACCAGACACACAAATTAGGACATTTTGCAATGGAAAACGAATCTCCCATCACTGTGGAATAACATAAAATTTGGCTGCATGCGTAGGAATTTTGTAAGTTATTTTTCTAGTTGAAAGGACTAGCAATTCAACATATTCTTCCAAAATGCCACTCTTCCGGCTTTAGGTATATAATGATCAAGTTTGATCAACTGTCCAATTATATAACATATTCTTAATTCTGACTGTGTAAACGTGTTGACTTTTTGCTCAGGCTGATACTCCCTGATATAACCAATTCTTAACCAGAGCTGTTAACTGTGAACTATTCTGCGCCTGTACATGGTTTGAGATGAATAGTGTGAAATCTTCTTTATTCTGTGCCTTTTAGACACAGCGAATTTCTGAAAGCATTCGTAAAGATTGGTACAAGGTGTAAAAAAGAGAGATGCATACATTCGCCTCCACGTAAGTCTTCATTGGACAGATGACTTTGCCTCTCAGCCAGAACACTGGAACATGCATGGCTGAGCCTCTTCTCTGGCTTCTGATGCATGAGTTAAAGCCATACATTTCGTTAACAGGGCAGATTGAATTAATACCCATCCGAGGACCACTCCAGATGGCTGCTGCCTCTCTCACAGCCTCTCATTGTGTAGGAAAATAAACATCCGTAAATCACCATGATGGGAGTTCCTACAATCAACGGCGCTGAAGTCATGGTCCGAATCACGCCTCCTCAGAGGACCTGCTGATTTTGTGTGGAATACTGTGTGCTGTAAAAAGTAATCACCTGACACAACATAACGTAGCTGTTTGAGACGGATGTGGTCTCATGTTCTTTTCTCAACTGATGTTTTTGGCTAAAAATGTTAGATTCTGCCAAGGCCACAAAGTAGCAACACCTCTCCTCGCATACCTGCTTACAATGTCTATTTGTATCTCCGGGAACTATTACAGGCATGTTCTAACACTCCAGAGAGGAAGCGTCCTGCTTTTTGGAGTCTTGTCTCGCTTGGCCACTGTATTGCAACAGCCACATAAAGGAGTATTTTTATTGGAAAATAGGTGCTGCCCGATGCTTCTTTATGCCAAACTAAATCCAAATGAATATGGTCTTAAGTAGAGGCTGGTTACGATTGCAGTAAATAGGATATTTTACAAAAACATTCATTAGATTCATGTTTCTGCCATGTCAAATATGGAGAAGTGACTCATCATTGTTGATGGATACGTTTGCCACAGCAATTCATGTGTGGAAATTAATGAAGAATACATCCAGTGGACAATGAAACCTCCAAAATTGAAAGCACAGCAGATTTTTCCAGTTCTAGTTTGTTTGGTATTTATGCTTTTTTTTTTCTCAATAAAAAAGTTAAACTCTTTGAAAAATGTAGTTTACAAAACATGTGGCAAGTCATGTTGGTTTCATATCTTTTTGAAGAACTTGGATAAAAAAAAAAGAGTTAAAAAATAATTACTGAAATTTACTACAGAGTAACCATCAAGGAAAAAGTAATAACATTCTATCCTTTTACGTTATATTTACAAATACCTATCAGTTTAGGTGACCCATACAGCAACATAGTGTTGGCCCAGATCCGGGCCACATGTGGTACATGTGGATTCCACACGTACCACATGTGGGCCGGATCTGGGCCGACACTATTGTTCAATTTCACACCAGATCTTGAAAAGATAACCTCTTTACTTTTTTGTGTCACTCACTCTAACAACGCATGCGCACACAGAACCCCCGTAACCTTGGTTACCCTGAGCGGACTACCGTTTTTCAAATATATTTATTATCACTGAAGCATTTTTTAATTTCAATGGTCATTCATTATACATGCGTTCAGTACACAACACAGGAGAAAAATGTAAGGAAATTGCATTTTTGTAATCCCAGATCCAACTTGAATGGCCAAGTGAACGATTTGGTTAGAGATAAACAGGGGTTTTCTTTGGCTCTTCATGTGCTTACTGTTCATAGTCCATTAAACCCACAGGCCCTCGGCTCTGATCGCATGCTACCCAAAGGTTTTACACTAACAAGAAGTGATCAGGCATCGCTGTAAATCACATCTTATGGAAAAAAAAGAGCTCCGCTTTTCGTATACTGGAGTAAAAGGAGTTCCAGTATTCTATCATGAAATAAAAGGAGGGTCAAGAGGTAAGTTTAGCCCTCTGTCCGAATATGTGCACTTCCCAGCTGCACAGTATGTTATAAACATTATGTCCAATGCGTACAAAGTCTGAATACTAAGTATTTATGATACAGTAAGAGATGCAGTTGACTGTATCTGATGTAAAAGGGTAAATCCACACTTTGCTATTCTATGCAGTCACAGGAGCTGAAAAGACATCAATCATCGAACTTCTGTCCTCGTGTGTTGTTGTGTTCTGTGTAGCACGTGGTTTGTGTTTTTATCAGCAGCGTGCGTTCTAGTTGTGTTGTGTTGTTTTGGGGCTCTATGCTTTCCTGTTATCATGTTTTGTATGGACAAGCAGTCGGTGAGAGCTCTCATTGGCTGCTTGTTCGTGTCATGTTTGGTGTGAGTACATGGCTTGTCATGTTTGTTTCTATGTGCCATGTGCTCTCCTGTCTATTGTCTTAACCCTGCCCATCTTGTAATCTGATTTATTGGCTTAGTTGCCTTATTTGCTGCCCTTTTTGTGTGTTCAGTCCTGTGCCAGTTTTCATCTAATGTACTGTTTGTGTCTTAACCTGCCTCATTCTGTTAGAGTGTCCAGTCCTGACTTGTCCAGATGCCAGTCTTGTTTTCCCTTACGTGGTAGTTTTTTTGTTTGTTTTTTGTCAAACAAAGCCCATTTTCTCTGCATCTCTGAGTCCTCGCCTGATCCTTTCACCCAATCCTGACATGAAGTTGCTCATTGTGATTATACCTACATATCATCCTTTCTGACCTTTGTGACAGTGCAAGTGCTATACCCAACTATGATTGACAACTATGATCAAGATTTCAAAAGAACTTCAATATTTGAAGCAGATCCAGCCTCAACTGTCTTCTCAACGGTCTGGAAAGGCTAGTAATTACATAAAGTGAAGATCCAAGGAGCATTTCAATGTTTTTAATCAGTCTCGAGTTCTGTTGATGGTAAAAGTAGATGTTGCTGGCAGTTGCAAGTTTGTCTCTCGAAGATTTTGCATTGAATGTATGAGAACTGTCAGTTAGACAGACAACCTTCCCAGCGGGAACTTGCTGGTTTCAGGGTCGTGTGCTCGCAAAGGTGGAGCCCAATAATACAACCGCATGCTCTTTCATTTACTAGCAGGGGGCAAAATACCAAAAGGAGCGTTTGTGTTTTTAAATGAATGGACACAATGAATCACACAGGATGGTGGTTTGACGGTTATGATCGTGACCCAAGCACTGTTTGGTGATTCAAGTTTAAGTGAAGTTCTCGTAAAAATTGTAGCATTGATGGCATATTTCCATCCCAAGCATATTTCGTTCTAAGAGGTGGTCTGTTTTATCCATCTTGATCCATACTGATCACAGAATTGCTTACCATCTGATGGTGAGGTCAGATTCACCCAGTGTATAGTGGTTCATTAACTAATCAATCTCATGTGCTCCAGTCAGCTGTAAGAATGGTGCGTTCGGCTTGAATCTGTTGTGATTGGCTCTCGATATGTTTAGAATCCCTCTACTTCTCCAGTGTGTGTCTTGTATTCCTCAAGTCTCCATAAATAATGCTTAATTGAAACTGTCCAGCTGTCAGAATGATTACACGCTTTAGTTTGCCATTTGGCGGCAAGAGAAAGAAGTCTATGCATGCTTGGTTATACAGTACAAGTTTGTGGGGAATTCTTCACTTTCTTAGCCAACATAATCATGCCACTGGAAGAAAGGGAGAGCAACTTACTTAAAACCTAGACATACACCTGTGTATAGTGCACTAGAGCGATGTGTGCAGATGCTCTTATCAGCTTCGATAAACAAATACTGAAACATTTCTAAGGTTGGGGAGGAGTGGTGGTTTTTAACTAATCCATACTTGGAAAGAAAGAACGGCCAGCTAAAGGACTTCTAGCTCTAGCATGCAAAATCGCAAAGCCATTTTTGCATTGAGCCAACACAGTTGCGGTACAATGGGACAACTTTATGAAAGACTAAATAAAACATTTTGCTGGTACAAAAGCATCCTGTTCTTGTTTTTTGGAATTTGATCTGTGGACTGTTGAACCAAACTCCAAATTCCGCTTTCTATGGTATTCGTTTATTGATTTATTGGTACTGTGAAAACATTCACATTGTGTGCATTTTGTCACAGAACAAGAGAACTTGCTGAACTGAAAATGTTTAGTTTAAATGTATTTTCTTTTTAATCCCAAAAGCAGTTTAAATTTCAGTCAATGCATATATATATATATATATATATATATATATATATATATATATATATATATATACAATTTTTTTATTTTTCAAGCTAGCTCTAAGACTATATATATATATATATATATATATATATATATATATATATATATATATTCTTAGAGTTAACTTGAAAAAGAAAGAAAAAATAGTCAGATTTACCAAACAACTGTGATTTTGCAGTGTTCATTGTTTTCCTTGTTGTGTTTCATGTAGGAGTTGATATTTGTGGAGTGTATTGTTATGGATGTTTTACATTTAGATGAATTAATCTAAAAATAAAGCCATGTAAACTGTTGCAGGGACAATTCAAGTCAAGTCAAGTCCCCCTTTATTTATATAGCGCTTTTTACAATGCAGATTGTTTCAAAGCAGCTTTACAGAGATAACAGGAAAATAATGTTGTAATAATATTGTTAAATATAAAATTAAATGTCCCCAACTAAGCAAGCCAAAAGCCAATGGTGACAAAGGTGAAGAAAGGCGAAAAAGGCGACAGTGGCAAGGAACCAAAATGTTCTATGTGTATGCCAGGTTGAAGAGATGTGTTTTTAATCTAGATTTAAACTGACAGAGTGTGTCTACTTCCTGGACAATGTTAGGAAGACTGTTCTAAAGTTTAGGTGCTAAATAGGAAAAGGATCTACCGCCAGCAGTCGATTTTGATATTCTAGGTATTATCAACTGGCCGGAATTTTGAGATCGCAATAGTATAACGTGAAGGACTATAATGCGTTAAGAGCTCGCTCAAGTACTGGGGGGATAAACCATTTAGTGCTTTGTAAGTAATCAGCAATATTTAAAAACTTATATGATGTTTATTAGGGAGCCAATGTAGTGCTGACAGAACCGGGCTAATATGGTCAAACTTCCTGGTTCTGGTAAGAACTCTAGCGGCTGCGTTTTGGACCAGCTGTAATTTGTTTATTAAGTGTGCAGGGCAACCACCCATAATAGCATTACAATAATCTAGCCTTGATGTCATGAACACATGAACTAATTGTTCTGCATTTGCCATTCAGAGCATATGATGTAATTTAGATATATTTTTAAGATGGAAAAATGCGGTTTTACAGATACTAGACACGTGACTTTCAAATGAAAGATTGGTATCAAAGAGCACACCCAGGTTCCTAACCGACAACAAGGACTTGACAGAGCAGCCATCAAGTGTTAGACAGTATTCTAGGTTATTACGTGAGGAAGTTTTTTGTCCAATAATTAGAATCTCTGTTTTTTCAGAATTAAGTAGTAGGAAATTATTAGTCATCCAGTTTTTTATATCAGCTATGCATTCCGTTAATTTTGTGAATTGGTAAATTTCGTCAGGGCGTGAAGAAATATAGAGCTGAGTATCATCAGCATAACAGTAAAAACTAATGCCATGCTTCCTAATGATATCTCCTAAGGGAAGCATGTACAGAGTGAACAGCAACGGTCCTAGTACTGAGTCTTGTGGTACGCCATACTGAACTTTTGATCGATAAGATATCTCTTCATTTACTGCTACAAACTGATAACGGTCAGATAAGTATGATTTAAACCATGCTAATGCAATTCCACTAATGCCAAAATATTTTTCAATTCTATTTAAAAGAATGTTGTGGTCAATGGTCTCAAATGCAGCACTAAGATCGAGTAACACTAATAGAGAGATACAACCACGATCGGATGATAAGAGCAAATCCTTTGTGACTCTAATGAGAGCTGTCTCAGTACTATGATACGGTCTAAATCCTGACTGGAAATCCTCGCAGATATCATTTATTTCTAAAAAGGAACACAGTTGTGAAGATACTGCCTTTTATAGTATCTTTGACAGAAAAGGTAGATTCGAGATTGGCCTGTAATTGACGAATTCTGTAGGATCAAGTTGCGTTTTTTTAACAAGCGGTTTAATCATAGCCAGCTTAAAAGTTTTTAGTACATATCCTAATGACAAAGATTAATTAATGATTTTAAGAGGAGAATCTATGACCTCTGGAAGCATCTCTTTCAATAGCTTAGTAGGTATAGGGTCTAACATACATGTTATCGATTTAGATGATTTAAAGAGTTTAGAAAAGTATTCCTCTCCTATAGCAAGAAGGTGTGAAAACTATACAAACTATTCATTAACTTCGTCCTATTAAAAAATATGTGGATGGACACTAGCGTTTCTTTCATCCGTAACGTGAGTAAGAAGTCTCAGGCCAACATCAGAGTTACCAACCCCACGCTTATAGGCGCTAGTCTATATTGCTTAAATAATCAGTGGGGTAACACTGATAACAGAATGTAGTTGATTAAAGAGCAATCTGAATTTCAGCATACTGTGATTTCACTTTGAGAACTAGCCAGAGTAAAGTGTGTAGTACCTAGCCTTTACGGCATAGCAACCTGTTCAAATTAGGCTACTGTATTACTATTGAATAGCTTACTTTTTCATTGGAGGACCTTGGCAAAACAGCAAAAACATCCTTCTTGCAAAGGAACGATTCGAGCGCCGTCTTCCGGAGGTGGAAAGAGTAATAAAATATTCTACTCAAGTAAAAGTACTACTACTTCAATGAAATTTTACTTAAGTACAAGTAAAAGTACCGGTCTAAAAATCTACTCAAATAAAAGTAAAAAGTAGCTCATTTAAAATTTACTCAGAGTAAAAGTTACTTAGTTACTTTTTTAACGGCGGTGGTGGGGTGGGGGACCCTCCCGTGTTGTAATGGTATGAGATTTTCACAGTATGGTAACATCCCAGAAAATATCACGGTTTACTGTATTAATCAATTGTTAAATAAATAAACTGTACTATTAAATTATGGGTATTATTATTATTATCGTCAGTTAAAATGACAGTTAAATTAATGAAAACAGGAATTTTTTTTGGTTGAACAAATGCTTTTATTATAAATAAAATAATTTTTAATGCTTGAAATAACTTGTTTGTTTATTAAAATTTCAATAAAACATGTCTAATCAATTAAATTCAATAATTGATAATGAATTAGATTAACAACTTATTTTTAACATTAATAATTTATTAAAATGTTTAAGAATAATATTGTCCTATGAAATGTATTTTATTCAGAAAATTAATGTTTCTTTTTATGATTTAATCCAAATATATTATCAAAAACGGTGGTAATCAAATGTAAATTTAAACTTGTGTCCTTTTATTTTTTGGGGAAGCGCTGCAAAAACAGATTTACTAAATTAAACCATGGAAATAAAAAATATTCCTTTAAATAATGTTTAAATAAAATGTATTATTATTGTTGTTATTATTATTATTTTGAGAAGTAGGCTACGTTCTATTGTATGCCTACAATAGATATATATATCTGTCATAATTTCTCCTAGTAAAACCGAACTTTTATTTTGACGGGTTGTAGTGAAGACCTGTTTCAAAGTGTATTTGACAATGGTTTTTCTCAAATAAAATTATGAAAATGCTCATTAGGCGTTCTCTCAGAGCAGCTCTGGAAATGTTCATGTATTCATATCCTCAAATTGTTTGTGAGACGCTGAAAACACCATGAACGTCACGAGTACTTGAGTATGTAGCTAGTAGACAAACGCAGCTCAGCAGAACAAATAGGGTTATATATTTACATGCAGTATTTTTGTGCTTAGCTTAAATATTCACAGACCATGTCGCGATTGGATTTATTGCACAGTTCTACTTTCCATGTATTCATCCATCCATTATTTTGCATCTTTTACGTGACATCTGCATTATGTGAATTCCATTTTCATGACTGGATTCCGGGATTCCCTTTGCATCACGTAAATCGGGACATACCTTTATCTGCAGGAGGGATGGTGTCCTATATCCTCTTTTTGCAGCCACTTTGAGTCCACATTTTTTGCAAATTGGATATCGACTCGGTTACTAACGTAACCTCGGTTCCCTGAGAGGAGGGAACGAGTATTGCGTAAGTAGCTTACGCTATGGGAAAACTCCTTTTCTCGAGAATATTGAAGTCTTTATGTAAAACGCATTGCAGCTGCACAGCTGACAGCAATGAACGAAGGAGCTCGGTCATTGGCTGTGCTGCGGCAACTTGCTCGAACCAATGACGGGGCGACTCTGAATGCGCGAACAATGAGCGCGCTTCGCGCCCGCACGCGTCAGAGCCCGCCAAGATGGGCGTGGCCAAGAGCTATATACTGGGCGCCCCGTCATGAGAGTTCTTTAGGTTAAAACGACTGAAGCGAACTAACCAAGCACAAGCACGGCAGCTTACGCAATACTCGTTCCCTCCTCTCAGGGAACCGAGGTTACGTTAGTAACCGAGTCGTTCCCTTTCGAGAGGTCTCTCCTATTGCGTAAGTAGCTTACGCTATGGGAACACCATGCAAAACGCCGTGCGTGCTGAACTTCGCCTTATGATAGCCAGAGGCAGGTGCCTGAGCTGAAAAGCAAAGTTATCATCCAACTAGCCGGCAGAGGCGAGCTTTATATGTGGGAAAAAATACAGAGCGGCTAAAAGGCGCTCAGTGTGACACAAGCACATACATAATCTAGATACGAACTCGTAGTTCAACTAGCATCATGCTGATAGTACATTGGAATGCAATGTCGGGACCTGTAGGTTGTAGAACCTGATAAATGTGGACGGTGAGGCCCAGCCTGCCGCCGCACAAATATCCTCGATCGGTATCCCGCTCGACCATGCCCAGGAAGAAGCCACACTCCTGGTGGAGTGTGCTTTGACTCCCCAGGGGCATTGAAGCCCCTTAGCTTCATAAGCCAGCGCTATAGCTTCAACTATCCAGTGAGAGATTCTCTGCTTTGAAACGGCGGAACCTTTCGTACGGCCGCCAAAGCATACAAACAGTTGTTCTGTCTGTCTGAATAGGGCAGAACGCTCCAAATACACTCTGAGAGCCCTAACGGGGCAGAGTAGATTAGCGTTGTGTTCGTCTGCTTGAGACGATAGCCCAGTTAGGGAGATAACCTGTGCTCTGAATGGAGTGGTGAGCACTTTAGGAATATACCCATGTTTCAGTCTAAGGATGACCCTGCAGTCGTTAGGTCCGAATTCTAGGCAGGCAGCGCTTGTCGAAAGCGCGTGCAGGTCGCCCAATCTCTTAACCGAGGCGAGTGCCAGCAAGAGCGCAGTCTTGAGCGAGAGCTGTTTAAGGTGCACGGTTCGGAGTGGTTCGAACGGGGGCCCTTTAAGAGCGTCTAGGACAGTAGCTAGGTCCCAGATCGGCACTGAGGGGGGGCGTGAAGGGTTCATCCTCCTAGCGCCCCTTAGGAAACGAATAATTAGGTCGTTTCTTCACAATGGACGTTCCATTACAGGGTCGTGTGACGCTGTGATGGCCGCCACATATACTTTGAGCGTGGAGGGGGTGCGGCCCGCCTCCAGAAGCCCTTGTAGAAAAGCGAGTACGTTCGTAATCTCGCATGTTTCAGGGTTCAGGCCCTTGGCATTACACCAGTCACTGAACACTTTCCATTTCTGGGCATATAAGCGTCTCGTGGAGCGCGCCCGCGCCTCAGCGATGGTATTTGGTGCTCCGCTCGTGAGGTTCCTGGGAACCCGTTGAGGGGCCATGCATGAAGGGCCCACAGATCGGGGCGGGGATGAAATATCATCCCGCTGGCCTGACTGAGGAGGTCTGGCCTCAGTGGAATCGGCCGTGGTGTAGATTGCATTTGCATCAGATCTGGAAACCATGTTTGGTTCTTCCAGAGTGGGGCTATCAGCAGCACTGCGTTTTTCTCCTCTCTGACCCGACTGATGACCTGTGGCAGCATCGCGATCGGGGGAAAGGCATATAAGGGGCGGCTCGGCCAGCTCTGGGCGAGCGCGTCCGTGCTTTTCGTGAAGAAAAGAGAGCAGTGCGCGTTCTCCTTGGAGGCGAAGAGGTCGATCTCCGCTTTGCCAAAGGTTTTCCATAACCACTGAATCGTCAGCGGGTTGAGAGCCCATTCTCCTGGGAGAATCTAGTCTCTGGATAGCATGTCTGCCCCCTGGTTCAGGGCGCCTGGCACATGCGCTGCTCTCAGCGAGCGCAAGTTGTGCTGGCACCATAAAATGAGTCTCCTGGCCATTGAATGCATGGAGCTCGACCTGAGTCCACCCTGGCGATTTATGTACGACACTAATGTCATGTTGTCCGTTCGGACCGGGACGTGTTCGTTTTTAGATGTGGGAGCAGGGCTCTGAGAGCCAAAGCGACCGCTTTCATTTCCAGACAGTTTATGTGTAGGCGCTTCTCCGGGTTTGACCAAAAGCCGGAGACAGGCCTGCCCTCGTAAAGGGCCCCCCAACCTATTTTGGAGGCATCTGTCGTTATCATCTTTCTCCTTGTGTTTACACCCAGACTCACGCCTGACTGGTACCAGTCGGCGGCTTTCCAGTGCGTCAGGGCTTTTATACAGCCGTGGTTCGCTCTGATTAAAAAGTGGCCCGAACGCCACGCGTGAGTAGGGACGCGGTTCTTGAGCCAGTGTTGGAGAGGGCGCATATGCAACAATCCTAGCTGGAGTACGGCCGATGCTGAGGCCATGAGACCGAGCATCCTCTGAAACCGCTTGACGGGGGCGCGCGCGCCCGCCCTGAATGATGTTGCAAGGCGCCGGATGGTGAGCGCGAGCTCTGATGAGAGACGCGCTGTCATTTGCATCGAGTCTAGAACTATTCCCAGGAAAGAAATCCTCTGGCTGGGAGATAGTATGCTTTTTTGCAAAATTGATTCTTAGACCCAGGCATTCTAAATGGCTGATAATCCAAGATCTGTGTGTTATTAACTGACTTTCTGATTGAGCTAGAACCAGCCAATCGTCGAGATAATTCAGTATTCGCACTCCCCTTCGCCTTAGGGGGGAAAGTGCTGCATCCATACATTTCGTGAATGTACGGGGAGCCAGGGACAGGCCGAACGGAAGTACTGTGTACTGGTATGACTGTCCCTCGAAAGCGAATCTCAGAAACGGTCTGTGATGAGGCTCTATTGGAATGTGAAAGTAAGCATCTTTCAGATCCACTGAGAGAAACCAATCTCCTGGGCGTACTTGCGCGAGGATATGCTTGGTTGTTAACATTCTGAACGAGCGAATCATTAGTGCTTTGTCCAGGTGTCTGAGATCTAGGATGGGGCGGAGACCGCCATCCTTTTTCGGGACGAGAAAATAGCGGCTGTAAAAACCTGCCTCGCTCAGAGAGGGGGAAACAGTTTCCACAGCGCCCTTTTCTATTAGTTTGCGCACCTCGGTGCGTAGAACATGTGAACACTCCTTTCTTACTTTCGTCTCGACCACAGTCGTAAAACGTGGTGGTCTGCGAGCGAACTGGAGCGAGTATCCGTGCTTTACTATATTCAATACCCATTTCGGCATATCTGGAATGTTTCCCCATGCCGCTGCGTGTACAGATATGGGCTGAATACATGCTAGGGGCGGGCTGCTGTGACGTAGGGACCCGGCCAGCGAATCACCTGAGCTCGTAGCTCTCAGAGGCGCGGGCGCGCGCTGAGCAGCTGAGTGAATGGGCGCGTGTGTGATTACAACAGCGCGCGCTGTGTCTGTAAAACTCGCAGCCTGAGCTGGGGTTGTGTTTGACACTGTAAGGACAGTGTTTATAAGTGGGGGTGCATAAACAGTGGTAGGCACACGCGTCACTTTTATAATGTTTCCCGCTTTTACTGGGGATGAATTTATAACTGTGTGAACAGTGCTTGTGTGTAGTGGTGCGTACATGACCGTAGGCACGTGATCTACATTCATGGGGAGCGCAGCCTGAGCTGGGAATGAATTTGGCACTGTTTTGACAGTATCTGGGAATGCACACTTTGTGGACATGTGAACCCTTAGTGACACAGGCAGAAAAAGACTCTTTTTGTGTTTTCTGTGCGTCGCCGTAAAAACGGCGTTTGTTTGCAGGTGAGCGAGCTCTGTGACTGGCCCATTGACTGCTGTATGGACATATCCAGCCGCCTGTAAGGGGACTGGGTAATGTTTGAGCTTTTGAGAGAGAGCACTCTCTCTTCTCATTCTTGTGGCTAGGACAGCTTTCGAGGCTCAGGGTTCAGCACAATCTTGGGCCGAGGACCCCGTCGCACAAAAAAACTTCTCAATTACGTAACGCGAGTAAATGTAATTCGTTACTTTCCACCTCTGCCGTCTTCTGTTCCTCTTTTAGATAAAAAGCCAAGTATAACTCATTCATTGTATCGGCAAAAAAAAACAAAAAAAACAAACAAAAAAACCCTTCAAGGCCTGGAGATGCTTTTTTTCAAAGTTAAACTTCTTTCAACTTGGGCGGTGTGTTTTTAGAATGCCGTGTCATGAGCAAGCGCAGCAAAAGACCCTAGACACGACAGTTAAAGGGTTAAAGTGTGTATACAAAAACATCCCCCTATCAAAAAACTTCATCCCTGCCTGATTAGATTTTGTAAACATGGAATAGTTAACTTGATTTCACTGCTGACCACAAATGGTCGTTTTGTTGCAGAGAGGAAGACCTGAATGTAATGATGGCCAAAACCTGGCTATAATTTGGGAAGTGTTTTGACATTGGGGAAAAAAGTATGCTTTGTTTTATGAAGTTACATTAACATTGTTCTTACAACGCTTCTGCTGCTGTATTTTGAGATAATCAGGAAAGCACAAATCTCTTGTTCAACGTGAATTATGGTAGCATATTTAACTCAATCAGTTATTTTAAACCCTTGTCCGCAGCTCTATTGGACTTGCCATGTTTTTGTTGGCATTGTCTTTGTGTGCATGTGCACGCATGAAGTATCCTGGTCTTTTTAACGCACTCAGGCCTCGCTGTTCAGATAGCCTTTTAATAGCAATGACGTGAGCCCGTGAAGGAACCTGACCTCTCATAAAGCCACAAAGCCTGGGCTGTCAACTCATCCGGCTCCTTCACTCAAAACCAGACAAATACAGTATCCATCTCAACATCCAGATTTTCAACATCCTGTTTCTATACTGCCTCATTCATGTCATTATACATCAGTTAGAGAAAAGAAAATTGATTGACATTTACATGAGCCATGACTAATAAACTAATTTCTCATCCACCGCAGATACATGGAAACTGTGAGAGGAAAACGACAGTATTGAAGATGTAATTTTATTATTAAGAAAGAGGTCCCTGAATATAATAGCTCAGCACGTGGTGTCAGGTGTGACTATTGTAGAGAGTGGACAACGAAGGCGATATAAACATACTGTAATAGTCTTTATTCTAATTCACAAACTGGGTAATACTGGATAAATGAACTGCGGAAAGTCAGGGCTTATATACTGCGAGAACGTAATCACAAGAGAAACAGAACAGGTGCGTTGAATCAGGGATTATTGAAACTAATTAACAAACAGGGAAATTATCTATGAACTAAGGAAAACGGGAACACTGAAACTAAACAGAAACAGAGCATACATGTGACAGGTGGATTGCTTTTTTGCCATTTTGTTGTTTACAGGGAGACCATTTTCAAAAACATGCCCTTTGAAACCCGTTTTCAAAAGTTTGCGTTGTCAGGCACTTTGAAAACGCCATTGCCGGCCAAAACGCATAAAAAGTTCTACATTTTTAGTTGAAAACGGTGTCATGTAAACAGCCCCTTAAACTCTGTGAATAAGGGGCTGTTTACATGACACCATTTTCATATAAAAAAAACTTTAAACTTTTATGCGTTTTGGCCGTTTATTTACACCGTTTTGGGTGCCTGAAAACGCAAACTTTTGAAAACGGGTTTCAAAGTGCAAGTTTTTGAAAATGGTCTCCGTGTAACAAAATAATCACAATTCTCTGAAGACGATGACATCATGCACATGAGTATTTCGAGTTCAGTCTAGTAGTGTTTCATCCCCATCTAATGGCCTGGCAGCAGAATACATCGTTTTTAGTAGTTTTCGCGGGTTCGTGTGAATGGGGATTGTTTTGACAATGGTGTAATTTTTACGCGGAAAACTCAAAGGAAAAACTTCTCAGTTTTAAGCATATCTTTGTCGTGCAAACGTACCCTGCCTCTGGTGATAATGCAGAAATATGGCCTTGCAGTGTCTATCAAATTATCCAAATCAGCTGAATTCTGTCACATTACTTTCTAAAGAAATTGTACACAACCAATTGAAAGAGGTATACGCAACAAAGAGTTGCTGAATATTTTAAACCACACCATTTAACACATTTGCCTGATATGATAATATTCATACATGCATGTGTGTGTTTAGATGTCAGTGTTCAGATCAGATGTCATGTCAACATCATCATTTATCACAGGCTTCACAATTCATTATATCAAAATGTAACTGTTTCATTTTTTTTTTTAAAGTCTTGTATAAAAAAAAAAAAGTCTAGTCCACATTATTATGATCTTTTTTGACGAGTCCTGTTTGGAGCACTAAATTACATTCATACAGAGAGTGACAACTGCATTCTACAACCAAAGTGACTGCCTGATATTTACAGGAGTAAGAACCAAATTATATGAGCGAGTTTGGTTAATATGTACCATATGAACTGAACCACAATCGGTTTTACATATGAAAGTAGGAGTGAAAGGCTTGAAATACTGAATGCCTCAAATGCTGAATAGTTTAGAATAAAGACAGAACACTAAGTCCTGATATTTGCTATCATAATCAGTCACTTCTTTAAAAAGATTCTGACATGCCACACTGCATCTTTAGTCTGCTCTTCCTTTCTTTCATTCATTCATTCATTCATTCACTGGAAGGTAAAGGCATGTATGTGTGGAGTTCTGTCCCTCATGCTGACCGGGCAGCCATCCAAGGAAACCCCAGGAACTCTCCCGTTAATCTTTAATTCTGCTTTAATATACCGAGTGCTGCTAAAAAAAAATCAACATCCTCTTCTGGCTTCCACTGGAACAACTAAGGTCACCTTGAGCAAAAGTCACCTTTCCAAATGCATAGTTTGAGAAGAATTGCTAATTTTGAACCTTAAAAAAGCAGTTGTGGTGCTTTGGATTGGTTCTTTTGAGAGGTTAACTCATAAATCACCTTGTATACCTGTAAACGTTAATGTTTTTCAACAACGCCAAGATATTTAAATCACTGAAAAACCCTGAGTTTAATGTCAGGAACAAATCTAAATGTGGATTGGAACTGTTTGTTACAAGAGCTACCTGGATGTGTTTCAGAGGTCTAATCCAGAGTTCAATCTTGTAGTCACAAGTTACGAAAAGAAAAGAAACTGTAGTCCTATTCCACCTCACTTAAACCAAATTAAGAACACATCTTTTTAATGGAAAATCCACGTCTGTGAGTTATTAATGTCAGAACATGAACCACAATAGTGCACAAAGCAGTTTGTGTATAGAAATCATTCAGTAATATAGCATAATGTATATCATTATGTAGGAATTAGGGGGAGATAAACATTCTTTACAATTACTTGTTTCTCAACATAAACAAAACTGTCTCAACTTCAGTGCATTGTCATGAGTTTGGCGGTTATGAATGGAGTTGATTCATGACAGGCCAGCGCACACTGCTTATAAGCGTATAATTACAATAATATGGTGTGCCTTTTTTATATGCAGAAAATCTCCAAAACATAGTCAAAAGTTATTATGAGTCTAAGTGGTTCAGTGAACATGAATTGGTTTCTCAGACATGAGCCCATGTATTTGGGATCCAGCGAGTCTCTGTTTCTATCTTTGTGAGTTCGTCTCTCAGCTCTGTGAATGCCATGGCCAGATCGTCATTGATGATCACTTTCTCAAACAAGTGGAGGTATTTATTCTCCATGGCTTGGGCACTGGAAATCATGTCTTGAAAGTCCTCCTCCTGTAAATAGTGAATAAAATGGCCATGCATGAGTATAATATTACTGTATTTTTCAATATAACAGTTAGTTCCATTCCTCAAATTTGATTGAGCTACACTCTAAAAGGCCTGATATTTATGTGGTGCATGCATGTCGGAATTATCGTAATTATGAGATGACAAATCAGAGCTCGGAATTTCATAATTATGGTAATTCCAAAATGGCTTGAATGCACTATTAGTATACTTGTTTGTATCACAAACTTGTTTGTATCACTCAGCATAAATGGATGGGATGAATAGGATTTTAAGAATTATCTTAATTTTAATGGGAATATTATTTAAATGATTTGCTATGCTATGCATAATTATGCTATGATAAAAACCTATTATTTTGCTAACGGTAGTTCCTTACCCTATTTGGTGAAAAACGATAGCTCTAATGCCAGTTTCAGACTAAACAATATTTTTATCTGTTACGATAGTCAGTGTTTCAGATTATGCGATCTTGACTCCTAAATTCTTGTTGTGTTGTGGACGAGAAACACGTCAGACTATGCGTTACTTCCTGACCAATCATCGCTTGCCGTCTTTAATGACATGCGTGATGTCATCGAGCAGGCGGAAACAACGACTGACTTTCGGAAACAAGAGCATTCACAAACAATGGCTACCAAAGCAGTGTGTTTTGTACTGGCTGTCTTGTTGTCAGGAAAACCCCCCAAAAAGAAAGAATTCCTCCTAGTAGCAGCACCAATACCATCGTCTCTCTTTTGTCCATGTTTGAAAGCTTCTGTGCTCCTATTGGTTAACGTCACAGATGTGATGGAACTAGGGTTGCCAACCGTTCCGTATAATAAGGAATCGTCCCGTATTTGACACATAAAAGTCTTGTTCCGCATTGAACTAATACGGAACACACTTTGTTCCGTATTTTTGAGAATCAATTCAGTGCAAATCCATGACAGACATATAGCTTCTAATATATGTCAGACAGACTATGAACGAAGACATTGGTAGGCTATGATAAGAAAAAAAAAAAACCCCGACGGTGCGGTAGATACTAATTTCACCCCCTGTTTATCTATGGTCAGCCGCGTAGCGTTTTTAACATCTTGGAACATCATCAGAGAATGCCCTTTTTAGTCATCGTTAGTCATTGTGAGTCACGTATCGTAGCAACGATGACGACAAGTGACAACAGCGGGAAATGTAAAAATGACTACCTCCGAGCAGCCGGCGAAAAGAAAGTTAACTATAATGGAAGCATAATTATATAAAGATATTTGCACTACACTTCCTTAAAATGTTGTCTAATTAAATTAAAAATATTATTTTTTGCACTGGAAAGAACATTCTAGAAGTCTAATTCTATTGAATAAGTTCGCACAAGGCTAACGTTACAGAAAACTGTTGTGTTTATTTTTCTTCAAATGCAGTCTAAGCCGATGAGTTTTGAATGTTATATGTTGTATTTGTTTAAGTAAAAAATAAAACGTATTATAAACTAAACAAATCCATGGTTCATTGTTGGCAAAATGATCATGATAGCCTTTATATATCTATGTGGTTCAGTCTTGTATATTGATTAGGCCTACTTTGCTATTCTATAAATATATAGGCCTAATAAGTTGTACTATAATATGCTATAATGTATGATAGCACACAATATTCACCAGAAGTCATCATTTCAGGGGTTATTTTTCAAAATTTTCTTCCGTAGGGGCAGAAACATGCTAATCTTTCTGTCAGGACATCGTAAAGCGTCACAGATTTGGCATTGGTTGTCGTTCACTATGACACATTATATGAGATAAAACGATCGATTCTTGTGTCCCGACGGCCGTTGTCATTTTACGAATCACTACGACACCCTATGTAAAATGGATTGTGCCAAAATTGGCCTAATATCATGTAGTCATGTAGCATTTCATGTCATTTCACAGTAAAATACTGTTCGTTTTTGGGCATGAACAACAAATCATTTTATGATTTACAGTTAAAAAACGTAAATTGAAATTCCCAGAAATGGATCATGAGGTGTGACTTTACTTTTTTATGGTTTTTCATTGAAATAAAATTTTCATCTTAGTTTTTTCTTTTCAGTTATTTACATGTTACAGCTTATGTTGTGAATTTAACGTTTGTTACATTATTTTAATTCATATCATACTGTATGTTAAATGTCAATGAAATTTTACTGTAAGTTTAAGGTCAGTTGTAAAACTTAAAATGCTGCTACCATAGTTTTTATGGTAAAGATCTGGCAACCACGACTTTACTTTACTGTAAATTTCACAGATTTAAAAAAAAAAAAATGACACAGTGTACAACCCAATATTCAATACGCCCTTAACCGAATCAATAGAAAGCACATCATCTGATCAACATAGGGATCAACATGGCAGAATAATACAAATATAATGCTAATGGTTTTTATATCACCAACATGAGTGACATTTGCAGAATGTATGCCAGAAGGGTTAGATTCCACGGGCTACAGATGGTACATTTACGTGAGATGCCATGCTTTTGAGTGTTTTCCTTGTTTCGGTCAGCCTAGTGAAAGGAATTCCTTAAGTTTAAGCTTTAATTTATGTTCTCTTACGTATATAGTCATCTTGAAGCATTTAGAAAAATAGCCATGACAGTGAAGTTACTCATACAGTTCAGTGTATTTAAGTGTTCCTGTTAAATTCATTCAGGTCAATGGTCAGTATGAGAAATGTTCTTCCTCAGCTATGACATTGTCCACTATTTTTAACAGTGAAAATACATTTTTACACATAACCCAAAGCTCCAGATGGTCCAAAAGAACACTTCTTGTCTATAAATGTCTTTCCGTACCTCAAAAGGTATTTCACTTTGTGGTTTATGAATTATAAAAATGATATGACATTATGCGTCAGACTGAACTGGCTTGGATTGGAGTAAGAAAAGTAAAGAAGGCAGTAACGACGAATTATTCCACTAAATCATAAAATCAAGTGATGTCCAAATGTGTCTTGTTAAGGTCAGTGCTCAGTGCAGTCATGCAGGACACGTGTGTCCTTGGTTAATATGGAAAGATGAGGAACACATTTGCACCCAGGAGCTTGGTAGTTTGTAAAACAACATCCAGGTGTGAGAGAGATGACCCAAGTCTTTTATAAGACCCTGGGGTAGACTTAGGTGCTCACGCTCACAGCATGACACAGATGGGTCTCAGTGGGGTTACCAGCAAACCTTCTGCCCCAAGCCTGAAAGACCCTCAGACCTTTGGGAGCGTAAGAAGACAAACCTGTGTGTGCTCATTGGGCACACCTGCAGCCCACCCTGGAGAGGTTTTTAAAAGAGAGAGGTGCATTAAATGCCAGAGAAGCTGATGTACGGTCGAGACGATGGGTCAGGTCAGACCTTGTCCATCTCAGCTGTGTACTGAACTGCTGTAGGAAGGTCATGCATTGAGAATTCGCCCATTCCATTTTTGATCCCACATTGATTCCACATTATATTAAGTAAGAAATAATTGACGACAGGCCGTTGAATTATTAAAAAAATAATGCACACCCGAGGTGGTAATGCGGTCACGACGCGAAGTGGAGTGGGCGTTACACCGGGTGTGCATTATTTTTCTAATAATTCAACGGCCCGGAGTCAATTATTCCGCTTATACTACAGTTACCACACCTCGAAACATTGTTCAGATGATGTATTTCAAGACGTTTGTCAAGTTTTTGTCATTAAAACGTTCTTGTATGTAGGATCTAATCCCATGCCTCCGTTGCTAATTCCAACTAGTAGGAACGGAGGTTTGAGCCACTGATATCAGACTAATGCTGGGGACAAACTTAAGATTTGCTGAAACATTCTAAGACTGACTGTTTCTATCGACTGTAGCAGGTCTTAAACACCGACTGTGAACACAGACTGAACACGCTGAACATGCGTTTGGGCATGATCAGTCATAAGTATCCAATTATATTCATAACTGGCCTTAGAGTTAGTGTGTCCCCGGCTTTATGCAGTTAATAATGCAGTTATTAGAGAGAGAGAGAGAGAGAGAGAGATAGAGATGTTGCAATAATGAGATGAGAAAGCATGTGCGTCAATTTTATCATTTATTTATTAATTCAATTCGTTTTAATTAATTCGTTCATTCTTTTTTTCTATTATTGACAGTAGACTAGCCTAATGAATGAAACACAAAGCCCTTTTCAATAAATATTTATTTGTTATATTTTCTGCAATAATTACGAAAACCCATGCAGCAGGACTATCAATTTATTGATATATTCAGTTTAATATTCTATTGATTATAGATATGAATTGTTATGAATTGTATCCTATTTTCTGTTATTACAGTAAACTACGCGAAGTGATATGGAACTGTAATGCGGTCAAGACCTGCCTGGAACTACTTTAGCCATGCGTTTCCCTGAAAATAATTGCACACCTTAGAACGTCCGTCAACCAATCAGATTCAAGCATTCAACGGCCCTGTAGTATAAGTAAGGAATAATGCCGGGCCATTGAATTATTCGAAAAATAATGCACACCTGAGATGGTAATGCAGCCACAACGCGAAGCCGTTTTTAAAGTATATTCAAGTAACAGTATTTTTATTTCTTAGATGCAAAACTTTTTAAATGAGGATAAACATAATCAGACAACACAGAAGTTCCAACACAATCTCATGAAAGTGCGTATCTATACCACGAATGTTATTTCTCATGTCATTTATACGCAAAAAATGTTTTTTGCGTGCATATGCTATGCACTGAAAATCCCTTGGTTAGGATTAGGGGTGGGAGTGCGTGCGTATTACACGCCATAAAGTGTGTATCATATGCATGCGAAAACTGCATATCATATGCACGCAAAACTATTTTTGCTGTATAAATGGCACGAGAAATAACATTCTTTGTATAGATATGCACTTTCATGTGATCGGGCTGGAAGTTCTGTAAAACAACCATAATAAACAAACACATAGAGACAAGAAACTACAATCATTATATCTCTTACCGTTAAGATCTTTGTGACTGTTTGCTCATTCTGAATTGCCAGAACCTTTGCTTTTCTTCGGCTCAGTCTTAAGCGCTCTATTGGTGGAGGCTTCACAAATACAACATAGGGTTTAAACTCAGAGGAATATAAGGCTGCTATGGTCTGTTAGAGAATGGAGAAGAAAAAAAAAAAAAACAGTGAACAAATGACAGTGAGCTAAATGGCAACATATGAGACCTATTCTTCAAAATAATACAGATCATTGCCTGGTATGAATGTCTCCATGTTATATTGTAACTTTCATTTCAAACCAATTTTCTATGGTATGAAAAGCTAGACACAGCATCACCCATGCATTCTATGTGCTCACATAGTAGGTTTGTTAATACAGTGAGAATGTTTCTATAAATGTTACAAGCTGATGAAAAATAATCAGACCACAGGAAATGTACCAACTGGAGTAGAGCTGACAGAAGCTCCCCGTCCAAAATGACATAATTCCTGCCCTTGAGTCCGTGTTCCAAAGTCAACAAATATGACATGTAATATAGGACTCCCTGGCTCTAGCTCACTCTGTTTATCCCTGTTTCTCTCTTTTCCTCTTTCGCTGGAGAGAGGCATAAATTGTGGTATTTGTATCATATACTGCATGTGTGGTTCTTTAATAATATGAAATAAAAACAATTTAAAAATATGTTCTGAAAGGGGCCGCTGTTGTCGAAGACCCACGTGCGCAGATCCTTGATCTAGCGCTTCTTGACACTCACACACCCTGCCATTCATGAATGATCTTTGACTCACGTGTGGTTCCACATCCAACAGGCACACCTTGCTCTCCGCTATGACCCTGCGCACCGAATCCAGACTCGTACCATAGTAGTTCCCTTTATGTTCACCATACTCCAAAAATCTAGGTGAAAAATTTTAGAGAGCATGAAATATGGGGAATATAGACATTTTTATAAGCTTTAATAATTTAAACTCTTTTACATGACTGTTTTGAATAACATGCTATGAAAATATCTGATAAATAATAAGATGACCATAAATCATTAGAAAATAAATGACAATTTGGAGCATGCAAACATAAATCTCCAGGTGATGTTTTCCAGTTTGCTGTTACACACTATTGGCATGTTTCTTTCCTTAATTTCAAAAAGCATTCGCCAACAGTGCAATATCATCCATTTGCTGCACGTACAGTATATGTGTTGTTTGAAAGCGCTAAATACTTGGGCACCATTAGTGTTTGTAGTAAAAGGTGGATTAGTGGTACATGTCCTAAACTGTCATATGGCTGATACATTGTGATTTAGTATTAAAGAAAATAATGCTATATAAAATGCTATGTCTCTTGTCACAGAAACATCATCACACTCATTCAGAGTAAATTGTAACATATTTCAGCAGATCATCCTTCCAGATTTTTCGGCACAGTATGTGTTATGTATGTTACACAAATGTAAATAAAAGCAACCAACTTTTGAGGGATGGTCTTCAAAGAATGAACTAAAATTAAAATACAATGGTTTCAATAAGTGTGTCATATTTGCATAGGAAATAAGACAGTAAATAATTTTGTGCCTCCTCTGTCATGTTACTTTTCGAAAGTCAGCTGTGCTTTTAATCCTATAAAGTGAATTAGAATTGGAGAGAATTCACTAAGAATGAATTATGCCTACTGATAGCACCATTTATTTGTACATGCTGCTAGTTGTTTCACTCCTGAATCACTAAAGGAATTATGTAAATCAAGTAACAACACAAATTCCGCATCTTGCAGACCATGGTGCTCAGTTGTAGAGGACGTAGCAGAATCTAGATACCACAATCCAGCATACTTTACTTTTCATAAAATTCCATTTACCATCTGCTTTTCATAGGTGCTAATAGGGACTGTATTGTTAATTGCGCCAAATGTGAAAAATCTATAATGAAACTAATAGAACAAAAGGAGGCATGTTTATATATAATGATTTGATTTAAAGACGCATGCAGAGGAAAGACGCAACTGTTTGGTGAATTCAACCCAAAACTTTTCTGATTCTTTTAATTGCTTGCCGGAAAACTTAAAGACTTTCCGGAATGCTGTTCCGTAATTAACAAATAATTACACAATAACAAATGTATAACACAATATTAACATTCTAGTAGCTACAATTAACTAACAAGAAATTCTAATTATTAAATTAGTAAGTAATAGCACTCAGTTAAATTAGATAATTTACTATAAGCTAATCAATAATAACTAATTTTAGAATACAACTAACGTAACGTTCAGAGGGATGATGGAAAATTATCCATAGGAGTAAGGTCCCGAAAACTGCATTTAAAAATCAAAATTTAACTCTTTCCCCTTCAAGATTTACCTTAAAAAAATCTAGCTTTATTCTTTCTTATTGTTATTCTATATTTCTGAGCAGTTTGTAAAATATTTGAACAGTAAAAAGATGATCAAAACATAGATCAAGTAGATCGAGTCCATCAACACCCTCAAAGCTTGCACAGTCGTATAAATCTAGGTGCATTTGACATTTTTCTCGGTAAGGTTATAAGGCAGTTTTGATTTGTATGTGTCACGGTTCATAAATTCATTGTTTCTTTCTCGCCTTGTGTTTATGTTGTTGTTTAGTGGGCGTGTCCGAGTGTCATTGTCTGATCAGTATTAGCTGATTGCTATCACTTCACCAGCTGCTGTTAATCTCCTCACCCTTTAAATACTCACTGTTGCCTTATCCCCTTTATCAGATCGTTGTTTAATGTCTTCCGTGTTGGTGTTCCAGTCTCGTGCTTCTGTGTTCCTGCCTTGTGTTCTTGGCACGGGTCACGGGGCGCGCTGTCCAGTCCCTGGTGGCGCAGGTGTCCGAGCTCACCCAGCAAATCCAACTCCTGCGAGCTCCCACTGCGCCACCCACACCGGCCGTTCCCCCCACACCACCAGAGGACCTCCCCAGTCGGAGCCCTGCCTACCAGTTCCTGAGCCATATTCCGGTGAGCCAACCTTCTGTAGAGCATTCCTAACCAGATGCCCAATGCATTTCTCCCTTCAACCCAGGACTTTCAGTACGGAGCGAGCCAAGGTCGCATTTGTTCTAACATTGCTGACTGGGAGAGCGGCGCTATGGGGAACGGCGGTGTGGGAGAATCAAGACCCATGCTGCGCCTCGTTCCAGACACTCTCCACCGAGATGAGACAGGTCTTCGATCGTGCCGTGGCCGGGAGGGATCTTCGTCAGGGGGAGAGATCTGTCTCTGAGTTTTCAATTTAGTTCAGGACCCTAGTGGCAGAGTGTCGATGGAACGAGGAGGCGCAGTGGGACATGTTCCTGCATGGGTTGGCTGACCGCGTCCAGAACGAGATCTACGCCCTGGACCTCCCAACATAACTCAACTGGCTCTGAGGGTGGATGCCCGACTATCGCGAGTCGAGCGACGGGTCACATCCACCCGCACTCCAGGAGGAGCCGAGGGGCCACGGTTCAGAGGCAGGGACGTGGTCAGCCCCGTCTACGATCACGAACCCATGCAGGTAGGTGGAGCTCGGCTTTCCCGGGAGGAGAGGGAGAGGCGGAGATCCCAGGGCCTCTGCCTCTATTGCGGAGGCGCTGGCGATTACGCTTACAACTGCCGGGTAAAAGGCCAAGCCCGATAGTAAGAATGAGGCTACTATCGGGTGGGATCTCCACCGAGAAGACCTCATCTACAGCTACGCTACTCCCGGTAAGACTAAGATGGTTTATCCACAACCACGACTGCAAAGCACTTCTGGATTCTGGGGCCGAAGGTAATTTTATGGACTACACATTTGCGCACAAGTTTCAGATCCCTCTAAGACCCCTCACACACAAGATTGCTGTTCACGCTCTCAATGGTCAAGAACTCCCCACCATCTCATTCACCACTGAAGACATCACTCTTATCACATCAGGCAACCACTCCGAAACTATTTTTTTTACATACTGGATTCACCACTCGCACCCATCGTCCTCGGACATCCCTGGCTCATCCTTCACAACCCTCGAGTAGACTGGCATCAAAGATCTGTTTTGGAGTGGAGCAAGGAATGTCATAAGTCTTGTCTTGTGTCTGCTTGTCCATCTGTGTCTGTATCTGTGTTTCAGGAGGAAGCAGTGGATTTGTCTAACGTGCCCTCTTCCTCCGCATCATCCCTATGACTGTGCTATAGATTTACTGCCAGGTAAGTCTCCGCCTAAGGGCAAGTTATATTCACTTTTTGTCCCAGAGAGGGAGGCTATGGAGAAATATATTTCTGATTCTCTAGCAACCAAGTTCATCCGTCCTTCCTCTTCTCCAGCAGGGGCTGGGTTCTTTTTTGTGGGAAAGAAGGACGGTTCTCTGCGACCTTGTATTGATTACCGGGGGCTGAACAGCATCACGGTAAAGAATACTTATCCTTTGCCATTGATGTCTTCAGCCTTCGAGAGGTTGCAGGGAGCGTCCATCTTCACAAAACTGGATTTACGTAATGCCTATCATTTGGTTCGCATTAGGGAGGGGGATGAGTGGAAGACTGCTTTTAACACCCCCAGGGGGCACTTTGAATATTTGGTCATGCCGTTTGGGCTGTCCAACTCCCCATCGGTCTTCCAGGCCCTCGTCAATGACGTGCTGCGAGATATTATAGATCAGTTCATATATGTCTACCTGGATGACATATTGATTTTTTCTTCTTCTCTCCAGGAACATGTGCAGCACGTCCGACGAGTGCTTCAGAGGTTGCTAGAGAATGGGCTTTTTGTCAAGGCGGAGAAATGCGCTTTTCATGCACAGTCTGTTCCTTTCCTAGGGTACATCATTTCATCTGAAGGAGTGCGTATGGACCCTGAGAAGGTTAAGTCTATGGTGGAGTACGCCCACAACGCGTTACCAGTGTCGTCCACGGGTCTATCTCCGTTTGAGTGCAGTTTAGGTTACCAGCCACCAATTTTTCCCAGTCTGGAATCCGAGGTCGCGGTCCCCTCCGCTCACGCCTTCGTCCAGAGGTGTCACCGCACTTGGACTAGAGCCCGTGAGACTCTACTCCAGGTGGGGGCGCGCACCAAGGCTAAAGCCGATCGCCACCGGTCGAAGCCTCCCGTATAGCCTCGTTGGTCAAAAAGTGTGGCTTTCAACAAGGAACATTCCTCTCCGCTCCGTTTCTAATAAACTTGCTCCCAAATTCATTGGCCCGTTCACTGTCACCAAGATCATTAGTACGGTGGCAGTCCGCTTCAACTTGCCTCCAGCATACAGGAGGATTCATCCCGTCTTTCACGTTTCTAAAGTTAAGCCCGTGTTTCATTCTTGCATTAATCCAAAATTATCCACAGTTGTAAGATGACTGATAAAATGTACTATTTATTAACAGTTTCCCCAGCTTGTCTGCTATTACCAATGGTTAAAAGTGGTGAAATGTTAAGGTAGTAGTTAAAATATTAATTTGCCGGCATTAGTTATTGATTAGCTTCACATTAATTATAGAACTGTACTTAGTTTCTTCATTTTTTGGGAGGTATGAAAAAGACTGTCTGATTAGCAGGGCCGTAGCTAGGAAAAGGTGGGGTCCCACTCGTATGTAATCGCTGGGGTCCCTCTGAAAGCCAGGGGCCCCAAGAATCTTCACCACCTTTCTCCAGTATTCTAAAGTGTTACTCATTTGCCTAGTAGATGGTTTCTACTGAAGTAGAGGTTCCTACTGCTTGAGTTCTGGTAGTAACTTTGGGCTTTAGCCTTTGGCCTCAAGGCATTTGTATGATAATCAAAGATGATGGTAATTCAGAGGAGTGATGTAAAAAGCAGTCCGCTTCTCCTCTCTCTAGTGCGCCTCTCTGGAAAGTTGGGCTGTCTACTCTCTGTCATTCCTGTCTCACTTGCTTCTTTCCCTATGTCCAACTAACAAGACAAAAAGTCATTTCAAGCCACAGAAGGCTCTTAAAATATCCCCCTACTTTAATATAATGTGACACTGTTCACGGACACATGCTTTTGAGATTTCCTCTCGTTTTTGAGTGAAAATTGGAGCAAGAGTATTTCCTGTCAATGGTTGTGATCTGCGTTTTAAGCATTAACAAGGATTAAATGTGTGATTTAAATTCCAGGAGCATCTTTAAAGACAGGAATAATGCAGTTGGCTTCATATAAATTCACAATTTAAAGTCATTTTCAAATCATTTTTTAGATAAAAACAACCAGGTAAAGTGGTAGATTACTAGAAGTGTTATTTGATTTTAAAATCTTTTATTTCAGACTATAATCTTCCATAATTGCCCACTAGACAAAATAGGTTTAGCAAAGAAAAACAACACAACCCAAAACTAGCTTCTAGAATAAACTACAACACGGGCTGGGTACCATTCATGAGTGTTTAGCTTACTTGTGGTTGAGGATATCTTTTTCAAAAGTGTGTTTGGAGACAAAATGGTACTCCACCCCTTCTCTCTCTTGCTTTTTCTGCTCCCGAGTGGTATCTGTTGAAATTTAAAAAGTCTGGAAATAATCAAGTGTCTTAATGCAATCCAAATCAAATTAAACCAAACCAGCTGATAAACAGGAACTTCAGACTCATTTTCACATCCCAGAAACCCTGATATGCATGTAAAAATAAAAGTAATGTTGAAACTAACATTTGATTTTTCCTTAAAAAAATTTTTGTAATAGCTTTCTCTGACCTCAAAACTACTTGTCAGATATCTTTATTGGTTTATCCATCTGGTTTACCGCAAAGTAAAACAAATGTGACTGGTATCCATTCTAGTAACATTATTTAAGGTCCATTTGATCCCAAAAAAGCATAGCATGTGTAGTTGATTGCATTTGTTCATATTTTATATATGGTGTGCCTGAGACCCCAAGCATAAGTAATATAATATTTTTCATAATGGACGATTAAAGTATCTTATCAAGTAAATCTCATGAAATTAGGAAAAGACATCATCATGCTGATACTTCAAAGTCAATTCAATTGTTGAGCTCTTAAAATTGCTTTGGGGTCTCTGAGACTCCAAACAGAAAATGAGTGTTAAAATATAGTTTACATGTATACTTGTGTAACGAACGTAGGCCAGTAAGAGCTGTGCGTGTAAACCGCACTCCCCTTGCAACAAAGAGGCACGGTAGCGACTGACACTAGAGGCTGTGGTCTCAAGCACCCTTGTTAGCGTGCCCACTTCCCACACCGGAGACCCCGGTTCAAAACCTGTAGAACCGATCACACTTGCACATTTTTACGTTTATTTTTAGAGAGATCATTGACATTATAAAGAAATCATGGTGGAGACCTTTGTGAAAAAGAAGTCCACTTTAGCATATGTTTAAAAAGAGTACTTGTTATGGAAATAATATAAAATAATATACTTCAGTGTGAACTGTATGTAATGTTTTTGACACTTAATTGCACATTATTTATAATTAAATGAGAATGTTTTATAATGTTCATATTTATACTAAATGCAATTTGTTTGACCCACTTCAGTAGGACTTAAGGACAACTTTATATGTAATTTTATAATTAGTTCTATTGTCTTTAAAATATGGTTAAAGTGTACTGTAAAATGTACTGACATATTGACTGTTTTAATGGTATACTAAATTATACATTAATGTCATGTCTATTGAAACTTGTATATTGAAAAACATATATATAACATATATTTGTAATTCCATAATTGCAGTTGCAATTAACTGCATTTAAAATAAAGTAATTAAATGTTAATAACACACTTACGGTTTGAAATTATAATCAAGTACTTTACATGTGTTTTAGTATGTTAATCAACACAGAAAATAAGTAAAAGATTATTAAAACAACGATTTTACAATTTATTTTAAAGTATAGACTTTTATTTCACATTATTTCAAAGTGCACTTTTCAGTTGTTTTTAATTTTGTTAAGAAACAGAGATGAATGTGTACTCTCTTTAAGTACACGTAAGTGGCCTTTTATTTCATTAATATTATATTATCGGCAAGTATAGTTTTTAGACAAAACATTTACACTTTTAAGTTTTGAAGTACACAGCAAGTGCACATTTAGTACAATTAAGCGCACTTCTTTTTCACAAGGGAGGCAGAACTGTCTCTGGTAGCATGTGTCCAAAACTGAGCAGGGGTTAGGTAGTAAGACCCTTATTAAAGTAGACTGAGTCACACAGAAAATATGCTCAAAGGTGAGCTTAACAAGGCCTGAGGAGCTCATCACACACCCTAACTCTAATTGTCCATGCGTTCTGTGCATATTCCAAAATAAACAATAAACTTTTACTGCCACTGGGGGGGCAAGAAGTCGGGCAGTGTGATTTGTGTATGTGCAAATCAAACAACAATTTTCTGTTTATGAAGCCCATCAACAAAACACTGTTCCCAGTCATGAAAAAGCGAATACAAGCCCATTTCAGTGAGTCAGCTTTGAAGTACACCAGGGGTGTCAAACTCAGTTCCTGGAGGGCCACAACCCTGCAGAGTTTAGCTTCAACCCTAATTAAACACACCTGATCCAGCTAATCAAGGTCTTCAGGATTACTAGAAACTTCCAGGCAGGTGTTTTTGGAGCTGGTTGGAGATAAACTCTGCAGGACAGTGGCCCTCCAGGAACTGAGTTTGACACCCCTGAAGTACACGCTTCATTTGCAGATTTAGGGGCCAGCAGGAGTCTGTTAAAACCTTTTATTCCTCTGAACTAGTGATCACAGCTGTTGTGGTTGTCATTAGCTGTGACGGTTCATATCGATCCTAAATCACTGCCACCATCTTGACGATCGATTTCGGCACTCACTACTCAAGTGTCATAAATCAAATAAATGTACGTGTCAGACAAAGTTAGACCCTAACCCTGTTTTGCTACAGTTCGGAAGCTTGGAGCACAGTCAGAAATGTGGAAAGCTGCTAGTTTGAGCTTCCAGCGGGGAGAAACAGGCATGACAAGCGCCAACCTTAGGCAGAAAGATGGCCTTTTTCCAGAATAAGGAGAAAAAAATCACACCGTTCCCTCGATCACTGCATAGACAGTCTAGCTCAGGGGTCACCAACCCTGCTCCTGGAGAGCTACTGTCCTGCAGATTTTAGCTCCAACCCCAATCACACCTGGACCAGCTAATCAAGCTGTTCAGGGTTACTTGATAATTACATGCATGTGTGTTGGAACAGGGTTGGAACTGAAGTCTGCAGGACAGTAGCTCTCCAGGAGCAGGGTTGGTGATCCCTGGTCTAGCTATTAGTGGCTGTGATTATCCTGTTCTTTCATCGCTCTATTGCCCCCTGTCCACATCGCTGTTGGACACCCAGAGAGGCAGTGAAAAACTGGTTCTGTTCTCATCTCCACTCTGGCAGTCTAACACAGCTTTAGGCCTCAGTGTGGAACTTTTTGATGGTCTGCCTACAGATTATTCATGAACATTTACAAAAGTGTGGAATCAAGGCAATAGTTTTGCTTTTAAGAAACAGGGCTGTTCTTGATTCTTCTTTGTCTATTTGCTTGCTTGGAGGCAGCATTATATGTGCCATTCAGTGTACCTTTATCAATTTTACTTGTAAATGAACGATTTACCTACTAAACATTTGATGAATTCATTTAAGTACCTGCACCCGAGACTAGCTGGTGGTCTGATTTCGGTGGCAAAGGAACTGGTGCAATTTACATGAATGTAAACTTGGGTCCGCAATTGTTCAGGAAGTATAGTAACATGCACACGCACATGCACCTTACCTTGGATATAAGCAAGAATGAGCATGCAGTGTAATCTTGCATAGTTAGTGCAATCAGAGCAGCAACTGAATGTCTCACAATCAGCTGTCTCCTCAAAAGAGCTTGCAAGTAGCAGAAAGTCCAGGTACAATCACACTCAGAATCAAACCACAGCAAACATACCCAGTGTGAAAACTCCCTAAAGCAAAGTCAGTTCACTTGGCGGCCAACAGGTATGTAAACAAACGAGGGTCTTGCCTGAGGGTTCTTGCACACAAGTACTGTTTGGCAGCAGAATAAATGGTAATATCTTTTAAGGAAACCGCTGATTGTAAGCTATTCGTTTGCTGCTCTGACTGCACAACCTGAGCGTTCTTGGGACAGCTTTCACATTGCAAATTTTTCCATGATTCCATGCTCTATTTCGAACTAAACTGCCGGTGTGAAAGCCCCCTAAAAAGGTGGTCTGAGGTGCGGTTTATGTGAACGTAAACCTTAGATGAAGTACGATTTTGTCAAGTTGAGTTTGTGCTTACCCACTTTCATGACAATCGAGACTGACGCACTGCAGGCAGAGATAATTGCGTGTCTCATTTCTGCTCACCTCCAGCAGAAACTGTCTCCCATGTTCTTTCAAACCTTTGCAGTACACCTGGGGCGAATGGACGCCAATGCTGTTCTGTGTTGGTGCTTTGTAAACAAAACCAACATTTTACTCCAAAGTATAAAACTGAGGGGAGCAACAGTGGCCCTGTTCAAAATGACACATTTCATGTGCACTTATAGGGCCCTATTTTACTGATCTAAGCGCATGGTCTAAAGCGCACGGCGCAAGTGCACTTAGGGCGTCTCAGAATTCACTTTTGCTAGTTTAATGACAGGACAAATTGGTCGGCGCGCACGGCACATGGTCTAAAAGTGTTGTCCCTATTCTCTTAATGAGTAATGGGTGTGTTTTGGGCGTTACATACAAAAAAACAATCAAAGTGTAATTTCCCATTGCCTTTAAAAGCCAGTTGTGCTGGCGCCATGGCGGATTCACTATTTACATGGTGAAATTCACAAGCGGAATAACTGAATGCTTCTCCAGAGAGGAAACAGATCTGCTTGCGCGCTTTAACCTCCCACACGAGCAGATCCGTTTCCTCTCTGGAGAAGCGCTCAGTTTTTCCGCTTAAAAAAGTAGCAGTCTATTTCAGTTGCGTCAAACAATTCAGTTGCTATTTAAACAACGTGGTGCAGGACGTAAAATGATAACTGCGTCGGGCTAAAACTAGCAGAAGACACTTGCGTTGCGCCTGGCGCTGCATTGCGTCGGGTGTATGATAGGGCCCATAGTCTTGTAGTCTTTTGTGCCAATTGTCATTTTAGGTTTCAGAAGGATGCTCACGAGTGCCACCTTTGCGGTCGACATGCGCCCTCGATGCACCAGTCAAAGCGGTGTTATGTCACAGAAGTGCGGACTCGTAGGAAGACTGCAGGTGTTCAGGGTTCCAATTGGGACGGAGCCAGTATCTATTGTTCAGTCTTTCTCCAGGGGTTAACAGCTGCTACTTGATGAAACTGAGCTTACTAAAACTAATGTGTTTCCTATCAGCATTAAAATCTAACAACAATGACGTCATAAATGTGCTTCTTCAGTACAAATTAAGTTAAAAGCTGCAATTTTCAGGCTGGTCCAGCTAATGCACAAGCATGTTAAGAGTAAACAAGCAGGCTATGCATCTTTTAAAAAAGGCGATTTTATTTAGCCCTGTTTTTATTCCCTCTATATTATTCCTATTCATTTTTCAATGAGTGGTATATCTCATTCTCTCGATAATGTATCTGCTGTTGTTTAAGTACTTTAAATTATGAGTAGCTTATAGTTTGGCTGGTAACAGTTTTCCTAAAACTGAACTACTTAAAGCAGCTCTAAAGAGGTTTACACACAGGTCTTATTGGTTGTTTGAAAGAGATAAATACTATCAGGTTGATTTATTGCACAAATGTTATATGAACTCACATGGCACAGGTACACTGAAGTGTTCTGGGTCAGAGAGTAGAAGTCTTCTCTTTAACTCGTTCACACCAACCCCAACAGGCCCTGTTCAACACACATACACACACCAGCAGTTTGTCACTAACCAATTAATCAACAATGAGAAAGCAATAAAGCAGCAGTCAGCATTCACTGAATAATTCATTCAGTATGAACACAAGCTTATCTAAAACACCAGTATACATTTTCATCACACTTCAGCACTTATGATCCCTGTTCAAATATTTTCTCTTTTATCTTGCGCCCAATATAAAAGACTGCAGACTTGGCTGGTTGAGTGGTACATGAACAACTTCAGTGAAGTCCTTGTTTGTAGGCGGACATGTACTGTATTTAAATGGACTGTCTGGGCCATGAAGTGGCCCATTATTCCGACAGGCATCTGCTGTTTCCATCACTGGGACGCAAGTATGAGGATGATGGGGTAATGCTGTATTGATTTCAAGCTGTGGCTCCCGCTACTCGCACACATTCCAAAACACAGATCCAGTCTCGGCTCTGGCCTGAGCATCCCCAGAAGGTAAAGCCATATTACTGTAGTGAAAATGAAGAATCTGTCTGGTGCCCACTCAAGAGAGACTAAAAGCCAATGTCTGCCAACCGCAAACTGACAGGATGGTCCCTGCGGGTGCATCTCAAGAAATCAAAGTATGTATGCAATCACTACACTGGCTGCAATTGGCCTTCTCGATGTGATTCAGGAGTGAAATTCCTGCAATTCTGATAATGCATGAAATGCCAATTCCCTTCATGTTTGGCACAGTATTGCTTTTCACATCAAACGATTTTCACAGAGTAAGAGGAAAGAACAGAATCGTATTGAAGTTGAATATGAAAATATTAAACCATCTTGTTTGACCTCACTTAAGCTTTCTGCCTGCCCTCGTAGTCATCATCCACCAGTGCTCATCTTGCAAACAAACCTGTGGGTTGATGGTCTTCGAAATATTTGCAAGCTATGTCTGTGGTCAGTTGAACAAACACATTAAGGAAGATACAGTATATTTTCATTCCAGGATGTCTTTTAAGTTATAGTTCTATATGGCATTCCTAGGCAAGCAGCGATCATAGAGTTAGTCAAATTAGACGTTAACGTTCTGTATCCATGGCCAATATAAACTCATGAGAATGACATACATTACAAGTGAAACTAGTCATTTGTGCAACAACCTGCTCATTAGAGATGAGCAAACTGCTTTGGTGGGCTCAAACTATTGAGGACATCTTGTTTGTCTCATATGCAAATAAAAAAAATGACATATTAGAAAGTTCATGATAAAGAATCTAGTTTAGAAAAAAAAAAAGTTTACACACGCACAGGATTTTTTTTTAACAAATATCATGAATTATTAATTTATAAATATCAAAGTTTGTTGGGGGGAGTCACATCACATGTTATTTTACAACCTGAATTAACCTTGCTTTGTCACAAAATCAAATTATCTAATATTTTAAGAGATTTTATGACCTTGATGTCAAGGGTCAAGCGTCTGTTAGACAAAAGTTTTTAAAATAAAATAAAATAAATTAAATTAAAATATAGAATAATAAATAAAAATAAAATTTTATATTAATTTATTTATTATAAAAATATATATTTTTTTCATTATGATACTGTAATGTTGAGCCAGAGGCGTTTGGATCCATTTGCAGTAGTTTATTTACACATGGAATAAAGCAGAGAGAAACAGACATGAACAGAAACAGGCTCAGGTAAATGGGACAATCCGGTACTCGTAACGAAACACAGGCAAGGGTCAAGGCAGGCAGCAAAGGTTCACAGAGTCGAGAGTCCAGACAGAGATCTAAGGTTCAGATAATAACAGGAGAGGGGAATAACGCTTGGTAATGTCAGCAGAGCAAAACAAGACTTCGCAAAGCAACAATGAAAGGGACAGTCCAGATAAAGGGGAGATAATGATGAACAGGTGACGGTGATGAGGATGATCAGATAAACCAGGCAGGGATGGAGATTGATAATGAACAGAGGGAGAGATGGGAAGTGCAGTTCTAGAACTCCGGAGAGAGGAAGCGGATGCGACCAGAGGGAGGCGTAGCTGAGCGCTCCGTGACAGAGCCCCCCCCGCGCGAGCGGCTCCGGAAGCGAGGGCCTGGACGACGGGGTCCTCCACGGGGTCTTGGTGCGGGTCGATCTGGGTGGTCCCGATGGAAAGTGGAGAGTAACGAGTGATCTACAATATCCTGAGACCTAACCCAGGAGCGTTCTTCAGGACCGTATCCCTCCCAGTCAATGAGATACTGTAGTACCCCACCACGGCGTCTGGAATCCAGGACCTCTCGCACCCGGTACGCCTCTGTGCCACCGACCTCAATGGGGGGGGGGGGGGGGGCTGCACTGCACTCCTCCTGGACCTCCTCTCTCCTGGGAGTAGTAGCGGGTCTGAAAAGAGACATATGGAAAGTGGGTGAGATGCGGTAATGAGCAGGTAGTGCCAAACGAAAGGAGACTGGAGTGATCTGGCGGAGAATCTTGAATGGGCCGATGAATCGAGGAGAAAGTTTCTTGCAGGGAAGCTTAAGACGGAAATCCCTGGTGGAGAGCCACACCCACCCTGCACCTTCTACGATCTGCGTGCTGCTGATAGTGGCGGATAGCGTGCTGCAAGTGGATGTTGGCGGAGTCCCAGGTAGCATCGCTGCACCATAACCATGCGTCCACTGCAGGGAGATCAGATGGCTCTCCAGCCCACGGGAAGAGTGGGGGTTGAAAGCCTAGAACACATTGAAATGGGGTTAATCCTGTAGCTGGTTTTAACATAATTCTGGGCGTACTCAGCCCAGACCAAAAAGCGACTCCAGTTGTGTTGATTCTGGTGGCAATAGGTGCGCAGAAAACGGATGAGATCCTGGTTGAGCTGTTCCACCTGACCGTTGGCCTGAGGATGATATCCCGATGTAAGGCTTACGTAGATGTTTAGTTTGGTGCAGAGCTCTCTCCAGACTCCAGATGTAAACTGGGGACTGCGGTCTGAAACAATGTCATCTGGAAGTCCAAAGAGACGAAACACATGATTCAAAAGACCCTAAGCTGTCTGAAGGGCGGTAGGCAATCCAGCCATAGGAATACAGCGGCATGACTTAGAAAAACGATCAACTACTGAAAGGATGGTAGTGAATCCCTGGGACTGAGGCAGATCAGTAACGAAGTCCACGGCAATGTGGGACCAGGGGCGCTGAGGAACGGGCAGAGGTTGTAATAGACCAGCAGGCTTGAGATGAGAGGATTTGACGGTATTGCACATAACACATTGGAAGATGAAAGTAATGACGTCGGTTTGCAAAGTAGGCCACCAGAAATGGTTTGAGACGAGCTGAGTGGTAGCAGAGATACCAGGATGTCCAGCGCTGGGAGTGCAGTGAACCCATTGAAGGACACAATGGCGGAGCTTGAGTGGAACATAGAGGCGATCCGCAGGGGATTCTGGCGGAGCAGCGTGATCTTGTTGTGAAGCAGTGACCTCAGCTATTATATCCCATTGCACGGGTGCCACAATCAGCGTGGAAGGAAGAATAGACTCTGGTTTGGAGGGTTCATTGGGACTGTCGAACAGACGAGAGAGAGCGTCAGCCTTCCCGTTCTTTGACCCCGGTCTGTAAGTGATCTTGAAGTTAAATCTGGAAAAGAACAGAGACCAGCGAGCTTGACGTGCATTTAAACGCTTGGCGGATCTGATGTACTCCAGATTTCTGTGGTCTGTGAGGACAGTGAAAGGCTGACGCGCGCCCTCCAACCAATGCCTCCACTCTTCAAAAGCTGCCTTCATGGCCAGGAGTTCACGATCGTCCACATCATAATTACGTTCTGCTGAATTGAGCTAGTGAGAATGAAACGCACAGGGGAACATTTTGGCCGGGTTGCCATGGCGTTGTGAAAGAATCGCACCCACTCCTGTGAATCGCACCCACCTGAACCGTGTGCTGTGAACCGTCGTTAAGCGTGAGGGGTTGTGTGATGTACTGCACTCTCCCTGCCCATCCAGCGCTGAAACTGCCATGCGGGGGTCACAAGAGACGAGAGAAAGACGATGAGTTTTGGCAAAAGCAAGATCAACAAAACACCCTGCCGCTCCTGAGTCAATTAATGGTCTAGTTTTAACACTCTCTCCATTAGAATACAGGGAAATCTCCAAAATGAGTGAGTTAAGAGATGAAACATGAGGACTCACCGCAATAGAATCTGCAGATGTGGGTCTCCCAGGAGGTCTCACTGGACAGGAAGCTCGCAGATGACCAGGTTGAGCACAATACATGCATAGATTATTCAGCCTTCTCCTCTCACGCTCGGCAGTAGTGATATGTGTGAAGCCGATCTGCATAGGCTCGGGCTCTGTGCTGACAGAGGGATTAACCAAGAAGTTAGTTTTGTACGATGAGCGACGAGCCCGGATGAGATGGTCGAGACGAATGGCGAGATCCATGATCTGATTCAAAGTCTTTTTCATCATCGCGGCAGGCTAGCTCTCCCTGAAACTCAGAGATGAGACCCTTTCGGTACAAGAGCTTGAGAGGTTCCTTGCCGCTGTCCGTCTGTGCAGCGAGCGTCCGAAATGTGAGAGTGTAATCAGCCGCTGTGGAGCTTCCCTGGCGTAGAGAAAGAAGAAGTTCCCCCGGATCCTTTCCATCTGCCGGGTGTTCAAACACCTCTCTGAAGTGAGTAACAAACATATCATAAGTGAAAGTAGAAAGCTGACCTCCTGACCACATCGCCGTTGCCCACTCCAGCGCTTCTCCAGTGAGGAGCGAACACACAAAGGAGAGTGGGGTAAGTGCCTGTATAGATTTCACCAGTTCCTCAGTGAGATTAGTCAGTTTAACCAGCTGCTGGCGATGTGTAGCCAACTCCGATGCTTGCGAAGAAACCTCGTGGGCTAGGCGGAGAAAATCTGCTGGATCCTGTGGTGGCGAAGTCTTCTGTAATGTTGAGCCAGAGGCGTTTGGATCCATTTGCAGTAGTTTATTTACACATGCAATAAAGCAGAGAGAAACAGACATGAACAGAAACAGGCTCAGGTAAATGGGACAATCGAGTACTCGTAACGAAACACAGGCAAGGGTCAAGGCAGGCAGCAAAGGTTCACAGAGTCGAGAGTCGAGGCAGAGATCTAAGGTTCAGATAATAACAGGAGACAGGGAATAACGCTTGGTAATGTCAGCAGAGCAAAACAAGACTTCGCAAAGCAACAATGAAAGGGACAGTCCAGATAAAGGGGAGATAATGATGAACAGGTGACGGTGATGAGGATGATCAGATAAACCAGGCAGGGATGGAGATTGATAATGACCAGAGGGAGAGATGGGAAGTGGAGTTCTAGAACTCCGGAGAGAGGGAGCGGATGCGACCAGAGGGAGGCGTAGCTGAGCGCTCCGTGACAGATACCAGGATAGTTACATGACCCTGACATTTTATGCCCCAAAAACTATATCAAAATGCATATTAAAAAAGTAATTAAAAAGTAATTAAAAATATTATAAAAGTGATATGTAAAATTGTATTTACTAATAAATTACAAATTTATTATTATGTATGTTTCAATTACATTTAAATGTATTTTCAATAAATTAATATATAGAACAAAATATTAACATAAATAAAATAAATAATGTATGAACTACATAAAATTTATATATAATACATGTCATGTCACTGGCCCAAATTCTCCTTGTCTGAATCCAACATAACTCAATGGTAGAAGACGTGTTGACTGATTGGGATCACGCTTAGGGAGCCTGTCATCTTCGAGTATTGTAAAAATTGGCCAATGCACATTGGCGTGCGAGAATTGCATCACACGCTCCGCCCCGTAGCGCAAGTATAAACATGGAAGTGGATGCATGCACCAGTTGTTTTTCGCTGAGGAGCCAAGCGGAGCCCGTAGTAAGTGGTGGTCCAACAATAGTGGCGACGGGACTACGTCTCCGTTCCCTTCTTCAAGGAACGAGGGTTACATACGTAACCGAGACGTTCCCTTTCAGTCGCTCATGTTCGACGTAGTCGACGTGTCGACTGATTGGGATCCCAATTAAAACACCACCAGTGCTGCCACCTTCCAGTGCCTAGACAAAAGCCTTCTGATCCCCCCGCATTATTTGAGGCGGAGATAGGACAGGGCTTAGGCCAGGGAAGTCAATGCTGTTTCACAAGACCACAGGGAAAGCATTCTCTTTTGTTGGAAAGGAATGAGCTGCGGAAGCCACATCCTGCTCGTAGGGAGGTAACATGTGGAGGATATACATATGGACTGGGCGGATTACCGGGAAGTACAACATATGGAATGTCACTGGGGTGGCTCCAGCCTATAACAGGGGGAGACTCAACCGGTCAGTGACGGCAGAGCGGGCTCTGCCAAGGGAAGACACGCGCTCGCCGCAGGGAGCTGTACCATGGAAGAATACACATATGGGATCACCATAGGAATCACAACATATGGACCCAGTAGTCAGCGGGCAGCGCCTGGAGCGGGCTGCCTGTGGCTGGCTCCACGCTGAGGCCTAGTGAATGCTGCTGCAGGAGCGGAGGTGGCGGCAGACGGACGCCCTCTGTGACGAGTAGGTGGAGGATCTGCCACAGGCGGACGGGTGAAAGCAGCAGCGGGTCGCCGGGGCAGGATGTGCCGGATGGCCTCCGTCTGCTTCTGGGCGGCAGAGAACTGTTGGGCAAAGTTCTCTACTGCGTCGCCGAACAACCCATCCTGTGAAATGGGGGAGTTTAGGAACCGAACCTTTTCCGCATCCCTCATGCCTGCCAGGTTGAGCCAGGAATGGCGCTCCTAGACCACTAAGGTGGACATCGCCAGGCTCCACCCTTCGTGCCCCAGAGGACGAGGTCGGTTGCAGTATGGAGCTCACCCATGAGCTCACGGTCTGGGCTACTCTCGTGCATGTTCCTGGGCTTGCTGGACCTGAAGCAACGCCATGGCATGCAGAGAGGAAGCAGCTTGCCCAAAGGCTTTGTAAGCCTTGCCCGTAAGGACAGATGAGAACTTGCAGACCTTAGAGGGTAGACGTGGATCCCCCTTCCACGAGGTAGCGGTCGCCGGACACATTTGCATCGCGACAGACCACTCCACTGGAGGGATAGCCTCATAACCCTTCGCTGCTCCCCCGACAAGGGTAGTGAGGGGGGAGGAGCTACTTAGGCGGTTTCTGGGAGAGAAAAGTGTAGTCCATGCCCTCGTAAGCTCCTTATGCACTTCAGGGAAGAATGGTATGAGAACCAGCCCGGCCCGCCCCACCCCGAGAAACCAATCATCCAACCAAGACGGTTCGGGACACGGTGGAGGGTTCCACTCGAGCCCAACTCGAACTTTCCCGGAGGGAGGTAGCGCAGCCGAGTCGTCATCTCCAGAGCCCAGCTCACCCTCCGATGCTGCAATGGACATCCTGTCCTCTGGAGGGGCCCCAAACGAAACGGCTGGTCGGTCCACTACAGAGGGACCAGCATGCTAATCGGGGAGCTCCACCGGCTGCGGTGCAAAAGAGGAGTGAGGGATCCATGGGGCTTTGCCGGGTGGATTACCCCTCACGGTGATCCTCAGATCACCCACCCCACACGGCACTTTAGCCTTCTTCTGGGAAGTTGGCACAGAAGAAGCACTAGAGGGGGTCATGGGAGTGGGGACTCCACCTTCATGAACACCGAGATGGTCATATTCCCGCAGTGAGAACATGAGTCATCCACAAGAACTGCTTCAGTGTGCTGTAAGCCCAAACACGTGAAGCAGCCATTGTGACCGTCAGAGGGGGACAGAGCCCTACCGCACCCAGAAACGCACGGATAGAATGGCATCTTGAGAAAGACGCAAACGCACCCATGTTGCTCTTTCAGGAATTGGGAACCGTCAACAGTGCCAGAGCACACAGGGGAATGACCGTGGTAACACAGTAACAGTGAACTGAAACAGTGAAGCACTCACTTCTTCGTCCTCTAACCACCGTCAACAAACACTAACACAGAAATTTGATGCTGTTAAAACAGCAGTTGAGAGCTCAGAAGCTTGCGATAACCGCTGCACTCACGCTGTAGAAACACCAGTACTGGAAGAAGTCTTCCAGAAGAACACCGACACACTCGCTCGTTGTATAGTACAACGCTCTTCAGAGACATCGACACCGATCGTCTACGAAGCGAAAGACAACTGGTGCGTGCATCCACTTCCGTGTTTATACCTGCGCTGCGGGGCTGAGCGTGTGATGAAATTCTCGCACACCAATGTGTATTGGCTCGTTTTTACAATACTCGAAGATGACAGGTTCCCTAAACGTGATCCCAATCAGTCGACACGTCGACTACATCGAACTTGAGCGATTGAAAGGGAACCCAAGTTCTGACTTTGCTGAGATGATTTAACGTCTTTGAAATAAATCAACGCAGTCCTTCAACACATTGGCTCTTTGGCCAGGCTTGTCAAGGCTCACTTGAATCCTTCAATACTGGGAGAGAGTTCACAGTGCTCCTGTACGTTTTCTGTTGTTTGTTTAGGAAAGAAGTCTTGCATTCACCAACACCTTGCCAACAGCTGTTCTCACCCCTGATATATTTAAGAATTAATGCTCTAAATTTACCACAGGGACACATTTTTGATTCAGCAGTGGATAAAAAAGTTAAAAAGTCTGAATGATCTCACACGCCTCATCGAATTTCTAAGTAGAATATCATGCATTCGTAATTATGCAAACACCAGAGCAATGATGACATTTTAGGCATACAGTTACTACTTTTATGACAATAGAAATTCTACCTGCCAAGACGCCATTCAATTCAGAATATTTATAGATCCTCAGCAACAGAGAAGTTGAATTCCCATTTCATTAAACTCCAGATAGCTCTGGATTTCATGTAATGTCAACTTTTGATTATGGCCATTTTCTAAACTCTTGCAACTGGTGGACTGTGGCAACAGGGAACTTAAATGACATACAAAAATAGTGTATGGCTCCAGCTTTATGAAGGGCTTTCATGTTTAGATAATAAGCACATATTTTGTTGGCTCATTTGGAGTCTGCCTTTGGAAAATGACTTTGAGGTGAACATTTTGCAGACCCAGGTCTATGTCCAGGCAGTACAATGAAAACAGATACATCCATATGTTAATTTAACCTTCCAGACTTGCTCTTTCTCTACAGTATCTTTATATTTCACCGATACAACAGGAAAGAGTGTTCTTAAAGCAATAGTTCACCCCAAAATAAGAATATGAACATATAGTATATATATGAAATCACCCTCATTGTTCCAAACTTGTGTGGATTTTGTTCTTCTGAAGAACACAAAAGAATAATATACTAGAATATTATATGCATGAAAATTGCATGCCATTACAACGAACAGCAACTGAAGCTGTCAAGCTTCAAAAAGACACAAAAGAATCAAAAAAGTATCGTAAAAGTGTCCCATTTGACTTTTACGCTCTATTTCAAGCCTTCTCAAATATAGCTTTGTGTGAAATTTAAGTTAAAATCTTTACATACTCCCCAGCTCTCCTTCATTAGCGTTCATGCGAGATGTAGCAATGTCCGATTTGTAAATGATTCACCAAGTCTGATCTTATTTTTTTAATTTACTGATTGATCGATTTCACAAATATGAACAAATATTCACAACGATTTCCTCACAAATCAGAATGTTCTAGTTCACAGCTCACTGGTGAGGAAGACAACCAATGATGACAGATGCCAATTTTAGTCTGAAATATAGCTACCACATGAGTTTTTTGGACAGGTTTTCATCAAAATATTATGTTACTTTTGCACAATGGTACCTTTTTGAAGTCTAAAAATATTAAGTTTTTTGATTAACTATTTATTTAAGCAAGAATATTTCTTACCAGATATAATCACAAGGCTGTACGGCTCTTCAAGGTTTCTCTGGTGAGGCAGAACCTCCAGATATATTGGTAAATGGATAATGGCATGTCCTTTACCCATCTTCTTCCTCATCTGTTGACTATTGTTGTCCTTCCGGCTCAGCCGGAAACTTCTCCTTAAACCAGCTGTGGGAAGGGAGAAAACTAAATCAAATAACTTAAAATCAATACTTGAACTCTTTTTAACATTTTTTTTATTGATTTGAATTTTCATAGGTATGACATAATATGTCAGGCTTGATTTTATTATTTTTTATCTTATATTTAGTAATGTATTTAGAAAAAACTGCATAATTTCCTCAGAGTTCCTACCAAGTAAAGTTGCCAAAAAATATTTGGACAGTGGTACTTGCATCTGTTTCTTATTAGGCAAGTGTGTTTGTCTGGATCATTATTATATGTTTTAGATAGCTGTCAATGTCTAGTTTTGCTTTGAAATTGGTTCTTGGAACCTGAAATCAGACATGAGGACCAAAATAGTGTCAACAAAACTGAGAAATTAGAAAACTTAAATTAAATAGGTAGTCAAAACAATAGTCCTGGCAAGACCAGCTGTTTGGTAAACTTCTGAGAAATGCAAGCATTCAGTGACCAAAGAAAATCAACAATGTGGTAGTCAGAGGAAAACATTAACTATGAAGAAACCCCTTCAAGAACCTGTCCAACAGGAGCATTCACAAGGGTGCAGGAGATTTCTCAAAGCCTATCCGTGTGATGGAAGATTAAGTAGCAAATTTAAAGGACAGTGTTTCCCAACCCTGTTCCTGGAAGCCTCCTAGCTGTACACATTTCGGAAATCTGTCTTATCTGACACACCCATTTCAAGTCTTGGAGTCTCTACAAATGAGATGAGTTCAATCAGGTGTGTTTGATTAGGGAGATATCCAAAACATGTCAAGTTTGGAAACATTGCTCTAGGTCTAGGATATCAAGCAGAACTGATTATTGTAGACCATGATTAAGTGCAGAACAGGATGGACACAACGACTTGTACAAACCTTACTCGGAGAGGCTAACTTACAAGAACACAGGCTTCACTATAGCGGTATGGTGAAGTAGTCCACATTCTAAATGCTTTGTCATGCTGATGCTTTGTGAACTGCAGATGAGTTATCATGGCCAACTCAGTGATTGGAGTATTGAAGTCCCTTAAGAATATCACATTAAAAAGTTAGAAAACTTTTGGAAGAGCTGAATCCCCTTTACCGAAATGGGTTAGGGCCAGTCCTTAACAATTTAAGTCTTGCTCGGATCTATTTCCATGCAATCAAGATATAAGAAATCTCAACGCACTGTGGAAATGTAAAGCACATTGTTCCGAACTTGGACAAAGTTCCCTCTCTATAATAGTTTTGTGGACAAGGTACTTAGTAATAAACATGTTGTCAAGGTATTCTGTTAAGCATGTCCCAAAGTATATAACTGATGAGAGTCTGGAAGACTGTAGTAACCTGAAAGACTGGGAGACCGACCAAGTCAATTAGCATTCATTAACTGGTTCAGGTATGTTTAATATGGGCTAGTTTAGTTCTAGCTTCAATCAAACAAAACTGAACCAGTTGATGAAGGTCTTCAAAATTACTAGTAAGTGTGGCAGGAACTGGACGGGACATCCCTGATTTAGAGCCTGCAAAGATTCAGCTTTGTGAAGATGGTGGAACCTTTAGGAAACTCAAAAGCTGAAGCCATCAAAAGAGAATAATTATTGTGTGATTTTTTTTCTTCTTTTTTCTAAAACAAATGTAGTTAACAATTGGGTATATTCTTCATTCCAACAAGGAAAAACTCTGGTTCTGGAAGGCCACAGTCATGTTGTCATCACCCTGCTGAAAAATCCAGCATAAAATAGAGCTGGTGAAGCTGGTTCACCAGCATGGTCTTGCGGGGTTGAGTGTGAGGAGGCCAGTTGTCTGTATGCAAGCAGTGTTTTGGGGACAAGCATTGTTTTTGCTTGTTTATTTCTATATTTAACTAATTAATTATTAATTTTAAATTTAAAGAAAAAAGATAACGACATGATTTATTGTAATATATAATAATTTCTGTAATTTCTTTTGCTCCCTCTTTTGAAAGTAGAATTTGAATTGTTTTAATGATTATTATATTATTAATCAGTCATCTTCAGTTTTGAATAACAAAGAAAAAAATCAAACTGGTAAAACGTTTCAAAGGATCAAAAGATTTGTCTCCTGCTTCAAAGAATCAGTACACAAATTAGTTAAAAAGAGCTTGTGTCCATTGCAAAACAAACCAAAAAAATATGCAAACAAAAAAGAATGCCAAATAAAACCATAATCATAAGCAGTTTGTTCAATAACTGAGGTAATGAGAAGAGCACTTTCAATGGTACAGTTAATAACAACTTGATAAGTCGATAACTTGAAAAATAATCACCATAATGGTGTACATTTTGTACCATATGAAAGAAATAAAGCCAAACTGGTTTGTAATAAGTGAACATGGTAATGCTGTTTTTGGATTTTTTGGAGATATTATTTATTTTATGTGCAGATTATTTTATTTAAGGCTGTGTGGCTGTAAGTCGGTTGTAGTTGTGTGTCTGCTCATCCCATCTCTTTTTTTGTTCATGTTGTTCCTCTTATCTTAAGAGATTCTGCTTGTTAACTTGCTGGTGTCATCACTAATGCTCAATCATTTTTGTAGAGTGAATCTACTTTTTCTCACTAATTGCAAGACTGCTTCAGTGTTACTTTTACACTCTATAGATTAGGACAATATGAAAACTGAGCAGTGTTTCTTTAACACTGAGGATTTTGCTGTGATGTACAAGTAAACATGTAACCTGCAAAAGGTGTTTTTCTTTAATAAATAATTTATATTTAAATTAATCGGAAAATTGTCTTAGTCTTTATTTAACTATGAGCACAAATTAAGAAATGTAATATGTAACACATATGTTTGTTTTGTTGTTGTTGTGGTCTTGCTGGGATGATACCAGCACTCAAAAGACACTTCCCAAGCTTGGGATCAGAAAACCAGCAACCAGCATGCTAGAGACCAGCATCCCATGCTAGGATCTAGCAAACCAGTGTCCCATGCTGGTCCCAGCATGCAAAACATGCCGTATGCTGGTGACCATGAAACCAGGGCTTTTGTGCTTATTCTGCAATAGTAAAGTGATGAGATCTAATCTTCACTTTTAATGTTCATAACTAGGGAAAAGGGTTTCTTTTCTATAAATACAACCGCATGATAAGGAACCCAACCACCTCTTTATCAACACTTTTAGCAGGCATACAGCATATGGAATCCCATAAACTATCAAATTCATCAGCGCAAACTAAACATACAGTAATCACAAGCTTTAATTCAACATAAATCAAACAAAGTATTATGAAATAAACAAACAAAAGAGTTTGTAGGATTTTTGTGGAAAAGATACATATATCAAATTCAATTTTTAAACAACATTCAACAAACTAACATAATTTATAAACAGATTTGTAAAAATGTTGGGTAATCACTGTCAAAAACATTTTCTACCATGCCAAGAAATTAAATCTGGAAGCCATTCAACAATTGTCCAATTAATGTGGTAGCTGTCACAGTCATCGTCTGCATCAGTCTGTCTTCGTCTACACTACACTTCCCAGAATCCTCCTTGTCTCCACACCTGAACTCACTCCCTCAATTACCCACCTGTTCCTCGTCTTCATCATCCGTGTCACCAGTGATCACCTTGTTATGTTTGATTTGTGCTTGTATTTAGTTTGCTTCAGGTCGGTCAGTCCTTGTCGGTTCTTGTTTATGTTACTGTGATTTATGTGCGTTTTAACCTTCTGCCCGTCAACCTGTCTGCCTGTTTGTACCTGTTTGGAAGAATTTATAAGAAAAATGTTTGTATTGGAGCCTTTTTGAGTCTCTTCTTCAACCCGCACCACAACCGTGACAGTAGCTACCTTTATAAGTCTCATAAATAAATTAGAGGGGCACTGAATAGCTGATAGTTGATGTTCATCTACACCTCTGAGAATTATGTAGAAGAACATAGGAACATAACTGTCTTGATGAACAGATGTAAAGCATATCTCACATTGTGTGCTGCAGTATCCCTTGTACAAATGCTTGATTGATTGGACCCACCAATATTAATCTTATTGAATCCCTTAAATACTTCCAGATGTTTAGTGTCCCACATAGAGAGCAAAATCCAGCCTGAAGGCAAAGCTGCTTCTGGATAAATAAATCAAAAAGAATCTAGAAAGTTTTGACAGAGATAATCAAACCAAGGCCTGAAGATTAATTTTTATCTGAGTGGGCCACTGGACTTCCACTAGATAAGAATCTTTAGACAGTAGTTTTTCATTCTTAGGTTCTTTAAATTTTTAATTTATTCTTTCTTATTAATGGATACAACTCAGCATAACTAAGTAGACTTAAGAAAAAAAGGACACTAAATTTACGATACAAAAATTATGGTGTGGCAAGCAGGACGAGGTCGAGGGACGTGAGAGAACAGCGCGAGGCCGGTGGCGACAGGGCCGGATTAAGAATTCAGAGGCCCCTGGGCACAATATCTTGTAGCAGTAATGTTTTATAAAGGCACAAAGCCATATCACGGTTTCAATTTTAGTTTGTTGCAAAATATAACGCTAGAGTCCTTTATGTTAGGCTATACACTTTACGCGCATGGGCCCCTGGGAACGTGCCCATAATGCCCATTGGGTAATCTGGGCTTGGTTGGCATGATTAATGATGAACGACACCTGTGAGACGCACCGGTCTCGTATCTCTCACGGAGGAGTGGAAGCATAAAAGGAGGAGCAACTACTGTGAAGATCGAGAGAGGAACAGGCCTGAACTTGTGTTTTGTTTCTGTTTTGTGTGGCCAGCAGTCATCCGTGAGGGCTGCTGGCTTATACTTTTTTTTTTTTTTTAATTAAAAGTGTTGAATGTTTGCCGGTTCCCGCCTCCTTCCCATAACATTTTACCTCATTACACTGGTGCCGAAACCCGCGAAGAAGGAGGAATGCGCTATCAAAGAGTCCTCGCCGCTGTGGGGAATCTGCGGTACCATTGAGCACGGTGGGCAGAGTCCACCATGGACGCTCAAGGCGGTGCGCTGGAGTGAGTTGCCGAGGGGACGGATCGAGCTCGCTGCCGGCCACCTGGGTGCTGGAGGGGCGGCTGCCGTCTGTGAGGGAGCGGAGGAGTCGCCGCCGTTCGCTGTGGGCCGGAGCCTGCTGCCATCTGCCATGACGGGGAGGAGCAGGGAACGGGGGACTCCTGCCGACTGCCCGAACACGGAGGAGCAGTCGCCGTCCACCAGGCGGCGGAGTGTCGAGCCGTCCACCAAGGGCTATCCAGCGCCACCGCCAGGCACCGCGGAGAATATCGCCCAGCTGGTGGAGGACCAGATGGCAGTGTGTTGTGGGAACCGGAACAAGATTTTTTATATGGCGAGCAGGACAAGGTTGAGGGACGTGAGAGAGCGGCGTGAGGCCGGTGGTGTGATTAATGATGAACGGCACCTGTGAGACGCACCGGTGTCGTATCTCTCACGGAGGAGCGGAAGCATAAAAGGAGGAGCGACAACTGTGAAGATCGAGAGTGGAACAGGCCTGTGGACAGGAAGTGTTGCCGGTTCCCGCCTCCTTCATCCCATAACATTTAACCCCGTTACATGTGGTTACACATTATTTTAAGATGTGCAACTATAAATTCTGTAATATTAATTAACAACATGTACTTACTATAGGGTTAGGGTAAAGATGAGGGTTTGGTTTAGGGTGTAGGAATTGAGGGCGAACCAAACACAAATGAATCTTCCAGGTGATTCGTTCAAACATAATTCCACAAAAAACTCAACATTCCAGACCCCCAAAACACCAGTCTACTCTCAGGCCATAAATGGAGTGGGCTCCAGCCAGTTCTAAAGCTTCAAAGAGATGTGCCCAACTAAAGGAGAACGTCGTCAACGTTTGATAGTTTGGAAAAGACTGATTGGTTCAGAGATGGCACGGCTCAGAACCCACCAAGATAACGGCAGAGGTTGTTCGATCCCAAGACAGAGGATTGAAAACAGACCTCCTCCTCTGAATGACCCCATGGTTGAAATCTCTTAAAACCACAGAGACTGAGACTTTACATATAAAAATACATAAAATCATCCCAAAACAATTATTGACGGACTTCTAATCAAACATTTGTTCAACTACATAATCCTATATTGTATCTACCACCTCTGTATGCGTCTATTATGCTTAGATCACATACAAGTCATGTAATTTTTATAACTATTAGATGTTTGAATGAAAGTGTGTCTTGATTCCTATCAATACGATCATATGTTCTTAATTCAGAAGATGGCTTGATTGAAATCTGTGTAAAATGTGTTGTGTTCTTAAAATAAGAATCATGTCTAAACTGTATACTTTTGTACTCTGCTAAAGCCGGAGAGTAAAGAGATCACAGATAACGCATGATTTACGATGAGAGGTGAAGGGAATGCCACCTCTAAAATAAATACAGTGCCTAATTGGTCAGAACTCATCCAAGAGGCGGGACAAAGAGCTGAGTTTAAAATCTTAGGACCCGAACAAAGCAGTGGGTTTTTGTTTTTAGTTGGGTTGAGGTTTAGTTTGTGAATTTTTTCGCTAGAGCAGATTTACAGAAGTCATGGAGAAGCCATGACTAGTAACTGGACAGACGAGTAACCATGCAGACCAGCAGACAAAAGAACCCAAAATCAAGATCAGAAGAACTGTCAGGAGCCTAGTTTTATTTCTCTGCTTGTTTCTCTCTCTCTCTGACGTGTGCTCTCGCACAGCTGAACCCATTCTCAATCAGCGTTCACTCCTGCTCTTCTCACACCTGTTTCCCCTTGCCCTGATTTTCTGGCTATTTAGACCTCATATTCTTTTTCCCTCTTGTCGGTTTATTGTTTGTTCGTTCATGACTGTTACTGACGGTTTAGTATTGCTACTGTTTCCTGTCCTGTGTGTACGCATATGTCAGATGAGTTACTGCCCCAGCTATCCTGTGTCAAGTCTGATTCTCTGTGCTGCGGTAACTCTCTGGTGGACTCTGCGCTTGCCTATTCCTGTGAGCTCTCCCTGACCACTTACCTGCATCCATCATCCTGCCTGGTTTCTGTCTGGAGATCGTTTTCCTGTTCTGCGTTCATCAAGACAACCTGTGATCGGCAGACAGCCTTTGTTGCATTTATCTTCTTTCTTTTCAATAAATCATTAACCTGCTTTCGCATTTGGGTCTATTTTGAACTGTTACAAGAACATGGGTTAAACAGCTTAATTCAAGCCATCTAACAACTATTGTCTCACTTTTCTTTCTGTTTCTTAGCTTTATTTTATTTTCCGTTGATAGTCTTGGTTCTAAGTTAAGTTTTGCTGCAAAGTTTCGTTTAAACGATTCGACTGCAAAGCCCGCTTTCCAACTTCAAAGACTTTCATCCATTGCCAACACACCACGTGATTGACCGCCCAAGACAGCTATCCAGGCACGAGGAGACCGCCAGCCAGTCAAGGAACCAGGGAAACATGATTTTACGCCGACAAAAGGAATCCCCAAAGGAACGCAAAGACAAGCAAGTAGCCTCCAGACTCTTAACTGAACTGGTGCTTTGATATAACATTTAATAACCCCGCCTAAGAAACGATAGAAGGGTTAAATTAATGATTGATGGTTCGTTCAGGTCATGTCTTATAAGTGCATATAGAAACTTGGGATTTCATCATCTCACTCTTAAAACTCATTCTTTCCTCACTCTCTTTCTTTCTGCAACTCGTATGAATGTGTGTGGGCGTCTGATTGTGTTAGATATTATTTTTATGTGTTAAAATAATCAATAAAGTCTTCTTTGTATGTTAAAGATAATTGTTCTTGTGTTATGTGCTTACGAATTTAATGTCTTAAACTGCTGATCTAAGTTACCTTGCTTATACTGTATATAGTGTTTCACAATAGTTTGGATATTTATATCCGTTTTAGAGCTGATAGTTACGGCCCGTTCAAATGAACGCTGGACGAGTCATTTGCTCGGTCGTTTAAGTGATTCTTTTAAGATTCCCTATAAATTAATTAATAATTCCTTTTGAGCTAAATTGACCTGTCTGACCCAGACACGTTGCTACAAGGGTTAGGTGTATGTATGCATAAAATGTACTGTTATTACTATAGTAAGTATGTGGAATGTGTACTAGGACACAGTAAAATAAAGTGTCGTTATACTTTATTTTGATGGTCCAATTTAGACCTAACTATAAGTAACTCTAACTACATTTCAACTAACTCTCATTGGAGTATTAGGAGACTGTTCGTAGCTGTTACTTTATGATTATGTGTTAGGGTTATTAGAATAAGTTGACATACTTGCAAAGTTACTTATAGTTAGTTTTCACACGTGGTTGCAAATAAAACAAAACATTTTTATTTATTTTCACGTGTGGTTGCAAATAAAACAAAATAAAGAGCTGGATCTATTCCCAGCAGTTAACAGATTTATTAAATACAAACTCTAAACAAAATACTCAGAAAACTAACACTAAAAACACGAACAAAACAACCAGTATAATGTGATGAGAACAGACAATGAACTGATAGAAACACATAGCTTAAAGGGGTGGTAAAATGGCATTTTCACAAGATGTAAAATAAATCTCTGATGTCCCCAGAGTGTGTGTGTGAAGTTTTAGCACAAAATACCCCGCAGATATTTTTATATAGCATGTTAAATTTGTCACTTTTTGAGGGTTTGCAAAAACGCACCGTTTTGTGCCTGGCCCTTTAAATATAAATGAGCTGCTGCAGAGGGCGGGGTTTCAAGAGCTCTTGTGTATTAGCAGAGTGATTACCTCACGCAGACACACTAAAATGACAGAAACTGTTCTGCCTTTAATGTTAAAACGGAGTCAGACAAAGATGGAGAGACTCAAGAAGAAGTGACATGTAGAATGCAACAGGATGTCTCTGAATGGTTAGTTGATGAATTTATGTTGCTGATGTGGAGTTAACTATCTTCAATTAGGATATTCTGTCATGTTAATCTATAAATCGCTCGTATAGGAACTGTTGTGAGATGCACACAGAGTGACTTTCTATTGCATGTGAAAAGAAGGATGCTAAAGTTTGAGCTGACTCACAAATACACTCTTTTACAACAACTTTTCCTCTTCTCAACATGGACCCGGGGGCGGGGTTAATGTATATTTTAGGGTTGCTGATGTCACTAACCCAGGAGGAATGTAGTGTAGTCCCTACCAGCCGTTTGTTGTAGTCCTTTTCTTTAAAAAGCAAATATCTCCCTTTGGTTTGAACTTTGAGCGTTGTAACTTTGCAGATGTTGTTTATGCTCAAACAGCAACATTTCACACTAGCTAAAGTTAGAAAAGTGAAATCATACTTTACCACCCCTTTAAATACACAACAAAACAATCAACGAAATGAACAACAGGTGCAACAATTTAAACTGAAAACAGGAAACTGAACTAAAACATGTGACAAATCCCACCAAATTAGAAACAAAAGCCTTGTTAACACCTGGTATTAAGATGCGTTTTGGTTGATTAGATCAAAATTGGAAGACGCTAAATACTGGGTCTAAAACGTTTTGAGCTTGTCCACTTTCAAACACTTCCAGAGGTAGTCGAAAACGCATTTGACCGGATTGCTTTCATATGTAAACCCCCATTTGGTTTGAAGATGAAAAACGTACAAAGCGAAATGATCACCAGTAACATCTCCCCCATCAAGAAGGCATGGCCTCATGCCTTATTTACAACAAACAAAATAAACAAAGTCCACCAGAGGAGGGCAGGAGGGGGCTTAGATGGAGGGTTAGGGCAGGCATGAGGGAAGACCACAGGAACCAAGGTGGAGCAAACAGTGGGAGAATCCAGGGAGTATAAGACAGAGGCAGAGGCCAGGGAGGGTTAGTGTTAGGCTTTTTGCCTGTCTATTGTATACCACATTTATTAACGTTGTATCTGTTTTTGCCTTGGTTCCCTGTTTGGACAGTCTATTTTGATCATCCCTTTGGCTGTTGATTTGGATTTATTGTTTCAGTAAACTTCTGCAAATGGATTCAAACCCAACATCAAGCCTGAGTCCGTTAAATGGTCTCCTTACTGCCAAGAACACTGTTTTAACTCAAAGATCACATTACCATGTTTTACCATGAGTGTGGAAAGACGAGACACTCACAAAACTACAGTGATTCCAGTTGAAAACTCTGAATTCTCAGAGGTCTTCAGTAAGGCAAAGGCAAACCAACTATTGGTTTACCTCTCCATTGGCAATTAAACTTCTCTCAAATACTGTACCTCCCAAAGCCACATCTAGAGTGCACCTCCCCTGTCACATCTAGAGACTCAGGCTATGGAAAACTATATTGAAGAAGCATAGCATAAGGCTTTATCCGCCACTTTACATCCCCAGCAGTGGCAGGGTTTTTCTTTGTGGAGAAAAAAGATGGCAGACTAAGACCATGCACTGATTATAGAGGTCTCAATACAATCACAATAAATAACAGATAGCTTCTTCCTCTCATCCCTTCATCATTTGGATCAGAGAAGGAGATGAATGGAAGACTGCCTTCCTCACCACTAGGGGGCACTTTAAATACCAGGTCATGCCATATGGTCTCTTCAATGCATTTTCTGTCTTCCAGTCTTTCATCAATCAAATCTTCAGAGACCTCCTGAACCATTGTGTCATTGCATACATTGATATCCCAATCTATTCCCAAACAAAAGAAGAAAACATCCAACATGTCAAGACAGTCCTAACCCGACTCCAACAGAACCAATTCTACATCACCAGTACCACATTTTTAGGATTCATCTGTAGGGTCTGGACCAATCAGACACACACTAATTATTCATATTCATTATATTTAATGAATATAAAGGTCTATGAAACTCTCACCCAAAACTAACCTCACAAATGAAGTTACTTTGTCAGCCAGGTGTCCGGTTACAGAACACTTTAAGACTGATAACAGACTTTTACGACCTCAAAGGAATGTGGCCACATGCGCCACATGCTTAAGAGAGAGAGACAATCTTTAATTAAATAAACTTTGCGGTATTACTCTGATCTATGAAGGAACATGCCTCACAGAAACTGTGATGATTTACTGTCTCGTGTACTATTATTTATAACAACATGGTATGTTTGATTGGGGTGTATGTGGTTGCACAACCACATGGTTGCCAGGAGGTCAATATAACCTCACCTGTATCATGCTTCCTACCTAATTAATCCTCATTTAATGACACACACTTTGATGTACATCACCTTCTCTTAGAATGCAATGTGAATTTGTTATGTCTATTTGAGCTTTCAGTGAACAGTCTAAGCACGCTGGGGACAAAGACCATAAAGCAACTAAGAGCCGGTTCCCCTCTCGGACATGTCACCTTACTCATTGGTCCATTCAAACCTTAGGGGTTGGTTCTTTCTCAGGCTATATCAGAGGCAGGCAACAGTGACAGCCTTCTCTTGGTAGTTTTCATCCTGCCGCAAACATTGTTTCGGGTGATATGGGGAACCCCCTCCCCCCTCCATGGGGGCCCAGAGGCCTCCCAGCAGGCCTGGATCCCAACCAGATCCGGCCTCATGGAAGAGAGAGGACACTCTCTCACAAAGAACCAAGGACAACCTCAGGAGTTTGTAACAAGGACTCTAACCCACCATGCAAGTTCATCATATCTTCTTCATCCAACAAAGAAGAAAATGATTGAGACTTCAACATCTGACACTCGCAGAATCATCAACAACTTCAGTTTTCAACAATTTTAATAATAGTGTACGCTACCCAGGCATGCATGTATACTTTTGATTTGATGCTTTGAAAATGAAATGCTGATGTTCTTCTCATATAGTTACATGGAACTTCTCAATAGTTCCGTTTTCGGTTTCGTTCTATCACTCATGCATGTGTGTATGTTGTTTAGTTTATTTATATTCATATAAATATCTATATTTAGTTAATAAAACTTGTACATAATATGTATTTGGTTCTGTTTTGTTTGCAATACAAAGTCACTTTTACGATCGCGGTTTTTGCTACTTGCTCAAAGTGCTGTACATGCTAAGAAATAATTATTCTGTGGCCATGGAAGATACCCTTTTCTTAGAATAAATTAATTATCAAAAGAGTTCGTTGGACGAACTGATTAATTGATTCTAATATTAATTCAGCCACATCAATTTAATCCAATTAACTGACCCAAATATTCATAATTAATAATAACAAGTTATTATTGATTATTAATATTTCCAAAAAGCTGAGTTCCTACACATCATCAGTCATAAAGGTGAGGAGATGGACCTATCCGCAGTCATAGCAGTCACTGAACAGCCATTGCCTACCACTATCAAATAACTTGCTTGGTTTTGCAAACTTCTTCAGAAGATTTATCAATTGATGAATTTTACAGTTATTAAACTGAACTGAATAAACACTGAACTGACTTGAGCTGAATAGCATTGTGAGAAGCTGTCCGTGTGGACGCTCCGCTCCCGGGCATTTTGCGAGGTGAATGGTTCGGTGCGCGCTCCCCAGGGTGCGGGTCCCGCTGCTACCGAGGCACAGTGGCGACGCACATCTTGGGCATTGCAATTGGATCTGACAGCAGGTTTGACACGGGCCCAGCCCTGTCTCAGCCTTGCCCTGCCAGATTCAATACCTTTTCTCAGGAAGAAGCACACACTGCGGTTTCTTCTCCCCAGGATGAGGCACCAATGCTGCGATTAGATCTCCACACTGAGGTATTGAAGTCGTGGAAGAAACCGGTTTCTTATCGTGTTTTTAATCCTCAAATATCTAATTATAGTAAAGTTATGGGTTTTAAAGATTATGTTTATGTGACGGTGCCTCGGGCAGAAGAGACGCTCGTGAGCTATCTCTCTTCAGAGTCAGCGTCATCATTAAAAGCCCCGGCGTTACCCACCAAACCATTAAAAGCCACTTCAGCGCTGGTGGGTAAAGCGTATTTGACAGCGGGTCTGGCTGAGGCATGCTTGCATATCATGTCAATTTTGCAAGCATACCAGGCTGATCTGCTGAGGGACAAAGATGATTGTGAGGAAGTCAGCGTTGATCTGTCTCTCCGAGCCACCAAGGAGACCGCCAAATCAATAGGCCGGTCTATGGCAGCCCTGGTGGCCACGGAGCGTCATTTATGGCTAAATTTATCTTATATGAAGGATAGAGACAGATCTTTTCTTTTGGACGTGCCGCTTTCACCTTCGAGTCTATTTCGGCGACGCTGTAAACACTGTCGTCGATAGATTTCAGGAGGCGAAGAAGCAATCAGAAGTTTCTTCCTCACCGATCTAATGTCCCCGAGACTGCTGGGCGGGAGAATTCTCGGCCGTCTACAAGCTCCTTGCAGCACAGAGTGCAGCAGAAACAAAGCGTCACCACTCGGGCTCCTCCAAACCGGTTTACCACTTCAGGGCGCCGAAGTGCTTGCACATCTCAACGATCCTCCAAGGAGGGTCGTAGAACAGTCAAATCGGTTGTTCCTAGCCGGTTCGACGTTTCAGGACACCGAAGTGACTGTTCAACCAAATCCAGAGTCCAGTCTCGAGAGACTGGTTCCCTTTGAAGAATTTCTGGCAGCGTGGAAACTACTGCCAAATATATCTCATTGGGTCCTGCATAGAATAGACAAGAGTTACAGAATTCAATTCGGTTCTCGTCCGCCCAGTTTTCTAGGGGTCCTACCCACGGGGGTGGACCCCGAGCAGGCTCTGGTTATGGAGCAGGAAGTACAGACTCTTCTACGAAAGGGGGCTATAGAAAGGGTTCCTCTTCCTCTTTGTGTCCTATTCTAGATCTGCGCCAACTAAACCGCAGTGTTCAGAAATTCAAGTTCAAGATGCTTACACTCAAACTGATCGTGTCACAGATTCAGTCCGAGGACTGGTTTGTCACGATAGACTTGAAGGATGCTTATTTCCATATATCCATCCATCCTCATCACAGGAAGTTCCTCAGGTTCGCTTTCGGGGGCGAAGCATACAAATATTGGGTTCTTCCTTTCGGCCTAGGTTTATCACCCCGCACTTTTACGAAATGCGTTGATGCAGCTCTGGCTCCCCTGAGACTCCACGGCATCCGCGTGTTTAATTTATCTGTCAATTTTGCATTGTCAATTTGCAACAAACGGACAACACATCGGTGGTCTCTTATATCAACCATCAGGGGGGTCTGAGGTCACGTCAACTTTGCAAACTGGCTCATCAGACCCTCCTATGGGCCCTGGGGAAATTACTGTCTCTCAGGGCAGTGTATATTCCAGGGCATCTAAATCAGGGAGCGGATATCCTGTCAAGGCAGGGGCTGAGGCCTGGGGAATGGAGACTTCACCCCGAGGTGGTGAAGCTCCTTTGGGAGGATTTCGGTCGAGCTCAAGTCGACCTTTTCGCATTGTCAGATACAACGCATTGTCCCATGTGGTTCTCTCTCACGCACCCAGCTCCTCTCGGGCTGGATGCGATGGTTCAGGTGTGGCCGAGGCTGCACTTGTACGCTTTTCCTCCGATATCTATGCTTCTGGGAGTTCTGGAGAGGATTCGCCAGGAAGGGGCCTGTCTGTTATTAGTGGCCCCGTACTAGCCGGCCCGAGTTTGGTTCTCGGACCTGGTGTCCCTTCGAGACGGCTGTCTGATGGAGATTCCGATCAGGAGGGACCTACTGTCCCAAGCAGGGGGCACGATCTATCACCCTTGCCCGGAGTTGTGGAAACTGTGGGCTTGGCCTATGAGGAGGCCCAGCTCATAGAATCAGGTCTCTTGGGCGAGGTTGTTGAGGCCATACTCCAGTCTAGAGCTCCCTCAACGAGAAGACGATGGAAATTGTTCTCTGCTTGATGCGGAGAATGCCAACTGAATCCTGTTTACTGCCCTGTTGGTACAGTACTTGATTATCTGCAAGAGCGTTTGTCTGCGGGGTTATCTCCTTCCACCTTGAAGGTGTATGTGGCGGCTATATCTGCTTAACACACTCCTCTGGGTGGTGCATCATTGGGGAGAGATCCTCTCATTACTCGCACTGCGCACTAGAGCACCGGCGTGGGATTTGGCCGTTGTATTGGAAGGCCTTGCTTTGGCTCCCTTCAAGCCCATTGAAGAAGTTTCAGAAAAGTTCCTTTCACTAAAAATGTTATTTCTCATTGCTATTTCTTCTATCAAGAGAATTGGAGATTTGCAAGCCTTGTCGGTTGCTCCTTCGTGCCTAAAATTTGCACCTGGTATGGTGAAAGCCTTTCTTCACCCTAGGCCGGGTTATATTCCTAAGGTCCCTACTAATGTTGTCCTCCACCTTTTAATACACCATATCAGGAAAAAAAACCTTAATCTGCTGTGCCCTGTTCAGGCTTTTCGGATGCTTACGTACACAGAGCTGCCCTGTGGTGTACATCAGATCAACTATTTGTCTGTTTTTGTCTGTATTTGTTTGTCACCTCGAAAAGGTTACCCTGCATCCAAGCAGAGGATGATCAAGTGGGAAGTCGAGCCTATCTCACTTGCTTATGAAGCGGCTGGTCAGCCTTCACCTTTGGCTGTTCGGGCCGATTCTACCAGGAGCATGGCGGCCTAAAAGGCTTTATTATCGGGGGTTTCCCTCCATGACATCTGTGATGCGGCAGGCTGGTCCTCACCGCATACATTTGTTAGATTTTATGACTTGGATCTAGGCTCCACTCCGGGGTCTAGGGTGCTTGCTTCTTAGTGTGTGCAATGACTATACACAGAACAGACATTTGTTATTATAGTTCCCTTGAAAGGGAATGTCTCAGGTTACGTATGTATCCCTGGTTCCCTGAAGAGGCCCTACTCCCTGCATACATGTGATCGACTTGCTTCGGCTTTTCAGAAGCTAGCGCAGTCTGTTTTCAGGTGTGCTTTATAGTTTACTAGTCGATGACGTCACCCGCCTATGACGTCTCGTCTTCCATTGGACTGATTATACACGTGCTTCACGACGCAATCACGCAGAGGCGTTCCCACAGTCTCGAAGCAGCGTCTTATTCCCGCTTCAGGAAACCAGGGTTACATACGTAACCTGAGACGTTTTGCACACTTGGACTCAAGATTGGTACATGAGTGAATGGTTTCACTGAGTAGGCCTCAAGTACCACTTTTAGTAAGCAATAAAAAAAAATCTGTAATATCTGGATGATTAAATTAACCTTAAATTTTAAGGTGAAAGCCGTTTTCCTCAGTTTTCTGTCTTTGAAAGATACAATAAGGGAAAAACATGTTCTTCATATTCATACGATTCTAATATCTAGCAGACAATAAAAAAATGAATGATACATAAGCTATTACGGGGTTATAGGAAAAAATGTTTTAATGAGCACAACAATGCTGCTAAAGATATACCAAAGACAATTTCCTAGTCCATGACACTATAATTCCATCAGCCTTTATGCTCATCATTGTTCACAGATGACCTTGGTTACAACTAATGGACATTACTGCTTGTTTCCATCCTGTTCAAAAAAAGCTGAGTGGCTGGCAGTCAACAACTTGGAACAGGCCTGATCCTTAATGCAACCAATGACTGGTGATCATAACATGATTGTGGTGCTGACAGAGGCTGACTTTATCAAGAGATTAGAAATCTGGAACCAGCAGCATTTTTGGTGTCGGAAAAATTGGCTACATGACCAGTTTCAGAAAATAACACCATGCAGGAGTCACCACTCCAGAAGGTTAATGTTCCTTAATTCATAGGCTACACATAAGCAGGGCTTTCACCACATGCATGCGGTCTCACGGAAGCCATATTGTGGGCAAGGCGAGGCCCTGTCTTACTGAAATGAAATGGGCATCTCCTTGCTCTGACATCTGTGAAATTACACTCCGTGGGTAGAACAGCCTCTGTCTTATTATAAGTTAGAGATGTTTGAGTTTTTGGAAGCCGTTTTGTAGGGATCATGGTAATCCTGGCGGTCATGTTGTTTTCCAGAGTTTGTAACATGGAATATCACTGCAGACAGGGAGCAATGGATCTCAATGCCATTTCATGCAGACTGCTTAACATAGAGGAAAAAACAACAACAAAAAAAAACCCAGGATACATAACATCTTGGTTACTCATGTAACCCTCGTTCCATAATGGAGGGATGGAAACATTATGTCAAAGACTGACAAATGGGGTCTCACTACATCCGCACCTGCAAGTATTTGTGCCCTGATATTATTCGCCACTTGAGGAGGTTCTGAGGTGAAGGCATTTGGTGGAGCTGGTAGTGGTGTTGCCGAAAAGAGAGAGAAGGAAGATAGAGCATGCAGTGGATTATAAGGAGGGAGGGGGGCCAGGGCTGCAGCTGTTAGCGGAGGCATCCTCAAGCTAAAATTGATCCACGGGAAGGAAAAGCTGAAGAGGGAAAAACAAAAAACAAACAAAAATAGCGACTTTATTTCAACTATTCATTTCCTTCACTAGTACAATAGCGTAAGCTTCTGTTGCTGTACATCACAGGCATCACCCACATGACCAGCGTCGGCCAATAGTGAGCCTACGTGTGACGTGGCTCTACGGAATCACACTAAGTTAACTGACTAGAGGCCCATAGAGAAGGAAATGAATAGTTGAAATAAAGTCGTTATTTTTGTTTGTTTTTGCGCACAAAAAGTATTCTCATCGCTTGATAAACTTAAGATTGAGCCACTGTAGTCACTTGGACTATTTTAACGATGTCTTTAATAACTTTTCGGGGCTGGCAAGTTTCAATTCCTGAAGAAGCCTATGGACTAGTATGGAGGAGTGATCCAGCTCTCAGATTTCATTAAAAATATCTTAATTCGTGTTCCGAAGATGAACGAAGGTCTTACGGGGTTGCAACAACCTAAGGGTGAGTAAATACTGACAGAATTTTCATTTTTGGGTGAACTATCCCTTTAAAGCACTTGAACCCTGATATATACTATTATATTTTATTTATTTAAGCTTGTAATGTTGAATTAAAATGTAATAACTAGATTTTTGATAAAATGACAGATTCTGTCTCAGTGTTTTTTTTTATATATATACAATGGAAGTCAGTAAGCTCCAATGTTACTTTGTTCCCAATGTGCTTAAAATTTCTTCTTTTGTGTTCTGCAGAGGAAGGATAAATTAATAAATTATTTTAGAATTTTTATTTTGGGGTGGACTATCCCTTTAAGAAAGAGTGAGAGGTACCCCAAAACACACCAGATACTCTTTACATGTCCAGACTGCTGCCCTCACGTACCTGGAGCGAGGCACGGAGCCACCCTGATGAGCCATTAAATCATCGATAACGAGCATGCGAGCAGTGATCCAACACAGACACAGGCACTATCCCATGCTGTGGAATCTGGACAGACAATCCGCTAATATGACGGGAAGCGCTTTGTTATGCCTCTTCAGAAACCATACGCTGCACTTAACCTCATCAAGCACTCAGTCCACATTATCTGCCACAAACGGTACATAAAATGTATGACATTATATGCGGTTAGTTGCACCAGACTGCATGCTAAAACCATTATCTGTTCGATGGAGAATTTTGATTGCCATATTACAGAAGTCTACTAATGCACATGAGCTGTGGCTACCTGACACTGAAAACATCCAAAAGATCTGGAGAAGTAAGCAAGCTTTCTGGAGTTTCAAACATGCGTTAACGTATTGGCTCTTTGTTGTATGTGGGACTGCATACTGATTAAATAATCTGGTTTGTAAATAGAGCCTGTTTTTAATGTGTCCCTGTTTTTCCACGTCTGGATCTTATTGGGATTTGCTGATAACTTTTCCAGGTTTCCCCAGTTTAATATCCCACCACACCTCTCCCTCATGACCGTTTTCATATCCCACAATATCCTGGGCCTTGTATCTCTGCATGGTTACTCTGAAGAGCACCTCTAAATTTTAGGCTTTGCTGAATAGATTTATAGAAGAATGTTGACAATTGCTCAAAAAGCATCCAGTGCTACCAGAGCTCTCCATCTGTGGCAAAGGCATCCAAATTTCCATCACATACTTGCTTGCACTGCTGCTGTAATAAATCTGAAATTCTGGAGCTGGCAAAATTAGTCCAGTATGGCTTGGTCCCATTGTAATGTCTTAAGCATGTTTTCTAGAGGGACTGCAGCAGCCCTGACGTTAGTTTGGCCATTGTGTGTCATGGAGATTAGCTGTGGACATGTTGGCTTTTGAAGTGGAGTCAAGGTTGCCAAAGAGCTGAAAATGAGGTGCATCTCTGCTAGACTCATCCGGTAGCCTAGCAGCTAAATGAGCACAGCACACGTTCCGCTCTCCGATGGCCTTTATCACTAACGGACCAGCACGAAGCACCCAGTCTGAAGCCATCAGATCCTCTCTATTAGCATGAATGCTCAAACCAGATCAGGCCAAATCTAAAATGAATGACCCTCACCTTGAATAAACATCATCCTCATAATGGTGTGGGAAAATAATGCAAAAGTACAAATGAAAAGAGCGTGAGATGGATATCTCTAACAACTGTCTTGTTCATTAGCACTCTGGCTAACAGAGTGTGCGTAAAAAAAAAAAAAAAGTGTGACTGTGACTGCAGTTGAGTTAACTATACCATTATTTGGTATTATCTTTAAATAGATTGTTTTTTTTTAAATCCAAAACAAGTTTGGGTCCCACTTTATATTAAGTGGCCCTAATACCTGTGAACTTACATGGTTACTAGATATGTACTTAGTATGTAACTACAGTGTAAATACACATTGGTACATAGTATTTACAACTGTAATATTTGTGTAACTATACATATGTAACAACCCACGGAAAGGTATGTGTAAGTACAAATGTGTAACAGGACATTGGTAACAACACTTTTTCCACTACAGTAAGTACACATGTGTAACAGGCATTATGTAACTACATTTTGTAACAACAATATGTATTCACACAAGTTGTTCCACTTCCACACGCAGTCTTCCATACTGTAGTTACCAGTTAAGAACACACTGAAACCATGATGATTCCTATGTGTATACCATGTATTTACTATATGACCGGCAGGACTTATGTTGAATTACAGCTAAAGTTTTCCCTTGTGGTACCAGTGTACTTACATGGTAACTCCTCAGGAACTCTGCACTTGATACAATGTGTTAAACTGTCATAACTTACATTATTATGCAAAACCCAAACCTCTGTGCAACACTGTATTAACAGTGTACTTACATGGTAACTCCTCAGGAAATGTCCACTTAATATAAAGTGTAAAATGGTCATAACTTACTGTGTATTATGCAAAGCCCAAACCTCTGTGCAACACTGTATTAACAGTGTACTTACATGGTAACTCCTCAGGAACTGTCCACTTAATATAAAGTGTAAAATGGTCATAACTTACTGTGTATTATGCAAAACCCAACCCTGTGTTACACTGTATTAACAGTGTACTAACATGGTAACTCCTCAGGAACTGTCCACTTAATATAAAGTGTAATTGTTAGGGTCATTGTTGTGTACCACAGTAAATGCAAAACACAAGGTTACGTAGTGGATAGTAAACTCTGAAATATAAATGTGAGAGTTATGCTTTGATAGATTCTGGGATATTATGGCATTGCACTTTTAAAGATTGACTCTTTATTTTAGATTTTTTGATTTGACATTGTAGTGACCTATTTGCCTTTACAGTAAATTACAGTGTTCTGTAAACAATAAACAAGAATAGCCTACACTTTAAAACCTTAAAAATACCTTGTTTAATCGTTTAAACATTTTGTAGTATTTAGTTTATTTACCGTGAGACACAAAAAGCGTTTTCTCCAATAAAACACAACATAAATTCACAAAAAAACATCAATTGTATTAGCCTGATGTAATCCAAATCTTTAGAATCCATACGTTGTTTGTAAGAAACCGATCCAAATTCAGCCCTTTATGATCTTCATCTCCATTTCTCAGCAGCGACCGCCAACGTCAAATCCCGCGCTCAGGCGCGCTGGTGATGAATTCAAATTCAAAAAATGCGCCCTCAAGAAGCGTTACGACATGTTTTACGGCCGTGATATCAAACGCTCATTGGCTCTCGCCTGCTTCGTCACAGATTGCGACATGCCGTGTTTCAGTCGGTGTAGTACATTTGAAATGGAGAAGCGCGCGCGCCTTCACAGAGCGAACCGGAACCGGATTAACATTTTCATGGATTAATAATTTATATTCTGATCTGTACCTCATACACAACTATTATAAAACTGCCAGAGAGGACTGCGGCTGCAATGCATCATCATGTGAACGACTTTTGGTACCGGTTTAGACATTTTCGCAATAAACAAATTATTGTGAAATTTATAACGTTACTTGTCTGTCTGTTATGTTTTTATTTTCTTCATAAGTGTAGCCTACGTAGTTTTAAGGAATGGTTATGGGTAGGTTTAGGGATATGAGTAGGATTAGTGGCTCAAAATATATTTTAATGCTATTGTTAATAAAACTATGAGAGGTTTGGGTTTGCTGAGATGGTCTCTGTTATGACCGTTTTACACTTTATATTAAGTGGACAGTTCCTGAGGAGTTACCATGTAAGTAAATTACACTGTTAATACAGTGTTGTACAGAGGTTTGGGTTTTGCATAATACACAGTAAGTTATGACAGTTTAACACATCGTATCAAGTGCAGAGTTCCTGAGGAGTTACCATGTAAGTACACTGGTACCACAAGGGAAAACTTTAGCTGTAATTCAACATAAGTCCTGCCGGTCATATAGTAAATACATGGTATACACATAGGAATCATCATGGTTTCAGTGTGTTCTTAACTGGTAACTACAGTATGGAAGACTGCGTGTGGAAGTGGAACAACTTGTGTGAATACATATTGTTGTTACAAAATGTAGTTACATAATGCCTGTTACACATGTGTACTTACTGTAGTGGAAAAAGTGTTGTTACCAATGTCCTGTTACACATTTGTACTTACACATACCTTTCCGTGGGTTGTTACATATGTGTAGTTACACAAATATTACAGTTGTAAATACTATGTACCAATGTGTATTTACACTGTAGTTACATACTAAGTACATATCTAGTAACCATGTAAGTTCACAGGTATTAGGGCCACTTAATATAAAGTGGGACCCAAGTTGGTCTCTTTGGAACTAAACCTACAGTATGCCAGTTTTCAAATGCAATTGACACCCTAGGGGGGCACAAGTGAGGGAGAAAATATTTGAAATTGAGAGAAAAAAAAAGTTTTAAATTTTTAAATGAATTAATATGTTTAATGCAATGATTTTTAAAACACTAAATCTGATACTGTATGATTTTTTATTCTTCTTTCTAGAGACTGGTTGGAAATTATAAAATTAACTGTCTAATTAAAGGTTTGTGTAAGAACAAAACTTCAGGTTTTATACAACAAACATTAAACATTAAGGGATAAAAAATAAATACTCACCTATATGTATGCCACTTAACGCCCCATAGTCCACATCCTCTGGTCATAGAGTGAAAGCAGGGTGTAGAGAAAAAGGACAAAAGTGCACTCTAATCAAATAATGATAAATGTGAAATGAAGTCAGGGCAACCCTTAATCAAGAACTGGTGAAAGAAAGGGGTAATTTGCAATGTTACTGTTTTTTACACATGGTATAAACAAAGACAAAAATACCAGCAAATTAGAGTTGGGTTACGGTTATGTGATTATGTGCTGAAAAGGATGAAAAATTACCTTCCATGTTGTCTGTTCAGTGTGAGTGAGAGGGCAAGAGAGAGAGGGAGAAAGGGAGAGAGAGTTGATCAGAAGTTGCACTCACAACTAAGAAATAGTTTTTAGAAAAAAATAGATTTTGACAATCTGTAGAAGTTTCTGATGTTGAGGAAATACATTTTCATTCTGAGATTACACCGACATAGCTATTTGTCAAAGAAAGAAGTTCCACTTAAATATATCAAAAGGCTTAGCACTTCATTAATCAATCTTACTGTATAATCAGTGAGCGTATGATGTCAAATTTTACTGCCCAAATTTGTACCATCATGGTCGTAGAGTTATACGGCACCCTCACAGTTAGGTCACTGGCCAGCTCTAATCGACTGGCTGACTAGATACAACTTCCAGGAGAAAGGGCAAATGGGGTCCAATAAGCTTAAGCAGGTTTTAAAAAAAAAAATTAGTTAGTTAGTTTATATTACATTATATTATAATGTATTTCAGATAAATCTGCCCCTAAAAATAAAATATAATGTAATATAATATAATAATAATTTACCTATTGCTTTGTTTCAAATTGCAGCTTTTAGGGTTAATCAAAGTTCATACTACATGAGATTATAGGAACATCACAGAGGGCATTCCTTTAAAAACTCTAAACAGCTCTCCTCATCTCTACTCTTTCATTTGGTGGCTTTAGGATGTAAACAACGAGATGACAAGGGTTTTTGGATGGATGTACCATAAATTGAAAAAAGAAAGGAAAATGAAATTATTTTGGAAGAGAACCTACATGCTTTTACTTCTCAAAAGAGACAAGGTGAGTACCATCAATCCAAAGCTCACAGTCTGTGTGCGTCATCGTCTTTAGAAGCCACAATGCAATGGCAACCAAGGGTCAAGACATGGACCTTCAGTTCAAATGTCCATCATGCTGTGGCCAGAGTGGATTTTCAGAATAGTAAATGCAATTTTTTGTGACCAAGCTCAACATGTCCAAACCATGTCCTCACCTGCGGTTCATTGGGGAATGATGTGTTTCATGCTTTTACAGAGCCAGTAAAAATGCTGGTGCTGTCTTGAGTTTAACATGTGGCATTTTGGTAACCTTCTGCTCCGACCCAAGCTCTGTGTTTGAGTGTGTTATAGGGGAGGCCGTAAAGTGACCTCGTCGATCATCGCTGTGTGAGGACTCGGAGTCGCAGAGCAGCTGTCACTCTCCTCGCATCTAACCCACAGATGGAACTTTTATTGGGAAGGCTGTTGCTTTGAACAGACCTAAAATGGCTTTTCAAGATGAAATCAAACTGTTCCAGATCCATCTATTGGCTTCTCCCTTTTCCACCCCACTTTTAATTCCCTCAACAATTTATACAGCAGCTAAATGAAGACTTTGCACAATGACAACTGCATTTTTTGGTGGACAGCATCACTGTGACTCTCACTGAACTGATGAGAGTGTCCGCATATTGAGTTTTGATCTAGCTCCGATGTAATGTTCAGGTATTACTCATTACCTGCATTACTCATTCCTTGATGTCATACTTGTTTATAGAGCCAAGCTGTAATAACAAATGCAGCATATTATAAAATAGTTCAATAGCTACCGGAAGTTTGCCTGTGCAAATTTTAAGGAAAGATTTTTAGATGCAAATGAATTTCATTTGAATTACATTAATGGAAATATTAATATTCATGGGTTTTATATATATAACAGCCGTGCACGAGTCTAGTTCAGGCGGACGAGTGACCTCTGACCTGACGTATGACGTAGGATGTAAAATTAGCGTAAGCTTAGGTGAGAGTATATAGCTGGGCAACAAACTCAAGCTTCTCTTCTCTTATATCGAAATCCTAATTTTTAGACTTCTAATTCGTGACCGGTGTTTTGTTTTGTTTTTCTCTATCCTCTGTGCTTCCGCGTTTGTCAATACGTCATGCATATTCATAGTTCACTCTTCCGCCGGAACTAGTCTCATCAAAAATGCTAAATTTGCATCAAAAATAAAATATTTGCATAAAAATATATATTTTTTTTTTTACAAAACTGCATTGCTTTGCTTCAGAAGGCCCTTATTACCTGGAGCTGTATGGATTACTTTTGATGGATGGATGAGCTTTTTTGGGCTTCAAAATCTTAGGCTCTACTCACTCTCATTATAAAGGTTGGAAGAGCCAGGATATTTTTTTATATTACTCCGATTGGTTTTTGCTGAAAGAAGAAAGTAATATAGGCCTTCACCTTGGATGGCGTGAGGGTGAGTAAATTATGAGATCATTTAATTTCATTTTTGGGTGAACTAGCCCTTTAATAAAACATCCTGTTAACACATGCAGGAGGTCACCAGTGACCCCTTTCTATGTTTAGTGTAATTTATAGTAATACATTTAACTAATGTATACTAGCTAAATCTTGACAAAATACACATAAAAAGATCATTCGAAAAATATTATTATATTACTACATAAATATAATGTATTTATTAATATTTTTGTCAAATTATATTTATTGCATTATTGAAAAATAATATTCAATAATATAACAATAAAACTGAAAGAACAGCTTTGAGATTCTGTGTGTAGTTAGTAGACAATAGTTTCTTACTATGGTTTTTATTCCAAATCTGGAGAAGTGTCATGTCTTCCTGTCTTTCATGTCTTCCAACTCATCATCTTTACTTAGTCCATCCTGATGTCATTACAAGATGGACTAAGATTGTTCTGAACGGGGTGTCTGCAATCTTTCCATAGCTCTGTATGAATGTGTTCACACATAGTAAAACATTTTTTAATATGTCCGGCAGAACCACTGTGAATCTGAGGAACAGCAGTTTCTCAGATTTTATCAGGTCATTTATTCAGCTCACGTCTCCAGAGAGCAGCTCCAGGAAGATGCCTGGCACCCTTAGACACGCTCTTATCTCTGACTAACACTAAAAGTCTTTCTAGTGATCTTAAGTGTGACATCACTCCATTTCCACAATCATTTCTACATCACTCTCTAGTCTAACACAATGTAAAGGATGTTGAGTCTGTTCTTTGTTTATATATTTCATCCAGCAAGAGCTCAAAAATAAACAACACATGCTAGGCTTATAGGCTATTTATTGTGTTTGATGTATTTAATTTAATTTAGTTTCCCCTTTATTTCGATAGTTCACTTTAGACAATCTACTATACGTAACTTTGCAACTACACATCAACTAACTCTCATAAATTTGGAACTACATGTCAACTAACTGTTAGGGTTCGGGTTAGTAGAAAGTTGACTTTGGCAAGCAGGGCGAGGTCGAGAGCCGCGAGAGAATGGCGCGGTGGTGATTGATAATGAGCGTCACCTGCGTGCTGCAACGGCCTCGTATCTCACGGAGGAGCTACTGAAGTATAAGAGGAAAAGCAATGACAGTGAAGGACGAGAGAGGACCAGGCCTGGACTTTACACTTTTACTTTCGTTTTGTGTTTATTTGATACTAAAGTTTTGAACGTTCGCCGGTTCCTGCCTCCTCATGCTTCCTTCTCCTTTTCTCGCGCCTCGTCTGTCCGTACCACCAGATGCTGCGGCTGGCGTGACTGGCCCTGGGAGGATGGGAGTAGAGTTCAGTTTCAAAGGTAACCCCCAGCCTGTGAGGGGCGATGGGGGTATGTTGCAAGCATGATGAGGCCGAGAGCTGTGAGAACGGAGCGAGGCCGGTGGCGTGCGTGTTAATAAACGTCACCTGCGCAGCCTCGTGTCTCTCAAGGAGGAGCTCAGGGAGCATAAAAGGAGGAACGACGACAGTGAAGGACGAGAGAGGACCAGGCCTGGACTTTTTTACGTTGTGTTTTTTTCAAGACTCGAAAATTATGTTGGCATTAGTGGAATTGCATTAGCATGGTTTAAATCATACCTATCTGACCATTATCAGTTTGTAGCAGTAAATGAAGAGATGTCTTATCGATCAAAAGTTCAGTTTGGCGTACCACAAGGTTCAGTACTAGAACCGTTGCTGTTCACTCTGTACATGTTACCCTTAGGAGATATTATTAGGAAGCATGGCATTAGTTTTCACTATTCCACCCTGCGGGCTGGACACCCCAGTGTTCTCCATATGCATCCCCCTCCGGGTCATATGTGTATTCTGTAAGCACAAAAAAAAAAATTATCTAGATTGTTAGGGTCTGCACCAAGTTTCGTAAGAACTGGGGTTATGGCAGCTATTTTAAAAGATAATGGAACAATGCCGGAGCTAAGAGACGTGTGAATAATATGAGTTATAAGAAAAGAAAGAGAAGGAAAACGGGCCTTTACTAAATGAGTTGGTATAGGATCAAATAAACACGTGGAAGAATTAGATTTGTAAATTATCTGAGAAATGTCTTCTTCGGATGGCAAGTTGAAAGAAGAAAGGAAGGAGAGGGGGAAATTAATTGAGACACTGTGTGGCGAACTACAGTAAGGGGTAGCCAAAGAGGCCAATTGTTGGTGATGGTAGTTATTTTGGCATTGAAGAAAGACATACATTTATCACATTGAGCAGTGCAGTACTGGTGTGCTCCCCGTGTGTCAGAAGGTTTCAGAATATGGTTTACAGTTGAGAACAGTGCTTTAGTATTACCATCTCCAGACTCAATTAAATGTGAATAAAAAACATTTTTGGCAGCATAAAGAGCATCTTTATAAAGACAAACATGTTCACTATACAGCTCTCTATGTATCATAAGTCCAGTTCGTTTATAAAGGAATTCCAAACGCTGGCCTCTGGTTTTGAGCTGGCGAAGTTCAGGAGTAAACCAGGGCGCAGAGTGAGTGAATGATACAGTACGAGTTTTAAGAGGTGCAAGAGTGTCAAGGAGCTGCTGTAGTTCAAAGTTTTAAAAGGAAACCAAAATGTCAGGAGAAGTGAGATGGTCACTGAGTGGAAGATCAGTAATCGCAGCAGTCAAAACTGAGGGGTCAATCTTTTTTATATTCCGAAATGTCATCATGCGTTTTTGTTTGGATTTAGAGAGTGTAACATTAGCACCAAAAGAAAGCAATGTATGATCAGATATGGGTATTACATCTGCAGTACATTCCAGAGGTGTAGCACCTGAACAGCAGATAAGGTCCAGAGTGTGGCCTTTAGAGTGAGTTGGAAAGTCCACATATTGCTGAAGACCAAAACTGTCTAAGCAAGAATTGAAATCCCTTGTGAGTGGGTTATTGACAGTATCCATACGAATGTTAAAATCACCCAGAATAATAAGATTGGGTGATAAGGTACACAGATAGGTTAAAAATGCACAAAATTAATTTATGAATGTATTGCAGTATTTCGGTGCCCGATAAATAACAGCTAATACTGTAGGTGTTGGACTGCTGATAAGTAAAGCAGCAGATTCAAAGGAAGCATACATTTGTACAGACAGCAGAGATGCTTTATAGATTGTGTTGTGAAGTATCACAAGACCTCCCCCATGTCTGGAGATACGGATTGTGAAATGTAACCAAACCCAGGAGGACATCCGTTATTCAACTCTAGGAAGTCATTTTCTTGCTGCCAGGTCTCAACTTACAATTGTCGATAATGTCGCTGATGAGGAGACCCTTGTTGGAAAGTGAACGGATGTTGAGAAGTCCAACTTTGAGCTCATTTCCATCGAGCGAAGAGCTGGTCGATCTGGATACGTTAGTTAGCACGCTCTGGTCAACAGTCCGTCGTGTTTTCCTTGCTGCTCGGGGAGCCGAGGTCCAGAATGATCTTATAGCCTTCAGGCCCTATCTTGCACCCAGCGCAATTGACTTTGTACACCGATGCATGTATCATTCCTATTTTGCACCCGACACACAGCGGACTTTTCCCTCCACAGACACACATCGGTAAATTAGAGAATGAACTTGCGGCCCCGGGGGCGGTTCAGTGAAAAAGAAGAGGCGTGTTCCGGCGCAAACGTTCCCTGGTGCTATTTTGTAGTTTCAGAAAACAATTCCGACACAGACCAGGAAAAACCTAGTCTAAAGTCAGTGGCGCGTTATTCAGATGCTATTTTAAGGGCGAATGCTTGGCCATAATGTAGGGTGTGCATACACTTTGTTTCTCTCATTTACACAGACGCAGCGGTTCCCATTTTTGCAAACCATACATAATTACAAGGAAAAATATTACCACATGAGGAAAATCATTGTGGTGTCCAAGAAGATGTGAAAAAATAGGCATAAATCTAGCTTACACATTTACCCAAATTATTACACGCCTGTTTAACCGAAGCTAATTTGGGTGGGTTTCTCCCATCCCCATACAATGTCACTTCTCTGTCTTTTACGGCCCTGACGACAACGTCAGTCTCATCGGCTGTGAACCGCTCCTGGCGTGCGCCTGGCAAATCCGCCATCATAATAGCAATCCGCCAAGGAACAAATGCGCCTGCTTTTAAAGGGAATGTGAGATGACGCTCTGATTGGTTTATTTCACGTTACGCCCAAACCACACATATGAGTAATTTATCTACTTCAGACCAACCCATTTTAGATTTGCATTGGGAGCAAGAGTAATTTATCCTGCCGGTATAATAGCAACAGTGCCCGAGATCCGCCCTCAAAGTTACTTGCGTTTTGCGTTTGATACTTGCGTTTCAGATCATTAAAATAGGGCCCTTCAAGCCATCGTACCTAAAACCCCGACAAGACCCGCGATGGATGTATTTCGGACGGGGACGATGAACAATATCCTGATAGGGGTAGAAGGCAGAGGCTCGGCAGAGTAGCACCGCAGCCGGTGAAGTTTGGTCGCTGTATACAGAAACAGCGAAGTCGTTGAGTGGAACAATGACGATAAAACAATCCAGACAATCCAGAAAATGGTGACACATGAGAAAGGATGGTAAGTCCACATCATGTCAGTCGACTGCAGAGTTAAGCAGAGATAGAGAATTGTAGAATAAAATACAAGAGTTGTTGTATGTCTTGCACACACACAGTCTATTTTTCTTCATTAGTATCTGAGAGGTAAATTTGGTGAAAGGCAGCTCTTCAAATGCAATTATATGGGTGATAGCTCCTTCCATTCTTTCTCATGTAGACAACAGGTTAAATAAAAATATCAGGATTATGTGATTTAGTGGATACAGGGTTCCCACTCTTTTTCAGCGATCATTTTCCAGGACTTTCCCAGGACATTTTCAATTTTACTATGGCGGGAATAAAAGACAAGGATCACGCGCTAAAGTGATATATTGCTCTCTAATCCTGAATCCGAAATCACCCCATATACCCTCAGATAGGGTGCTATTTGAGGGGACAGCCATTTTGTAGTGCTGTCTGAAACCATAGTGGACGTTACTGAGTGCACTCATTCAATCCCACATTGCACTGCAATAACGAGTGTACAACCGATGTACGCTCAACAGCTGTCCGAATTCACTCACTCGTTTTCATTCACTCCTTCAAGTGAACAGTATTAGTGGACAAACATAGGGAATAGTGAATGAGGGTTGAGGGGGCGATTTCGAATTCAGCCTAAGTCTTTAAAAGGCGCACAGTTTATTACCATAACTTAACTATACAATAAGTTTTTAATATGAGCTCTTAATCATAGATTATGACTATGGAAACTTGTTTACGCCACAGAATAAAAAAAAAAAGGTAATTGTGACTTTTTATTTCGCAATTCTGACTTTTTTTTTATGTTTACATAATTGTGATATAAACTCGCAACTGCGAGGTATAAAGTCAGAATTGCAAGATATGAGGCCCTATTTTAATGATCTAAGTGCATGGTCTAAAGCGCAGGTTCACTTAGGGCGTGTCTGAATCCACTTTTGCTAGTTTAACATCAGGTAAAATGGTCGGCGCTCCCGGCGCAAGGGTTGTACCTATTCTCTTAATGAGTAATGGGTGTGTTTTAGGCATAACGTGCAATAAACCAATCAGAGTCTCATCTCCCATTCCCTTTAAAAGCCAGCTGCGCTCGTGCCATGGCAGATTCGCTATTTACATTACCTAATTTGCAAGCAGAAAAACTGAATGCTTCTCCAGAGAGGAATCCTTTTATTTTTAATATTTAAAAATGTCTTCTGTGCTGCTGCCTTTTGTTTGTAACTAACGCGCCCTTTAAATAATAATAAAAAATTGTGAGATCAAAAGTTGCAATTACCGTTTTCATTTTTTATTCAGTGGCAGACACAAGTTTCTATAGTTTATTGCCATGACTTAACTATAAAATCATTTTTTAATATGAGCTCTTAATCATACATTATGACAAATTGTTCTTATTACCAGTGTCAATATTATAAATATTGGAACTATTTAAATGTTTTATTTAAAGCTCCAGTCCGTAACTTTTTTGGGTTAAAAATGATCCAAAATACATTTGAGCAAGTACATAACCAGCCAGTGTTCAAAACTATCTGCTCACAGTAGCTCGATTCAAAACTGTAATACTGTTTTTAATTCCAGTGGTACTGGTGGATTTCCGCAGGAAATTCGAGCATGTCTTTGCGTCATTACGTCACATCTAAAGAAGGTGTCTCGGCTAGTAGGCTATATTGTATGTGAGGTTTGAGCAATATACTAATTGTTTTTGGCCAGTGATAATCTCTTGTTCTCTGCTAAAGAAAAACTGAAGGACTTTCAAAAAAAATATTTTCCAGGACAACAACAAGATTTTCCAGGAATTTTTTTCATTTTCTCTAATTTTCCATGTGTTTTCCATGACTGAAAAGTTTATAAGCGATTTTACAGGTTTTCCATGACGAGTGGGAACCCTGGGATATATTTACCAAAATGCACCTTTCTACAGTTATTTGTCTAGCTGACTAACGAGTTTATAAGTATTGAATGGCTTTTCTGAGGTACATTTGACATTACGTGACATGATTGTTCTTAAGCAGTTTCATAAAAGCTCTTTCCAAGGTCGAAATGCTGATTGAGCGATCTTTCAGGCCATATTAAAAACCACCAAAACTACATTTATTGCATGTTTTTTGTGATAAAATTTACAGAATTTGAAAGCTGAAAGTATGTTAATTGTTTACTAAAATCAAAAGTGTTAAAACACATTAAAAGTGACATATTAAAGGTGTCAGTTAAGTAGAAATCTTACTGCGATTATGAATGGCTCTTGGAGTTTAGCTACTTTCTGTGCACGAAATAGACACTGCCTTTCTGGACTTTTGGATGTTCATTCATTGACACATCTCCGTCGTTTTCTTTCTCACGGAGTAACTCAGTGAGTTTTTTTTTTTACTGCAAAATCACATGTAAATTTATATTGTCGCCAGTGGCGATCTCAGCAAAATTATCACTCGTTAATATTCAGCCTATTAGAAACACATGTCAAGCTAATAAAAAATTTATTGGACTTCCCAATGCACTAAGCTCTAGCAGTTTTCCTCTTAATGAGACATCTGACATGATTTTGACACAAGGTGACGAACTAGAGACGGAACTAAACAGTCCGCGGAGGGATGTTTCCACCCGGAGCAGTTTCAACCGAACACCAAGCCAGCCTCGGATACGTCGCTACCATAGTAACAGCAGCCGCTGATGGCAAAGTGACAGCAGGTGCGGCGCATTAAGCGACTGTGTGATGATAGGGACACGCCGTGGGAGCGGCGTGGGATTGCTGTGGCGTCCTAATTCTTCTTCTTGCTGAGGTGGGCCGAGAGATTTCTGTGGGACAAATCGGCTGGTGAGATTGATCCGTGGAAAGGGATCCGCTACGAAGAACTGGGTGGCGGAGAACAGAGAGGCAGAGGGCGAAGTCATCTATAAAATATTATCGAGTCCACTTACCGGGGTGAAGATAAGTACCAACCTTCTACTGGCTGTATTAGATGTGATTTACACACAAAAATATTATATATGAGGAGAAGTGACATAGAAAAAGGAGTCCAGACACCTGAAGGAAAAGACAGCTGTTGTGACTAGTGATTGTAGTCGCTAAATTATTCCGTCTTTCTGCCTCCGCTGTCTAGAGCGAGGAGGTGGGCCGTGGCCTTAAATTGCACGGAGTGGATGAGAGTGACGTGTGTTAATGCTGTGTTGAAGTGAAGTTAATTAATGAAGTAATTCTGTCACGTGCCCATCGGTCTCGCCTTGTGTTTACAGTTCGGAGCTTTCTGAGGGAGAGATTAAGTGACAGTGGATTTTAAGCCTGCTGACGTTAGGAGCTGGTCGACTATCTGGATTTATCCATCTGCTCACTGGTCAACGTTCTCGCCATCCCTCCAAGCTTTCTGCACCTGCTATACTGGGAAGAACCAACTGTACTTGGAGTACCCACCTGCTGTCCAGTCGACGCCCCTTCACCGCTGTAAGCTTCTGCATCTGTTATCTTGGGAGGCAACCAACCGTACTTGGAGTACTCGCTCGCTGTCTAGTCAACGCCCCTTCTACCACTGTAAGTCCTCCGCACTGGATATACTGCGAAGAACCAACCGTACTTAGAGTACTTACCTGTTGTCCAGTCGACGCCTCCCTCACCGCCGTGAGCCTTCTGCACCTGACGTATTGGGAAGAACCAACTGTACTTGGAGTACTCACTTGCTGTCCAGTCGACGCCCCCTTCACAGCCGTAATCTTTCCGCATCTGACGTATTGAGAAGGATCAACTGTACTTGGAGTACTCACTTGCTGTCCAGTCGACGCCCCCTTCACAGCCATAAGCCTTCTGCACCTGACGCATTGGGAAGAACCCACTGTACTTGGAGTACTCACTTGCTGTCCAGTCGACATCCCCCTTCACAGCTGTAAGCTTCTGTACCTGCTGTACTGGGAAGAACCCACTGTACTTGGAGTACTCACGTGCTGTCCAGTCGACACCCCCTCCACAGCCGTAAGCCTTCTGCACCTGACGTATTTGGAAGAACCAGCTGTACTTGGGCTTCTCACTTGCTGTCCAATCGACGCCCTCTTCGCAACCGTAATTCCTTCTGCACCTGATCTACAGGGAAGAGAGTCAGCCGTACTTAGAGTACTTACCTGCTGTCCAGTCGGCGCCTCTCACTCAGCCGTGAGCCTTCTGCAGGCTAATCCTTTAAATTAGGATTTACAAATTGTTTTAAGTCAATAAAGTCGCTTAACTTCTTATTCCCTTTGTCTGCTTGGTTTCTGGTCTGCTCCTCAGTGGTACTGATGTTCTAAGGGAAGGGTGTAGACCGAGTCGACCCTCCCGACCTGTGACAATTTCTCAAAGGCTCAGAAAAACTGCACAATGAGGGTGCAAATTAAAGGTACACCCTACTGCCTTGCCGGGCTAAAGTCTGCTAGTGCACATCAAATGCACCATTTTGGACAGGGCTAGAGAGTGGATATTTTTAGCATTAGAATTTTTCAAATAATGTCTTATCTGCATGTTGTTTTAATACAGCTCTGTCTAGTAAATGTCAGGGATTTCTGAGCTTACCGCCGAATGCCTTCGACACTCTGGGTGGGTGAAACAGAACTTCAGGCCTCTGTAAAGTAACTCTCCTGTAGGAAAAACATTAAAACTATGCTGAAAACAGTTAGCCCCAGTTAATTTCTCATACATATTGTAAAGCTGTCTATTTAAAGTCAGATGCATTTCAATCTCGCATAGTCAAAACATAGTTTGGCGTCAGTCAGAGTCTCTTCTGCTCTCCAAAACTGAATTAATTTGATCAAAAATAGTAAAAACAGTAATGGTATGAAATATAGTTATATTTTAAACTGTAATTCTATTTCATACTATTACTATTTTTACTATTTTGTAGTATTTTGTTTTCTATTTGAATATATATATTTCTTCAGCATTCATTTTTGCAACCATGTACAAGTCTTAACTGACACTTTTGATCAATTTAATCCTTGCAGAATAAAGTATTGATTATATAGAAAAGAAAAAAATTGTACTGACCCCAAACTTTTCAACGGTAGTGAATATTATACTACACAAAGAAAAAAGATATGGATATAGAATTCGTGATCTGCACGTCTAAAAGTAATAAATACAGACTATTTCACAGACAAAACTCTCTTTTGCAGTTCTGCTCATTGATATCAAGTTTATTTGTAACTAAGTGTTTCAAACAGAAAGATTCAATTTCACTAATCTGGCAAACTATTCAAATGCACATAAATCAACTAGTTTTTAAATATGATTTTGGGCCGTATTAGACGGTCAGTGAACGGACTGTGGTAAACGTGTCATCTAAGGCTGAGACTAGATCAAGTTATTGCCTATAGTAAACCTTTCAATGATGTCACTGTCATGTCATCAGTTGAAAGACACACAAATAATAAAATCTCAGCAGGCTGATAGATTCCCATTGTCTTTACAGGCACCGAAGTGTCCAGACAAAAGGAATTTTATTTAAATGTTGATGAGATTGATTGTTTTTCTTACAAGATTTAAAGTTTGACTAAGGGAGTGTCAGACTGAGTTGCCATTGACTGTGTCTAATTCAACATTGGGAACATGATGACAGGATCTGAGTCTGACTGACAACATCTGTGTATGACTCTGACAACAAAAGGATTTAGTTTCTTCAGTCTAGACTTGGAGTGAAACTTTGCAACAGTCTGATTATGAAAGTTTTCTTACCTTTCCTGAAGCTGTCTTGAGGGAATCAATCCAGCCCTGAGGTTGGCGTCACCGTGCCGTCTGGCCTGCCACCAGGTGTCATCTTCTTGGCTTACAATCTGCAACACATCTCCTCTCCAGAATTCCAACCCGGCGTCTTTGCATGGAATAGCGGGATCTGCTTGGGGATCATAGTCAAAAAGTGCCCTCACAAAGATCTGCAACAATCCACAAACACATGTTGATGTCACCAATTTTGGCTTAAATTATCTGGAGTGTAAAATGCAATGCAGAAAACGACTCTGTACGCTTTGATTTTCATCAAGGGACCTTGGTTTCTATGGTCTCCGGCTCTTCTTTGGTGCCTGGGAGGACTTTGAAGGTCACTGCTCCTTCTGAATGGGCCTGGAGGATGTGATAAGGACATACAAGCTCAAGAAAAACTTACAAGGTTCAGATTGAATAACACTTACTTCTACTGGTCAAAAGTTTGGAATAATTAAGATTTTTTTTTTCATGTTTTTGAAAGAAGTCAAGTAAAGTCACCTTTATTTATATAGCACTTTTTACAGTACAAATTGTTGCAAAGCAGCTTTGATAACAGGAAAATATTCCTCTTATGCTCATCAAGACTGCCTTTATTTAAAAACACAGTAAAAATATGAATATTGTGTATATAAAATGTAAAAATTGTAAATAATCTTGTTACAATCTTAAGTCAAGTCAAGTCAAGTCAAATATATTTATATAGCGCTTTTCACAATACAGATTGTATCAAAGCTGCTTCACAGTATCAATCAAAACAACTTAATGTTTGTTTATTACTGGAAAAAAGACATCCAAGTTTGGTAGAGCTGATCAATGGTATGATTGGTTAATTAATTTGAATATCCCCAACTGAGCAAGCCTAAGGCAACAGTGGCAAGGAACCGAAAAACTCCATCCAGTGACCTAATGGTGTCCTAACACCCCATCAGATGACCCAATGGAGAAAAAAAAACCTTGGGAGAACCCAGGCTCAGTCGGGGGCCAGTTCTCCTCTGGCGTTTATGAACTAGAGGCCGAATTTACAGTAACTGTAAGATAAAAAATTTATATGAATGCCTGGCTAAATAGATGCGTCTTCAGTCTAGTTTTAAACTGGGAGAGCGAGTCTGAGCAACGAACAATATCAGGAAGGCTATTCCAGAGCTTCGGAGCTAAATGTGAAAATGCTCTGCCTCCTTTGGTGGATCTGGATATCCTAGGAATGACCAGAAACCTCGAATCTAGTGATCTTAAAGAGCGCGATGGATTGTAAGGCGATAGAAGATCCGTTAAATAGACTGGAGCTAAACCATTTAGAGCTTTATAGGTCAAAAGCAATACCTTGTAATTAATACGGAACTTTATAGGTAACCAATGAAGTGATGATAAAATCGGTGTTATATGATCATATTTTCTTGATCTAGTAAGAACTCTAGCGGCTGCATTTTGGACTAACTGTAGCTTGTTTATTGAAGATGCAGGACAACCAGCTAATAAAGCATTACAGTAATCTAGTCTCGAGGTCATGAATGCATGAACTAACTTGTCTGCATCAGAGACTGATAGCATATTACGTAGCTTAGCAATGTTTCTAAGGTGGAAAAAGGCTGTTTTTGTAACATATGAAATATGCTTTTCAAAAGACAGGTTGCAGTCTAATGTAACACCCAGGTCTTTTACTGTAGCGGATAGAGTAAAAGGGCATCCTACTATGTTAAAGTCGTGCTGTGAAAGGTTTTGTGGATGGTTTTTAGAACCGATAAGTATTACCTCTGTCTTGTCTGGATTTAATAAAAGAAAATTATGCGTCATCCAATCTTTTATATCTTTAACACAATCTGTCAATTTGGATAATTTAGCGTATTCATCTGGCCGTGAGGAAATATATATTTGAGTGTCATCAGCATAACAATGGAAACTAATTCCATGTTTCCTTAGAATATTACCAAGTGGCAGCATATATATTGAGAATAATAAAGGGCCTAACACAGATCCCTGCGGCACTCCATAGTTTGCCGAAGTTATAATCGATTTTTCTCCATTTAAGTAGACGAAATGGTAGCGGTCAGATAAGTATGACCTGAACCAGCTTAATGCTTGTCCTTGAACACCAGTGTAATTTTGTAGTCGATCTAAGAGTATTGTGTGATCTATAGTATCGAACGCAGCACTAAGATCAAGTAAAACTAGTACTGAGATACAGCCTTGGTCCGAAGCTAAAAGTAAATCATTTGTGATTCTAACAAGCGCAGTTTCAGTGCTATGATGTGGCCTGAATCCAGACTGAAACTTTTCATAGATGTCGTTTTCTTGCAAGAAAGAGCCGAGTTGAGCGGACACAACTTTTTCTAATATTTTTGACATAAATGGAAGATTCGAAATGGGTCTGTAATTTGCTAGGTTATTTGGATCTAATTGTGGTTTCTTAATAAGAGGTTTTATAACTGCCAGCTTGAACGTTCTTGGAACATGACCTAAAGATAAAGATGAGTTAATAATATTGAGAAGAGGCTCTTCCACTACAGGTAACACTTCTTTCAGTAGTTCAGTTGGTATAGGATCTAATAAACATGTTGTTGTTTTAGATGAAGTGATAAGTTTATTTAACTCTTTTTGTTCTATGGTTGTAAAGCATTGTAATTGTTCTTGCGGGGTGATAATTGCGGCCGAATTATAAGGCGCGAGCAAAGATCGAACGTTTACGATTTTGATTCTGATGCTTTCAATTTTCTCGGTGAAGAAGTTCATGAAATCATTACTACTAAACTGTAACGAGGTATTTTGTTCAGACGACGTCTGTTTATTTGTTAGTCTAGCCACGGTATTAAATAAAAACCTTGGATTATTTCGGTTGTTTTCTATTAATTTGCTGAGGTGCTCAGCCCTGGCCGTTTTAAGTGCCTTTTTATAAAGTGACATACTGTCTTTCCACGCGATTCTAAAGACCTCTAAATTAGTTTTTTTCCATTTACGCTCTAAATTACGGATTTCTCTCTTTAAAACATACGTAGTATTATTGTACCATGGTGCTATACTTTTTTCTCTGACCTTTTTTAATCTAATGGGTGCAACAATATCCAATGTTCTAGAGAGAATGGTGCTCATAGTGCTAGTTAGTTCGTCTAATTCATCTGTTTGTTTGGGTTCAGACAGCAGCTGAGACAGATCAGATAAGCTATTTGAGAAATGATCTATGGTGGATGGACGAATTGTTCTACCTGGTCGATAACGTGGCGCAGCATGACATATTACAGCAGTGCGTAATATGCAAGTTACCAAGTAGTGGTCAGTGACATCATCACTTTGTGGAACAATATCTATATCGGTTGGATTGGTTCCATATGATATAATTAAATCGAGTGTATGATTAAGACGATGAGTTGGTCCGGTGACGTTTTGCTTGACCCCGAAGGAGTTTAATAAATCTGTAAACGCAGCCCCTAACGCATCATTTAAATTATCTACGTGTATGTTAAAATCTCCAACAATTAATGCTTTATCGACGTTGACCAAAAGATCTGATAGAAAGTCAGCAAACTCTTTTAGGAAATTGGCGTAAGGCCCTGGAGGTCTATATACGGTAGCCAATGCTAGAGATAATAGGGATTTTTTTCTTACATCTAAGAGCGTAACATTTAGCACAAGTACTTCAAACGAATTAAACCTATGACGAGTTTTCTTAGTAACATTCAGGATATCTCTGTAGATTGTTGCAACACCGCCGCCACGACCGATCAGACGGGGCTCATGCTTATAACAGTATCCTGGCGGAGTAGACTCATTTAGACCGAAATAATCATTTGGTTTAAGCCACGTTTCAGTAAGGCACAGAACATCGAAATTATTATCTGTGACCATTTCATTTACAATAACCGCCTTAGGTGTGAGCGATCTAATGTTTAGAAGACCTAGCTTTAGAAATTGTTTTTGTTCACTAATAGTGAGATTTTTTGTTTTAATAACAATTAGATTTTTTCTAGATCCTGCAGTAGATTTATTATTTGATCTTAGTAAACGAGGAATAGACACAGTTCCTCTTTAACTAACAATATATTTTAAAATGTTATATACTCCTGTGATGGCAAAGCTGAATTTTCAGCATCATTACATAGTCTTTAGTGTCACATGATCCTTCAGGAATCATTCTTATATGCTCATATGGCACTTATTTATTAGCAATTATTATTGGTGCTATTATTGTTATCAATTTTCTGTTGCTTAATATTTTTGTGGAAGGCGTGATACCTTTTTTTCAGGATTCTTTGATGAGAGTTAAAGAAAAAATTAATTTATTTGAAATAGAAATTTTTTGAAACATTATGAATGACTTGTGAGATGACTGTCCCTTTTGATTAAAAATAGTATTATTAATATTTATTTTACCTACCAATCAAAGTGTGGGGTATAACAATTTCCACAAAAATATTAAGCAGCATTCAAACAAAACATTAATGATCAGCATATTAGAATGATTTCTGAAAAAATTATAATTATTGCAAACTTTTGACTAGTAGTGTATAAACAAAGATAGAATGCAAATTTGTTAGGCCCCAGAAAACCCTCAAACACAAATGCACACCACATCAAATTAAAGCACAGACACACCAAATGCCCAAACACATTCAAGCATGCAGCTTAGACTAACATCAGTTTCTATTCTGGATATTGCTGGTCTAGCCAGCTTAGCCGTGTTGACCAAGAGAGGTTTGCTGGTTAAGCTAATTAAGAAGCCTGATGGGGACTCCAGCACACTAACATCCCATGCGGGGAACCAGCATCCGAACACACTGGCGACTGACAAGCAATGCGTACTAGTATGGGAATGATCTCCTCTGGGTTCTTGTCCTCCACTGGAACTCCATTGACTTCCTTGAGTTTGTCACCTTCATGAATTAGACCTGTAGCATCCACCAATGAAGCAATGAGAAGACAGAATCGTCAGAATGAATTACGCTGAACATTGTGAGGTGAATTCAGTTATTTCAGTACAAAGCTTTGTGTGTCTTATTCACTAACCACTCACAATCCAGCTTCAGGAACTATGAGCATAACTAAAACATGTTTGGGGCGTGTATTACACTGTTGTCTTATGTGCATAATTTCTTTAAATTCTAAATAAAATAATTTCTAAAATAAATTCTCTTAAATAAGCAAGATTTTTGAGTGCTTTTTTTTGCCTGTATTTAGTTTAGTTTTAGGGTTTTGTTGTTGTTGTTTTTTTACATGATGTATACAGTATTTTAAGTTGACAATGTTACATGTTCAAAACATGTAAGTTACATGTTTTGAAACAACTCGCTTTTGTCTTAGTTTTGGTTTATGATAATAACCTTGCAGTAGAGGATTTAAAGTTGCAATGTGATTAAAGTAGAATCCAAGAGAAACAGAATAGAGGCAGATTTGAATCCGAGCCTGCAGTCTTTTGAAAGAAAGGGGCGGGATTTAAGCTGACTAAATGATTGGAGAAGTCCAGCATACATCACTAGAAAAAGTCTGTCATTTCACTGGAAGTTTGAGTTATGACATTTTGATTAAATATTACAAAATTGTTCACAATAAGATGGGAAATGTCCATTTCAGGTCGACATAAAGGGTTATTTTAAGCCATTAATCTATACACAAATTTAGTTTGTAATTATAAGAGTGTTGATCAAGAACATAATGGTGAAAGAGGTTATAATATTAATACATTTAAAGTGCATCTCACCACTCCGATCAGCAGCTCCTCCTCTCAGGACCCGAGCTACAACTATAGCACCAGTGGACTCGTCTCTCTTTATGGTGGCTCCCTGGAACATAGAAATGTTTGTTGAGGGTCTGTAGGCTCACATTCAGAAATACAAGTCTAAGGTTTTAAAATGTATTCAAAGCAAATTGACTGTAAAGCACAAGTTCATATATCTAGAGGGACCAATTTCTAGCAAACAATCCCAGTTTGCCTTGTAAATCAATATGTGACTGTCAGGATAAGTCCAAGTAGAAATGTGGACAGAAATTTCTTTATAAAGGGCAATACAGGTGTGAATATCACAATAGGAATCTTAAACATGTTATGCAGTGAGAGCTGAGTGTTAAATGTTCCATGAAACCATGACGAATAAGTCAAACTTAATGAGGAAAACTCGATTCACGAAAGCTCAAATTAAGACAAAAAAAGCTTTTGTTTAAATCACACAGCTTGCTGACATATGTCAAACATCAGATATGTCTCAGATATCAGATATGTCTTTCCTTCATTTGTCTGAAGGGGGAAAAAATCAGCAGCCAGTGAAATTAATCTTTCAGGTTCATTAGATCTAAACACACATCAGATTTCACCTTTATAAATTATACTTTTGCTTCAAGTCCATTTTCATTAGCACCATCTCACATTGCTTAGAGAGAAAAATCATTCCTGTTGTCACATGCCTCATCTGCCAGGACAATCAATACACCAACCAGTGCCACCACACCACATGCAGCTGCACTAATACTGTATAGGTTAAACTCTCCAAAACATATCAACACCTTGCAGAGGTCCTGAAATAAACTAGTCCAAACTATGGTTAAAAGAACATTTTAGTCCTCAAATGGCCTCTGACATGACCCGTTTCAGGAGATCAAGCTTTAAAAAGCCTGTTTAGAAGCAGGCAATGATGGCAATCAAGCCACATGGGACACTGATACAGGAGTTAGGAGGCCCTGCATAGTTCCTTAACCAGAGAAGCCAAAATGACCTGTAATCCTTAATCACAGGGCTCAGGTCCCCTATTAGAAGCACAAAAAGATCTCTGGATTGTGGAGAACTTTCTAGTTCCTTCACATCCTTCTTAAATAGAACATGGAAAAGCCATGACCCAGTGTTTATAGCTCACTACCCATGGTGCAGAGGAAACAGATGGGTCCAGGACTGTGCCTCTTTAATATTGGTCTGCTCCAAGACAAAACGGTCATATTTAAGGTTAATGGTTTAATCGCTGATCACTAACCCCATCTGCATGGTCTGAAAACATTTCTTATTATTATCAATGTTGAAAACAGTTGTGCAGCTTAATATTTTTTGTGGAAACTATGATGCACATTTGTTCAGGATTCAAAGATGAATAAAGTTCAAAAGAACGGCATTTATTTGAATTTTGTTTTTGAAGCAGCGTAAAAGTCTTTACTGTCACTTTTGATCAATTTTATTGCTGAATAAAAGTATTCATTTATTTTTAAAATTCTTTTAAATGGTATATAGTGTATATAATTAGGTAAGGCAGATATATGGACAGATTTTTATTTGATGAAACTGCATCTATTTGTTCACTTCAGACTTCTAGAATATTTGTGTGTTTGACTGTTGTCTGATTAATTCATCATAGACTACTCCATTCTAATCACAATCATGGTAGACAACATATAAAAAAACAACCATTGAGTCTAGTGAGTGGATGGCAAGGAGGGACTCTTCGTCACGGTCGTACCAAAAACTGATGATGCTCTTTCCGTTCATTCTCTGCAATTCAATAAGCCTCATTCACATGGCTGCCTCCTTCGGCATTATTCGCCAGATGTTATAGACAAAAGGAGTAATAATGGAGAAAATCGCCATTTTACAAGCTATGCATTGTGAATGGGAATACAGCCACATTGTGCGTCAGAAATAGAAGGATAACCCACAATAAAAAGATAAAACTTGTTTGAGAGGGTTCAATTTGAAGTCATGCGTTTTACATGCAGAGTGCTGTACAGTGTTTCCTATTTGTATTCAAAGCATCCCATTTAACCAACACAATTGTAAGTCCAGATGGTTTTGTTCAGTGATGGAAAATATGATTCTGGAGGTAGAGTTGAGGGCAAAACTGATCCAGGTTGCAATTTGATACTCTAGCATCATAGGATAATCCAAATCTTCCCTCTAAATATGCTGGCCTTATTAGTGTACTGCTGATTACAATCAAAAACAATTCAGCGAAGTTTTCAATTGATTCCTAATCAATTTCAGAGCCATGACCTTTATCTAAACATGAGGAATGGAAAGTTAACCTATGGATGATTTTAAAACAAAATGAGGGTTACACTTTATTTTGATAGTCCACTTTAGACATTCTACAAACTATAAGTAACTTTTCAACTACATGTCAACTAACTGTAATTAGAATATTAGTAGACTGTAGTAGACTGTTAGTTTATGGTTAGGTGTTAGGGTTCGGGTTAGCAGAATAAGTTGACTTGTAGCTGCCAAGTTACTTATAGTCAGTAGAATATCTGTTGGGGGACCAACGAAATATAGTGTTAGCAGATATTAAGCAGACAGTCTACTAATACTCTAATGATAGTTAGTTGACATGTAGCTGCAAAGTTACTTATAGTCAGTAGAATATCTAAAGTCAAGTCAAGTCAAGTCAAATATATTTATATAGCGCTTTTCACAATACAGATTGTATCAAAGCTGCTTCACAGTATCAATCAAAACAACTTAATGTTTGTTTATTACTGGAAAAAAAGACATCCAAGTTTGGTAGAGCTGATCAATGGTATGATTGGTTAATTAATTTGAATATCCCCAAACTGAGCAAGCCTAAGGCAACAGTGGCAAGGAACCGAAAAACTCCATCCAGTGACCTAATGGTGTCCTAACACCCCATCAGATGACCCAATGGAGAAAAAAAAACCTTGGGAGAACCCAGGCTCAGTCGGGGGCCAGTTCTCCTCTGGCGTTTATGAACTAGAGGCCGAATTTACAGTAACTGTAAGATAAAAATTTATATGAATGCCTGGCTAAATAGATGCGTCTTCAGTCTAGTTTTAAACTGGGAGAGCGAGTCTGAGCAACGAACAATATCAGGAAGGCTATTCCAGAGCTTCGGAGCTAAATGTGAAAATGCTCTGCCTCCTTTGGTGGATCTGGATATCCTAGGAATGACCAGAAACCTCGAATCTAGTGATCTTAAAGAGCGCGATGGATTGTAAGGCGATAGAAGATCCGTTAAATAGACTGGAGCTAAACCATTTAGAGCTTTATAGGTCAAAAGCAATACCTTGTAATTAATACGGAACTTTATAGGTAACCAATGAAGTGATGATAAAATCGGTGTTATATGATCATATTTTCTTGATCTAGTAAGAACTCTAGCGGCTGCATTTTGGACTAACTGTAGCTTGTTTATTGAAGATGCAGGACAACCAGCTAATAAAGCATTACAGTAATCTAGTCTCGAGGTCATGAATGCATGAACTAACTTTTCTGCATCAGAGACTGATAGCATATTACGTAGCTTAGCAATGTTTCTAAGGTGGAAAAAGGCTGTTTTTGTAACATATGAAATATGCTTTTCAAAAGACAGGTTGCAGTCTAATGTAACACCCAGGTCTTTTACTGTAGCGGATAGAGTAAAAGGGCATCCTACTGTGTTAAAGTCGTGCTGTGAAAGGTTTTGTGGATGGTTTTTAGAACCGATAAGTATTACCTCTGTCTTGTCTGGATTTAATAAAAGAAAATTATGCGTCATCCAATCTTTTATATCTTTAACACAATCTGTCAATTTGGATAATTTAGCGTATTCATCTGGCCGTGAGGAAATATATATTTGAGTGTCATCAGCATAACAATGGAAACTAATTCCATGTTTCCTTAGAATATTACCAAGTGGCAGCATATATATTGAGAATAATAAAGGGCCTAACACAGATCCCTGCGGCACTCCATAGTTTGCCGAAGTTATAATCGATTTTTCTCCATTTAAGTAGACGAAATGGTAGCGGTCAGATAAGTATGACCTGAACCAGCTTAATGCTTGTCCTTGAACACCAGTGTAATTTTGTAGTCGATCTAAGAGTATTGTGTGATCTATAGTATCGAACGCAGCACTAAGATCAAGTAAAACTAGTACTGAGATACAGCCTTGGTCCGAAGCTAAAAGTAAATCATTTGTGATTCTAACAAGCGCAGTTTCAGTGCTATGATGTGGCCTGAATCCAGACTGAAACTTTTCATAGATTTCTAAAGTGGACTATCGAAATAAAGTGATACCAAAATGAGTTTTTAAAGGTATTTGATAGTTGACAGGGTTGAAGGGAGTCCAATGTACTTTATATTTCAACTGTGAACTGTTTTAAACCAGCATGATATAAATGGACTATATTCTTATGTTTTACTCATGTTATCCAGAGGGACCTACCAGTGGCTCCTGGTTTTTCATCAGGCATACAATCTTGATCGAATCTTCCTCTTTCTCATCGTTATCAGGCAGAGGCGGCAACCGAGGGTCAAACTCTTTCTGGGCCACCATGTCATGCACTGAGAGAAAAGCCTGAAGAGGAGGATGAGAGCACAGGTATGAAATTGTCTGGTTGGGAATTCGATTAGCAGTATTTATATGGGATAATGTTGGGGGAAATGTATTTATTTTTACAATTTTATAATTTTATTTAACATTACTATAATAGTGGGTCCAATGATTTGCCGATAACAATTTATATAATTTGCTTTAATACAAAGACAATATAAAACAATTTGTTTTTTACAATACTGTCTTTATATTTTTTAATTATTCATAGATTTATGTTACGAAATGGTCTTTATATATAAAAAATATATGTGCCTTCATATTTTAAGAAAGGGGCCCATGAAATAAATGCATATTTTGGGGGTCAAAATACATAATTTATGGAGTTTGAAATACCTATTTAGTTGTCATTACAAAAAAAAAAGAAAAAAAAAGCGTAATGACATGACTGACCAATCAGAATCAAGTATAGCAGATAGCAATAATTGAAGAAAGATTAATTTATCCTTTACAACAGCGTTTAAAAGATTGTGGTCAGTAGTTTTTTGTTTTGTTTTGTTTTTTTACGAAATTAATAGCATTTGAGCATAAGAGACTTCTTTCAAAAACATTTAAAACAATCTTACAGACCTCAAACATTTGAATACATCCAGGGTAAAAAATATTCTCAGCAAATCAAGTAAGTCAACAATCAACACTGTTGATTGGTCTTCTCACTTGGCCTGATAAAGTATCTTTCCACACTGAATATCACCTCACTGAGGCAACCCAGTTTTGCCTTATAAAATGTGAGAGCCAAACAAACGATCCAAGAAGCAACATATCATTAGACCAATCACAAATAAAGCTGTCAGGTAGAACTCCTGAACTCCATAAACTTAATGTGTGGGTCTGATTTGTAACAGCTCTAAAGGTGAATTTTCTTTATTTTTATATCCAGTTCATGCTTGATGTCAGAGAGTAATGCACATATTCGATATTTTATCAGTTGTATATAATCATCTGCTCCAAAAGAAGAAAATGCAAGCCTACAATAGACAACTCGTGAAAAGAAAGAAATACTCATAACTTGGATTGATTTTACACCAAATACTATTAATGTACTTTATCTAATGACACCAGCCCACCATAAAAGCAGGAATACTTTTATCTGCTTCTGTTTTTAGTCAGTCGGATATGTAAATACACCTTTGTTGTGATCTTGACCAAATCTTGACCCACATGTACTTTCTCTTCTCACCTGTACATGAGGTTTGGAGAGCAAGTGTAACAACTCTGTTGTCTCTGGGCTGGTGACAACGCCACGCAACTCTTCCGCCAACTGGAACGAAACATGAAAAACAACAAAATTGAATAATGCCTATATGTTATAACAGGCAAAAGTCTCTGACCATCCCTTTTGGCTTATTGTTTATGCTCAAGTATCATGAACCGATCTGGTAAGAGTTTGCTTTGGTAATGCTTGGTGGTCTGGTTCAATCTATCGCAACCCACTTGACAATACTATGCAAGTGTTTACATAGCAGGTCAAAAAGCCACAGAACCATGAGCCCTGGAGAAATAACTGTTTCTGTTGTGGTTCAGCCAAGCAAAAAACAACTAGACTGAATGTGGTTGTGAGTAACACCGGACCTGACGTTAAACATACATTAAATCTCCAAAACTGAAATTTTACACTGAGCTGCAACGTAAGGAAAATGCTTTTAACGGCTTAATGCTCCAAAATGTCCTCCTCGTTTTCAGTCTGAGAGAAGATGGAAATCGATATCACTTCAAAACCACTCTTGCCTTAATGAAATGCAGCGTGCAGTCAAAGCTGGAGATAATCTTTGTTTTAAGAGTCTCTGCAGAATTGAGTTGATAAAGACAGGGCTGATTGTTTTTGCAAGATGTGCAAGGAAGAGGAAAAAATTGGTTTTATAGGCTAATAGAAATTTAAATACTGTTAAAGGGAGATGATTGTAATGAAGAAAGAAAGAGGTTGAAGTGTAATCCAACTGATAACTTAAAATGGTAACGTTAATGATTTTGCGATTTTTACTTTACAGGGCAGAACATTCACGTTTTTTATTTCTTTTTTTCTGTGAGCCTTGTTGAGCTAGTAGTTTTTTTTTGTGTCGGAATACTGTGTTGGTTTGAAATATTAAGATTTTTGAATGTTTTTGAAAATTTCAAAACTGTATTTTGGCTGCTTTTACTTGATCAAACTTACAGTAAAAACCAAATCAGCATATTAGAATGATTTCTGAACGATCATGTGACACTGAAGACTGAAGTAATGATGCTGAAAATTCAGCCTTTTTGCCATAAAATGATGGTGCAAAAATTACTGATTCGCATGATGCTTCCAAGACTATCAAATGGAAACATGAACTTATGGGAGCATCCAATGACAACTGGATCTAAGTCTTCAGATGACACAGAAGACTTCAGATGTCTTCTTATTGATGAGTGCAGCTTTCTCTTTTTCTCAGATTCATAAGCAGAGTCAACAGTAACCCATTATTAATGTTGAATTTCTCCAAAACACTGGTTTAGTCTCCCAAGGTGTGTCTCACAAAGCAGGTTGAGGAAACTCACAAATGACTAATGCTTTGATCCTGATTTATCAGATCAGTTCACTATGATTAACCATAATGAGTGTTTCACATGAAGTGTGACATTTACGAACATCATGTAAAACAGAAGAAAGTCTGTGTGATTAAATTCTCATCTGATGAATGTACATTTTTATTGTAAATTAAAATGCTTACAAATGTTGTTAAACTTTCAATTCATACATAATGATGCAGTTCTTGAAAATATACAAATGTCATTAAACTTCAGGTAGTAGCTTATGGACTTATTTTTTTACATTTACAAATGTACAAATGCAAAAAGGTAGCTATGAGTGATCTGGATTCAACAGAAAATTTTACAATATAAGAATGACTGGTCTTACTTTATATTAGGTGTCTTTAAAATGTACTTATGTACTTATGACAAAATAATAATAATAATAATTAGATACAATTTACTTATTGTGTTCATGTACTATTCCAAAGCACTCAGGTTTGGTGTATGGATAGGTTTAAGGGTTGGTTAAGGGGCCAACAGTGCACAGTGGCACTGTTACATTGTTTCGATATGTATTTTCTTGAAAAAAAAAAAAAATTATCCTGTTGATGTATGATTCGAGGAATATCATCTGTTTTAAGATATAGAATACTAAGTGTTGAGGCAATAAAAAGATGTTTTGCACCCAAATTACACCAAGTGTCGTTGTTGTCTTTAGCACAAACCTTTATTACACAAACCCTGTTACAGCTAAAAGTCCAATGCACATAAAGGTACTTATGAACAGTTTCAACTTCAGATTGGGTTCTGCAAAAAAAATTAACAAATAATTAATAAATAATTTGTAAAGATCTGTAAAAAGTGAATTCAGGTAATTTGGGACACTTTTGCCATTAAAATGGCTGCCCATAAAGTTACTAAATGATTAGTAAAGGTATGCAGGGTGATCTGATGATTACAGTGGGAGCTCTTCCACCGGGTTGTGGAGCTTCTGGCTGTGGTTGCTGGGCCTTCTCATGAAGGCCCCAGCATCTCATTCAGGGTTTCTGCGGAAGACCGGACGTCGATCTCTGCATCGAAGGGTGGGCTAGAGTCTTCTGGGGATGAAGATTTGGCTGCGCTGCCCCCTTCGGGGAGAGTAGCGTTGTTTGAGTCCAACCTGGAGCTAACTGCAATGCTTTCCAACCCTCCACTGTGTCCTGAACCTTCTCCTCTTCCCGGAAGTGCACAAGGAGGTCACGAAGTCATGGAAGGAATCTTTTTCTGCCAGAAACCGCTCAGCTGCATCCCCTCTCCCTACTCTTGATGGCAGGGCGGTCAAAATGTACGTGGAGATCCCACAGGTGGAGTGTGCATTTGCGGTGCAATTGTGTCAGCAAAATGCTGCCACCTGGCGGGGTCGTCCAAATCTCCCATACAAGGCTTGTAAGTTCTCGTCTGCACTCACATCCAAGGCTTACAGTGCCGCTGGACTGGCCGCCTCCGCCCTGCATGCCATGGCCTAGTATACCCCGCCAGATGGCAGCATTTTGCAGACACAATTGCACCGCAACTGTATACACCACCTGTGGGATCTCCACGTACATTTTGACCGCCCTGCCATCAAGTATACCAGGTCGAGGAACCAAAAGAGCTGTAGTTCTGAACCCGGGTTGATGCAGGAGCGGTCAAAAGCGGTACAACGACGGACCTCGGCCTCTGGGCGACGAAAGTTACTGCACGGCCTCTAGAGCAGACGATGTCCACCCTAGTGGTCTAGGAACAGTATCTCTGGCTTAACCTGGCCGAGATGAAGGAGGTCGACAAAGTTCACTTTCTCGACTCCCCCATCTCTCAAGCCGGCCTCTTCGGCGTCCCTGTCGAGAAATTTGCCCAGCAATTCTCAGCAGTACAGAAGCAGACGGAGGCGATCAAACACATCCTGCCCTGTCTGTCTGAGGCTGCCCCCCGCCCCGCCTGCTCGTCACCAAGGGCGTCCCTGGGCTCCCCGCTGGAAGTTAGAATCATTTGAAACATCAGAGATTGACATTCTCCGTGCACAGCCCTGTCCCTTCTTCTGTCACAACAGGTGCGGGGGGACCAGGAGTCTTTGCTCGGGGCTCGGAACGGGCAGCAGTGGTGGCGTCTTCCTAATTCGTCAATCATTCTGACATAACGTCGAGTGTGACTGACTAATAGGGAAGGAGGAAGGAGGAATAGGGAGACGTTACGCCCCGTCGCCACAATTCGTGTACCTCCTCTGGCACGGCCGGGACCCAGTCTCAGCTCCTCAGCGGAAAACTTAATGTGAGAATTCGCCAGCTGTCTTATATACCCGGAAGAGGGGGAGCGGCTGCAAATCTCACTTGCCAATGTGCATTGGCTTGTTCTGTTACCACTCAAAGGTGATTGGGCCCTCAGGCGAGATCCCAGTTCGTCAGTCGTTCTGACGTAACATCATCGTTCCCTCCTTCAGGGAACGGGGACGATCTTCATAAGCTTCAAAAAAAGGTTTTTGTTTTTCACATTCACAATGGTACACACACATGTAATAATATACATTTTAGATAATAAATAATCAGAGTTTTTTTCCCAATCTTTCCCTACTTCCTGAGACAGGCCTCTGACGAGCATTACGTAGCATTATTGGCTCAACCAATGGTGCAAGTTTAGGGCGGGACTATTTATTTGTCCTACCAGGGGCAGATAAAAGGGATGTTGGGGAAACTCCTTTGAAACTTTTTTTTTTATTTCCGTTTCATCATGTTGGTGGTTAAACACTGCGGTTTTATAGAGTTAAGGGAAAACCAGGTCATTTTAGGCATTTATACACAAAAATGCAGTTTTGGCCTTAGGAGTTGCCAAATTAGTTCATTAAAAAAAATAACACAATAAATAAGTGAGTGTCTGTGAGGCTGCATGTGCAGCACATATATTTATGTGACTCTGGAGTGTTCACTAAAGTAATCTCTTCCAGTACACTTCAAACCGACAACACTAAACAGACTAAAGGTCCTGCAACTGAATCTCGTCCCAGCTCTGCTGGATTGTCTGATCACTCTGGTCTTGAGACAAAAACCACTAGATGCCCCAGAGGAGAACTTACGTCCTGAGCCAGGCCCTGTGTGCTATCCAGCAGCGGAGCAGGCCGCTGGGCCCTGTACTTCTGCAGCCTGTCATAGACCTGTGAGAAGAGGAGAAGTGGCGTTAGGCTGTTGTCTAATGCCCAGAGGGTTATTGCTCACCCCTTTGAACCTCACCCTTGAAATTCACCTAGTAGCAAAATGTTTCTCTGTATTTTGTGAGTAATAGATCACACAGTCTGATGAGTAAAAGTAACCAAAAGGTAATATATCAGTCAAATACAAACTTACGTTAAAGGCTAAGGAGTTTTGAGTGTTTATCTGTCTGCCCATCCATTTGGCTGCACTTTATGTGCGGCATAAGCAATGGGAAAGCTATTAGAATATCAGCCAAGAAAGATGTAATCATATTTACGGCCCTCACACAGCTAACAGTACTCATAAAGAGGAACATGTTTCAAAACAGATGTATTAAGTAAAACAATTTTACATTTTTTAAAAGATGACATCACACACTAAAACCAGACACATTTTGGCCTGTAGGTTTGGGGCCGCTTTCTATACAAAACTTTAGAAAAGTATTTTTACAGACTTGCTGTCACTTATTGTCTCTTGTTGTGTCTTAAAGCAAATCCATGTGCAAAAAGTCACAACTAACATAGAGGAAGGTCAAAAAAATAATAAATATAAAATATTTATATCCACAATAAGAGAACTGCCATTATGTCAACCCAGTGATATGAAAAAAAAACAATTTATGGAGATGTATTCTGACTCAGACCACATGCTACATTTATTTCAGATTTTTATGGTACATTTCTTGTAAAGCTTCTTCTTGTTTGTAATGGCAGTATAATTGCTTATTTTCCAACAGAAAAAGAGCTCTGATTTCCTATAGGCTACAGTCAAACGGCAGAGCCTTGGAAAAAGCAGAAACATTCTCTTTGCACATACTTAGTATAATCCTTTAGTTGTATGTGTGTTCGCTGCTGCTGAGATGGACTCTGACATTAGTTGGAACTTGTTGTGTGGTGAGAATTGGTCTGAGATATTTCAGACTCATGCAGAAATGTTTTATACAAAATAAATTAATAGCTTGCTTATTGGGGGATACCTGTCAATGTAACAAACACTTTTCTTTTTAATGGCCCATCAACATGTGTGGGTTAAGTTCCAAGAATTTTTTTAGCAGTGAAAATTATTTTTATAATTATTATAGTTGCAGGTTTCTATGATCTCATTTTAATTTAAAACTACATGGAATATTTGTTCTTTTAAAATCGCTTTCATTTTTCATTATTTCAACTGTAATGAAGTAAAAAAGATTATAAAATTACAGAACATAATACATACACTTTGGCTACATACAGTACATCCACTACTATTCAAAAGTTTGAGGTTGTTAAAATATTGATTTAGAAATAAAAATTATGACGTCTTATGTTCACCAAGGCTGCATTTATTAAAAATATATATATAATAAAAATGTATATTGTAAAATATTATTATAATTTTTAAAATATATATAGTAGCATTAATTTGAAAGTTTTTTTGCAATGTAAAAGTCTTTACTGTCACTGATCACATCCCTTGCTAAATAAAATATTAGTGCATTTCATTCATTCCTTAATTTACTCGTTTATGCATACCAAAAATCTTGAATAAGAATAAAACATCATAAATGTGTTTTATATCCTCTGCACATGTTTGTATGAGCATGTTTTATGATATAGCATGAAGCAGTATTCATAAATGCTACTCGTATTTAATGTAGTGCATTAAAATGATCATTGTGGCACGCATTTGTGCAAGTATTTTCTGTATGACAGAAACAGCTTTCAAAGTATTTTCTTGAGTAGTTCTGTAGTTTCTCTAAGGAAAGTAAAAGGTCAGATTGATTGGAAAATCTGATCCTTTCTTAGCATTAAAAGAGCAACACGGAGCAAGAGCACTGAACACTTAACAGGTCCACGTGACTCATGGAACAGAGCACCAGCAGTCCAGCTGAGCTGTGTTTGGGCTTTTATCACAGTCTCCCCTTCCCCTTCGACCTCTCCTCACCTCCCCCTCTCTCAGTGTCGCAGACAGCATGTGCTGGATTCATTAGACTCGTCTGCCAGCAAAATATGGTGCTGGGTGTGCACTGACTGCAGTGTTTGGAGAACTCAGCTTGCAAAAGATTTCATCCTGAAGAAATGCCAGTGTGCCCAGTGCCCATAACTAAACAAAGTGAGTGAGTGAGTGAGTGAGTGAATGAATAAATGATTAAAGAAGTAGTGTAGTAGTGAGAGACTCACTCACTGAATGAATGGATGAACAGGAACGCATTTTGAAATAACGAGTTATATAATACTGAACAAGGTGAAATAAGTGAATGAGTGAGCTAATGAGTGAAATATAAAAAATCGGAACGAATGAATGAGTAAGTTGTTGAATAAATGTGTGAGTAGAGGCTGATATACACTACATTACTTAAAATCATACAGATTTTAAAACAAAACATCATAAACTTGCTGACATTGTAAATGGTTAAAGAGGAAAAGCTGCATTATACTAAACGACTAAGGGTCACAAACTCTCAGACTTCCAGGTCATTCTGAATACAAACAAACTTAGAAACATGCACTTCATTGCTAGGAGACGCGTGACAAATATGAAAACAATATGTGCTCTTGTCACAAACTTTTGCAGGAAGGATTAGATGAGCAGGATCTAAACGCAGCAGTTACTTTATACAAATTATATACTAAGACTTAAAAACATGAACAGAACAACCGGTACACACAGACAAGATCAGGCAATGAACAGGACAAAAACAGGGTTTAAACACACAAGCAAACTAAATCAAAGAAATGAGACACAGGTGATCCAACTCAATCAATCAAATAAATACATGGAAACCAATTAACTCAGACAAAGGAAACACTGAGCAATAATCATTTGGCTTAAACCAAATGATTATTTCGGTCTAAATGAGTCTACTCCGCTAGGATACTGTTATAAGCATGAGCCCCGTCTGATCGGTCGTGGCGGCGGTGTTGCAACAATCTACAGAGATATCCTTATTGTTACTCAGAAAACTCGTCATAGTTTTAATTCGTTTGAAGTGCTTGTGCTAAATGTTACGCTCTTAGATGTAAGAAAAAAATCCCTATTATCTCTAGCATTGGGTACCGTATATAGACCTCCAGGGCCTTACGCCAATTTCCTAAAAGAGTTTGCTGACTTTCTATCAGATCTTTTGGTCAATGTCGATAAAGCATTAATTGTTGGAGATTTTAACATACACGTAGATAATTTAAATGATGCGTTAGGGGCTGCGTTTACAGATTTATTAAACTCCTTCGGGGTCAAGCAAAACGTCACCGGACCAACTCATCGTCTTAATCATACACTCGATTTAATTACATCATATGGAACCGATCCAACCGATATAGATATCATTCCACAAAGTGATGATGTCACTGACCACTACTTGGTAACTTGCATATTACGCACTGCTGTAATATGTCATGCTGCGCCACGTTATCGACCAGGTAGAACAATTCGTCCATCCACCATAGATCATTTCTCAAACAGCTTATCTGATCTGTCTCAGCTGCTGCCTGAACCCAAACAAACAGATGAATTAGACGAACTAACTAGCACTATGAGCACCATTCTCTCTAGAACATTGGATATTGTTGCACCCATTAGATTAAAAAAGGTCAGAGAAAAAAGTATAGCACCATGGTACAATAATACTACGTATGTTTTAAAGAGAGAAACCCGTAATTTAGAGCGTAAATGGAAAAAAACTAATTTAGAGGTCTTTAGAATCGCGTGGAAAGACAGTATGTCACTTTATAAAAAGGCACTTAAAACGGCCAGGGCTGAGCACCTCAGCAAATTAATAGAAAACAACCGAAATAATCCAAGGTTTTTATTTAATACCGTGGCTAGACTAACAAATAAACAGACGTCGTCTGAACAAAATACCTCGTTACAGTTTAGTAGTAATGATTTCATGAACTTCTTCACCGAGAAAATTGAAAGCATCAGAATCAAAATCGTAAACGTTCAATCTTTGCTCGCGCCTTATAATTCAGCCGCAATTATCACCCCGCAAGAACAATTACAATGGTTTACAACCATAGAACAAAAAGAGTTAAATAAACTTATCAATTCATCTAAAACAACAACATGTTTATTAGATCCCATACCAACTGAACTACTGAAAGAAGTGTTACCTGTAGTGGAAGAGCCTCTTCTCAATATTATTAACTCATCTTTATCTTTAGGTCATGTTCCATGAACGTTCAAGCTGGCAGTTATAAAACCTCTTATTAAGAAACCACAATTAGATCCAAATAACCTAGGAAATTACAGACCCATTTCAAATCTTCCATTTATGTCAAAAATATTAGAAAATGTTGTGTCCGCTCAACTCGGCTCTTTCTTGCAAGAAAACGACATCTATGAAAAGTTTCAGTCTGGATTCAGGCCACATCATAGCACTGAAACTGTGCTTGTTAGAATCACAAATGATTTACTTTTAGCTTCGGACCAAGGCTGTATCTCAGTACTAGTTTTACTTGATCTTAGTGCTGCGTTCGATACTATAGATCACACAATACTCTTAGATCGACTACAAAATTACACTGGTGTTCAAGGACAAGCATTAAGCTGGTTCAGGTCATACTTATCTGACTACTACCATTTCGTCTACTTAAATGGAGAAAAATCGATTATAACTTCGGCAAACTATGGAGTGCCGCAGGGATCTGTGTTAGGCACTTTATTATTCTCAATATATATGCTGCCAATTCGTAATATTCTAAGGAAACATGGAATTAGTTTCCATTGTTATGCTGATGACACTCAAATATATATTTCATCACGGCCAGATGAATACGCTAAATTATCCAAATTGACAGATTGTGTTAAAGATATAAAAGATTGGATGACGCGTAATTTTCTTTTATTAAATCCAGATAAGACAGAGGTAATACTTATCGGTTCTAAAAACCGTCCACAAAACCTTTCAGAGCACGACTTTAACATAGTAGGATGCCCTGTTACAGTAACGTGCGGTGAAATCTTGTCATGGGTAGGCTGTGACTTATCAATGTGGCATATATGTTCATATATTCATTCAGTTAATGTAGCAACCCAAGTTAATATCAGGAATCATCACATCGCTGCCTGCATACAGCAAAGTCAGTCATATGTGAGGCTAATGCACAATCAAATCTAATAATGGACACATCTATCTTATGACTTATACAACAAACAAATGTTTTGTGCGGGACACAGTAAGAGAGGGAGGCGGCGCGTTGTCAGTGAACCGACAAGCAGCCTATAGTCACTCCTTCAAAATGCACAAATGCGCACAGACAGCCACACACACACTATTGGTCTGGTCACTCTGGTGATGGCGCACCAGGATTTGAATAGGCTACAGTCAGAAAACATTGTGTCAGCAGTACAGCTTTAAAGTACAAAAACAGCTTATTCGCTCCTACAAACCGCGCTATAGAAGCACACACCGACACGCAATGAGCGTCTGACGACGGCGCACCAGGATTAAAAAAAGAGAACTACAAAACAGCATTTTAACCCTTACGAAATGCACCATAATCGCACAGATAGACCTACAGTACAAATGTGGCAGAGGTGACGGCGCACCAGGGTATTGAAGAGAGAACATTTTGGTGTCAGCGCACAGCAGGCCTATAGTCCACCATCAGACAACACACACAAGCCAATATAAGGGTTTTAAAAATAATAAATAAATGAATAATTTACGTTTTAAAGGGGGTGCTTACTTTTATTTGTAGACGAAACTCCTTTTCCTCGATTTACTGAAGCCTATGTAAAACGTATTTGCAGCTGCACAGCTAACGTTAGCACAGTGAGCGTATGGTTCGCTCATAATAGGCTGTGCTGCGGCAACTGCACATACAATGGCGCGGGCGCCTCTGACGTGAATGGACTCGGAGCAGAACAGACTTTCCTCCTTGGCTCTTATTTCCATTGAAAAGGAGAGACTCATGAAATTGATAAATACACCCAACAAAGAGGACTTTTACAACAAAGTAATTGACATCTTTGTCCAGAGGGATAGACGCATGGACTTCGTCTACAACGGTTTCCCGTTAACGACCACAACTCTTTTTCTTTATAGGACGCTTCCAACGCTAGGCGCCGCTAGATGCTAAGTAGCTTGAAGCGCGGAGTGAGTGAGCGCGAGTGGATCACGTGACATGAAGCACGCTTGGTCTCTGCCTCAATGTTGATAATTCAAGACAGCACGAGAACTGACTGCGCATGCGCAAATCTACGTAAACTACGTTCAGCTAACCTCTGCCTCAACTACATACAGCTAACCTCTGCCTCAATGGCCATGGCCTTGAATTTTCTGCTTGAAACAATGATTTTTAGGAGCAAACAATGGCAAAAGTAGTATATTATATGTGTATTCCTGAAAAATGTTGTTACAAAAATTAATATTTGGAATAAAATAAATGCAATTAATAATGTGGTGAATTAATAAATGTAATGTCAACATTTCCTTTGGTGAGGCACTGCCTACCCTGCCTACCCTGACCGCACGTCCCTGCCCTGTTACTTTATCCGCTACAGTAAAAGACCTGGGTGTTACATTAGACTGCAACCTGTCTTTTGAAAAGCATATTTCATATGTTACATAAACTGCCTTTTTCCACCTTAGAAACATTGCTAAGCTACGTAATATGCTATCAGTCTATGATGCAGAAAAGTTAGTTCATGCATTCATGACCTCGAGACTAGATTATTGTAATGCTTTATTAGCTGGTTGTCCTGCATCTTCAATAAACAAGCTACAGTTAGTCCAAAATGCAGCCGCTAGAGTTCTTACTAGATCAAGAAAATATGATCATATAACACCGATTTTATCATCACTTCATTGGTTACCTATAAAGTTCCGTATTAAATACAAGGTATTGCTTTTGACTTATAAAGCTCTAAATGGTTTAGCTCCAGTCTATTTAACGGATCTTCTATCGCCTTACAATCCATCGCGCTCTTTAAGATCACTAAATTCGAGGCTTCTGGTCATTCCTAGGATATCCAGATCCACCAAAGGAGGCAGAGCATTTTCACATTTAGCTCCGAAGCTCTGGAATAGCCTTCCTGATATTGTTCGTAGCTCAGGCTCGCTCTCCCAGTTTAAAACTAGACTGAAGACGCATCTATTTAGCCAGGCATTCATATAATTTTTTTATCTTACAGTTACTGTAAATTCGGCCTCTAGTTCATAAACGCCAGAGGAGAACTGGCCCCCGACTGAGCCTGGGTTCTCCCAAGGTTTTTTTTTTCTCCATTGGGTCATCTGATGGGGTGTTAGGACACCATTAGGTCACTGGATGGAGTTTTTCGGTTCCTTGCCACTGTTGCCTTTGGCTTGCTCAGTTGGGGATATTCAAATTAATTAACCAATCATACCATTGATCAGCTCTACCAAACTTGGATGTCTTTTTTCCACTAATAAACAAACATTGTTAAGTTGTTTTGATTGATACTGTGAAGCAGCTTTGATACAATCTGTATTGTGAAAAGCGCTATATAAATATATTTGACTTGACTTGACTAGTTAGATTACAGTTTCCAGCACCATGTTGTAGTCAGTTTGTATTTTTTCCCCCGTTAATCTGCCCATCGTTTTTCCCAGGTGTCACTTGTTTTCATGTTAGCCCTCTGTATATATACACCTTTGTTTCCCTTGTTTGGTGTCTGGTGTTCTCCTTTATGTATGTTTACGAGTGTGTTGTGTTCAGTTCTGTTTTGCCTGCCTTGTCCCGTCACGGCCAAGGAGGCCGTCTCTGAAACCTCTGTCTGCCCTGTCACGGCAACTAAAGCCGTCTCTGACTCTTTGCACTCTCTCTCTCTCTCTCTCTCTCTCTCTCTCTCTCTCTCTCTCTCTCTCTCTCTCTCTCTCTCTCTCACTCTCTCTCTCTCTGTTGTTGCGGTGGCCCCACCATGGTCTCCAGCTCCGCCGGCCCCGCTGTGGTTTCGTGTGGTCATTCATTGATAGCTTCGCAGTTTGTAAAACCAAGCTTAAGTACTGGCTACTATCAGAACAAATCTGCCACCACTAATGACTGTGTTGTAAATTCTTTGTTTTTATATACTGATTTTGTAAATCTTACATTCCTGGACATATGTATTGTGATGTTTTATGTGGTGTATATGTAATATTGTATGTTATTTTATTTGTTTACCTGCCCAGGGACAACAGATGTAAATTAGCTGTTAGCTAACTCTGGCGCAATTACCCTTAATTGTGCATTGTCCCAGTAAAAATAAACAATAAAGTAAAGTAAGCGAGTAAGCAAACCGAGAAAACGTGTATGTGCAGGTGTATCTTCTTATGGTCAAGCTAATGGAACAACTTGATCTAAATAATTTCACCCAATTCGAGTCGTAGCACTGGCAAACTGCAGTCACTAAAGTGGGCTGGGTGGCTGCTAAAATAAAGTCTGACCTTAATAAGCAGATGCAGAGTATTGCCCATGAGCATGTCATGTAGAAAAGTGCTGTCCTCTGAGGTGTCTCTGTGAAACTCCAGCCCATAAAGCAAAGAGGCCAGCAACCTACACATGCCTGAAGATAAGGAGAGGAATATGATAAACAATATATTAGTCTCTGAACTATTAATCTTTATCATTATGCATTTTCTTTCCTTTAAAGGCATAGTTCACCCAAAAATGAAAATTATGTCTTCATTTACTCACTCTCAAGTTGTTCAAAACCTGTAGCCTATGAGTTTCTTTTTCTGTTGAACACAAAAGAAGATATTTTGAAGAATGACAGTTGACCGTAGCCAGTAGTTCCTACTATGGAAGTCAATGGTTACGTCAACTGTCTGGTTACCGACATTCTACAAAATATCTTCTTTTGTTCTCAACAGAAGAAAAAAACTCACAGGTTTTGAATAAATTGAGGGTGTCGGTGAGTAAATGATGACAAAAATTACTCAAAAACCTATCTCTTTAAGTGAGCAAACAGACATGTAAATAAAGGATGTTTATGACTCATTTAAATGTCACCTTCTACTGGTATTAAGTAAAAAATTGCAAACTCTCACCCACTGTATTGAAACTAAAACATGATGGTTAAACTCAGAAATAGTATATGGCTTCTTTGGCTTTTTTACATATTTTATTATTAAACTTAAATTTAGGAGAGGTGCACCAGACTTTAAACAACATTTAAAACAGCTGAATTGACTAACTACTTCCATCTACAGTACCTTCTATAACGCCTCTGATATAAACCACATCCCACAGATTCTGCAGTCTGAAATCTGCAGCTAAAGTATTCACAAGCACCAAACTGCATTCATGACCCTTAAACATCCTTCTCACCTCCTGATCCAGATGATTGGTTTATCATTACTCTGTGGTTTGGTGATGATGTTATTAGACAGAAAATGAAGCCCCTGCTTACAAAGAGAAAAATAAATAATTAACATTTAAAGCAATAGATTGATATATTAGTAGACATATATGAAGTTCATGATAATATCTCAAAATAAACCAAACCTAAATATTATAATTGTGTAATTTCAAGTGGTTTCACATATGCTAATACTTCCACCTAGTGGTAAATATTTCTCCTCTTGCTTTTAAGTGGAATATGAATATATATATATATATATATATATATATATATATATATATATATATATATATATATATATATATATATATATATATTTTTTTTTTTTTTTTTTACTTACAATCATTTATTTAATGCATTTAATCATTCAGCAATGATTAAATGCACTAAAAGTGACAGTAAAGACATATATAATGTTACAAATTATTTTACATTCAAGAATCCAGAAAGAAAATGTATTTCCACAAACATACTAAGCAACACAACTGCTTTCAACATAGATAATAAAAGTTTCTCGAGCAGCAAATCAGCGTATTAGAATTTCTGATGGATCATGTGACACTGAAGACTGAGTGATGATGCTGAAAATTCAGCTTTGCATAACAGGAATAAATTATATTTTACAATATATTCAAGTAGAAAACAGTTATTTTTAAATGGTAATAATATTTCACAACTGTACAGTTTTTGCTGTATTTTCGATCAATTAAATGCAGCCTTGGTGAGCATAAGAGGCTTTTTTTTATTGGAAAAAAAGCTTAAAATCTTTTGTAAGAATTTCACAATATTGTAATTGGAACAATACATATTGCTCCTTTGTTGATTGTAAATATTTTTTTACAAATATCTTTTATCTTTAGACGCTGCCTTTCCTTGTTTTTTGCTTTTCCAAGCATGTTTGTGCTTTCAGCTCCATTTAAATTCATTCTGTTTTTCTTATTATAAATAACCAACTATTTTATTCCATTACAATGCCATGTTATTATTTACTTTTACTAATATAAACAGTTTCTTTTGTGAGATCATTATATTCTATATTCTTAAGAGTAAAAGAATAGAACATCACTTAATGTCAATATTGGAAAACTGCAATAGCACACTATTAATTTTGTAGGATTCCTACACAGTTGTATCAATGCTCGGTTCACTTGGTACTGGATTAAAAATGGCAGTGTGACCCAACATATAAAACAACACAGTATGGACTGCATTTATGCTACGATAATTATCCTACCATATTAATCTACTCACACATCTCTCACGACTAGACCCTATAAACAGGATTGACTATGACTGTTACAAAACTCTTATTTGTATCAGAAATCAAACATTGCAATATTCAATAGCTTACCTGGCCTGCAGAATGAGGTAGCCTACCAATAATGGTCTTGTCTGGTAGTTCACTTCTGAACTCTGCATGAAGGAAAAAAGAGTGAAAATGGCTCATTCACATTTCACACACTATCAGGCAGATTGGTAATCATCAATAATGTCCTGAATGGAGCAGACAAGCAGAAACACTCAATAATACAGAGCAACATTTGACCTATTTAGTTCCCACACATACTGTAGCACAAATAAACCTTCTGCAACAAACAAACAGGCACATTAAAAACCAACAACATTTATTTACTAACCTATTTCATGTAAATATCAGGTGTCACTTGTAGCGCCTTCCAGGACAGTTAGAGAAGAACTGCAGAAACTCCATCCCCTCATTTATCTCTTGTGCTGGACTAGTTTACTATAGCCTAATGAAACTAATTAATATTATCATTAATGTATTTACATATTTACTTATGTAAACCAATGTTTACCAATTATGCCAATAAGCCTTCGAGGTGAAATAATTTATGTTTCCGGTACAGACTGCATGCAGCCTATGGGAATGTGACGTGACCACTGATCTATATAGAATGACTATATAGTCATATGTTTTGCAGCGATTTTTGTGTGAGCATAAAAGTGAACACCCCAGACCACTCGGTGAGTTTCACGTCTTTGTAAACTAAAGTTAAATGCGTTTTATGAATGATTCTTCCAGTGCCCCTATGAAACCATTGTGGAGGTGGGGGGTGCTAACACAGAAACCGAAAATTCTCGGGACAGCAGCATTTGTCCAAATTTCAATCTTAACCGTTCTATTTCATCAGAAACGATCTTAAAACAGGGCTTTAAGTGTAAAATACCGAACTTGTCCTTTAAAGAGATGGGTCTTTAATCTAGATTTAAACAGACAGTGTGTGTCTGCCTCCTGAACAAAGCTAGGAAATAAGACTGTTCAGAGTTTGGGCGCTAAATAGGAAAAGGATCTTCCACCGGCAGTCGATTTTCAAGAATTTAATAGGAATTAACAACTGGTGGGGTGCTCTCATTATCAATCACTCCACCGGCCTTCTCACAGCTCTAGGCCCTGCTCTGCTTGCCACACCAGGTCTGTGTCAAACAGAGCACTTATATAATTTACAAAAAGTGCTTTTGTAGAAAGGGATCTAATACCATTCAGCAAATCGAGCTTTATCATTTGTTTATCTGTATTATGTGTTTTTTATTTGTTGGACATCAATTAAATTATTACCCTTATGGGTATAGGAGGGTTTTTTTTTGTATTTACTAGTTCGGGGAGCAGATACAGTCTCTATATTATAATATCTAGGTGAAAGAGTCTCTATGTGCTGAGATTTATATGACTCCTGTGACGTGAGGTGGCTAGCATAAATGGGCCCCAGTTGGTCAAGTACCAACTCAACGATTATGTGACATATTTCTAGAAAGAAGAGTGGCACCACCCCAGGAGGGATGAAGACCATCTCTTTTTAACAGGTCAGATCTGCCCCAAAAATTGTCAAATTTTCCATGAACCTTATATTCTGTGGACATCACTTAGACATCCAGCCATTGAGCGACGACAGTCTGCTATGTATCCCATCACCACGGTAAACAGGACGGGAGCCAGAGCATACTACAGTATCTGACATCGTACTTGCGAGTTCACACACATCTTTAACAAACCCCTGAAGAAGTCGGACATCATTAGTGCCGACGTAAATAACAATTTTAGAGTTTTTACGTTAAATAATTTAAACTCATATTATTATTTAATGTCCAAGAATTTATTTGATGAGTAAACAAATAATAAGCTTATGTAGTCACATAGTCATCATCGCAAAACAAACAAAAAAAAACCTTGACTCACACCCTTTTGAGGGTTTATTGTGCGACAGTGACCGGCTGGTTGTGCTTTATCTTTTACATATTAAACCACACTTTGCTTTTGCATTTCTCCGAGCTTGATAACGTAATGTAATGAAGTTACACATTCCATGCGATGTCCATCTATGACTAACTGACACCAGATTTGAGCAATGAACTGCTTTGAATCGTGAATTTCAGCAGAAACGCTATAAAGTCATTATCACATTTGAAAACATGCTGATATTCGGTAAAACAGCAATCTTGCTTGTATGCTATTGCATTCTTCCATCTTAAAAATATATCTAAATTACGACATATGCTTTCAATGAAAAATGCGGAATAGTTCATGCGTTCATGACCTCAAGGCAAGATTATTGTAATACTCTACTGGGTGGTTCCTCTGCATGCTTAATAAACAAACTCCAGCTGGTTCAGTTGCAGAAACTAGAGTTCTTACTAGATCAAGGAAGTATGATGATATTAGCCCGGTTCTGTCAACACTGCATTGGCTCTATATTAAACATCATATCAATTTTTAAATATTGCTGATTGCTTACAAAGCACTAAATGCTTTAGATCCCCAGTACTTGAGTGAGCCTTATAGTCCTTCATGTCTATTGCAATCTCAAAATTCTGGCCAGTTGAGTATACCTAGAATATCAAAATCAACTGCTGGCAGTAAATCCTTTTCCTATTTAGTACCTAAACTTTGGTCTTAGCAGCATTGTTCGGGAAGCAGACACACTCGGTTTAAGTTTAAATCTAGACTAAAAACACATCTCTTTAACCTGGCATTCACATAGAACATTATACATTTCTATTATTAAAATTTAAATAATTATTAGGTTGCATATAGGTCAGCCAGAACCAAGTACACTTCCTATAACACCTGATGTACTCGTTACATCATAAGAAGAATGGCATCTACGCTAATGTTAGTCTTTCTGTTTATTCCAAGGTTTACCGTAGTCACCTGGATCCGGGCCGTATCCAGATCAGGTGGTGGATCTGCGCCTAGTCACGACCACAACGCATCCCTGAAGTGTCAGCAGAGCTTGTGTCAACTAGACTCTCCCCTGTGAAGGCATCATCGTCACGACAGTCATCGGCACTGATCCTCAACAAACTCGTCTCCATACCCGCGTGATGTTCCAAATCAATCTGACCTCTGACCTGTAATGCTGCCTGAATCATAATCATACACTGTTCGTTCGTTGGCCAGAGGAGAACTGGCCCCCTGACTGAGCCTGGGTTCTCCCAAGGTTTTTTTCTCCATTCTGTCACTGATGGAGTTTTGGTGCCTTGCCACTGTCGCCTTTGGCTTTTGGCTTGCTTAGTTGGGGACACTTAATATTTAACAATATTATTGATCTGCCTGCATTGACACCATTAAATGAGAACTTAACTGGTTCAAGTCATACCTCTCAGGTAGGTCCTTTAGGGTGTCGTGAAGGGGTGAGGTGTCTACGTCGCAAAAAACAAAAAAAGTACACGTACTTCGTTAGATTAAACTGGGAAGGGTCATAGCACTTGCATATTGTTGTCCTATTGTTAGTTTAACTGCTTCTATTGTTCTCATTTGTAAGTCGATTTGGATAAAAGCGTCTGCTAAATGAGTAAATGTAAATGTAAAATGTGAAACCTAGCTACTGGGGTGCCTCAGGGCTCAGTGCTTGGACCACTTCTCTTCTCCATCTTCAACATGACATCACTAGGATCTGTCATTAAGAAACATGGCTTTTCCTATCATTGCTATGCTGATGATATCAACAGTACCTCTCATTCCAGCCTGATGATCCGATGTTTGCTGCTCGCATCTCGGCATGTCTGACAGACATTTCTGGCTGGATGAAGGACCACCACCTTCAACTAAACCTTGCAAAGACAGAACTGCTTGTTGTCCCGGCCAACCCAACACTTCATCACAACTTCTCCATTCAGCTGGGTTTGTCATCCATAACTCCATCAAGGTCAGCCAGGAACCTTGGAGTTGTGGTTGTTGATCAATTGAACTTTACAGACCACATTGCTAGAACTACCCGGTCCTGCAGATTTGCCTTATACAACATTAGGAGGATCAAGCCCATCCTATCAGAGCACACTACACAACTCCTTGTCCAAGTGCTTGTTCTATCCAGACTGGACTATTGTAATGCTCTCCTGGCAGGTTTTCCAGCTTGCACTATCAAACCTCTGCAACTGATCAAGAATGCTGCAGCTAGAGTGGTCTTTAACGAGCCGAAGAGAGCACACGTCACTCCTCTCCTCAAAAAATTGCACTGGTTTCCATTTGCTGCTCGCATCAAATTCAAGTCACTGACGTTTGCCTACAGAACAACAACTGGCTCTGCTCTCTTTTACCTAAACTCATTACTTCAGACTTACGTGCCATCCAGAAACTTGCGCTCAAGTGAACATCGTCTCGTAGTGTCATCTCAAAGAGGCACAAAATCTCTTTCTCGGACCTTTGCCTGGTCTGTTCCCTCCTGGTGGAATGATCTGCCAAGCTCAACTCGAGCTGCTGAGTCCGTGGCCATTTTCAAGAAACGGCTGAAGACGCATCTTTTTCGGCAACATACGATCCATTAATACTAACATCTTCTCTTCTATTCTCTTCTAATATCTATTATAGTTATAGCACTAACATATTGCTGTCCTATTTTTAGTTTAACTGCTTCTATTGTTCTCCTCATTTGTAAGTCGCTTTAGATAAAAGCGTCTGCTAAATAATTAAATGTAATGTAATGAACTGAGCTGGACGATGACATCACTGTTTTCTCCTGCGAGGCTATACAAATAAATGAACTAAATTAATAACTTTTTACAACAAAAATTAACCATCACTGAACTTACTTGAGCTAGACTATGATCCTATTGGTTACACTTTATTTCAATAGTCCACTTTAGACATTCTACTAACTATAAGTAACTTTTCAACTACATGTCAACTAACTGTAATTAGAGTATTAGTAGACTGTAGTAGACTGTTAGGTTATGGTTAGGTGTTAGGGTTCAGGTTAGGAGAATAAGTTGACTTGTAGCTGCCAAGTTACTTATAGTCAGTAGAATATCTGTTGGGGGACCAACACAATAAAGAGTTAGCAGATATTAAGCAGACAGTCTACTAATACTCTACTGAGAGTTAGTTGACATGTAGCTCCAAAGTTACTTATAGTCAGTAGAATGTCTAAAGTGGACTATCGAAATAAAGAGTTGCCATACTGGTTTCTTCTAGATCTGCTGTACAGCCGAAACAAACTTTGTTGCATTATTTTCCTAATATCACTGTAAAGCTGCTTTGAATCAATCTGTATTGTAATAAGCACTATATAAATAAAGGTGACTTGACTTAAATATATCCTGTTATAAATATTAAAAACAAGGGCCCAGTCCCAATGTGCATACTATCCACCCTATCTGCCCTAAATAGTATTGACAATTACTAATGTCACATACTATTTAGGACGGATAGTATGCTAATTGGGACTGGGCCAAGAACTCATACAGGGAACTTTTTTTTGCCCCATTTCTTTAAATATGGGGTCATTTTTGCCCCAAGCCCCTGATAATTTTCAACCCTGGTATGTGCACGGTGTGATTGCGTGAGGCAGGGATCTTTTTTCAAACACAAGCAGAGAAGGTGTGCCTCTGTTGCAAGGCCCGTTTCAAGTGAAAGGTGTGAAAGCCTGCTACTGGATAAAGGCACTTTAAGGAAAATTAGCTTTTGAATACTCCCATAGCCTCGTATAGCTGCAGAAACAAAAATGAACATTGATGGAGCAACACATTTTGTGAGAATAGAAATAATATAAGTAGTTCGTTTAGTTTAAAAATCAAATAAATGTATGAGGTGGTAAAAGGCTCACCAAAATATGGGGTAGCCTAAAAGGCCCCGGTAAAAATATTATAGCTAAAGTAAAATGTTTTGCAAAATATCTTAATTAATAACAAAGTTTTGATAAATACAATTATTTTATTTCAGACAATGCACTTCATTAAAATCCTCATTTTAAAAATGCAGAATTTTTTTTTCTTTAAAAAATAAACTTCTTACATCGAATGAGATAATTTAATATGGCTTTATGTTAATAACAATATATTAGATATTTAGCCTATTTAAGAAATAGACATTTTATTAATGTGGTATTTTTTAAATATGATGATTTCATTAGTCTATAAATATTGTGATTATCTCTAAGGCGATACTCAACTTGATACATAATAGGCTACTAATCTTCTGAGTCTCATGTCAATAATAACTAATAACTAGAAAATTAATACTAGAATAATAACTAGAAAAGTCAGCAATGCCTTTCCCTGACAGTAGGGGCGCTTTTTTACCCCAAATACACTTTTACATTTTCTACATTTATTGAAAAAAAGTATATACAAGTTTTAAAGAATATTTAACAAAACTGAAAATCATAAACAAGGCCTTTGTTTTACAATATATTCGATAATTTCAAGGATTATCATTTGCAACAAAAATCTGTAACATAAAACATATTAGATCAGCTCAATCGACATGCGACATTGCCAAACGCGGATGTTCAGGAAAGTGCTGCGTTGAGTTTTTGCGCCATCTAGAGGTTAAGAGGAAAACTGAATCAAATGCGCTTTATCCTCCTCGTTAGTAAAGTGTACTAAGTTTGCTTGTATCAGGAAGTCCTATACTACTGGAATGGCGTCAAACTCTGTATAGATACTGTATCCTCTAACTATTGAATCTTGGAGCCTAGATTATCTATGGAGAAATGCAAATACATAAACCTGCCGAACGTTGCTTAATTTAATTTTTACTTGCATAAATAGTTTTAATTTCTTTAAGTTTTATTTAAATAGGTAAGTTAAGCAAAAAAAAAAAAAAAAAAAAATCCGTTTGTCGGTCCGCGAGCACAGTTTTTGCAGTCATCTGCTCGTGCACGTCGCGTGCTGATCTGCTCGTGCACTTGCAGGGCGCAGTCGCGAGCAAAACGAAGAGATGGACCGTCAGCTCTTTCCCGAATAGCGAAGCAGCACTGCAGCAGAGCTACTTTACCTTCATAACAGTGTGTGTTTGCAGACAGCAACAGTAAAGAGAGCTGTAGTTCAACAGAACTGGTTCAGTAGTAACACTTCACTTCCACATCATTGCAGCATTAATGGTAATGCATGCAACGAATCCATCCAGACTCAATGATGGGTAAACAAACATTTACCTCCAGTTTAAATCCTTCAGCTAATGTTTAAAAGTCTGAAATAACTGCATATCACGTTTGAAGAAATTAATTCAAAGTAGTTTTTTATATATACCTCTGATAGCAAGTTGTTTTTATTTCTCTACGTTAGCATTTTAGCTGGCTAGCAGAGCGCGTTTCTGACTAACGTTACATTAACTTTTTTTGTCTTTCACAGGTGTAATGATCGAAGAGATCCTCAAGCCTACCAGGTACACAGAGAAGTATTTTGACCATGAAAGTAGTTGTATATTTGGCAGAGAAGCCGAAATAGTATCAAAATTGGATTAGCCGGCTTTAGCATAAAAACGATTGCTCGCAGGCCTAGTTCCTGCTTGCTAACTAAAACTATGATATACATTACACGTCATACTTTATAGGTTATCGCGTTCAATTATCTGTATTTGGCAAATTAATCTATATATTAACTCAACTATTATAGCTTATAAATTGTCTGGTTAGAGAGCTTGCGTCTCGTAGCTTGTTTTGTAGTAAGCTAATCTAATTACTGGTTTCACAACCACTAGATAATAGCTCATAATTCTTATTTACTCTTAGGTCTGATCAGATATAGTATTACATTTTTATTGTGAATTGACTTGGCCTAAAAACAAGAGATCATCTGGTTTCCTGTGTAGTTTTGGTTAATGAAAATTGTTCAAAAGCACTTGGGTTTCTTAAACGGCATTTGTAGTCAAATAATTTCCAAAAGTTAATTTAGATATTTAATAAGATTGAAATCATCCACACCTGCTTTTACCCTCATGAGTAAAAGTTCAGGTGTCTTTGTGAAATGGTTGTTTGTAGTCCTTCTCTTTATGCATTGTGTTTTGCAGCCTGTCAAATATCAGTCAAAGAGTCATTCGGCAAATGACCATCGCCATGACAAGATGCGAGACTCGTCAGACTCCACGCCACCGACTAAAATGCTGCGGCGATCAGACAGTCCTGACAACAAGCACAGTGACGGGACAGGGCACAGTCAAACGAAAGCACTTCACGTTCACCGGCCCCGTGAGAGGGACAGCGGTAAGAACATGAGCGAGGAGAGGTTCAACATGCAAATGGTTAATGTCATTTACATGTTGTTCCTATTTCCCCAGAACCTTAAAATCCTATTTATTGGTGGGTTATATGGGGAAACATAATTTACAGTTATCAGTTAGTGCTTATTATACTTTTTCGGACATTAATTTTCATGCAGTGTGTAATATTTTGTGAATGTAAAAGTTCTGCAAAGCTTCAAAGTGGAGTTATTGTCTCCCAAAAGAAAGAACCGATTCTGAACTGCTTGAAACAAGTAGTCAGTCATTCCAGCCTTACTTCCTGTGCAAACCTACGTAGGTTTGTCACAGATTTGCATAATGCCAGCTTATGGTCTTCATTGTCTACTTTGACCTGCATTCAAACACTGTAGGTTTAACTGAGGCCTGGAATAGTGTGGTTCATGTCCAGAAGATGCTATTTTATTACTCACCATTTAGTATAACAGAACTGTTTGTGTTGATGCATTGTGTGTGTGTGTGTGTGTATATATATATATATATAGGGCTGCACTATTTGGGGAAAATGTCATATTGCGATTATTTAGATCAATAATGCGATTGCGAGATAATAAACAAATGGTTTCATGAGTCAACTTGCTTAGTTCTCAAGGAAAATGCACACATAGATTAGTGATAATGCTGTAATAGTATTTCTCAACTCCCGTGTTTTCATTACTGCAAACTTGATATGGTCTCAATAGTACAATAGTATAAAATAAATAGAACAATAAATAAGAACATTTGTATGCTCATGAAAATAAGATATTTCGAACATTCTGTCCAGATAAATGGACATTTAAGCAGGATGTGTATTGTGACTGTCAAAACATTTGGTAACTAAACAGAATTTTGTTAAGTTTAGTGACAGTATGTTACAATGACTGGTAGGCTACTGTTTTTATTATTGCTTGATCTTGTGATTTGATTCCAATCTTTTTTTACTAGGCTGTGACAACAATGTTACAATATTTTAATGATATAAGTAAAAATATAATAAATATTTAATAGTGTGCAATACAAATTTAGCAAAATACTCTTCTCTATATATCATTTGTCTAGCCAAATAATGTGCTAACATCAAATGGCTTTCCTGAGGTAAATGTAATATTACGTTACATATTGTTCTCCATCTGTTTTATTGACCTGTTTCCACGGTTGAAAAACTCTGATTGATCGATATTACGTATGAGGCATAAACATTTCGGTAAGTTGTACTGTATCTTTCAACACACCTTTTTTTCATTCGTGTTTATTTACTATTAACCAGTACAGAGTAAGAGATGTTCGGTTCACGATCTGTCATGTCACATTTACAAGCGACAAAACGCTATTGTTTGAATTTCTCTGCGTGAGAAAATGAATGTGTGGCGTGAGAGCGTGTGAAAAGTGTCAATTGCGTGAGTCTCGCACTGAATGAGTGAGATTTGGCAGCCCTGCTCTCTCTCTGTTTAATGGCGATATTTTGGTTATAAGATAACCGACACTGAGCAGAGGTAGATTTTTTTTCTGGCCACCAGTTCAGTGTCCGTCTGCTCTGCATCATCTTCACCTGTTCTCCCCGCTGCCGGAAAAAGTCACGCTGTGACCATATGCGCCACATGTGCCACTGCCTAAACTGAAACTGACTGGTCTTTTTTTTTCATTTATTAGCGGTGTAGAAAATGGACAAACAGTTCTCAGGGAGAATGGGTTGTCATGTCCACCCATGCAATTATTTATTTAAGAAAATCGCAGCATTTTGCGTCATATAATCACATAGGCTTGACATTGCGAATGCGATATGATTAATTGTATGCATATATATATATATATATATAAAATATATATACACACACACATATATATACATATATATTAGGGGTGCAACAGTTCAAATTAATCCCGGTTCGGTTTGTATCACGGTTTTAGGTTCATGGTTTCAGTACTGTTCGGTATGTGCTATTTCAAATAAAATAAAGAAAATAAGGATAAATACTTCAAGCAACAGCACAAATAAATAGAGCAAAGATACCAATAAAAGAAACAGTACTTTTTAGGTTTTTCAGGTAGGTCTAACATTAGCTTTCAGGTACAGAAATTGAATCAAGTAATCAAATGTAAAATAACATTGCAAATTTGACTATAAATTAAAGATGAATCCTTTATTAAAGTTACAAAAGCTATTCAATCCAGAGCTGTCAGTGATTTCCATGTCTTTTGTTGTTTGATTAGCGTTAAAAACACAGACAGTCAAGTCATCTTCATTTATATAGCGCTTTTAACAATGTAGATTGTTTCAAAGCAGCTTTACAGAGATAAACATAATTTAAGGTAACAGAGATTGGTTTGGTTTTATAGTGGTTCTTGAATAATGTTATTTCCAGCTAAAGTTAGTTTTGATTGATTCACTTCCGTCGAAATGATCATTTGTTATTAAATTAGGGGCCGCTAAGACGACACCGTTCTCTCTAAACAGACTTTAAAAGCGAACCTGTGATAGACGCTGATGGCGTTCACATGCGCATTAAGAATTGATTCTATAGTTATGTGCGTTTGAATATATGTGCGCAGGTTTGTAATTCCCTACAAACCATGTCTAAACAAACTACTTGTCTTGTCTAAAACTTCGCGAACCGAAGATTACACAACGCTTTATCTGTAGAGTGGTATAGGGATCCTCCATAGGGAGAGGCTAGTTGGCACTGCAGCACTGCATTGTCATCGGGTCCAGGCGAAGGTCCTTCGTCAGATCTGGAAACGGCCTGGATCCGGCAGGCTGCGGGAAAACCTCGGGATAAACAAAGACACTAAAATTAGCGTAGATGCCATTCTTCTTATGATGTAATGAGTACATCAGGATTTAAGGGAAGTGTTCCCGGTTCCGGCTGACCTAATCTATGCAGCCTAATATTGAATTATAGAAATCTATAGTGTGTTATGTGAATGCTAGGTCAAAGAGATGTGTTTTTAGTCTAGATTTGAACTGACAGACTGTGTCTGCTTCCCGGACAATGTTAGGAAGATTGTTCCAAAGTTTTGGTGCTAAATAGGAAAAGGATCTACCGCCAGCAGTTGATTTTGATATTCTAGGTATTATCAACTGGCCGGAACTTTGAGATCACAATAGACGTGAAGGACTATAATGTGTTAAGAGCTCGCTCAAGTACAGGGGAGCTAAACCATTTAGTGCTTTGTAAGTAATCAGCAATATTTTAAAATTTATACGATGATTAATAGGCACCCAATGCAGTGTTGACAGAAGGAATATTAGGCTGCTGTCACTTTAAGACAATGCACAGATTCAGTACACTGATATTGTGCACATGCATTGTCTTTCTTGGCCGTATAATGCACTTCAGGCATAACAGACTGTGTCTGCTTGGATACTCATTAAGACGGACATGTTGACATAATTTTTGTAAAAAGTAACGCAATGGCTGCTTGGCTGATTTTTGTAAATCAAGCACCACAGGAGTGCTGCCTTTACACTGTTTTACTTCCTGTTGTTGCCACAATCATGAGTCTGCAGCAGATACACAGTACTGTTTATCGTATGATCTCGACTCGTCTGAGGCTTCTTGGCGTTATGAAATTGGTATTTTCTCTAATAGGAAGTTACAGATTTTGGCTGTTGCAGATGTTTATACCACACTTTCAACTTGGTTATTTTCAGATATTGGTGATGTGGCATAAAAGTACTCTAGTGAGAATTAACTTCTTTTTGCATCAATTGGACAAAAAAAAAGTAAAAAAACACAAGGTCTGAAAATGATTAGGACATTAAAATTAGGACATGGCTCAGCCACAGAACTGTCAACTCAAGCCTGTACTAAAAGTCCAATGTGTTAAATGGACATCCAGAGAACCGTTTTGTTTCAGTGAATTATATTTTGCAAAGACTTTTACATGCATGGTAGTTTGTTTCTGATTGTCTCAATTATGTTTCAGGTGTCAGTTCTTCTCCGCAAGAAAACTCTCATCATGCATCCAGTTCTCACCCTCATCCAAACAGAACTTCAGAGATGGTAAGTTGTTTAGCCAGTGGATTGTCTGATCTAGTCGGTGTTAAGGAAGCCCTGTATAATTAAGCTGGTTTAGGGTCATGTCACCCAAACAGATCAGATGTGTCTGTTAGCGTTATAAGCACAGCCCTGCAATAGAGCGAACAGATATCAAATAAACACCATGTAACCTTTTATTTAGGGTACTTTTATTATGATAATTGATTAATCAGTTAACTAGGTCTTTTAAAACGTTAATAATTTCATTTAAAAAGCTGAATTTTATTTTTAGTAGTATTTAAAAAAATAATTAAAATCACCTCTTGCCCAATGTTTTCCAACGAACAGTTTGCAAACCGAAGAATGCATCTTTATAGGCTATGCTATACATTATGTGCAAAAACATTAACACGCACATATTTCACTTATCACTGGATATATTGAGTTATACCTCATTGCTATAGTTCCTTTACATTTACTACTTGTGTTTCATGTAGTATTTAAATGTCCAACAAAATCCATATATAACATAGGGAAATGTATATTTTAGTCAGTATCATTGCACTCATATTTTATTGTGCTCCATCAGTTTGACATGCATTTGTGCACCGTTGTTCGTTAAGTCTGAAAGTGAAGTTTAATGGATTGTGCTGTCTGTCAGGACAAGCCTTTGTGGAAAATTGAAAAACTCGCATGACTTTTGAACATTTACACATAAGGAAATAAACATAAAATGTAAGGTATTTGCTGGACAAAAAATGTATTAAATGCATTAAACGGCACTCGCGTCTATCAAAGCATCTGACTGGACGAGCCCCGTTAAACCATAGGCTATGTGCTTAATATAAAGTATTTTCATGTTTAGGATACCTTGGGTCTTGCACTTTTCTTGCAGCAGCTCTTTGTCCTTTACTATATTCGTTTTATCCTTAGAAATGCTTTATTCACTAGTGACATGACTGGTAGATGTTTTTCGTGCAGGTGTCATTAATCAATAATCACATTTGTTGTTGTTAATTTTTATTATAGATTATTATCAATTAGTTGTTGCTGCCCTTAGACAACAACACTGTCACAGTCCCCTCAAAAAAATCCAGTTGGCATTGGCGACAAAAATGTTGTGAAAAACTGTGCATCCCCGTGATGCTTTGTCTGATACCATCTTATATGAGGTGCCGTTAAGTAATTACATCTTTAGAGTGTGCACCAGTTTCCAGCAGTCAACAATTAAAACTTAATGAGGCGTGATGTCCAATTCGTGAACAAATGACTTGTTTCTTTTTGAGTCAAAAAGTCTCAAACTCAATTGTGAATTGTTTAGAGCTATTACTAAGTTCATAACTAACTCCCTAACTGAATTTTTCTCTTATGTCTGATCCCAAATAAACCAAGAAATGTAACTGTGATATTAGTCTCGGCCTCAGACGTGGCCCATGGATCGCTGGCTTATTCATAATGCACACAAAATGGGAAAACACTTCGGAAGTTTCAAAGTCGTCTTCTGATTGGTTGAATTCTACAGGATTTCCAGGAGACGCGCGTGTCGCTTTCTTTATCGGTCCGCCTGGAAACAAAGCTGTCGTGACACCAAACCCCCTCATGGAAGAAGAAAGCCGTCATATTTACAACTGAGACAATGATTGCTTATCAGGATCAACTAAACGCTGGATTTCCAAAAGTATGTGAAGTTCAGGGCACCATTTTTGCAGTAAACTTGCAAAATGTTCTTGAATGAATAATTTATTAGATGCACGCCGGTCTGTTATCGCAGGGACATCGACTTTACATTTTCACACCCCTAAACCCTAAACATGACGTGGAATAAAACAAACTGTGATTGGTTGCTTTACATGCCGGTCAGACTCTTGGGCGGACCTTTTTCCAATTAAAGCTGAGATGTAGTCCAGACTTTCTGCCGTCAGTCTGAAAGCCTGGCTTACGTGAGACTTCTGTGATGTATACTTTAGTGTGTGGGACATTTAAATCAGTTCTGTTTATATGCCAATGTATAACTAAATATACTCATTCACAGCAGAGTTATAAAATTATAAATGTTATTCTAATTCAAACATTTTACAAACAAAATGTTAAACATGGTGATGCCACAAAAAGAAGGGAAAAAAAAAGACTAAAGGCCCGTTCACACCAAGCACGATAACTATAAAGATAACGATAAAGATAACTATATATGCGTCCACACCAACGACCGATAACGGTCTTTTTATTCTAAGCACGCGCGCGCCCGCGCTGCGGTTTCAAAGTAGCGAAAATGGATGACCTGCTGCTGCTTTACGTTAGAAAAAAATATCAAAAGAAAAACAGGCGCTTTTGGGTACACGATATCCTTAAAAGACGAGAGGAGTTGGGAGAATCCGAATTTTATTATAATTGTTGTTTACAACTTGTCATTGAATATGTTTTTGCTGTTCTTATTGCCTTTACACGTCTTTGCCAGCGGATGTCCTCAGACAGCATGCTATGTTCCGAGCGCGTCTAAACAGTGAATCTAGCTAGTCTAGTGTAATCGATCTAATCTAACAGTGAATTTAGCTGACGAAGTCAATGATGGGATAAAAACATCGCCTAGTCAACACCTTTATGTATACAACGCCTTTTTCACTGCAACTTCAGCAATGTTGTCAAAACTAGCGCTGGATAGCCTACCTGAGGTAATTTTGTTACACTGTGCTAAACTGCATAATATCTCATCGTTAATACTTCTCACCATTTATTCCCAGGATACGACCGATTGCTTTCCATATATACATCTTTTTTAACGTATGCTTGAAAAGGGGGTTTGACGTGTCAAACGGTGGAGGATTTTTTTGTACCTCGACGATTAACTTCTCTGCAATGTCATCTGCCATTTTAAATGCGCGAGACCTTTAAATTAGAATGGATTCTGATTGGCTGTCAGTGTTTTATCGTTCGACAGCTGGAAAAAAAATCGTTCCTCATATCTTTATCATTTTAGTTGTGGTGTGAACTCTGTTATTCTTTAATATGGAGAACGATTTTTAGAATTGTATCTTTATCGTTATCTTTATAGTTATCGTGCTTGGTGTGAACGGGCCTTAAGGAGCTGGCCTCACTAATAAATCATAGTGAATCTCATCTCTATTCCCAATGCGCTCTCAAATGACAAATTTCCCTGCTCTGTCCTTCTTGATATATCAACATATTTCCTGTCTCTTTCAGCCCCGTGAGCCAGCAGATGACTGGTCAGAGCATATCAGTTCATCTGGGAAGAAGTACTACTATAACTGCAGGACAGAAGTCTCTCAGTGGGAGAAGCCTAAAGATTGGCTGGAAAGGTGAGTTGCTTTAGATCCCCTGTAACTGCCTCTACTCCTCTTCAACCATCAACTGACGCCAGACTTCCTGTGTGAACAGAGAACAGAGGCAGAGAGAAGGTGCCAAGAATACGGTTAACAGCTTTCCCAAAGACAGAGACTACAGACAAGAGGCGATGCAGGCCAGTGCCACAAGTGCCGTCAGTAGTACAAGTAAGTAACGGAAACACATTTGGTTCCTTAAAGTTGTATTATGTTGATAGAATGTTTGCTGATGGTTTCAATGGTTCTGAACACCAATGGTTCTCCCTTTCTTTCCCCAGAATCTACTTTAGCGGAGAAGCCATCGTCAAACTCTGGTTATTCTCAGCCTTTGTCCATTAACCCCTCCAGCACGTCCAGCTCGTCCTCGTCCTCCACAGTGCCTGTGTCTCCTGCCCTGCAGGCTTCAGCCTCCACTCTGCTTCAGGATCCAGCACTCCTCCGACAGCTTCTGCCTGCGCTGCAGGCCACCCTGCAGATGAACCACAGCAATGTGGACATGGGCAAAATTAATGAAGGTATCAATCGCTAAGTGCTATGTTAACTTATTTTTGTTTTTATTGAGAGAATACGCTTGGAAATGAAATGGATATTTTATAGGGGTGTGACGATTCACTCGTTTTCCCAATGCATCGATTGCAAATCTTGACGATGCATATGCATCCATTTTGAAACTTGTATTTTTGAATCGTTGATTTCGGTCAATAATCGATTTAAAATGCTTAAAATTGAATTAATCACGATCTGATAGCGAATCAGTGCTTTAAAATATATGAACATTAAATTACTACGTCATTGCGTTGTCTACTGGTTTTCACAATTTTCAGGTTTTCCCAAATTAGTTTGGCACTAAAAGAATGGTTTGCACTTAAAGTCTTCAGAGTAAAAAAGTAATTTTAAGATGATTATTATTTTCACTCCTACAAAATCACCCCAATCATACTTGTCATCTTGTGCCTATTAAAATAAACTCCTCTTTATGCATAAAACTCTTTAAAGTCAAAATATCAGATCTTGACTTTTTTTTTCTGGTCCTGTTACTTTTCATGCTGCTTACACTGTCATTCTTCTCTCTAATCTAGTCTAAATTTCCTATTGATCAAATGTGATCCGAGCGTTATTATTCAGAGGCAGGGCTGGGCACAGATTTCCAAATTCAGTTCTGATTCACAAGCTCCTGATTCCATTCGATTCCTATTTTGATTTAGTTTGATCTTACTCGTTTGGGTATAGTTATGTACGGTACAGTAAAAATTCAATCTTGGAATTTTAAGAATCGATATAGGGATTGTTCAATTAAAAGTCTGTATTTATTTGAAAAAATCTATATTTTTACCTTACCCTATTGACTAGACAACTGGACACTGTTGCTCAAGGGAGGAAGAGTATGATCTGCCCTTGATCAGGAAGAGATGCTCTCTAGGCCAGGGGTGTCAAACTCGGTTCCCGGAGGACCACAGTCCTGCAGAGTTTAGTCTCAACCCTGTTCCAACACACACCTGTAGTTTTCAAATAAGCCTGAATGACTTGATTTGCTGGATTAAGGGTTTAAAGCTAAACTTTGCAGGGCTGTTTCCTTGATGTATTCTTGAATGATCCGTTTGGTGCATTCTCTTGAGTTGTCTCTGATTTCAAACCCATCTGAACCAGTAGGATGTTGTCGTGTCATTCATATTTTGCTAATACATTCATAAGTGAAATCCTAAAACCTGTGACATGAGTTTTTGTATTCTCTGAAAACAAATAAGAAAGATCTATACAAATGCACTTTCCTGTAGCTATTAATACTTATTGACCTTCATCCAAACTGCTAGAAAAGTTGTGCTTTAACCATTTTGACACCTTGACAACTGCTTTTTGCACAATATACGGCATCTTCTCTCCACATAATGAAAATACCATAAGCAGAAAGGCTAGAGCCTTTTTCAGATTGCTTTCAGTGTGTAGGACTGCTTTGACTGTACGTGTGTCTTTTTCTGTCTTTGTCTTCCTCCAAGTCCTCACAGCCGCTGTCACACAAGCTTCCTTACAGTCTATGCTTCATAAGCTTCTCACTGCCGGACCGTCCGCTTTCAACATCACTACTCTGCTTTCCCAAGCTGCTCAGCTTTCCACACAAGGTACGGCTGAAGTCCCAGTCACCCTTCACACCTCCCCTAACTGATGTTGTGCTGCAGTGCAACTAATCCATTTTTTTTGTAATGGAACTATGAGAACATATTTTACAATTCTGTTAAACCAGTGTTTAAGCTGTGTTCATACTCACCCAAGACTATGGACAAGAACATGCTGAACAATTCTTTAAAGGGTTAGTTCCCCCAACAATAAAAATTCTGTCATTACTCACCCTCATGTCGTTGCAAACCTGTAAGAGATTTGTTCATCTGTTCATCGGAACACAAATGAAGATCTTTTTTGATGAAATCTGAGAGCTTTCTGTCCTTTCATTGACAGTCTATGCAACTACAATTTTCAAGCCCCAGAAAGATAGTAAAGACATCATTAAAGGAATCCATGTGTCTCCAGTGTTTTAACCTCAATTGTTTGAAGTGAAGCGAGTGCTTTGTTTGCACAAAAAACATAACATCTCCAGTGTGTTCACACAACAACATGCTTTTAAGATTAATATTTTGTAAATAAAGTGGTAAATAGTCACATTGAATATTTTTATGATGCCTTTACTACTTTTTTTACTTCTACTTTTTTATGATGCCTTTACTACTTTTACTATTACTAATTAGTTACAAAAGTTCAGTGTGATTTTATTTTTCTTTTGTTCTTTGATCAATATTAATGGTGGCATCGAGTATATGGTGTCAATGCACTGATTCAATAGACGTAGGCCTACTGTTTTTCTTTCTCAACCGTTTAAGACAAAACCAACTGTTTACGGGGATATTTGAAATTGAAAATAGGTGTGTACTGACGTCTTTCCGTTGTTGAAACAACAATTCTTCTGATGTTTATTCATGTTAATTTGATGCTATGAATTAACTAGAAGGATAATTGTGATATATAATTCTGTGTGTAGGTAGGTATTTGTCCGTGCACTATGTGAGAGGCGGCTCTCATAAAAACAGTGCGCATGCAGAAGTGTTTTTTTTCTTCTTTCGCTTAAAGAATGCTATCATGAAGAATCAATTTTCTATTCCTAATCCTACTAACTAGCCTATAAAAAATATTTAATTCCTGTTATTGCATGTAAATAAATGTGTATAACTATAGGGCTATGTGAAATATCAAATTTTTTTATAATTACTATTAGTAATCGACTGTTATAATCGACATCACCATACTTGTGAGACATCGTCGATATACGATAATATCGTCATGTCGCCCAGCCCTATTTCTGAGTCTTGAAAGTGGCAATTGCGTTGACTGTCAGTGGAGGGATGGAATGCGCTCAGATTTCATCAAAAATGTCATAATTTGTATTCCGAAGATGAACGAAAGTCTTACAGGTTTGGAACGACATGAAGGTGAGTAGTTAATGACAGAATTGAATGATCTAACCCTTTAAGCCACTTTTTTTACAAGGGAAAACTCAGACTTTGGTCTAGAATTAAAAAAAAATAAAAATGTAAATAATGTTTATTTAGTTAAGTAGGATTCAGTATATTTATGTTATAGCAATCCAAAATTGGCTTTATGCCCAGCTGCACTACTTCCTGAACTTCAGCCAGCTCCTTGTTTCCTGTCTGCCATTATTGGGCAAACTTGATTAATTCAGGTGTGTCTGATTATTGTTGCCATGACTACTGAGGTCAGGCACACCTGAATTAATCAATTTGTCCAATAATGGCAGACAGGAAACAAGGAGCTGGCTGAAGTTCAGGAAGTAGTGCAGCTGGGCATAAAGCCAATTGGCAGATGGACACATTTTAAATAGTCCTTTTGCTCTCACACCAGCTATCATGTTGCTATTTGTATGTACAGTATAGTTGTGTAAGATTATTTACTGGATTCCATGTCTATAACGGTGTTTCTAATGAACAGCTCAACAGTCCGGTCAGTCACCCATGTCATTAGCATCAGATGCCTCTTCACCGAGGTCATACGTGTCTCCTAGAGTCAGCACGCCTCAGACCAACGCTGTCTCTAAACCCCTGCTCAGCTGCGCATCTCTCTCTTCACAACCAAAGGTCAGTAGCTGTTAGTCATTTTATAAACTTTTGTTATAGTGGCATCAGAAAGTGTTTGGACACTTAAGCCACCCTTAATTTAAAGGGGTCCTATTATGCTTTTCCACTTTTTCAACTTTAGTCAGCGTAAGGTTGAATACGCAAAAAGGGGACGAGCCCTGGTTGCATTAGAGAATACAGTGCTGTTGCAATGTCAAAGATACACTGTTTTTTCCACAAAGTTTCCAAAACTCATTTGTTTGACCTTCCTAAGGCTGACGAGAGTGGTTAAAATTGATTTTAAACACTGTTCCTGAACATTTTAACCACAACATGTATCGGAGAACAGCTCTTTTTCGGTTGCTTTTGTAAAAGCTCTCTCTTTTGTAAGACGGTTCACCGCTCCTTAGGAAAGTGAAATATGGTTTTGTGATTGATTACCGTTTGAATTACCATAGTTTTCTGACAAATATCACAATTAAATGGTGGATAACATCGTATCTATAATGTTTAAGGAAATTACAAAAACCATATCACTTTGCAAGCTTGGATTTCACAGGACGTTTCAAAGTCTGTGCATGAAATCCATTCTGCACAATCCTCTTGTTCGTTAACATTGTCATGGTCTGAATCGGGCTCGAATTGGTTTGAAATTGACGCCATCCGTAATATTTACACTAGCGAAGAACTCGCAGTTATGGAGGGGTGGGACATTTCCCGAACACGCGCTAAGGGGCTTCATCGAATTCGGCGTGTTTGAGACAGGGTGGGGAGTAAGGGTGTCAGGGTGTTTCGATTTTAAATCGAAATCGGTCGAAATTAATTCACAATCTCAAAAATCGGAATAAAAAATGGAATCGTCGATGCTGCCACGCCCCCATGTCGCGTCCGTGATGGAAAGTCTATTGTTCAATCTCGTTCATACCGGTAAATAATTACTTTACCTTCCGAGTCTTTTGTTCATTTGTCACGTGACAGAGGCAATAAACGGATCGTTCATGAACGACTTGAAAGGCTGTGAGTCCTCTAACTTAGCTTAGAGCTTAGATTCTCTGCCCGAGCCCAAACTTGACCTGATATTTCCCGTCACTATCCTCGGGCCGGACCCTTGATCTAGAGACGTGCACTCCCAACGCAATAGAGTGCGGCGCGGGACTAGATTTGATGGCCGAGTGCGAGCGCGGGCGGTAATGCACTCACTCTGTGTGTGCGGGAGAATAAAACAATTCGCGGGACTCCCGCAAACTAGAAATATCTATGAATAAAACATAAAAACGAATACATTTTTATTCATCTGTTGCAGAAAAGCAACAAGAACAACTAAAACAAAATAGAAACGATTTACAGGCCAGAGTTTCTATTTCTAACATGTTTGAAGGTTGAGCGACATAGACATATAGACACATAACAGACATACGTGTTGATTTCTTGAACGCAATGGCCAATCAAAAGCATTTAAGATAGACTCCCCTCACCGCTCAAAACTGACTTTTTGTTCAGTGCTGAATTCTGTATGCTGCCAAATCCTCTAATTATAACAAACAAAGTTTATATATTATGAAAGATTCATTGTGCAGTCAGCTTCATTGATAATAACAGAGATGTGTGAGATGCCCCCAGCAACAGCAACCTGTGGTTAAAAAAAAAAAAAAGTAAAAATCGAGAATCGAACCGTGACCTTAGAATCGAAAATTTAATCGAATCGAGGATTTGGAGAATCGTGACACCCCTAGTGGGGAGGGAGGTGCTGTAATAATGTAAAATATGTGAAAAATAATGCGTTTTTTAAACGATTAAGCATGAAGACATTCTAGTACATCCCAAAAACCAAATCAAGACTTCGTAAAAGGGCACAATAGGACCCTTTAAGAATGTCATTTTACTGAGTGTGCAAAAGCGAGATAACAAAATATAAAACCATCTGGCATCTGCTAAAAAAAAAAAATCATCCATTTTGGTCATCATACACCAGGGATGGCAAATGTACACACAATCTTCGCTCAACCAGAAGTACAGATACTCATGTTTAAAAAGACTGGTAAAAGTTGAAGTACTGAAGTAAAGAAGTATGGGCTCAGACATGTACTTGGTATAAAGTAGCCATTACTACCTGTTTCAGTGTCTATTTGCCATCACCTAGGCCACATTCTAGATTGTAGGGTGATTCCACCTCTTGTCCTTGGAAACAACTCTAAAAAACAACTAAGTGCACGCATAATTTACACTTCACCTGGTGTACCAGTTCTACAGCATATGTAATCCTATCTGACTAAACCGGACTAAAACTTTTTGACACCAATCATTTCGAACATCTTCCTCATAAATGTCCATGGGTGATCAGGAATATCTCTATTCTCAGTAATGTCGACATCACTGTCTCATCCATAACGTTAGCCATTCTTCTATGGGCCTTTTGCCTTGCTTCGGGTAGCTTCATAGACTAGTCTACATCTGTGGTGCTTGATAGCCAGGAAATGATAGACCAATGAGGGGTCATGTTTTCTGTATTTCATTAGGTTGAAAAAGGTGCGCAATGACAAGAAATATTGATCATGCCACTAAATACAGATTAAAAGTAAAGTAACAAGTCTGGTTCGAAAATGTAAGTAGAAAGTACAGATATTTGTGTAAAAAAATGCAAGGAGTGAAAGTAAAATTTGTCCAAAAAATAAATAGTGAAGTACTGATGCCAGAAAAATCTACTTTGTTACAAAATCCGGTCTCTGTTATACACTACTTGTCGAAAGTAAGAGCACAGAAAAATAGTGTAGAGTCAACTCATGGCAGAAGTCATGTAATGTATGCCAGCCTTAAATGTAGCGTAAACTACACATGTATTTGCTCTGAATCACATTAGTTATGGACTTTTGACAACCAGAATGTATATGTTTGTTTCTTCAACTACAGACACTTATGGTCCTCCTGACTTTTACATCACACCAGAATTTTTAGTTTTTTTCCTCTGAAAGTCAAAAATTCCCACCACAGTGTGATTTCTACCAGATTAGCATTCTGTGATGGTGATCGTCAAAATTACATTTTAACATTTTTGGAATAAATTGACGTCTTGCGGAGGATAACTTTACAGTTAGCGTGTGCTAAAGACAAACTATTCAATATTTTAAAAACTTTATACGGGGCAATTTTTTTAGTGTGGTGAAAATAATACCACAGATGTGGGGCAGTTACTTTTAAAAAATTGACTTGTCATTTCAACAATAAATATGGTTTGATTATTTTGATCTTGGTTTAGATGTTCTGTTTAGGTTTTAAATGTTGTAATTCCTGCATTTTTATGATGGATTTGTGTAGTTAAAGGTTGAATATCTGGGTCTTGGACAAGGGTAAAACAATAAAAATTCTATAGAAAAGGCATTTTTTTAACTCCTTTATTGTGGTCTTCATTTAATAAAAAATAAAAAAAACTTTAAAAAAAGAAAAGAAATATGTTATTTTCAATATAAATCATCCCCTGGGAAATAAAAGGGCCCAAAACACTCATATTTTATTTTTTGTTAACTTTTGCTATTATTCTTTTAAATAAATGCCACTTTGGTTTGATATTTTGTTTATCTATTCAGTTAGAGAGTTGTACTGCTGTAGGTTTACACTATATATATTTGCTATTATTTAGTTGACATCTCTGTTCAGATTCTCTGATCTCTTTGTTGTTCTTCAAATTCAGGTAAGTTCATCAATTCAGAGACAAGGATCAACGTCCCAGCAGTCCGTCAGCTCTGACAAACCTCTGGAATTCAGTGATCCCCGTCTTCACAGGCAAATGTACGGATCTCTCAGTGGGAACTCTTCTTTTGTTTGTTGGCAATGTAGAAGCAGCCTGTCAGATGTTTTCTTACAGCACCATCTACCAGTACAGTGTGGAAGTGCAACCAAATGAATGTATGTATGTTTGTTACAATTACAAAGAAATGGGTTTTATTTATTTTATTTTTTAATGGGTTTTATATAAAAGCCATCTATACACACGCGTGTATATTATATAAATATATAAGGTGACCAGACGTCCCATTTTCCACGGAACAGTCCCGTATTGTCGCTCTAGTTTTAGTGTCCTGACTAACGAAAAAGTCATGTTTTCTTCTTTCCTAAATTGTCTTTGCTAGGTGATCATAAAAGCGAGTATTAGTCTTCTGTCACATGAGAATAGCCTAATAATCAAAGGTAGTCAATCTCATCATAGTGTATTTTGGAGAGCAAAAGTAACAACCAAACACAATTCGTAATCGATTAACTTGCAGTTGGTGAAGCGCAGAGGAGAGCAATTCAGACGCGACAATGTCAAAGCGCGTGATTACAATTAATGAGGATCATCAAAAAGAGTGTATCAAATTATTATGCGCAGTAAGTTGTGAAAAAAAGAATGTGATGTGGTTTCGAGACCAGAATACAAGTAGCCTGATTAAAACTTCAGTGACAGAAAATTAGGAAGGCATTGAAACACGAGAATGATTCTGATTCTAAATATATACAAGTAATGGATAATGTACACCGCGCCGGTTGTACATCCTCCACTTCGCGTCGGGGTCCTCATCAACCTGTCGGGGGTTATTTTGAGAAAACAACCGGCTGTACATTATCCCGTTTATTACATGGCTGCTTGCCACATAACTAAATAATTAGACATGAAATATTGATCTGAGTTGAAATATTTTATTAGGTCTTTAAAAGCAAAGCTTCTGCGGAGAGAGCAGTTGCTAGTGCGGCAATTCCAAACTAGGCGGACATTTAAGTGATACGTTATACAGTCATACCACTTATTACACAGCATTGTGCCACATAAATAATTATGGGGATAAGATATATTGATTTCAGATTAAAATCGTACCTGTTTGTATCTCATAAACCAACAGTGTACAAAACAATAGTCACAAAATGGCAACAGCTGCGTTTGTATGAAATGAGAGAGAGCGAGTCCACGATACTGGAAGGCATTATTAAATAACTGTACACAAAATATTGATTTGACTGAGTTTTAATACTTAATTAACTCACCAAACGCAAAACTTCCACGAACAAAAAACGTTCCTAGCAGGCGTATAGCAGTTGCGACTTCAGTAACCCGGATGAGCCTGTGTTATCTGCTTTGAGAGGTTGTTACCTGGGAATAACATACCAATCAGTATGAGGTATTCCACAGAGCCATGTAATAATACGAGATAACGCCGCGCCTTCTCGCCAGGATCATGAAATTACATTTCTACCGAGAGGGTCACCATATATCCTACGCCACTGATATACACATTTAAACGCATAGTCACATATATGCCATTTCTTTGTAATTTTAGTGTTGATATGACTTGAATACATAAAATACTTTAATAATAATACTTTTTTGCTGTAATTATTATACTACTTAAATTCTAGTTCTATATTCTTTATTTTTTTTTAATGAATGTTTCTCTTGTTTTATAGCAGCCAAGAGGGCTTGTCGAGCTCTAATGGCAGCGCGGGCATCAGCGTTCCCGCTTTAGGCAGCACCTCTCGAACCCAAAGCACTTTCACTCCCTCTCTAGCATTGCACTTTGATGAAAGTCTCATCAAGCATGTTCAAGGCTGGCCTGCAGAACATGTGGAGAAGCAGGTGTGAACATGAAGTGTTTATCAATCTTCTACAGATCAAACATCACGTCTCTAACTGATGAGGTTTCCTTCCTCTCTCTCACCCAGGCGTCACGGATGCGTGAGGATATACACAATATGGGAACCCTCTACATGTCAGAGATCTGCACCGAGCTGAAAAACCTTCGCTCTTTAGTGCGAGTTTGTGAAATCCAGGCCACATTGAGAGAGCAGAGGTCTGTAACTCCGATTTAGATCAAATTATCAACAATGTGGAATTCAGTGAATTACTTTTTATTTGCTTGTGTACAGGATTCTGTTTCTGAGACAGCAGATCAAAGAACTTGACAAACTGAAGAATCAGAATTCCTTCATGGTTTGAGAGGGTGGCTATGGAGCTCATGGTGGTCTCTCTCCGAACAAGCCCCCCACCCCCCCACCCCACCCCGACTGTTTGGACCCCCGCTCTCAGATCCACAGTCGAACTACAGGCTGCAATGCCTGAAACGGGACCGAGGGATAGGAAGCTTACAAAAGTACCTGGGCAACACCAAGCCCTGAGATCATAGATTAATTTCACTGTCCTTTTACATACACGGCTTCTCTATTCTCAGATCCACGGGCAATTCAAGAAGTGTTCAGAGAACACGCTCTCCAACCCAGACTGACCTGTGAGGAATCATGCAGTGGATCTGGTGATTCATGTGCTGGTTTTTCAAGGTTATGCCTGTGTTAATGGATCCTAAATTTCACTGTCACACCGGAGACTTAAAATCCCTCCAGTGACTGACAGTGATCATGAAAGATGTTAGAAGGGCTATCTGTGCACAAGGACGCTTCCAGCTGTGCTGGCGTTTATCAAAGTGACCAATTCAAATAAACCCAATATCATTCTGAGTGCCCATTCTCAAATGTTAGGAGTGACTGGCTGATTCTCTGCCCCTCAGAAGATTAAATAAGACATGAATGATCTTCCTTAATTCACAGCAGAACAGCGAATGGGTGCTAAAGATTTCTCAACTGGTGATGTGGCACTTAAAAGCTTTTGCCGAAGCGGTAGACGCACATTTTCTGAGTTCCTGACCCTGATGAAGGGTTTTTTTGTCACTATCTGCCTTCGATGTTTCTTGTTCTTTGCAGTGCTGTTACACATCTAACTGAGATTTCTCTATTCATGCTGCACCCCAGCACTGTTTGACTCTTTTTGTATTAATGTTGTTTTGATTTGTTTGTATTTGCTCAGTTTTTTTTTTTTTTTTTTTTTTTTACTCATATAAATGAGTTTAGTCATTCCCATATTGCCCGGTTTTGGGGGATGCAATGAAAGGACTCTGTATTTTATACATGAGCTATGGTTGCACTTCGAAAATGCATCTTTTAAGGATGAAAGAGGACCAATGGGACTGTCTCGAGCCGACCAGCGGGAGAAGAGTATGGCGAAGTACAGGACATGATTGCATTTTTCTCATCTTTCACGTAAAAATATCAACCAGTCTTTAAAAAATTAATCCGTAAGCATTTAGTCAACTTGTCGATTTGTATTTGACAAGGATGTGAAAATATGGCAAAACTGGTGATTCCTCTTTGACGTTTGCAATGTCATTCATAGTTTTTGCTTCATTGTTCTTTCTGTCTTTACTGCCCTCTAATGCAGGGTTTGAACTTAGACCAATATTAATGCAATAGGCTGTAAATGGACTTTCAGAATAGAGATGATCGGTATGTTGCTTTGTATATGGTTTCTAAAAGCTATGGGAAATAAACAATTACTACATTGTGTTTTGGTACATGTTTGCTTTTGTGAATTGGCTGCTTTTAATAATTTAGATGCAATCATGCCCTAGCCCAGGAAGAGCCTCAAAACTCAAAAGTACCTTTCAAGGACTTAAAACTTATGCTGGAGGTTTTGTACATGTTCGCCCTCCTGTGAAGCAGAGTTTCACTTGCAATTGCTTAATTTCAATTACATTAGTGAAGAAAACTGAAAAAAAAAAAAAAATTAGTAGTAGACAGTAGATTAACACTTCCTATGAAGCCTGTATTTACAGTACATTACATTGGTATTCCTAGTGCATTATAAGACATGCATAACAACTTTATAAAAACAATAGTTGCAATACATTATAATACCTTTTTGTGGTTATAACTTTTAAGAATATAATGCATTTTAACACCGGATGAAGCTTGCATTTATAGTGCATCATAAGGGTATTAATGCGATTACATGCTTAATGCCTAATAAACAACCTTATAATGTGGCGTCATCTCATAAATAATCGTAACAACTGTAACCTGTTACCCACTTAGATTTGGTAAAGCCTTGTAATTTTACAGTTTTTGTGAAAAAAAAACATGTATTGTTCTTTTGTATATTTCCAAATAACTTTGAATTTGACCTTAAGGGAAATGTCTTATAACCACTTCATGATATCTTATGGCTGAAGACATAACATTTGTTACTTTACTTAAAGCAGACAAAGACCACTTAAGGATCTTAAGGAAACAATGTGAAGATATGAGACTTGGGAAAGTAAAAGATATGAAACCATTGGATATACAATCCATTATAATTTGCATGGATAAAATTATGTTAATTTTGTGTCATAAATCATCTAAATACTCTTAATAGTTATAACCACAAATAGGTATTATTACTGTTGTTACAGTGTTATAATTCCTGAGATGACAACACTATAAGGTTGCTTATAAGACATTATGCGTGCATTATAATACACTAAGAATACCCTTATGATGCATAAATTCATAATAAATTCTGTAATTATAGTGTACCTATAAAGTACTTACATGTAGGCTAGGTATAAGGGAACAATATGTAAAGTTTGGGGAATAAAGGGGTAACAACCAGGAGAATAAAAAAATATATATATACTGTAAGTTTTATAGAACTAATGGGTACTTATTCTACCATTATGATAAAAAAAAAACTAACATTTGGGGTAATTTAGCAAGAACACACACTGCATACCTTTTTTGTAATAAAGGTGTACCAATACACACTGGATAGGCTTTTTAAAAATTACAGGGTACACATCTATGCATTTATACAGTAATCTTTTTAACAAAAGTGCACTGAAATATAAAACAATTGCAACTTTTGCTTAAATATTGAGGAAAGATACTCTTGTTTCATGTAGTGGTGCTTGTTACCCTCTTGTTCCATGTAGTTACAGGGTAAGTACAATAAAAATACATACACAATCTTATATCACTGAATTGGAAACCTTTATTTGAAAAACAACTTAATTCAAAACAGAATTACAACACTTCTTTTTCATTTAAAACTGCATTTCAAATCAACAATTCATTTTCAAAAAGTCTTGACAGAAAGTAGCACAAGAAAAATTACAATAGGCTATTTTAAACTTTTTAAACTGTAGACTATTGCTTCAGACCAACTGTAAAAAGTTGTTTTTCAAATCAAGGTTTCCGAGTCAGTGACTTAAACTTAAACAGCTGCACTTTTGCTATATATATATATATATATATATATATATATATATATATATATATATATATATATATATATATATATATATATATATATATATATAAATGCATAGATATGTACCCTGTAATTTTTAAAAAGCCTATACAGTAGACTATGTATTGGTACACGATTATTACAAAAACATACGCAGTGTATGTTCTCGCACTAAAATTGCACCCAAAGATTGTTATATCACAATAGTAGAATAAGTAGGCTACCCCTTAGTTTACTTGCAGTATAGAAATATTTTTTTCAATTCTCCTGGTTGTTATCCCCAAACTTTACATAGTGTTCCCTTATACTTGCAAGTAGACCTACTAAAGTAGGTACACTATAATTACTGAAAGTTAGCCTACACTGTAAATTTGTCTTAATTACACAGTGCTTTCCGGGCTGTAATCGAAAGCGTTACCCAATATTGTTGATTTGACTACACTGAAAATTTTATGAGAACTGAACTTAGCTGGACGATGACATCACTGTTTTGTCCAGAGCTGCTTTATTGCTGCAGAAATGCATCATTGAATCATTATTTTCCTGTTTATCTCTGTAAAACTGTATTGTAGGCTATTGAAACTCTCTGTATTGTAAAGCAGTAAATAGCTTGGCTTGAATGATTCATAGGCTATACTATTACAAAATAGTATTGTTTATTACTATGTTTTTTCTTACTAGGGTAAGTTGTAGGCCTACTTGTTTTGTCTTCAGGGGATATGGATGATAGCCTATAGCCATATGCATAATTCGTGATTTTAAACTTGTGCGCAGAAGGAAATTTAAGGGTAAAAAAAAAAAAAAAAGGTATAAGGAGAAAATGTTTAACTATTGGCTATTGGTATTTTTACACACAGGGTAAACACACATAAGTCAAGTCATGCTTTCCCTGCAGAAGATGAGGGTTAAGCTGTATTATCCTTGCATAGGCACACGGGGAGGCAACAGTCCCAAACTCACGCGTGTGAATGAAACAGCCCAGCGGCTCGTTGACTCTCTTATAGGAGGAGGAGCTGCTCTCTCATTCCCAAGTCTTCAACATTTAAGGGCACTCAAGCGGAGTATAAACACAAGAGATTATCCGTGCGAATAGTGGTTAAGTCTGGCGATTTCGCACCTGAATCGAAACACAAATTGATAATATGGGTTTTTATTTTTAAAAATCAAACAACTGCGCGTCGGCTTTTCTGCGCACAAATGATTTTATCTGGAAGTCCTGAGGAGAGCACCGAGGACAGAAGCACGATGTGATCGTTTCTATTTAAAAATGTTACGAAATGCTTTGAACGAAGCGAGTTGGAACACATTTTGGACACCAATACAGTATTTTTTTGGCTATTAGGTCCGTATCTATGCGAATCTGAAAGGCAAAGTGTTTTTATCCAATGCAGCGGAACAGCAGCCTCGTTTCCATTTGGCTTCAGCTCGAGCTGTGCGCGATGGCTGTTCTCCTCACTAAAGGTGAGTGATCAAATAGCTTAGGCAGAATAGTCTACAAATTGATATATTCACAATTCCTTTTTAAATATAACGAATTGCATTAATAATTAATCTAACAAAGCTAAAAGTGATTCAAAGCTACAATAAGTAGCCTATATGTTATTAGCCTAGTTATTACATTGTTACATGAGCGCTAATTTAAAGTGGGTTACACTTATTTTAAGGTGTCATTGTTACAGTGTAATTATATATTTAAGTACTGAGTAGAGGGTTAGGGTTAGGCTACTATACTTACTATAGGGTTAGGGTAGGATTAGGATTTGGTTTAGGGTTAGTTGCATGTAATTATGCATAATTTACTGTTATTGCTATGGTAAGTAAATGTAACATATGAAAACAAGGACACTGTAAAAAAATAAAGTGTTGCTGTAAAGTGTGGCCAAAAGTTTTCTGAACACCTAATTCTTGTTATTGTTTTTAATTCGATTTTCCACTGCACTTTGCTTTCCATTACTTTGCAACATAGATTAGCACATATTTATCAATATTAATGCAAAATATTTTATTGTTCTGTCAGAGCAATTATCCAGAGCAATATCTTTACAAGAACCAAAAGTCTGAAAGTCAAATACCAAACAAGAACTTGTATATCAATGTGGGAACTATCTTTGAACAGTTGTGAAAATTAGGGTAACACTTTATTTTACAGTGTCCTTGTTACATGTTACATGTACTTACCATAGCAAGAACAGTAAGCTATGCATAATTACATGCAACTGACCCTCAACCAAATCATGGTAACACTTTATTTTACAGTGTCCTTGTTACATATGTTACATGTTCTTACCATAGTAATAACAGTAAATTATGCATAATTACATGCAACTAACCCTCAACCAAATCCTAATCCTATCCTAACCCTATAGTAAGTACATGTAGTTGCTTAATATTACTCAGTACTTAAATATATAATTACACTGTAACAATGACACCTTAAAATAAAGTGTCAAGTCAAGTCAAGTCAAGTCAAATATATTTATATAGCGCTTTTCACAATACAGATTGTATCAAAGCTGCTTCACAGTATCAATCAAAACAACTTAATGTTTGTTTATTACTGGAAAAAAGACATCCAAGTTTGGTAGAGCTGATCAATGGTATGATTGGTTAATTAATTTGAATATCCCCAACTGAGCAAGCCTAAGGCAACAGTGGCAAGGAACCGAAAAACTCCATCCAGTGACCTAATGGTGTCCTAACACCCCATCAGATGACCCAATGGAGAAAAAAAAACCTTGGGAGAACCCAGGCTCAGTCGGGGGCCAGTTCTCCTCTGGCGTTTATGAACTAGAGGCCGAATTTACAGTAACTGTAAGATAAAAATTTATATGAATGCCTGGCTAAATAGATGCGTCTTCAGTCTAGTTTTAAACTGGGAGAGCGAGTCTGAGCAACGAACAATATCAGGAAGGCTATTCCAGAGCTTCGGAGCTAAATGTGAAAATGCTCTGCCTCCTTTGGTGGATCTGGATATCCTAGGAATGACCAGAAACCTCGAATCTAGTGATCTTAAAGAGCGCGATGGATTGTAAGGCGATAGAAGATCCGTTAAATAGACTGGAGCTAAACCATTTAGAGCTTTATAGGTCAAAAGCAATACCTTGTAATTAATACGGAACTTTATAGGTAACCAATGAAGTGATGATAAAATCGGTGTTATATGATCATATTTTCTTGATCTAGTAAGAACTCTAGCGGCTGCATTTTGGACTAACTGTAGCTTGTTTATTGAAGATGCAGGACAACCAGCTAATAAAGCATTACAGTAATCTAGTCTCGAGGTCATGAATGCATGAACTAACTTTTCTGCATCAGAGACTGATAGCATATTACGTAGCTTAGCAATGTTTCTAAGGTGGAAAAAGGCTGTTTTTGTAACATATGAAATATGCTTTTCAAAAGACAGGTTGCAGTCTAATGTAACACCCAGGTCTTTTACTGTAGCGGATAGAGTAAAAGGGCATCCTACTGTGTTAAAGTCGTGCTGTGAAAGGTTTTGTGGATGGTTTTTAGAACCGATAAGTATTACCTCTGTCTTGTCTGGATTTAATAAAAGAAAATTATGCGTCATCCAATCTTTTATATCTTTAACACAATCTGTCAATTTGGATAATTTAGCGTATTCATCTGGCCGTGAGGAAATATATATTTGAGTGTCATCAGCATAACAATGGAAACTAATTCCATGTTTCCTTAGAATATTACCAAGTGGCAGCATATATATTGAGAATAATAAAGGGCCTAACACAGATCCCTGCGGCACTCCATAGTTTGCCGAAGTTATAATCGATTTTTCTCCATTTAAGTAGACGAAATGGTAGCGGTCAGATAAGTATGACCTGAACCAGCTTAATGCTTGTCCTTGAACACCAGTGTAATTTTGTAGTCGATCTAAGAGTATTGTGTGATCTATAGTATCGAACGCAGCACTAAGATCAAGTAAAACTAGTACTGAGATACAGCCTTGGTCCGAAGCTAAAAGTAAATCATTTGTGATTCTAACAAAAATGATTAAAAGTGTAACCCAAATCATAATCCTACCCTAACCCTATAGTAAGTACATGTACTGTAGTTACTTAAAATTACTCAGCCTTCAGACACCTTAAAATAAAGTTTTCAGTTGGAGTATCAATACTATGGTTTATTTTCTCATTTGTTGTAACAGGAGAAATACGGTGTTACTGTGATGCTCCCCACTGTGTGGCCACCGGTTACATGTGCAAATCGGAGCTGAATGCCTGCTTCACCCGCACCTTAGACCCTCAGAGCACCAAGTCTCTTTTATCTCATGGGTGTTACGACCCTCTGCTGAACTCTGGGAAAACGTGCCATCCAGAGTCGACATATGATACCGTTCATGGATCTGCCAGTCTTCAGTGTTGCCATGAGGATATGTGCAACTACAGAGGCCTGCAAGATCTCACATACAGAGGAAGTAAAATTCATGGTACATGTCTTCTTTAGTTATTGCCAGATAAATCAGCCAATTTTTTATCAGCCATTTTTTATTTTATTTCAGTCATTAACTGTGCCTACTTGGCCAATTAATAGAAGTGTCTATTGCATTTATCTGCCAATTTAGCTACATCTGTGAATTATCTCCAAATGACCATGTCAATGGATAATGCACAGTTTTGTTTTTAGATATCGCAGGGGAATTTTGAGATGTATGTGCAACGTTTCCTTAATAATAATAATAATAAAAATGTTTGTGGAAAATATAATTTATTACTATTATTATTATTATTATTATTATTATTATTATGGTAACGCTTACTACAATAAGGTTCATTAGTTAACATTAGTTAATGTATTAACTAACATGAACTAACAATGAGCAATACATTTGTTACAGTATTTATTCATCTTTTTTAATGTTAGTTAATACAAATACAGCTGTTCATTGTTTGTTTATGATAGTTCACAGTGCATTAACTAATGTTAACAAATACAACCTTTGATTTTAATAAACTATTAGTAAATGTCGAAATGAACTAACTAAGATTAATAAATGCTGAAGAAGTATTGTTTATTCTAGTTCATGTTAACTAAGGGAGTTAACTAATGTTAACTAATGAACCTTATTGTAAAGTGTTACAGTTTTTTAAAAAAAAATTTTACCGCCTTAAACATTCTCGTTTTTTTTTTTTTCAGACAAACACCGACATCAAACTGAAGGCAGCCGTCAGGTGATCGCACGTCTGCAGGAAATCCCTTCCTCCAAGGAGGTTTGGTTTCGAGCTGCAGTCATCACCGTACCCATCGCCGGTGGCCTCATCTTGGTCCTCCTCATCATGCTGGCCCTGCGGATGCTTCGCAGCGAAAACCGCAGACTGCGACAGCAGCGGCGAGAAATGCTCTCCCGCCTTCATTACAGCTTTCACGGCCAACACCTCACCAAGGGTCATGTGGCCAAACTGGACTTAGAGTGTATGGTTCCAGTAGGAGGCCATGAGAACTGCTCCTTGACCTGCGACAAGATTCGACAGTCCGATCGTAGCAGCCAGCGACTTCTATCATTGGTCAACTGGGGAAAATACAGTGGCCGAGGCAAACTGGAGTTTGTGTGATGACTTTAGAATTTAGCTTCTTTCCTGGGACTTGTTTGACTAAAACATGTTTTATTTCAACCCTTCTAACAGAGGACCTGCAAACAAGAACACATAAGAGAACACTTGAAAGCGCTAACCACATGGTTGTCGCTCTAGAAGCACTTTACTTGAATTAGAGACTTGAGGAGAAGACTGCTTGTATTATAGGCTGCGATGAGGAGTGGCTTCGTGCTGGTATTCTTTATAACCGAAGGATTCCAAGAAATATATTTTGGTTTTAACGTTTGCACTTTTTGTATAAAGAAACTATGGTTGATTTGCTTTAGTAGTGGTGTAAGACCAGCATGTCAACATTCTCAGAATAAACACAAATTTGCCAAAATTGAAGGGGTACAATAGCTTGTAAAAGATCTTGGTACCTTAATTACCCCTAAAATGTTCATAATAGTAGTTAAGGGTATATACTCTTAAGGTACTAATATGCAGTTTTCAGGGTAGATAAGGTACAAAATTGTCCCTTTAAGCGTATTTCCCCAGTGATAAGCTGTTGTACCCCTAAAATTTAAATTTTTGCATTTTTTTTCGAACAGCGAAGAATGTCTGCTGGTGCGTGAATGTGTGACTTTTCACTGTTTTAAGTTATAGTTCACCCAAAAATGAAAATTCTGTCATAATTTACTCACCTTTGTGGCGTTCCAAATTCAACCTTTTACTACTTCAGCTGTTTCAGTCTGTACAGTGGAAGTGAATGGGGTCCAAAAAGGACATAAAAGAAGCATACAAATAATCCATACAACTCTAGTAGTTTCATTCAAGTCTTCTGAAGCAATATGACCACTTTATAGGATGAACAAGCTAAATTTAAATGGTAATTATTCACAGATCCAATCAAATCATTGATAAACTGTCATGTTAATCAAATATGCTGACACATTAGTACCATCAAACCTTATTGGTCCTTTGGTCATGATGTTAAGGAGATTGAAAGTTTTGGACATTATTGACTTGGTATTAGAGCTGAAACATTCTTCCAAAATCTTTTGTGTTCCACAGAGGAAAGAAAATCATACAAGTGTGGAACTGCATGATTACTTTTGGGTGAACTAACCCTTTAACATTCACTAGTCACCTCTTACCTGCATGTAGATTTTGTTCACTGTAAATATGTGTCACTGTAAATACTACATGTTCAACAAGTAATCATTGTGGCATTTTTCATCTTTACTGTCTCTTGTTCAATGATATCGCATTGGGTGGAACCGTGAAGCTGAACAGCACTGAAAGTACTCATTGTTGTGTACGATATTGACAAGCTCATTACACCCGGAGGGAAAAGTCTTGGCTAATGCTTCAGTTTGTCAACACATGCACAGTTGCAAGTGCTCGACTGAGGCATTGGAAACATTAGCAGCAGCATAAGGGCATGGCAGTGTAGTGTGGTAGCTATTACAATCATGTCTTGTTTTACAGTAGCGCTACACTGACTGACTCAGTCCCCAGGCCACAATCACTCAGCATCAAACTCTTTCACAGTTGCCGCTTGGCTTCTTTGGAAAGAATTCCGATCCTCTGTGTAAACGTTCCGTCTCACACTACTTATTGTTAATTCCACTGGACTGAAGGTGCGGTTGACACGTGTTTCCAGTGCAAATTTGATTTGATGCTAGTCTCTTCGCTTCTTCCGTTTGTATTTCAAACAGGTAGTGCAGTGGGTCCTACGATCCTACAATCATTTTACAAATAATCCCTTGTGACAGCACTCCAGGGCCGGCCCTGGCCAATTTGCTGCCCTAGGCAAGATTTTACCTGGTGCCCCATGCATCACAGCCCATTTCACCCTGTCATTGTGTTCATGATTATTTATCCTATATATGTATATATATAATATATATATATATATATATATATATATATATATATATATATATATATATATATATATATATATACACATTACAGCCTAAACACAAATAGCAAGAGCATTACATCTACCATTCAAGTCAAGTCCCATTTTTATAGCGCTTTTTACAATATAGATTATTTCAAGGCAGATGTACAGCTTTACAGTTTTGTTGCGTTTATAATTTTGTTCAGTATATATAGCCGCTCTGGATAAAACAGTGATGTCATCGTCCAAATGTCATTCATGCACAAACTATTCATTGAGCGCTAGCAAAAGTGTTTGTTTTGCAGTTGATGGCAGCAATCTTCCACTAAACTATGGCACGTTTCATGTTTTCACCATGAATGAAACTGCGAAATGTCTTCTTTAATGTTAATTTTACATAAAACGTTTCTACTTTTAATAAACCTGTAGCCTATATAAATATCATTAATAACTTTGGCAAATAAATAAAAAAAATGCCATATATCCCCCTCAAAACTGCACAACTGTAGAGTAAAACATTAATTAATAAAAGTGATAGTGAATGCGTCTAAAAAAACTGATTGTGATTGTTACAAATCACACTGTCTGGGGCCTCTGGAGAACTCAGAACAACTGTTAGCATAAAGTTTAAGGTAAAAATAACTGCCATTAAATTATATATCTTACTACTATGCAATTAGATAAACTGTTCATTCATTACATTACCTCTGTCTTTATCCCGTTTTATCCTCTTCTCTTCCGTTTGGCACTGTATCTATTGCAGACTATAATGCTAATCTAAAATATGTCATGTAAATTTGGCCATCCGTCACAATCAGGTAACTTTCACCATGTCTAGACCTGGCGCGAGCTGCCAGGCCCGTTTCTACGGGGTGCTTGAGTGTGTTAAGTGCCCTCAAACGAAAGCAATGCTGTCTACATTGGATGCAGCGAGGGGCGACGCTACACAACAAATTACCAACAGTAAACTGATCGCGCACGCTCTGTTTCTGACGCACTTCAAGCACTCTCTGGGCGGGGGAAGATTGATGCGCCGGACTGGAGTCGGGGGACTAAGTTAAGTTTTAGTGGAGTTTTTTTTTTTTTTGCTTTATTTTGTAGTATTTTGAATTAATGTTTTTAAAATAGTATTAGTAAAAAAAAAATTAAAAAAAGAAATTCACTCGTTCACTCATTTTGGCGCCCCTATTGAGTGGCGCCCCTAGCATTTGCCTATTCCGCCTATGCCACGGGCCGGCCCTGCAGCACTCCATTTCCCTTTCGAGAGGTCTCTCCTATTGCGTAAGTAGCTTACGCTATGGGAAAACTCCTTTTCTCGAGAATATTGAAGTCTTTATGTAAAACGCATTGCAGCTGCACAGCTGACAGCAATGAGCGAAGGAGCTCCGTCATTGGCTGTGCTGCGGCAACTTGCTCGAACCAATGACGGGGCGACTCCGAATGCGCGACCAATGAGCACGCTTCGCGCCTGCGTCAGAGCCCGCCAAGATGGGCGTGGCCAAGCTATATATTGGGCGCCCCGTCATGAGAGTTCTTTAGATTTAATCTCCTTCAGCGAACACCTTCTTAGCTGGATCCTCCGGATTATTGAAAGCCTTCGCCGCCGTGGAAAAGCATACCAGCGGGATTGCTACGAGGACGTCGGCACCTTCAGCCGCCTTCGAACACCATCCTACTGAGCCATCCGGCGCGCCACACACGCAAGTATTTTACATCTGTTCGCCCCGCGACATTTGTAAAAGAGCAATTTTTCTGAGGCGTTGTTTCAAATGCCTTCCTGCGCGTCGTGCAGAGACCTTCTCCCGGACGGGGATCGTCACATCATCTGCGCTCGCTGCCTGGGCCTGGACCACGCAGAAGCTGCTTTGACCAAGGGCGGATGCCCGGAATGTGACGACCTGGGTCTCTCCACACTGCGGGCTCGCTTCGCCGCTTTCGCCGCGAGCGAGCCCATCGCCGCCACCCCTCTGTTTGAGCCGCTTTAAAAAAAAAAAAAAAAAAACGCCGCTCACAGAGGCTTCCTGAACCTGAGCTCAGTGACGTCACGCCGAGCCAGTCTCCGCGTGCTTCACCGCCGCTCTTGCCTTCCCCACCGCCGGTTCAGTTCACTCAGCCGGACCCACACCCCTCTAGCAGAGCGGTGGGCCTTGTGACTTTCGGCGCGTCCGAGGACGACGGGGGAGTGGATAACAGCCTGTCCATCGACGCTGCATCTGACGACTGGCCGGGCTCCACTTTCGACCCCGCCCCGTCGACGCTAGCTAGCACGAGTGCGGGCTCCACCATGGATACGGAGATTATCCGCATCCTCTCGAAGGCCGTGGAGGACCTCGGGCTCGATTGGTGTTCTCCGCCAAGTCATGGAAAGCCCCCCACTCTGCGCGCCTAAAGCCTTCTTTTTCTTCTTCGCTCTCCTCATTGGACGGCGCGAAGGAAAGAGGCTACGAGGGAACGCCGCCCCTCGAGGAGGCCGTGGCCAATCATCTCTGCCCGCCCTCCACCACCGGATGGAAAGCCAAAGCTTCCCACCCCTCGAAGCCCTGCCGCACTACCTCTGCTCTCGCCGGTCGCGCCTACGCCGCCGCCGGCCAAGCTGCATCAGCGCTTCACTCAATGGGACAGAGACCGCCAATGGCTAATTTGACTGTTCTCGAGCGCCATCTGTGGCTGACTCTGACTGAGAGGAAGGACGCGGATAAGGCGCCATTTCTCGACGCGCCTATCTCCACCAGCGGGCTGTTTGGACCGGCGGTTAAAGGTTTCGCCGAACGCTTCACTGAGGCCCAGAATGCTTCACAAGCTATGCGTCATTTCCTGCCAAAGCGCTCCAGCTCATCGCAGAGCAGACAGAGACCGCCACAGCCGCAGCGGGCTAGAACAGCTCCCACCGCCTCTCAGCCCGCGCCTCAGGCTGACGCTCGACGCCGCTCGCGCTCTCAAAAGCCGTCCTAGCCACAGAAATGAGAAGAGAGAGTGTGTGTCTCGCAAAAGCCGGACCACTCTCTCTGCAAAAGCTCAAACATTACCCAGTCGCCTTACAGGAGGCTGGATATGTCCATACAGCAGTCAATGGGCCATTCACAGAGCTCGCTCACCTGCAAACAAACGCCGTTTTTACGGCGACGCACAGAAAACACAAAAAAATAGTATTTTTCTGCCTGCGTCACTAAGGGTTCACATGTCCACAAAGTGTGCATTCCCAGATACTGTCAAAACAGTGCCAAATTCATTCCCAGCTCAGGCTGCGCTTCCCATGAATGTAGATCACGTGCCTACGGTCATGTACGCACCACTACACACAAGCACTGTTCACACAGTTATAAATTCATCCCCAGTAAAAGCGGGAAACATTATAAAAGTGACGCGTGTGCCTACCACTGTTTATGCACCCCCACTTATAAACACTGTCCTTACAGTGTCAAACACAACAGTTATAAATGCATCCCCAGTAAAAGCGGGAAACATTATAAAAGTGACGCGTGTGCCTACCACTGTTTATGCACCCCCACTTATAAACACTGTCCTTACAGTGTCAAACACAACCTCAGCTCAGGCTGCGAGTTTTACAAACACAGCGCGCGCTGTTGTAATCACACACGCGCCCATTCACTCAGCTGCTCAGCGCGCGCCCGCGCCTCTGAGAGCTACGAGCTCAGGCGATTCGCTGGCCAGGTCCCCACGTCACAGCGGCCTGCCCCTAGCCTGTATTCAGCCCATATCTGTACACGCAGCGGCATGGGAAAACATTCCAGATATGCCGAAATGGGTATTGAATATAGTAAAGCACGGATACTCGCTCCAGTTCGCTCGCAGACCACCACGTTTTACGACTGTGGTCGAGACGAAAGTGAGAAAGGAGTGTACACATGTTCTACGCACCGAGGTGCGCAAACTAATAGAAAAGGGCGCTGTGGAAACTGTTTTCCCCCTCTCTAAGCAGGACAGGTTTTTACAGCCGCTATTTTCTCGTCCCGAAAAAGGATGGCGGTCTCCGCCCCATCCTAGATCTCAGACACCTGAACAAAGCACTAATGATTCGCTCGTTCAGAATGTTAACAACCAAGCATATCCTCGCGCAAGTACGCCCAGGAGATTGGTTTCTCTCAGTGGATCTGAAAGATGCTTACTTTCACATTCCAATAGCGCCTCATCACAGGCCCTTTCTGAGATTCGCTTTCGAGGGACAGTCATACCAGTACACAGTACTTCCGTTCGGCCTGTCCCTGGTTCCCCGTACATTCACGAAATGTATGGATGCAGCACTTTCCCCCCTAAGACGAAGGGGAGTGCGAATACTGAATTATCTCGACGATTGGCTGGTTCTAGCACAATCAGAGAGTCAGTTAATAACACACAGATCTTGGATTATCAGCCATTTAGAATGCCTGGGTCTAAGAATCAATTTTGCAAAAAAGCATACTATCTCCCAGCCAGAGGATTTCTTTCCTGGGAATAGTTCTAGACTCGATGCAAATGACAGCGCGTCTCTCATCAGAGCGCGCGCTTACCATCCGGCGCCTTGCAACATCATTCAGGGCGAGCGCGCGCGCCCCCGTCAAACGGTTTCAGAGGATGCTCGGTCTCATGGCCTCAGCATCGGCCGTACTCCAACTAGGATTGTTGCATATGCGCCCTCTCCAACGCTGGCTCAAAGAGCCGCGTCCCTACTCACGCGTGGCGTTCAGGCCACTTTTTAATCAGAGCGAACCACGGCTGTATAAAAGCCCTGATGCACTGGAAAGCCGCCGACTGGTACCAGTCAGGCGTGAGTCTGGTTGTGAACACAAGGAGAAAGATGATAACGACAGATGCCTCCAAAATAGGTTGGCGGGCCCTTTACGAGGGCAGGCCTGTCTCCGGCTTTTGGTCAAACCCGGAGAAGCGCCTACACATAAACTGTTTGGAAATGAAAGCGGTCGCTTTGGCTCTCAGAGCCCTGCTCCCACGTCTAAAAAACGAACACGTCCTGGTCCGAACGGACAACATGACGGTAGTGTCGTACATAAATCGCCAGGGTGGACTCAGGTCGAGCTCCATGCATTCAATGGCCAGGAGACTCATTTTATGGTCCCAGCACAACTTGCGCTCGCTGAGAGCAGCGCATGTGCCAGGCGCCCTAAACCAGAGGGCAGACATGCTATCCAGAGACAAGATTCTCCCAGGAGAATGGGCTCTCAACCCGCTGACGATTCAGTGGCTATGGAAAACCTTTGGCAAAGCGGAGATCGACCTCTTCGCCTCCAAGGAGAACGCGCACTGCTCTCTTTTCTTCACGAAAAGCACGGACGCGCTCGCCCAGAGCTGGCCGAGCCGCCCCTTATATGCCTTTCCCCGATCGCGATGCTGCCACAAGTCATCAGTCGGGTCAGAGAGGAGAAAAACGCAGTGCTGCTGATAGCCCCACTCTGGAAGAACCAAACATGGTTTCCAGATCTGATGCAAATGCAATCTGCACCACGGCCGATTCCACTGAGGCCAGACCTCCTCAGTCAGGCCAGCGGGATGATATTTCATCCCCGCCCCGATCTGTGGGCCCTTCATGCATGGCCCCTCAACGGGTTCCCAGGAACCTCGCGAGCGGAGCACTAAAAACCATCGCTGAGGCGCAGGCGCCCTCCACGAGACGCTTATATGCCCAGAAATGGAAAGTGTTCAGTGACTGGTGTAATGCCAAGGGCCTGAACCCTGAGACATGCGAGATTATGAATGTACTTGTTTTTCTACAAGGGCTTCTGGAGGTGGGCCGCACCCCCTCCACGCTCAAAGTATATGTGGCGGCCATCACAGCGTCACACGACCCTGTAATGGAACGTCCATTGGGAAGAAACGACCTAATTATTCGTTTCCTAAAGGGCGCTAGGAGGAGGAACCCTTCACGCCCCCCCTCAGTGCCGATCTGGGACCTAGCTACTGTCCTAGACGCTCTTAAAGGGCCCCCGTTCGAACCACTCCGAACCGTGCACCTTAAACAGCTCTCGCTCAAGACTGCGCTCTTGCTGGCACTCGCCTCGGCCAAGAGAGTGGGCGACCTGCACGCGCTTTTGAAAAGCGCTGCCTGCCTAGAATTCGGTCCTAACGACTGCAGGGTCGTCCTTAGGCCGAAACAGGGGTATATTCCTAAAGTGCTCACCACTCCCTTCAGAGCACAGGTTATCTCCCTAACTGCGCTTTCGTCTCCAGCAGACGAACACAACGCTAATCTACTCTGCCCCGTTAGGGCTCTCAGAGTGTATTTGGAGCGTTCTGCCCTATTCAGACAGACAGAACAACTGTTTGTATGCTTTGGTGGCCGTACGAAAGGTTCCGCCATTTCAAAGCAGAGAATCTCTCACTGGATAGTTGAAGCTATAGCGCTGGCTTACGAAGCTAAGGGACTTCAATGCCCTGGGGAGTCAAAGCACACTCCACCAGGAGTGTGGCTTCTTCCTGGGCATGGTCGAGCGGGATACCGATCGAGGATATTTGTGCGGCGGCAGGCTGGGCCTCACCGTCCACATTTATCAGGTTCTACAACCTACAGGTCCCGACATTGCATTCCAATGTGCTATCAGCATGATGCTAGTTGAACTGCGAGTTCGCATCTAGATTATGTATGTGCTTGTGTCACACTGAGCGCCTTCTAGCCGCTCTGTATTTTTTCCCACATATAAAGCTCGCCTCTGCCGGCTAGTTGGATGATAACTTTGCTTTTCAGCTCAGGCACCTGCCTCTGGCTATCATAAGGCGAAGTTCAGCACGCACAGCGTTTTGCATGGTGTTCCCATAGCGTAAGCTACTTACGCAATAGGAGAGACCTCTCGAAAGGGAACGACTCGGTTACTAACGTAACCTCGGTTCCCTGAGAGGAGGGAACGAGTATTGCGTAAGCTGCCGTGCTTGTGCTTGGTTAGTTCGCTTCAGTCGTTTTAACCCAAAGAACTCTCATGACGGGGCGCCCAATATATAGCTTGGCCACGCCCATCTTGGCGGGCTCTGACGCGCGCGGGCGCGAAGCGCGCTCATTGGTCGCGCATTCGGAGTCGCCCCGTCATTGGTTCGAGCAAGTTGCCGCAGCACAGCTAATGACGGAGCTCCTTCGTTCATTGCTGTTAGCTGTGCAGCTGCAATGCGTTTTACATAAAGACTTCAATATTCTCGAGAAAAGGAGTTTTCCCATAGCGTAAGCTACTTACGCAATACTCGTTCCCTCCTCTCAGGGAACCGAGGTTACGTTAGTAACCGAGTCGGTCTCTTTACCCATTTTTTTTTTTTTGCAGTAATTCCACTTACTGTCATTTTACACTTTAGTCCACTCCCGAGATCCCGAGTCTTAAGTCTCTTTCATACGCTTCCCCAAACATCTGTCCCCATTCACTTTCCAAGTCATTGCTGCACTTGTCAGGTGTGGGGTTGAAGAGATGAAGCAAGGACTCAATTGCAGGAAAAATGGGGTTTTATTAACTATTAAAAATAAAAACAAATGCAAACAAAACTACCCCGTAGGGGAAAACAAATGACTTGGCTGACTTGACTGACTTGACACAAGGGGTAACACACCAGGTACATACGACAACGAAACAGCACAGGACTGCAAACACAGGGAGAATAAATAGGGAGACCAAACAAAGGAGTAATGAGGGAGGACAGGTGGGGCAAATGAATCAATCAGGTAACGAGGGAGGACAGGTGGGGCAAACAAATCAATAATCATGTAACAAGATGGGAGGGGCTAGACAATCAACAGGAGGGCACATGGCACAAGGAAACATGACAAGCCATGTGCTCACACCAAACATGACTTGAACACAAGCACATGGCAAGTAAAACAAATCACCAGCCATGTGCTCACACAAAACAAGACAACATGAAAGCACACAGCTAGTGTAAACAAGCTGCGTGCTACACAGCACAAGACAAAACATGAGTGTCAGGGCTCTGTCACAAAACCAAGAAATAGACAAGACAGAAGTGACAGAACCCTGACAGCACTGCTCACTCGGCTTCTGGTTCAATACACAAGAAGTTAACAGTTATTGTTGGCCCTGGAGAAGAATGCAAGCGTTATTGCAGTAAATAGGATAAAAGGCATGTTTGTCTGACAGTAATAACAGGGAACTTCTTGCCCACACATATTTTAAAACATAAACTCAAATATTCGTTGATGTGCATTTTTGCAGAGGTTAACATCAGAACAGAATAAACCAATTTTATTATTGCACAGTAGCTATTGTACGTTTACATGCACCCAAATAATCTAAAATAGTAATCAGATTTATAGCATAATCGGATTGAAAAGCCTTCATGTAAACACCCCAGTCGATCCAATTGAGCTGGATCCGAATTAAATTTCGGTTGGATTAAAAAGGGCTGGTGTAGACGTGAAATAATATCATCGACCGAAAAAAAAAGGATAAAAATGCTTGAATATGACTATTTTCTTAATAAGATTCAAAAATACCTTGAGCAGATGGCAGTGCTGTGATGCGTATGTGTTTACCAGATCCCTTTTATAATAAGATCTCTGTTTACACACTTTTTACTTGTGCATGTTTTCTTTTTTTTGTTTTTTTTTACATCTAACAAACTTGTCAGTGGAGACTTTTTTCAGATGTCACATCTTCATTAGTACTGCAAATATTTATGACGTGTTTACAAAAGCCAACAACATGTCATACTTACAGTTCATTCTCATGCTATGAAGTGCTGTTAAAGTGTGCCTGCTTAAACATGTCAGATAATATCAAAGTGTTTTAAGCGTGGCTGGATGAAGCCCATGTGTCCCTGCAGACAAATAAAATGAAAGAAATAAAAAATCAAGACACATTAACACAATAACTAGCCTAAGTTTTAATTCTTGATCTCTTTAAAAACTCTGAATTTAATTATTCGGATAAAAACTTCTACTGGACGGCCAAAAGTATGTCATTTAGCTTCTCCTTGTATATTATGAAAGTGAGAAAGGTTAGGTTGTAAAAACCCAGAATGTTTAAAAAAAATATTGTTTAATAGTAATTATAAATTATACAAATAAATAATTGAATTAAATATAATTTGAAAACTGGTAAAAAATGTAAACTATAAATCTACATATTGTTCATTTAGAAGTAAAAAAAAAATCTATAATCATAAATGGATGACTTCACCCAAAATTTGAGTGTGCTATGTATTATTTTGTTTAATATTGTGTTTAATGGCTAACTATACTGGAATCAACTATGATTGTTGGAGTCAGCGTGCGTGGTTCTCGTGAGGAGCATGAATGATCATTAAAGGAGCTAAAATATTTCAAATCAGTCACTTATGAGGTTCCCTTTCAGTTTGGATGCTTCCCTGAAAGCTAGATGACATTGTAGACCGTAGACAGCTCAGTTTAAGAAGAGATCAAGATCTGAGTACAAGTGACAGATTGCATAACAGGTCAGTTTTTAAAAAAACTGAAAAAAAAAAAAAGCCCCAAATTTATCTCTGTAGTACACTATCATCTCAAAATTTGGAGCTGTACAAATGTGTTTTTGAAAGATTTTTCTTTGCAAAACCTTTGCCAGGTGTTTCAGAGAGAGCTGGACCAGCTTCTAAACCTGGCGTATGTCTGGTGACCTTTTTTCTCCGACCTGTACTCATGCCAGTTCTGCCAACAGACAGGAAGTACTTAGTCACTTGATGTTTACTTCAGAAATGGCAGACTCTCTACACCCAAGGGGTCTCACACTTGTAACTTTTTGATGTTCATCTTTTGATTTTTGACTGTAGTAGTCAAGAAAGTAAAAGGAAACATGTTGTTTTCAGTTCATCTCTTGATCCTCAAATCAAAGGACATTCAGCAAATATTACATCACTGAGCTGAGGGGAAACTCATTTCAAGTTTGTAGCAACTGTAATTTTTCAACTTTAACTGCCTGACTGTTTTATTATTTTATTTTGGTGGTTCAAATATAAAATATATTTGACAGAATAAGCAAGCAACTGTTATTACATTTATGAGTCAACCTGAAGCATATTTGTTAAATTTTTATTGTTTTGTAGGTGGGTGCAGTCAAAATATTGGTTGGAGCTTCTGTATTCCATGAAGAAATGGAATGGGGGTCAGTTATTGCAGTTATAGCAGGGAATATAGATTAGATTTGAGATTCACATATTCCTCACAATGTTTGAGGAATTACAGCTTTATAGTTTCTGAAGTAGCCAAGTAATGAAAAGTAATGACAACAGAGAGATATGGGAGTCATATATAACTTTTAGTTCACTCTCAATTCTCAAAAAAAAATATGTTGTAAGATCATCATGAAACTCTGGAGCTATAATCTGTTGTATTGCAAATACTTGGATAATATCCTGAATATTGGCAGTGAAATAAAAATATAGCATTCCTATAACACTAATGGATACAACCACAAATATAGCCGGATACAACCTAGATTTTGTGTTAGTCAGAACTAGTGATCTGTAACTGTGTAACTGCGGTCATATCTTATATGATTTCAACACAAGCATCGCAAAAAAAGTTTTTTTTATTGTGTTTACCTAGACATTGGAGCCACACTAAAAACCCAAATTGTATTCAGACTAGTTATTTTCTGCCCCCTCTTTAAGTTGAGGGGGGATTTTCACAACTGTAATTTTCAGAACGATGATTAAAGTTTTGAGTGCAAGTTTGAAAATGAAAGATCTCACAAAGCCGCGACACGCAGCACAGAAACGACCATGTTCTTGTTTATCAAAGCCTTATGCTAACTGCTGAAAAACAATATTCATAAAGGTGGTTTTGAACCAACAGATGAGGGAAGACAGAAATTGACTCTGATGGCTTTCTCAGAGAAGCCTCTTATTTGAGCAATATTGTCTGTAAAACAGTACCGCCTTTCCCCCCACAGCACTTCTCTTCCTGGCTTCCATTTTCTTTGTGGCCTTGTTAAATACTGCTATTTGGTATGAGGTTTTGAGCTGAGGAAAGAGAATTTATTGTGTAATAGTGACAGAGATGAAAAATAAAAAGAGCAGGGTCTATGCACAGCAGTTGTTTTAATAACAAAATAAAAACAAAAACTCCAGTTACTCAGAACTTTTTCAAATCATGGACAGAACAACCACTAATATAAACAATAACGGACAAACTGAGGGCAATAAATACACAGGAAAACACTGTATCTGAAATAGCCCCCTATACCCTCAAATAGGGAATTCATTTGAGGGAACAGCCATTTGTAATAAATATAAACCATAGTGGACATTATCGAGTGCACTCATTCAATCCCACAATGCACCGCAATAACCAGTGTACAGTCGATGTATGCTCAACGGCTGTCTGAATTTGCTCACTCGTTTTCATTCACTCCTTCAAGTGAACTGTATTAGTGGACTAATGTAGAGAATAGTGAATGAGGGTTTAGGGGGCGATTTCAGATTCAGCCCAGGACTCGGTAATTAACAAGACACAGGTGAGACACATGAGGGCAATTCAAAAACCAATGCAAAGTATGGGCTTGAACAAAGAAAACAGGAAACTTAATTGAGAACGGTGCAAAACTAACTCAAAGTACAACTGAGGCAAAAAACAAACAGAACAGAAGAGATATTACTAACCGCCCCCCCTTCCTCTCCCCCTCTTCAAAAAGGCACATCCACATGCACAACAACAACAACAGAGGAGGGCACTTAAGAGGAGGACACAAAGCTGGCAGATAGGGCAAGCCAGGTTGAGGAAGAAATTAGGGGCGGGAGGATCCATGGAGTGACCCCAAGGAGTAATAACTGGACGAAGGCCCACGGTGGAGCCATGGTGGAGAGGCCAGGCAGAACAAGGGGGATGACAGACAGAGATGGAGCAGGTGAAGGTGAAGGTGAAGATCTAGGCGGAGTTGAAGAGACCAGATGACACTGAAGGACCTGAAGATCAAGGTGGAGCCACATGTGACAAGCGGCCAAGGTGGAGCCAGGGTGGTGGAGCTGGTGCGACTGATGACTGAGGTGAACCCAGAGGGAAGGAGGAGCCTGACAGAGCTGAAAGGGTGGAGGTCCAAGGTGCAGATGAAGGCCTGGAAGTCCATGGCGAAGGCAGAGCGACAACTGACCAAGGTGGAGCCGGAGAGATGAGTAAGCCCGGTGGAGCCGTAAGGACGACTGTCCTAGGTGAAGCTAAGGGAACGAGGGGCCAAGGTGGAGCTGACTGGTTGACAGGCCGAGGTGGAGCTAGAGGGTTGACAGGGCAAAACTGACGAACTGGAAGCCCAAGGCAGATTTGAGCTGCTAGGTGGAGCCAGAGAAGGACAAGTTGAAGGGCTGAAGGGAGCCAGAAGAGACAGGGCCGAAGAACTGGATAGACAAAGAGACAAAGAGTTACGAGAGATCTCTTTATACGACAAATGACATGCCCCAATTTGTTCTTTCAGCGTGGGGTTGAAAATTTATGGAAAATAATGGAAGGATCTACTTGCAGGCAGTTCTTTGATAAATTCAACTCAAAATTAAACTTCTTCAGGCTATCTGTAAACAAAAATACAGGACACAGAACAACACCCATAGTGAAATAAGATCTGACCAAGAACAACTGAAAATAAGGGCTAAATATACACACAAGGAAACACTACAGACTAAACAACATAATTAACAAGACACAGGTGAGATCAAAAGCCATGGCAACAGATGAGCAAGAACTTAGGAAACACAGGAAACTGAACTGAGAACAGTGCAAATCTAACTCAAAGTCCAACTGAAGCAAAACACAAACACAGCAGACGTGACATAAATGAACCAAAAACAGGACATGATGTCACAAGATGTGACCCTAAAAAGGACAAAATACTCAAGCATACCTGTTTTTTTTTCTTGTCATGGTCGCAATGTTGTTCATTTTAGTTAATTACAGGCATCAGAATGGCATCTTCTTGCAGCAGATCTTTGTTTGTGTGTGTAACGAAGGAATTCCTGGCACTGTGTTGACTTCTTTACACATTTTATAAGATCTTTATGAGTTCTCAGCTGGTAAAAATACCTTATTTTTGTATGTACGCACATAAAACGAGCGTGTTTTGACCACCACACAGCATTGTTTTGGATGTTTGGTAAGTTCCATTGCAAAATATACATCAAAAAAGCTTTTTTTTATTTTTTTATTAGATTCAGTGTTAAAATGAACGTGTGAATGCTAAGCAAACCAGGGCTGAATGTATCATTTTCTTTTTTGGTTCGGACCAAAGAAACCGAGAGAACCAAACTATAATGTGAACTCACTCAAGAATTTAATTTGGTATAATCTTTTACTTTTATATTTTTAAAAAAATATTTTGACAAAACTGCATTAGTCTTATTAATATTAAATATAATGATAAAAAGTCATGTAGTGCGACCAACAAAGATGTGATGCAACCAACAAGCAAAAAAAAAAAAAGCAAAAAAAAAGCAAAGCAGTAAATTATATTGTAGAGAGAATGCTATCATACGATTTTATTTCATTATCTTTATCATGCAGTGTCTCAGAGTATACGCGGATCAAGGATCAGTTCCCCTCTTTGTTTCTAATGTTCATTGGAACACAAAAGCCAGGAACTGCTTTTAGGTGGGATGTTTGTTATTACACATGAGGATTTTAAAAATCATCTTTTGATATACCGAAAAACAAAACCTGACAGGATGTACTGTCACTAGCTCTAGAAGTCAGGCTTTTTTTTTTTTTTTTTGCCTCCATTGTACTATATTCTGGGTGACTTTCTGTCAATAGCTGTTATGTTGACTTCTGGGAGGTGTAGTATAGGGTGATAGTAGGTGATCAAAGGAACACACAGCTCCATTGAGGCTTACTGAAGCCGACACCAGATCTTCTCCTATCATGTCCTGTCATGCTCGTGATTACACAAAGCTGTCTTCTTCTGAACCAAGCCCTTAAACTCCACGCTATCATGTCTCTCTCTCGAAGCTGAGAAGATAAACATACACTTCCACATATCTTTGACGTTAAACTTTATTTGCTAGTCACATGAGATGGAAGGTATTCCAGTGGCTGAGGACTTAATAACAGGTCAGGATGTTTGTTGCTGAACGTAGGATGTCACTTTGCCTTATGGCAAAAGACTACCAGTGACCAACACCAAACAGATGTATCCTAAACCACTGTCACGACTGTCGTCGTGTCCATGCGATGGTCCTTCATCAGATCTGGATATGGCCTGGATCCGGTGGACTGCGGCAAACCTCGGGATAAACAGAGAGACTAATATTAGCGTAGACGCCATCCTTCTTATGATGTACCAAGTACATCAGGATTTATGGGAAGTGTTCCCGGTCACGGCTGATCTAAACTATGCAGCCTAACATTGAATTATAGAAGTCTATAATGTGTTATGTGTATGCTAAGCCAAAGAGATGTGTTTTTAGTCTAGATTTAAACTGACAGAGTGTGTCTGCTTCCCGGACAATGTTAGGAAGACTGTTCCAAAGTTTTGGTGCGAAATAGGAAAAAGATCTACCGCCAGCAGTCGATTTTGATATTCTAGGTATTATCAACTGGCCAGAATTTTGAGATTGCAATAGACGTGAAGGACTATAATGCGTTAAGAGCTCGCTCAAGTACTGGAGAGCTAAACCATTTAGTGCTTTGTAAGTAATCAGCAATATTTTAAAATGTATACAATGTTTAATAGGGAGCCAATGCAGTGTTGACAGAACCGAACAAGAAGGATAATGGGATGACGCAGCATAACCGGAGAAATAAAATGTAATTTTGGTTTTGAACTACATCCTGACTAGTCCTTACCCAATGCTGCATTGCATTACAGTAGCTTTGAAGCCACCACAATGTGCTGAGCGTTCTCTCTCTCTCCCTCTCTAGTCAAGCTAAGTCAAGCCAGCACCCGGTGCTTCTAATTATGGGGCCGGAAGATTGTAGGGTTTGAAGTCATCTCCACAGGCCAGCCACGATTACAGTGCTGCATCTGCGCTTGTGCTGGAGAAAGAACATGGGGAAACAGACTCTCTGCTGAGTGCTGTATTTAGATGTGCTCCAAATGCAAGATTGTCATCCCGCAATTTTTTGTTTTTTTTAAGGTGGGTGTTGCAAGAGTTACATTACAAATGCTTAAATTCAACAGAATTATGTATTAACAGGAATAAACAATTCAATAGCCTAACAATAAACAATAAAATAATTGGCTTTCCATTTGGCAGGCTTTTTGGAAGTAGATTTAAGGTGAAATTTTGTGACAAAAAAAGTGTCAGTAGAATTTCAAAAATAAGATCTTTACATTTCTGAAGAAAATGTCCTTGTCGTCCTATGGTCACAAGTTTCATTGTTAGCAGCATAGCTCAGCGATTTGGTGTTTCCCCAAAACTATAATTTTAACATACAACAACATTGCAAAGTTACAAGGGAACATACTCAGAACTCAGCAAGGTTCTTTCAAAGTTATTAACAAATGTTCCTCCAGTAACGTTATTAGAACTTCCGTTCAAAGTTATCTGGCCTAAATAATGTTCTCAAAATGTTAGCACAAAAACGTTGTTTATATATCATTCATCGAATTTTTTAAAAACGTTTTAGTTGGATGTTCATCCAACATTTTTTCAATGTTACTGCTTGTTTCATAATGCAGAACATTCAAAAGTAAGTATAGGTTCAAGGGAAGGAGGTGGGAACCTGCAAATGATGAACGTAACTTTAATAATAAAATAAACATGAACAACAAAACGAAAGTAAAGTAAACTAAACTAAAACTAAAAATAATACAAAACAACAACATAGAGTCCCAGGCCTGGGGCCTATACCATGAAGCCAGTTTAGGTGGATAGCCAGGTATGTTTCAGTTTAGTTTGCAGTGGTATTCGCCATAGTACCTAACGCTTTTAGTTACTTTTAGTAACTTTTAGCAGTGTTCATCGCCATAGTAACTAACGCTCCACGGCTAACCTGTTCCGAGGCAGGTTATCTTCCAGGTAAGAGGTCGCAAACCAAACTTGGACCAATCAGCTGTGAGCAAAGTGACATACAGTGGGTACGGAAAGTATTCAGACCCCCTTAAATTTTTCACTCTTTGTTATATTGCAGCCATTTGCTAAAATCATTTAAGTTATTTTTTTCCTCATTGTACTCACAGCACCCCATATTGACAGAAAAACACAGAATTGTTGACATTTTTGCACATTTATTAAAAAAGAAAAACTGAAATATCACATGGTCCTAAGTATTCAGACCCTTTGCTCAGTATTTAGTAGAAGCACCCTTTTGATCTAATACAGCCATGAGTCTTTTTGGGAAAGATGCAACAAGTTTTTCACATCTGGATTTTGGTATCCTCTGCCATTCCTCCTTGCAGATCCTCTCCAGTTCTGTCAGGTTGGATGGTAAACGTTGGTGGACAGCCATTTTCAGGTCTCTCCAGAGATGCTCAATTGGGTTTAAGTCAGTACTCTGGCTGGGTCATTCAAGAACAGCCACAGAGTTGTTGTGAAGCCACTCCTTCGTTATTTTAGCGGTGTGCTTAGGGTCATTGTCTTGTTGGAAGGTGAACCGTCGCCCCAGTCTGAGGTCCAGAGCACTCTGGAGAAGGTTTTCGTCCAGGATATCCCTGTACTTGGCCGCATTCATCTTTCCCTCGATTGCAACCAGTCGTCCTGTCCCTGCAGCTGAAAAACACCCCCACAGCATGATGCTGCCACCACCATGATTCACTGTTGAGACTGTATTGGACAGGTGATGAGCAGTGCCTGGTTTTCTCCACACATACCGCTTAGAATTAAGGCCAAAAAGTTCTATCTTGGTCTCATCAGACCAAATAATCTTATTTATCACCATCTTGGAGTCCTTCGGGTGTTTTTTAGCAAACTCCATGCGGGCTTTCATGTGTCTTGCACTGAGGAGAGGCTTCCGTCGGGCCACTCTGCCATAAAGCCCCGACTGGTGGACGGCTGCAGTGATGGTTGACTTACTACAACTTTCTCCCCTCTCCCGACTGCATCTTTGGAGCTCAGCCACAGTGATCTTTGGGTTCTTCTTTACCTCTCTCACCAAGGCTCTTCTCCCCCGATAGCTCAGTTTGGGTGGACGGCCAGCTCTAGGAAGGGTTCTGGTCGTCCCAAACGTCTTCCATTTAAGGATTATGGAGGCCACTGTGCTCTTAGGAACCTTAAGTGCAGCAGAAACTTTTTTGTAACCTTGGCCAGATTTGTGCCTTTCCACAATTCTGTCTCTGAGCTCTTCAGGCCGTTCCTTTGACCTCATGATTCTCATTTGCTCTGACATGCACTGTGAGCAAGGTCTTATATAGACAGGTGTGTGGCTTTCTTAATCAAGTCCAATCAGTATAATCAAACACAGCTGGACTCAAATGAAGGTGTAAAACCATCTCAAGGATGATCAGAAGAAATGGACAGCACCTGAGTTAAATATATGAGTGCCACAGCAAAGGGTCTGAATACTTAGGACCATGTGATATTTCAGTTTTTCTTTTTTAATAAATGTGCAAAAATGTCAACAATTCTGTGTTTTTCTGTCAATATGGGGTGCTATGTGTACAATAATGAGGAAAAAAAATAACTTAAATGATTTTAGCAAATGGCTGCAATATAACAAAGAGTGAAATATTTAAGGGGGTCTGTACCCACTGTATGTCTGATGCGATAAAGTCACTCCACCCGTTTCTACTCCAAATTAAGGTCACTACATAGCAAATGATTTTTAAAGACGAAATCGTCTGGCTTTTAGTAATTGCTTATTTAGAATAATAATTTTGTATGATTTAGATATTATTTATGTAATTATTAATCAATCACACATGTAAAATTTTAGTTTATAAATTATTATTACACACAGTTTAAAGGAATAAATATATACAATTTATATATATATAATATAAATACACTTTAGAATCAATAGATACAGCTATATGATGACTACATGTGAGCTTAAATGTTCAATTCTCTCTATACCTTTATCAACTGTATAAACTAACTTCACAACTTTTACTTGCACTGATATAGCAAAACTTTTTCTTTTAGTTGTTGTGTTTCATAGAAAGCTATTTTCTTCTTACTGAGTAAGTTTGTTTAAATTCTCGTAATATTCTGCAGAAGAAAGAAGTGAATCGCGCTGCTTCTCTCGCGAGAAATGAATCGCAGTTTCACTCTTTCTCAGCATGTGATTGGTTGTTCGGTACTGATGTCACACCTAAACTCAGGATCAAAGCCTGAGTTGACAAAGAAAGTTGATGATCAGCATTATGGTACCAACAAAACCTGGTTGGATTGGTTTGGTTTTGTCAACTCGAACACTAATCCTGTAACCATGAGTTTGTTCAACTACCATCATGGTACAGGCCCCTGGTCCTCTCTCGTCTTCCAGTGTCGTCACTCCTCCTTTTATCCTCCTCTGTGGGACTCGAGACCGGTTTTGCTTATTAACATTCGTTCCACCATTCATCCTCCGTTCCCACGGCTCTCTGCCCCACCCTGCTTGCCACAGTAACGTTCTCATAATGTTTGCAAAATGATAAAATGGCAAAAAAAACAAAAAACATTGAACATTCAGAAATAATGTTTCCATAACTTATAGGAATGTTAGCAAAACATTTTTAGATGGGTAGAAACATAATTTGTTGTTATAGTGTAATGTGGATCTAAACAGATTTTTCTCTTGAGCTAAATAAGCAAGTTAGCATTGTAACATGAGGTTTCTTTTTTACTTGGGATAGTTCTTGTTTCCTTTGTTCATTAGTTGTCATGGTTTCTAGGTATGTTCACATTTTTTACTCATGTGCTAATTGATTAATCTCACCTGTTCCTTGTTTTCTCCCTTCACTGAGGGGCTGTTTACACGACAAAACTTTTTATGTGTTTTGGCCGTTCGACCACAACGGCGTTTTGGGTGCCTGAAAACGCAAACTTTAGAAAACAGGTTTCAAAGTGCACGTTTTTGAAGCTGGTCTCCATGTAAACAATAAAAACGCGAATCTCTGAAACGATGACGTCATGCACATGCGTATTACGTGTTCAGTCAATAGTGTTTCATCGCTATCTACTAGCCTGGCAGCAGAATACAGTGTTTTAAGTTGTTTTCATGGATCCGTGAAATGGGAATTGTTTTAACAGTGGTGTCGTCTGAACGCGGAAAACTCAAAGGAAAAACTCAGTTTTAAGAATATCGTTGTCGTGTGAAAGTACCCTCATTCTGTTTATACATAGCCACCAACTCCACCAACTGTGTGACTACATTAACCAATGTGGTTCAAATATCAGATATTTAACAAAGTTACTTTCAGGAACTAGCTAGTTAATTTCTCCAATAATTCATTGTACTAACAGTAGTTAAGCAGTGAGTTACATTGTTGTATGAGAAAAGCACCCCTGGATGGTTGCTAGGGAGTTCTGGATGGTTGCTACCCAGACAGCAACATAGTGTCGGCCAAGATCCGGGCCACATGTAACAGATGTGGGCCGGATCTGGGCCGATACTATGTTGTCTCTGGAAATGGTTGCCTGTTTTATCCTTCACAAGGTGAAAAATGGGTTATATGCTAATTGAAATATGATTATTTTTTTCTATTGTTTTTTTTAGAGCACATTGTAACACCTTTTAGAGAAATCAGCCTATGAATAGCTTACTAAGTTACTGTTTTCAATGCATATTATGCTTTGATGGGAGAAAGTATTTTATTATAAAAAACAATGAAAGAAGACCTCACACTGTAAAAAAAATATATATATATAAATTGAGGGAATTTTCAGTGTAAAATATGAAGTAGAACCCAAATGAGGCAGGTTGCTTGGCCAGTGTAAATGTGGATTTTGGTTTCGGTGAAACTGACAGTTAATTACAATGTTTCTGAGAATGCGTGTTTGGATGCTTTGTGACTCCATTCTTCCAGCAGAGTCTGACAGTCTGTTGTTAGAAGCTGTTTCGATGGAGCCATACACACATTTTCAGCATAACAGAGTGACAGCTACCAATAAACCCTTGGATTCTTTCTTATTTTGCAACATTGTACAAAAGCATCTCTAAAACCCATGTACAAGAAAAGGCAAATGAATACCATAGTAAACTTTTGAAGTGATTGATGGATCTTTGAGAATGGGTGAATGACAAACAAAGCACGATACCTTACTTTAAATTCACCTCTGTATAATTGTCTCTCAAATTAGAAGCTACGATAAGATCTTCAGTGACATTTAACAGAAATGTAAGTTCCTGGTTTCTTATTTTCCCAGCAACTCTTACAAATAACAGTCATTAAAATGTCTTCACTCTTACAGAATTTGAGTGAGTGTTTCTGAAACACAGAGAGGAGTGGAGTCACTGAGAGCCATGAGAGAACGGCGTGAGGCCGGTGGCGTAATTGATGATGATGCTCTTCATCGGTCTCATCTTTCACTGTTGTCGTTCCTCCTTTTATGCTTCTGAAAATCCTCCTTGAGATATACAAGACCGGTGCAGCTAGTCCTGCAGTGCACTAACAGAATTCCCTTTGAATTCCTCCACCTCCCCAGCTCCACCTGCCTAGATATGCTACTGGATTTAAATATCTATTTATTCAGCAGCAGCAGATCTTACATGCTCATAGCAGCACATTTGTGTATCTATTAGCAGTAGCAAGTCCATACTTGCTCTAGCAGCAGCATAGCATAGTCCACCAAGACAAAATACTGTACATTAACATAGCCGTATTCAATTAAACATCTGTAAAGATGAGATGTAAGTTGTCATTTTGTGCATTTAAAATATATTTACTTTAAATGTAATTTCAAATTACACACTACAGTTAAAATTATAATCAAGTATTTTAAATTTACTTTATTTGTTTGTAAACGCATCAAAATAAGTTTATAAAGCATGATAAATAATTATTAAAACATAATAATTTAAAAAATACTTTAAAATAATTTTTTCTTTTGGGCCTGTCCAAACACCCACACTTGTGGTCTTTGCACTTGATTGTACATGCTGGTCAGTGTACTTACATGAAGTATTTCCTGTGTTTGGCCCCAGTGTTCAAGTGTGTGTAGAATTTTTGATTACCTGATAGGACACACTTATAATGTTGTAAAAATGCATGTGTTTACTTTATTTTGATTGTCAATACATTTTAAAATAAACTTCTAAATCTATGTTCAGTGGTCGTATAATGTATGTAATAGACGACACAATTTAGTAATTGTGGTGCTTCTAATTAAGTGATAAAAAGCAGTTGCAAATGTTGTACAAAATACACATACTCATACACATACTTTGCACTAAATGTGAAACCCTTTATGTTTCACTATCAAATTATATGTTTTACTGTTTCACTTTATGCTTTATGTAATATGTAATAAATGGAAATGTGTCCCTCGTCTATTTTTGATCCGATCGACCAAAACCCATCTAAATACTAGGTGTAAACGGGGCCAAAGTGACATCGCCAACTACTGGACTGACATGGATAATACAGCAGTTTTAGTCATTTTCGCTCATCATTGTGTACGAGGATCGTTTTGACAACATAATTGGCTGTATGTGAAAAATATAAAGGTACAAAAACTTCAGTACATAGTCGTAATGTAAACGTACCCTAAATTTATGGGTACAGTTTTTTAAAATAGTTTACATAGTACGCACTGCCACATCTTACCCTGGTCTCCCCTACTGTGTTTTAAATACATATATGCTTAATAACTTGTTTTCTTTCAGCTTGTTCCTTGTGTAGGTGGTTTCTTTGAGCTGTGTGTGTAGAAGGGCGTCTTGCTGGGTCCTGCCCTATGATTGCTGAGCTCGTCACTGCGTTTAAACGTACTCTGCTCTGTAATTATGTGTGTGCCAGGCTGTCTGGTGAAAAACAGGCTGGGGGAGAGAGAGAGAGAGAGAGAGAGAGAGAGAGAGAGAGAGAGAGAGAGAGAGAGAGAGAGAGAGAGAGCGAGAGAGAGCGAGAGAGAGAGAGAGAGAGAGAGAGCGAGAGAGAGCGAGAGAGAGAGAGAGAGAGAGAGAGAGAGAGAGAGAGAGAGAGAGAGAGAGAGAGAGAGCCTCGGGCCTGGGCTGAGAGAAGGGAGAACCGCTCTCAAAGCCCCATCCTTGTTATTTAATAGTCTGACAGACAGCCATGACTGGCTCCACACTACCTTTTTGTTCTACATAATCTGGGTGTTTGATTTGTAATATTTTATGACGAGGCAGCTGATTTGAAATTGAATGAACCTGAAAGAATACCTGAATGCTGCTAATGCAGAGCAGCTTGCACATATGAAACCTTCATCTTTAAGATAATTGAATGCTAAATCTGAGGTTTTTGTCATCAAATATAAACAGACATATAGTTTAAGATTGTACGACACCACAACACCAAACACCACATCAGTTCAGGACAGCTGCTATCTCTGGCCAGACCTGCAGGATCTGTTTCTGCTTTTGTGGCTCTTCTTTAAATAACATCCCACAGGCTTTTATCATTTACACCAACCTCTACATGTGTGCAAGAGCATATTAATATACTTACATTTACATTTACATTTAGTCATTTAGCAGACGCTTTTATCCAAAGCGACTTACATCTGAGGATACTTCTCTTACTATTTATGCAGTATAGTGTACACAACATAATGCACATATTATAACCCAACTGTTTGCCAGAAGGTGCTGTAAACAATAGAACACACTGTGTGGAATATTGTATCCCACAATGCAAAATTCTTGACTTGCCCTTTTATTTTCAGTGTGATGGATGAACCAGAAGTAATTACAGCCACAAAAAAATAAAATACTTTTTGTATGATCAGGCTGACAAAATTTTATATATTTTTATACAGACTGAATTAGAAATAATAATAAAAAAACACTTTTAATTTTCAAATTAAAACATGACGCAACATTTTTTTTAAACATTGACAGAAATCAGGGGCCTCATTTATAAAATTATTTGATCTTAGAGTGTATGCTAAAATCCACGCTAACGTTCTTATTTATAAAAACAGTGCTTAACGGTCAGGGATCAGGGCACTTTTCCTTGTGGCAGAGAATCAGAGAACTATAGGTATTTGGAAATTGAAGCAATTCTTGCCAATCTTAATTAAATTAATTAGGGGGCATTTACAAGGCAGAGATCTGAAACCATTCAGCGGCGCACAATTTCAAGATTGGGTCATTCTCTGAATCACATGTACACAGATTTGAGAAATTATCATTTTTTACGCAACATTTTATAAATGAGGCCCTTGATTCCTTAGATGAGTTTTTTTTTTTTTTAACTGGGGCATAGTAGTGCTAGGGAGTCCGCTGGAAAATTTCAGAGGAAAAAAAAAAGTGTAAAAATTTTCAGATTTTAAATTTTACCAATATTTACTGTGAACAGCACAATCAAACTGAATGTGAATTTTTTATAATTATTTTTTTTATTAATAATAACATTTTACAGCCTATATTTAAATCATTTATTGCCTTTAGTATGATAATAACAGATTACTTTTTTTTTTTTTTAAAAACAGTCATCGATTTTTCTGATATTCAAGTTTTAGAGTAGCATTTTAGTAGGGCAGCATATTGTAGAATAATGCTTATTCTTTCACTTAGTTAAAAAAATAAATAAAAGCCATTGTACAATATATACAGCACCTCTCCTCTCTGTGTGTGGTTGTGGTGGTAGAAAAACGTTTTAGGTTACGACTGTAACCATAGTTCCCTGAGATCGGGAATGAGACGATGCGTCGATGACGCTCTGAGAACGCTTCCAGCGTGAATGCGTCTGAAGCATCTATGTCAACTTGTCCAATGGATGGAACGAACGTCACGGGCGGGTGACGTCATGACCAGGAAGAGATAAAAGCACATCCGGTGCTACCGGCATTAGCTTCGAAAATTGCAAAAAAAAAAAGTCGATGACAGGGATGCAGTAAGTATGGCAGGGCGACGCATCGTCTCATTCCCTATCTCAGGGAACTATGGTTACAGTTGTAACCTGAGACGTTCCTTTTCGAGGGAACTCGCGATGCGTCGATGACACTTTGGGAACGAAAATACCCAAATCGCCAAACTTTCAAATGCCTGAGTGTCAGCCTGTTGTCATCGCTACACTAAGCACTAAGCACCTGAGACCCTGGGGTAGTGTCCAGGTCCAGGCTATAAAACCTGACGAACGTGAGTGGTGAGGACCAGCCCGCCGCATCACAAACGTCTTGGAGAGAAACTCCAGATAATAAAGCTTTAGAAGCCGCCATACTCCTAGTGGAATGAGCCCTGACCACCAAAGGGCATGGCTGGTCAGAGGATTCATAAGCAAGAGAAATAGCCTCAACTATCCACTTGCTCACTGTCTGCTTAGAGGCAGGAAGACCTTTTTTGGGTGATCCAAAGCAGACCAATAATTGGTCGGATTTTCTCCACGGAGAAGTCCGATTAACATAAGTGTCCAGTACTCGCACTGGGCACAAGAGGTTCAACTTTTCCTGGTCTGACGAAGTAAACGGGGGAGGACAGAAAGCCTGCAGCACAATAGGCCTCGGAATAATGGTAGGGACCTTAGGAACATATCCATGTTTAGGGTATAAGAATACCTTGACCATCCCCGGTGCAAACTCAAGGCAGGTGGGAGAAACCGAAAGGGCCTGAAGGTCTAGCAGCAGAAAATAGCTAGCAGCTAGTCTATAGCTAGCAGAAAAACTGTCTTAAAAGTAAGAAACTTCCCTGAGACCGAATCTAAGGGCTCAAAGGGAGCCCCAGATAGGCCTTCTAGTACAATTGCCAGGTCCCAAGCTGGAACCCTAGTGCGAGTTGCAGGCCTCAGCCTCAAGGTGCCACGAAGAAAACGAGTGATCAGGGGGTCTCGACCCAAAGATGTACCACCCACCAGGGCGTGGAAAGCCGCAAAGGCCGTCACATAGACCTTAAGCGTGGAAGGACATAAACCTGATGCAAAGCACTCTTGCAGAACTCAAGTACTGTGTTAACCGAACAGTTAACCGGATCCCACTGACGCTGGTGACACCAAGAAGTGAAAACTCTCCATTTCAGTGAATATAGTTTCCTCGTAGCGGGAGCTCTGGAGCTTAGAATTGTCTCAAAAACCTTGAGAGACCACTCTCTATGAGTTGGGTCCCCTCAGAGGCCAAACCCACAGTTTCCAAATCCCCTGCCGGGGGTGCAATATTGCACCCCCTGCCTGAGACGGAAGGTCTTTCCTGGAAAGACGAGGAAAAGAATTAGGTCTGCAAACCAAATTCGGCTCGGCCAGCGTGTTGCTACTAGCAGTAGGCTTATTCCATCCTGACGGATTCTCTCCAGAACTCCTGGGAGCAGAGCAACAGGGGGAAATGCCGCAGGGGGGCTGGTTGAGTGAGGGATAACCAAAGTGGACAGTGCGTCATGTGCTGAGATGCAAACAGATCCACTTCTGCCTGGCAGTAAAACTCCCATATTTGCTCCACCGTCTCGGGATGCAGTCTCCAGTCCCCTGGCCTCAGCCCCTGCCTCGACAGGGTGTCTGCTCCAATATTCTGGCCCCCTGGAATATATACTGCCCTCAGAGAGCGTATTTTCCTGAGAGACCAAAAATAAGAGGCCACCAACGTGGTGTCTGTCCAGAGCAACACATGATGGCCCCTCAGGTCTGGGAGGAGATGTCTCAACACATTGAAGACAGCGATCATCTCTAGGCAATTCATGTTCCAAGAGAGATGATGACTCCTCCACAAACCCTGAGCTGAACGGCCTTCCAATACCACTCCCCAGCAGGTGAGGGAAGCATCTGTCGAGATAGCAACTCGATGGCAAAGCGCTCCCAACACCGGAACCTGGGACAAGAACCAGTGTTTCCTCCATATAACCAAGGCGTGGGGATACTGCAGCGTGATCTTGATCGTACAGAGTGGGTTTCCCCTCGGGGAGAACCCTCTGGTCCTGAGCCACCACTGCAAAGGTCTCACGTATAGCAGGCCAAAGGGTATCACATGGACGCTGCTGCCCTGCGGCCTAACAGACTCTTTGAACTGTTTCACAATGCGTGACTGGCCTAGCTTTAGCTCTGTTGTGGCCGTAAGGATAGCAGCTACACGAGCGGGCGACAGAACGGCTCGCATCGTGACTGAATCCCGGACCACTCCAAGAAAAGTGGTCCTCTTTACTGGAGAAAGCACACTCTTCTTGGCATTGAGCCTCAACCCCAACCTTCGCATATAAGCAAGGATGACATCTCGATGCCGAACTGCTAACAGTTCTGATTCCGCTAGAATCAGCCAGTCGTCTATGCAATTCAGAATGCGTATGTACTGCAGCCTGAGCGGGGCCAGAGCTGCATCTACGCACTTCGTGAATGTGCGGGGTGATAGAGCTAGACCGAAAGGAAGTGCCTGATAGTGGTGTTCTTTGCCCCCGAAAGAAAACCTCAGGAACCTCTTGTGCTGAGGGAGGATGGAGATATGGAAGTATGAAGTATCTTTCAGATCTATCGTGACAAACCAGTCCTCGGATCTGATTTGAGTCACAATCTGTTTGAGTGTCAGCATCTTGGACTTGAGTTCCAGCACCGAACACTCCAACAGACGAAGATCTACTATATGACGCAGTTTTCCATCCTTTTTTGGAACAATGAGATAATGGCTGTAAAGACCCGACGCAATGTCGGGTGAGTACACCTGCTCTATAGCTTTCTTTGCTAATAGGGCCTTTACCTCTTGCTCCATTACCAGAGCCTGCTCGGGATGCACTAACGTGAGCAACACCCCGTTGTAGCCTGGAGGACGAGAACCAAACTGGAATCTGCCTCTTACTACTATCTGCAGGACCCATAGAGATATATTTTGCAGTAGCTTCCGCGCTGCCAGAAAATCTACCAAGGAACTAGCCCCTCGAGGCTGGCCTCTGGTGTAATTGAGACAGCCAGTCTGACTGTTTTCGAACCCCCCTCAGAGGGCGCGAGACTTACGCAATGTTGAGTTGACGCTGCGCCAGAAGCTCGCTGGAGACCGCTGCACCCCGAAGCACTAAGGGAGAGCAGAGCAGTCCCCTGAGGGCACCGAGATAAAACGGGCACCGTATATTGAGGTGTACACCGCTCCACCCAGGTTGGGTCTGCCCTCACCAGTCTGACGCCGGTGGCGCCAAAACCTTTCCTTTTGAGCCGAAGCCTTCTCAGCGTGAAGAACGGTCCTCAGATCTGGCTTCTGCTTCGGAGGCTTTGGCTGAGAGTGTTGGGTCTGTTCCCAGAAATATTGTGGAGGGGCACAAGATGCAACACTCTCTTTTTGCTGTGCTGCATATGAGAACCTAAACGGCTGGAGCTGCTCACGCCCAGCAGCCCCAGGGGTTTGGACATAGCGAGGGAGAGATTTTTTAACCACCTCTGACTGTAATTTGGCCTCCTGGAAACTCTCGACGACCGAATCAGTCGCGCCGCCAAAGAGACCAGAAGGATCGATAGGAGCATCAAGAAGGAAAGTTGTATCTTTCTCCTTGATCTCCACCAAAATGAGCCAGAGGTTTCTTTCAGTGGCCACAAGGGCTGTCATAGACCGCCCAATTGCTCTGGCGGTCTCCTTAGTAACCCTGAGAGATAAATCTGTATCCCGATGAAGTTCTCGAACCCCATCGGGCCCAACTCCCTCACTTCTGTCCAAATCCCCCAGCAGGTCAGCCTGATATGCTAGCAGCACTGCCAAGGTGTGCAAGCAGGCTCCGGCTTGACCCACTGCTGTATATGCTTTGCCCACTAGATTAGATGTAGTTATCTTTAATGGTTTAGTGGGCAAGCCCGACGCCTTCAGGGACCTATGCTGAACCGGGAGACAGATAGCTTGCAAACGTCTGTTCTGCCCGGGGCATCGCCCCATAGCCATACTCTCTCAACCCCCTAATATCTGAATATACATGAACTTGGGGGCTGAAAAGATGAGACAAGTAAGGCTTTTTCCACAGCTCGCTGTGCAGATCGGGAAAAAATGGAAGGCCCCATCAGGGACAGACTGGGACTAAAAAACAGCCCTGGACTTTCACTAGGCCCGGCCCAAAGCAATCGGCGCGCGGAAACTTGACAACAACAATAAAAACGCCTGCCGCCTGGCATGAGTGTCTTAATATTAGCATGTGGCATGTGGCATTTTACAGCTAAAATGTTGAAGTTTAGCTGTTTTAACTACTGTAATCATTAAAAATGTGGCAAGCTGAATATCACTTCCTAACATCATCCCTAGCAAGTAACTCTTTTTCTCCTCTCATGTTCCATACTTAACTTACTTGCCCTGTATCTGCCTGTGGAACCAGCTCATCTTTCTGTCCCTCATCATCACTGGTGGCATGTTGTTGCATAGCTGTCTGGCTCACTTCTTCACTGCTGGGTCTGCTGCTAATATTTAATTGCGAGGTGCTGCTGCTGGCTGTGCTGCTAAATATTTTAGTTAGTTTGTGTCATTTAGCGGCTTCAGTATCTAAATTCCGCAATTTTTTTTTCTCTCGCCTTCTCAGCCCCACCCTTTTCTTTCCGTTTTTTACCCGCGGCCGTGTTATGCATATTGTTTGTTTGTTTCTATGCTTCTATCTAACGCCTTTGCTGTTGGTTTCTTCCTCCGCCTCCGCTTCCACTTCTTCTTCTCCTTACTTGGCGGCCATGGCCAGTGCAGCTGGCATCCAACTTAAAGGTGCATTGCTGCCACCTACAGTACTGGAGTGTGAAACAGATTAGTGGGGGAAAAAAACAGGTGATGACTGCGTGCGTGGCGGGTGGTGGGCCGGCCCGCCCGCCGTCCTGGAGTACCGGCCGATCTGTGATTCTCCAGATCACACAGATGGCCAGTCCGCTCCTGGGCCCCATGATGGAGGTGAAACAATAGAGGGAAGGAAGCGCTCATATAATTTATTTTAATAGTAGGGCAAAAAAAAAAAAAGATTTTTCTCTGCTGGCCATTCAATATTTAATGTATCTACAGCCTTAGTAATCACCTCCACCAGCTCCTCATACGCTGGGGAAAGAGATGGCGAATCCTCTTCCCCCATGATTGTGTCACTTTCAATGCTTAACACATCTACCTCCTCGGAGGTAGAGCACTGAAGCATTGGTCTCTCTCCCCGGGCGGAAGAAACCGCGGCGCGAGTTTCCGATACTGGAGAGAGAGCAATGGATCCTTCGGGAAAGGGAGGAGATAAGGCCCTCGGACCCATCTCCAACCCCGTAAAGAGATCCATTTGCGATCCCCAGGAATGCATTCCTGTACCCTGAGAACCGCGAGCCTGGCCACTTTCCTCAAAAAGTGACAGGCGGGAGCAGAGCATGCGAAGCGAAAGTTGAGTTTATTGTTGAGTGTTTTCAGTTAGAACGGTGTCGTGTTAGCAGCCCCTGAGTTAATAACTAATGATCTTTACAACGGAAGTGAATCAATCAAAACTAACTTTAGCTGGACAATAACTTTATTCTAGAGCTGCTGTAAAGCCAAAACAATCTCTGTTACTGTAATTTCCCATTATCACTGTAAAGCTGAAACAATCTATATTGTTAAAAGCGCTATATAAATAAAGGTGACTTGACTAGACTTGACTAAACACAGGGCTTTAATACACAGCAAACAAAAGGGGGCTAATTAACTAGACACCTGAACATGGCTAAATCAATCAGTAAACATGGAGACAAACAGGCAGGACACAGAGGAGAACTGAACTAATTAACAACCCAGACAGCCACATTGTGTCGGCCCAGATCCGGACCACATTTGGTACATGTGGATTTCACGTCTAACAGCCAGTTAGAGCTGTGCATGTAAACCTCACCCCTCTAATCTCAAGAGGCGGTCTAGCGACTGATGCGGAAGACTGCAGTCTTTAGCCTCTTTGTTAGAGCGCCCGCCTCCCATGTGGACGGGCCAGGGTTTGTGTCCCGCCTAGAACGGGCAGTGGGAACTGGAGGGCCGGATAAGGGCCGACACTATGTTGCTGTCTGGGAATCTAGAAGATAATCAAAGAAACTCAGACACGGACCACAAACCATGACAATTAGTTAATTCTAAATGTTTAGGGAATTAATCCATGATGACACATTTAATTAACAGTAATTCATATATGACTTAATTTATCAATCAGGGGTGCGTTTCCCAAAAGCATCGTTGGCCAACTATGATCGCAATTTCCATTGAACTCTATTGGTAACGACGGAACTTGCGACCATAGTTGGCTTTGGGAAACGCACCCCAGATAGACTCTTTATTAGTTGCTGATAATGCAATCATTAATGAATGGCTTCTTCATTAGTAATACATTAACCATGAATTAATGCGTATTAGTGCACCCAAGTGTTACCATCAGTGTTGGGCAAGTTACTTTTAAAAAGTAATTAGTTACAGTTACTAGTTACTTCTTCCAAAAAGTAACTAAATTAGTAACTCAGTTACAAATTTTAAAAGTAACTAGTTACTTATGAAAGTAACTATTGCGTTACTTTCAAGTAAAATTAAATTTTAAATGCTCAAATGTGACCCCACCTCTACCCCTCTTTAACGGAACTTAAAATACATGTGCATGTTCAATTATTTATGATAAATTTGAATATTATAATGAAATGGACATTTAATACAATACATTATTAACAGAAACATGAAACATTGTACACGCATCTAAAAAAAAAATGTTGCTGTGGGACAAAGTGAGACTAGCCTCCAATCAAACGCCATGTATGTAGATATTATGTTTATATAGTGGATCAATGCAAATAACACAATAGATGTTTTGGAAATATTGATATTTATTGCCCCTCAACAGGCCACAACTGGGCAAAATTAAATTAAGCTTGTTAAGCTCGTCGCCATACCTGTCTCTCGTTGACTGACTGGCTTGTGTTGTTCCTTGTGTGTCCTGTCCTGCCCGACTATGCGTTATGATGGGTCGTTCGCAATTCATGAGCGTTAGCCGTTAGTGATGATGGGTCGTTCGCGAATGAGCGTTAGTGATGATGGATCGACTCGTTCGCGAATGAGCTTTTGATGGGTCGTTCGCGATTCGCGAATGAGCCGACTCTAAGAGCCGGCTCTTTTAGGTGAACGTTGGGAGCTGGCTCGCATATCTGAAGAGCCGACTCTATTTTTTACAAATTTAGCCTATAGAAATTAAATAATTGTGTAATAAAAATTGAAATATTATAGTCAAAGTCATTTAAAGAGCCGTTTGTGAGCCAAAAGAGCCGGCTCTTTTCAGTGAGCTGAGTCAAAAGAGCCGAATGCCCATCACTACTATGCGTGCTTTCGAACACCCGCCCAACTCTACCTCTGATTGGCTTACAATGACATTTTACTCTACCTTATAGCCAATCGTCAGCATTTATGCGCTTGTCTCGTGCTCTGCCCACTAACCAAGGAAGAACAGTAAAAAAAGTATTTGCCTCTCGCTCAGAGATCTAGTTGGTCTGATGAAAAAAAAAACAGCTTCATCAGTTATAGTAACGCGCCGCATTTTTTGGCAGTAACGGTAACGGCGTTATTAAGATGAGAAGAGTAATCAATTAGATTACTCGTTACTGGAAAAAGTAATGCCGTTAGTAACGGCGTTATTTATAACGCCGTTATTCCCATCACTGGTTACCATTTCATAAAAATATCAAATAAAAAAAGTATATATTTTCCATTTAGTCTCTAATTCACAGACGTATAGTTCTCGATGATTAGCTACAGAGGAATACATTTTTTTTTAAATTAGTTTAATAAAAAATACCATTATCATTTCATGTAAACTTCCTAAATATTGTATGGGTACAAAATGTACTAAAATGACCAAATGTGTGTTGATGTATCCTGCACCACAAAAGAAATACTGTTTGTGGAAAGAATGGCAGAGATACCTCTGGCCAGTCCCAAAAAAAAAAAAAAGAAGTGATTTCTGCCAGTAGTCTGTTTGTATTAATAACCTCATCAAACGTGGAAGTGGCATCGGGAAACACTTGCGGTTACCCCACAAATGAATATTACCTTCCTTCTGAAATAATTCCCTAAAGGGCTCAGGATGTGAAAACAAATGGGCACATCAGTAAATTGACATCTGTTTGTGGTTTGTCTGGACTCCAGAGCAGAACTGGAGTTGATCTGGCTTTAGTGCTCTAAAGTTTAAACTATTAGTCGGTTTAAGCAAAGACCTTGATCTTCTACAAAACAATCATACCCGCCCTCTTTAATTATTCCTGTAAGCTATTTACAGTATAATCACTTTGGATAAAGTAGGCTATTAAAAATAGACCCTGTCCCACCAAATAAATGTTAACTGTGAGTAGCGCAGATGCGATCCAGTCCTAAATGACAACAAATTTGTGTTTAGCATTTATATTGTTTAGTCTTGTACATGGATATTTTATGACCGGGGGGATTAAGTCGGACGAAACTGCTCAGTTACAGCTCTGAAAGAGGTAGAAATGAAAGGAAAGAGGATGAGGAAAACCATTCCCTGTGCTCTCCATAAAAAAAAAAAAAAAAAACAGTTCTGAAATCTGGGCGACTGCACTCTCCATAAAGTCACTCTGAGAGGGCCCCTTTTTATTTGGTTCGAACAGGAGGTTTGTGTTAACGCCATCACCAACTGTACACAAGAGAGTCCCTGGTTCTTTTTACAGAGGGGTCTGGAGTTCATTAAGCCCTTTGGTGGGACGAGAGAAAAAGAGCCCTGGAGCAGGTCTTTACATAGAAGGACACGAGCTGCCCGCTTCTGAGCATGGAGGCCAACACCTGTGCCAACTGGATATCCTGAATGAAGTGGAGAACAGAATTGTTTTATTGCAATTTTAGGGGAAACTGAGTTTTGTTTTATAGTTCCATGTATACTGATCCAGTCATTTCCTAATCATGTAAGTGCTTCTGTGTTGAATGTTGAGTGTTTAATGTAACGTTTGATGATGTCTGTGCTTTTTGAGAGCTTCTTTTTTGTAGACACACTTTTAATAAAACGTAATTTGCACCCCAATTTGTTTTTTTATTATTATGCAAGTGCGCTCACATAGAGATTTTCTTGGGGTAATGTTTATATATAAATCAAATTTAAGGGACAAGTCTGACGTTTCCATGACAATCAGTCACTCCGTGTCATGTCCATGCTAACACCCGCGCTTTATCCAACATTCAGAGGTCAAAAAAGCCCTTCATTCAAGTCAAGCAAGTGAAGTTGCCGTGGCATGTGGTTTTGCCAAATTGTGTTGCAAAATGATGAATAATTTGCATGCTTTGATGGCAATTGACCCTTCGCTAAGCCACGCCCCGAAAACCGCCACTGCCCAATCGTGTCTTAGCAACCGTAACTAGACGCGGGAGGTCTGGCAAGCTTTCGAGCGAGGGAAACATGCCGAAGCGTTGTGCGTATGGATTGTGCAAATCTGATACCCAGTATCCTAAAAGTTTGGACGGGGGAGAGGAATTTTTTTCCTTCCCGAAAATCTAAAAGCCAAGGTGAGAAATGATGTGCGTGGATCAAGCAGTGTGGGAGACCCCATTCACAACTACATGTCCACAGGATTAACAAAAACACATATTGCTTGGAAGTTGGAAATAATTACGGTTCTTTGTTCATAATGCACATGTTTTAACATAAAATAAGACGTTTAAAGACAAGAGGGAGGCTCACTGACATACTTTAAAATATATTTCAGCATTTTGTTAATCGACGGCCTAACGTTACTACCCCTGACTGAGTAACTTTAACCCAATCCGATCGCGGCTCTCCCGGTGTTAGTGTTATTCCACAAGATTTATGGATAAACTGTTTGATTTATAATTATTAGATTAGTTTTGGCCTGCCTGGATTCACCCCAGATCTCAAGACTCCAGCACTCCCAAAGGTACCTAACAACGAGAAGGGATTCTTAAAGGCAAATACTGCCACTCATAGTAGTACTCTACTACTACTCTACAACTACTACTACTCGTCGGGTTCTCAGAGATTGGTCAAGGCTCTCACTGGGAGTGGATGACCCTACTTTAAGACCCTCAGAAATGGGGGAGTGTTCTGCTCTATGTTCAACCCTGAAGAACAGCATACCAAAGGGAGGTGCTAAGGGCTAGCTGCAACCTAATGATACTGCTATCTTCTTAAAGGGAGACCTGAGGGATTTCAAGTTCTGGGGGTGGCTTCTTCAACCCTCACAGTACTCATTTAGGGCCTGCTATGGTCTGTACTAAGACAATTAGCATAGGCCACAGTTAGAGACAGAACAAGGAGAGATGCACGTCTGCTGAACATCCTCAACTCAATCACGTCTGCTACACAGAGAGGAAAGGAGGAAAGATATTATTTCTCCTCAGCGATTCAATCTTATCTACTTAATCACTTTCTTTCAATTACTTCCCTCAGTTACTTCTCTCAGATCCTCGGCGATCTCCTCCTCGAAAGAAGAGCACAAGGGCGAGACCAGCGCATAGAGGAGAAAGGCTTTCTCTTTCTCCTTGATGTCTGACAGGTTTAACCATACATGTCTCTCCATTGCTATCATCACACTTGAATGGCCAAGGGCAGTAGCTGTTTGCTTAGTCCACCAGATAGCCAGATCTGTGGTGCGGTGTAGGTCAGCGACCTCCCCAGGAGACAATCCCTTCCCCTGATCCAAATCTTTGGGTAGTTCTGACTGGTACACCTGTAACATGGCCATCATGTGTAAGGCACCCCCGACCTGACCTACTGCCACATACGCCTTGCCTTTCAAGCATGAGGTGGTACGTAACGGCTTAGACAGCAGGGTTGGGGTCTTCAAAAGAAGATATATGATAGCTAGCAAGCATCTCTTCAATGGGATGCATATTCAAATTCGTTTGCTGGACTGCCAGGCTGGGAGGCCTCACTTTCAGCGATATCCTCACCCTCCTCAGACACGTCCGCCTCCTTCTGGCTGGACGGTGCCAGCAATATGCGATCTGCTGGATTAGAAGATTCAAGAGACAGAGACAAAACTTTCTGATATGATTAATCGGTTTCATTTTTACATCACAAAACCAGGTGTTTTTGTCTACTGTATATCTACAGAATAGAGACCAAACTATGAAACTATTAGATGTTGAGGTACTGTCCAATGGCCTTTGTTAATCTGTGAAATTATTAGTCAACAACAGTTGTGTTTTTTTACTTTTACTTCAGTACCTTGCGGCCAGTTCCCCATATCCCTCATTATTCCACCTCTTCCTCATGAGACGGCCACATTCCTGAGTTTCACAGCCATAAACAACAATTAAGCTAATGGGTAAAAAAGTAATTATAGGGGAACATCTGTGGACCCCAAGGTGCCAGTTAAAGTGGGTAAGGGAGGTGCGGTGTCCAGTAACGCTGTGTCTGATTGGAATAATGTGGCTTATCTTTTCCTCAAGCCCCTCCTGAGAGCACATTACTTTAAAGTCTGATGGGGGGACTCAAACAGAAGGGATGAATAAAATAGAAAGAAAGAGAGAGAGAGAGAGAGAGAGAGAGAGAGAGAGAGAGAGAGAGAGAGAGAGCGAGAGAGAGAGAGAGAGAGAGAGAGTAAAAGGAGGGTTGAGTTTAAAACAGAAAGCCTAAATTATTAAACAAACAGATGGAAACATTTAGCCCCCGAGTGGTAGCTAAAATGTCCCCTCCTCTCTAGTCAGCTTGTTTAATGCTCTTTCATTTAGCCAGACTCAGATTTAAGGATGTCATTGAAAATTGAGGTAGGTAAACTGTCAAGAAAAATGAGTGGGAAAAAAAAAAAAAAGGAAAAAGATCTCTGACTGTAAATCACATAATTACAGGCCCCAACAAGGAACACAGGCTTTTTAAATGAAACCTGCTTTCCACCAGGACTTCCACTTCAATAACTGCACACAGGCAGCCTGGGGTGAGAGGGCAGGAGTCAGATCTGAAACTGATGCTGCGTCCGAAATCACATACCGTCCGCGTATTTGCTACATTTGAATGTAAGTTTTGAACGATTAAAAAAAAAAAGTTCTATATAGTATGAACATGGGTACAATGAATGAAATTCGGACGTACTACATCCGCCATGTTGTTGTTACTGTCACGTGACCGGTCCGCGTTGTGCCATTCATAAATCCTCTCCCGTCACATGGCCTCATGGGCTAGTAAAGTGTCCACGGAATGCCCACTCCAGAACTTTTTGAATACTATGCATTCGGACATACTACTTTTTTGACGTACTGTTTTTCACATACAATGTAGTAGGGAAGTATTTGATTTCAGATGCAGTGTGAGACTCATAGGATTAGATAACAAATAGGTGCCCGGACAGGTGCCTGCTCTCACACAAAACATTTATTGCTGAGTTAGTGTGATAAATGAAAACTGATGTAGCATAATTAATAGTGCCTAATTAATAATAATAAAAAAATTGTTGATCTTTATTTTGACTTCAGTCACTTTTAAATCTAATGGGAACAGAGTTCAACTTAATTTTGTTATATGAATGTCACATTAAAATTGTCATGGGAACTTTTGTTTGTTTGTTTGTTTGTTTGTTTGTTTGTTTGTTTGTTTGTTTGTTTGTTTGTTTATTCATTCATTCATTCACTCGTTCATTCATTTATTTTATTTATTTATTTTACCATAGCTCCATTTTTTATTCATGCTTCTTTTTTATATGGCATTTGATTTTATTGTTTGACTGCAGAAGCAGCCAGAATTTCATCTATGAAAATCGAGCATATATTAATTATTATAACTTTATTTTGATTTAGTCAAGAGAGCTGATAACATGCTGATAACATAAAGTTTGAGTCCCGGCTTGTGGTCCTTTACAATCCCTCTCTCTCTCCAACGTTGCTTCCTGTCAACTCTATACTGTACTGTACAAATAAACGCATAAAAAAACCTATGATGATCTAAAAAGTGTTAAATAATTATAAACTATTTTAATATTTTTTAAATATAAAAATTATTTATATCATCACTTTTATTTCCACAACAATAATAATAATTAAAATAATTATTATTATTTTCATTTAGCATACCTGTTTAGTAGGGTGACAACAGTGTCAGTGAAGTGATTGATGAGAAGAATAGAATAATATGAGACATGATGTGTGAAGAAAATTCTAGTTACATGTATACTTATAGCTGAATATTTTTATTTTGTGTTTTATTGTGTAACTTCAAGCTGAAATTCTGTAAAATCATGCAAACACATGAAAACTCTGTGTATGTAGGATTCATAAAATGCTACCTATGAAATTTAGAAGAAAAAGAAGAAGAACATAATTCTCCTGTTGTATGTTGGAGATTGTCATTTTTACAAATTAAACTAGTGAGAACATCAAGATAATTATTATTATTAATTTTTTATTTTTTTATGTATTTACTTTTGTACTGTGTTTGTAGCGCTTTGGGTACAAGAAAAGCGCAATATAAATAAAATTTATTATTATTATTATTATAGCGTATTTCTTCAATTTCTTTTTATTAAACTATGAAAATGTCTTTTAAATGACTTTAAAAGTTCATAAGAAAGACAGAACAAGTACACCCCTCCCCCTTTTTTTTTTTGCAATCTTCCAAAAAGTTTCTCATTTTATCATCAAGAATCACAGTACACTTGGACCCCTCACAAATGAGCTGCATTCTTTCATAAAGTGTCTCATGGTCAGTGGTAAAATCTGATATCTTTTGTTTGGATTGTTACTGGTTTGTGACCAGTTTCTTCCTCGCATTTCTCTAGGCACAATGTTGACGTTCTTCAGCCACACTGGAGTTGTAAGTGAACTAAATACCCTGGAGAGGACCTCCAAGCAGACCTCATAAACACCATGAACTAACAGATCTTTCATTTTCAGCTTTTTTTCCCACCCCCCTTTCCACTTCTCCAACCACTCCCACACTGTTCTGTCGTGAGCATGGAGGCATGAAAATACATTCCCAAATGGAGATAATTGGGGGGGGGAAGGAGCCCTGCCCTGTCTGCCTAATCAACTCACACAACAATCGGTGGATTGTTCCGGAAGGCTGGTGACACAAAACCTTGACCTGCAACATTTGAGCTGTAATTAGCAAGCACTTACTGTCATTCGTGTCAGATGCGGTTATGTGGTGGATTGAAGTGAACAATGTGAGGGCTTATACATTGTGTATAGGCATACAGTAGTAGTGTAAATGCACATAATACAATGTCTATAAAAAATATTGTTTTACAATACTGAACCATGTTTTGTTTGGAGTATCTGTTTATATTGTTGATTTTAAGCCATTGTTCTGAATCTGGTTTTATGATTGGGCTTGGTGTCTTACTGAAAAACACATTTCTCAAGACAGTTTTCACTTCATCAGAATTTTTCGTCAGGATTCCTGTATTTCCTGTATATTCAGCAGTTTACGCCTTCTAGAAGGTGGTGAATGATGTGTTTCTGCACAGGTTTACAACAAAAAGCTAAATTTTTGGTCACATCAGACCATTGGAATTGCATATACTGTACTTCCTGTATTCATTCATTCATTCATTCATTCATTTGTTTTGTAGATATAGATGAAGTCCCCACTCATTAGATTTTTTTCCAAGCAGTTCTTTGGCCACCAAATCTGCATTTCATCCAACACAAACAAGCTCATTGTTGATTTATTTACCTCTCCAATCCATTTTAGCAGTATTGTTTATGTGTGCTGCTCGATGGTGTTATTTTTACAAATATATAAATATTACAATAAAAGATTTAACTCATCGCAGCCAAAGTTCAGCTCAAAGTATTTATCTCTGTTGGTCTCTGTTTGTTATTATTTTAGCTTTAATGAACTGCTTTTCATAAAGGATAACATCAAATTTAGTGTTCTCAGACAGTGTTTTCAGGCACTTAATTACATGCTTTTTTTCAATTAAACTATTTACATCAAAGCCATATAAATATACGGAGCACCCCCAAAACTGAAGTTTAAAGACAAAATAAAAACCAAACCAAATGAGGAACTAAAGAGCTAATTAATTAATCAGACAGTTAAACTGAATGCAAGAATCAAACACACTGGGAAACTGGGTCACAATGAAACAAAGAAAAGAAAACTGACTATAAGTAACTTTGCAAGTACATGTCAACTTATTCTAACCCTAACCCAAACCCTGCCAGTCTACTAATACAATACTAATACTCTAATGAGAGTTAGCAGACATGTAGGTGCAAGGTTACTTATAGTCAATAGAATGTGTTAAAGGGACCATCAAAATAAAGTGAAACCAAACATTTTTATTCATAAAAATAAATCATGAGAACATGAACTTCATCACTGCATTTGCAGGAATTGTAAAATCTTTCTTATTAACTAATGAAGTAGCCTAACGCAATATTTTTACTTTAATAGCTTATCTTTCCCCACACATATGAACTGTGATAATGCACAACAAAAAAACAACATGCAAGAATTAAATCCCCCTCCCAGTAAGTTTTACTGCTGCTGTTAAAGTAATAACGTTAACGTTACATCGCGATGCTAAGCTACAGTGAAATGATAGAAAAGACAGATGCATTTATCTGTGTTAGTCAATTCGCCTCATTCGCGCGAACTGGACGCGCGAATGAGGCGAATTCGAGTCTACCGCGCCGCTCTAAACGCCTCATTCGCGCCGTAGGACCTCTAGACGCGCGTAAACGCATCTTTACATTGACTTAACATTGAAATCTCTCGCGCCAGACGCTCAAGAGTGCATGATTAATCAAAACACCTTTGCTTTAGCCTCAATTGAGTGAAACGTGTATGTGTAACTTCGGCCATTCTCAGTGGTATGACTGGGACACTAACTCTGCTTGTCATCATAGAAACAGATGACAAGAGGTCACCAGGTAATACTTATATAGGGTAATACTTATATATACTTAATACTTTAATAGGGCTTTAGGGAACATTAACATGACAACGATGTACTAAAAATGGGAACTTTTGCCCTATTCGCACTGGATAAGTAGCCTATTACCTGGTGACCTCTAGTCATTTGTAATCTGTGATCTTAATCCCGAATCGTGCGAATCGGCCATGTCTGTAGGCTAATTTGTAAAGTAAAAATTGCCCCGCAAATGACCTACCACATTTCGCCGAAAATAGAGGTCCTGTGATAATATTAGTCCCATGCGAATCGGCATCTCTGTGATTTGGTAGGGTCGTTTATAATTTTTTCAAGGTTTTTATTTCCTGTCCGCTTTTTTATCCATCTTTCGCGAAGAAAGAATCTCAGTGTTTTGATAATATTTCGGGTGGGTCATATCGCTATACACATACAACTATACAATTCGCAGAAATAGAAAGCTGAAAACCATCAGAAGAGCAAAAGCAAAAAGAATGGTTAGATGGAAATGAATGACATGTATAACAGCATGCGGTAAGGCACACTCTTCTGTTTATGATATATCATACAGCTAGACCTATAATAATGACAAGACATTTCCAAGCAATAGCCTATTGACATCATATCCGGGAGATAAGTCAGTAATTCGAGTAAAATCACAGGCTTTGCTTATCCCGTGCGAATGCGCCACATGAAATTCAGATGTGGGTGGGTCATTTCTAATTCACACAAGGTCCCCAGATAATACTAATCTAGTGGGAATAGGGCTTTAGTCTTTTTCGCGTACAAACGACAAAGTTGTCAAAACGATCCCCTGGGTCTTGTTTGGTTCATTGTTTAGCATGTGTATTTAAGGCCTTAGTTTGTGTCATTGCATTGTTCTGTATTGTCTTTGCTGTTTTCTTAGCGGTCACGTTTCAGCCTCTCCATGTTTTGAATCCGTGTTTGTTTTGTTTAAAAGTTTAAGAGTGCTGCATATGGATATGGTCTCATTTCTTCCCTGCCTTGCCTGGTTTATTTTTGTGTAACCCATGATATTTTTATTAGGATTCTTTAAATAGAAATTTCAAAATAACAGAATTTATTTGAATAGAAATATTTTAACATTATAAATGTGATGTGTCCTTACGAAATAAAAGTATTCATTTCTTTCCTTTAAAAAAAAACAAATTAGCCCAAAATGTTGAACATACTCTGATAAAAGTTTATCATACTTTCCACAACAACAACGAAAAAAAAAATATATATATATATATATATATATATATATTAAGCGCTGTTTTCAACATTTCTAAATTGTATTAAAATTTCCCAATATTAATCTTTTTAGAGTATTTTTGATTAAAGAATGCAGCCTTGATGAGCATAAGAGAATGTTTAAAAACATTAAAAAACTTTATTGTTTTAAAAATTGTTATCAAATCATACATTATTGTATTGTGAAAATTTAAAGCAGCAATGTAGTGATGTGGTCTTTAAGAGTGTAGTTTAAACATGCTCAGTGCCAGACTATTCTTTATTCAGTATAACCAACAATCTCACTCCAGACAGACAGAAAGTCAAATAGTCTGGATCCTGTTCTATGTTTAATCAATGATCAGAGTACATGTTTCTTCCTCCCCCGACTCTCTGTGTGACACCAAAGGACTGATAAGAGATAAATCTCACTCGCTCTATCTATCTATGCTTCCATGACCTTTCTTAAAACCAAACAGAAGCACAGATGGCAAGATTGGTTACTTTTATTTTCTAGTATGAGGAAATAAAATTTCACAATTTATGTATTTGCGCTTGTGAAAATGAAGTTCACTTCAGCAAACTTTTAAAAAGACTAGCTATTACGGAAATAGGATAATTTAAAAGAATATGCTGAAGTGCAAATTAAATGTAATGTTATTTGACACGTAATAGTATGTTATTTAGAATTAAATTAAAATCAATTCAAGTTTAAATTTAGCAGTTAGTTAAATGCAGTTAGTTGAACTTTAGTAGGATGACCCACTTAAGTAGGATTTAAGTACATCTTTATATGTAATGTCATAATTACATCAATTGTCTTTGAAATATGGTTAAAGTATACTGCTGAATGTACCGACATGCATTTATGGTAAAATATGTAATTTTCATTGAAACTTGTATTTATATATATTTGTAATTGCACTTTTTTTATTATTTGACATTATTAAAAATGAATATTGAGTCCCCTCTTTCACATTTAAATGAATTAGGACTTTGGCACCACAATTACAGAAAGCACCATAAAGGTATATATATACAGGTCCTTCTCAAAAAATTTGCATATTGTGATAAAGTTCATTATTTTCCATAATGTAATGATAAAAAATTAACTTTCATATATTTTAGATTCATTGCACACCAACTGAAATATTTCAGGTCTTTTATTGTTTTAATACTGATGATTTTGGCATACAGCTCATGAAAACCCAAAATTCCTGTCTCAAAAAATTAGCATATCATGAAAAGGTTCTCTAAACGAGCTATTAACCTAATCATCTGAATCAACTAATTAACTCTAAACGCCTGCAAAAGATTCCTGAGGCTTTTAAAAACTCCCAGCCTGTTTCATTACTCAAAACCGCAATCATGGGTAAGACTGACGACCTGACTGCTGTCCAGAAGGCCATCATTGACACCCTCAAGCAAGAGGGTAAGACAGAAAGAAATGTATGAACAAATAGGCTGTTCCCAGAGTGCTGTATCAAGGCACCTCAGTGGGAAGTCTGTGGGAAGGAAAAAGTGTGGCAAAAAACGCTGCACAACGAGAAAAGGTGACCGGACCCTGAGGAAGATTGTGGAGAAGGACCGATTCCAGACCTTGGGGGACCTGCGGAAGCAGTGGACTGAGTCTGGAGTAGAAACATCCAGAGCCACCGTGCACAGGCGTGTGCAGGAAATGGGCTACTTCTCAAATCATACATTATTATGGGCCACTTTTGAACCAGAAACAGCGGCAGAAGCGCCTGACCTGGGCTACAGAGAAGCAGCACTGGACTGTTGCTCAGTGGTCCAAAGTACTTTTTTCGGATGAAAGCAAATTTTGCATGTCATTCGGAAATCAAGGTGCAAGAGTCTGGAGGAAGACTGGGGAGAAGGGAATGCCAAAATGCCTGAAGTCCAGTGTCAAGTACCCACAGTCAGTGATGGTCTGGGGTGCCATGTCAGCTGCTGGTGTTTCTGGTTCAAAAGTGGCTTGACCTGGGGAATGAGTCACCTGTAGCCCATTTCCTGCACACGCCTGTGCACGGTGGCTCTGGATGTTTCTACTCCAGATAGGAATTTTGGGTTCCCTTTCGTTGTCACTCCGAGTTACGTCGGATGACGACGAATGGGGTTTCGCTTAGAAAGCCTATCAGCTTCGAGTATTACAAAACGAGCCTATGGCAAAGAAATGCCATGGGTCTGCGGAATTTGCATGACGTAACTCCGCCCCACCTCGTGGGTATAAAAGGAGGAAGTCCGCAACAGCAGTTTATGTTTTCGCTTCGGAGCCAAGTGTATTCTTCTCTCCACAAGCCAACTCTGAATTATCAGCTTCACGAACGAGTGCCTCGAGTGTTGGTGTGACGGCGATCTCCGGCGAGTGCGTGCTTCCTGCTTATCTCTGCAGTGGTTCATCAGAGAGCGCGTGCTTCCCCGGGCGCTTCAACACTTGAGTTTTCTCTCTAAAAGAGCGCACGCGGCACGTCTTTTTAAAGACGGCTCGCCCGTGCATTAAAAAAAAAAAAAAAAAAAAAAAACGAATGGTTGCGGCAGCTTGGTATCGGACTCTGATGGGCACGAGCGTTGTCTGGTATGTTTGGGCTTGATCATACTAGAGCAGCGCTCGTGGATGACTCATGTTCTCTCTGTGGGAACATGATCATCGCGTCATATAGGTCGAGACTCGGTGAACTCGCAAGAGTGAGAGTCCCCTCATCCACCCCCCTATCTTCGGCTGGTGGCCAGGGTGACCTGAAGGTGTTGGTCTGGAACAAGGCGCCGACTCCGTGTCCGTGACCCCAGCCTCCCCTCAACGGCGGTGCCCATTAGTGAATAGGTGATTCCCACGAGTCTACCCTCTGGTGGCCCGTGTGTTTCATTTAAAGCTACAGAGGATGATACTATGTTTGTAGCAGCTTCACAAGGTGGGTTTGATTCTCTGCGAAGTGACGACTCGTCACAGCTGCCACCCTCTGGTGTGCATACGGCTGTGCCTGAGTCTGATCCAGAGATGACGGCCATGCTTTCCTGGGACGATTGGTTTTTGGGTAAGGCCGCTGACCCTCGTCCACGGCAAACCCCAATACCTTCCCTCCCGGACGTGCATGATGAGATCTCGAAGTCCCAGAAGACCCCCTGGTTTTCTCGGGACCGCTCGCTGATCTCATCCGCCTTTCCCCCCTCGATGGGGCCGCTGTCACGGGTACACTGGGGTTCCCCCGGCTGAACGCTCTGTTGCGATGCTATGTGTCCTCAGAGTGCTTCTTCTCGGCGCAATCCTAAGCACCCGCCCGTGGTCTATGGTTTTCGTCTACATTTGTGGCGAGATCCTATAGCACCACGGGACTGGCAGCCGCCTCTCTGCAGGCCATGGCCATTCTGCTGGTCCTCGACCCAGATGCTCATGGACTTGCACGAGGGCGGGACTGACCCAGGGCTCTTCACTGAGTCGCGCGCCGCCACTGACCTTGCTCTCCGAGCGACGAAAGTGGCCGTACGCTCCCTGGGTCAGGTGATGCCTACCATTCTGTGGCTGAACCTGTCTGATGTGCTGAATGTCGCGCGGCCCCGTCTGTCTGACGTTCCCATATCCCAGGTCGGCCTCTTCGGTGGTGCGGTTGAGAACTTCGCCCAACAGCTCTCAACCGCCCATGTGCAGACTGACGTGATTCTGTCCCGATGGCCCGCCGTCCGCTCAGATCCCTCGGTCTGCCCACTGCCGAAGGCGCCCCCCCCGTTTAAAGAGACGGGCCGGCTCTGGAAGCCGCGGGCGGACGCCACAGCCCTCTCCAGCCCCGCCCCCCGCTACGTGCCGGGTTAAGCGGCGCTCCTGAGACGGGCTCCACAGAGATGGGACTCAGTTCTTCCAGGAGTTGGTAGCAGGACCACTCCTTTCCCCGGTGGAGGGCCGGGGAAAAATCCTTATTCTCCTAAGAACTGACTCTCCCGTCTCTGGGAAGACAGAGTTCTCGGACGACACAGAGCGCCGCCCACAAGCCGTGCTCTCCTCGTCCCCCTCTGTCCCAGAGGTGCTTGACACGGCGTGCCGTCCACGGACCGCTTCGCCCCTGTCCCCCTCTGTCGCCAGACCCCTGCCAGAGCAGGCCCCCGCGGGACGACCAGCATGGTCCTCCCCTGGCCCCCTCTGTCAGGGCGCGGTTGCTAACTGTGCCCCCACACCGGGCCGCTATGCCGTCCACGTCTGGGCCAGTTACTCCGCTTCGCTGCCCCTCCGGGGGGACGCCTGTCGTCCGCTTGATCCCGCTGGTTCAGTTCCTGGGAGCCTGGTTAGAGCTTCCCCGTCTGTCCCGCTGGATCGCGCGCACCATCAGGCTCGGCTATGCGATTCAGTTCGCACGGTCTCCTCCCCGCTTCCGGGGAGTCCGCTCCATTGTTGTCGGTGGCAATGCCTCCATCATGAGAGCTGAGATTCTCACCCTGCTGGCGAAGGGTGCGATCGAGACGGTCCCTCCAGCCGAGATGAGGTCCGGCTTCTACAGCCCCTACTTCATTGTCCCCAAGAAAACCGGTGGGTTACGGCCAATCCTGGACTTGCGCGTGCTGAACCGCTCCCTTCACAGGCTGCCGTCCAAGATGCTCTCCGCCAAACGCGTTCTCGAATGCGTGCGGCCCCAGGATTGGTTTGCAGCGATCGACCTGAAGGACGCCTACTTTCATGTCTCCATTCTTCCTCGACACAGACCGTTCCTACGGTTTGCTTTCGAGGGGCAGGCATACCAGTACGCGGTTCTCCCTTTCGGGCTAGCCCTGTCTCCTCGCACCTTCACGAAGGTCGTCGAGGCTGCCCTTGTTCCCCTTCGGGAACACGGGGTTCGCATCCTGAGTTATATCGACGACTGGCTGATCCTAGCTCACTCTCGAGATCAGGTTTGCGAACACAGGGACCTAGTGCTCCGGCACCTAGCTCGTCTGGGCCTTCGGGTCAACTGGGAGAAGAGCAAACTTTGCCCCGTGCAGAGGATCTCTTTTCTCGGTATGGACATCGACTCGGTCGCCATGTCCGCGCAGCTTACGAGCGAGCGCGCGCAGTCACTGCTGACTTGCCTGAGACATCTCAGGAGCAAGAATGCGGTTCCACTGAAACATTTTCAGAGGCTCCTGGGGCATATGGCATCGGCAGCCGCGGTCACGCCGCTCGGATTGCTTCATATGAGACCGCTTCAGCTTTGGCTTCGCGACCGAGTCCCAAGGTGGACATGGCATCAAGGCACGCTCCGGGTACCAGTTACTCCGACCTGCCGTCAGTTCCTCACCCCGTGGTCGAACCTCAGTTTTCTCAGGGCGGGTGTCCCCCTGGAACGAGCTTCCCGGCATGTTGTGGTCTCCACGGATGCCTCCACCACGGGCTGGGGCGCCATGTGCAATGGACATGCTGCTGCGGGCTCCTGGACAGGACCCCAGCGGCTATGGCATGTCAATTGCCTCGAGTTGTTGGCAGTACGCCTTGCCCTGCACCGCTTCCGGGCGTTGCTCAGGGGTCAACACGTACTAGTCCGCTCAGACAATACCGCTACTGTAGCGTACATCAACCATCAAGGTGGTCTACGCTCCCGCCGTATGTCACAACTCGCCCGCCACCTCCTTCTATGGAGTCAGAAGCATCTGAGGTCGCTTCGAGCCATTTTCATTCCCGGAGCCCTGAACTGTGCAGCCGACGAGCTCTCACGGCTTCAGCCCCTCCCTGGAGAATGGCGACTCCATCCCCAGTCGGTTCAGCTGATTTGGGACCAGTTCGGGGACGCACAGATAGATCTGTTTGCCTCTCACGACTCGACCCATTGCGCCCTGTATTTTTCCCTGACCGAGGGCACGCTCGGCACGGATGCACTGGCGCACAGCTGGCCGCCGGGCCACAAATATGCGTTTCCCCCAGTGAGCCTTCTTGCGCAGACCTTGCGCAAGGTCAGGGAGGACGAGGAGCAGGTCATTTTGGTCGCGCCGTATTGGCCCGGCCGGACCTGGTTCCCCGAACTTGCACTCCTCGCGACAGCACCTCCCTGGCCCATTCCTCTGAGGAAGGACCTTCTTTCTCAGGGGCGAGGGTGCCACAGGGTGCCTGGAGCCTCCACGTGTAGCTCCTGGACGGCTCGAGGTAGGTTTGAGTACCCTTCCACCAGCGGTGGCGGCTACCATCACTTCCGCTAGAGCGTCGTCCACAAGACACGTCTACGCGTTGAAGTGGAACCTCTTCGTCGTCTGGTGCTCTTCTCACCGAGAAGACCCCCGGAGATGCTCGATCAGCGTTGTGCTTTCCTTCCTTCAGCAGGGGTTGGAGCGAAGGCTGTCTCCCTCCACCCTTAAGGTCTATGTTGCCGCCATTGCCGCACACCATGACCTAGTCGAAGGTAAGTCGGTAGGGAAGCACGACCTGGTCATCAGGTTCCTGAGAGGAGCGAGGAGACTAAATCCTCCTCGCCCTCCTCTCGTTCCCTCTTGGGACCTCTCAGTGGTTCTAACTGCCCTGAAGAGTGCTCCCTTTGAGCCCCTGCAGTCAGTCGAGCTTAAGTTCCTGTCAATGAAGACAGCGCTCCTGGTTGCACTGGCCTCCATCAAGAGGGTAGGGGACCTGCACGCATTCTCCATCGACGAAGCGTGCCTGGAATTCGGACCGGCTTTCTCTCACGTGATCCTGAGACCCCGGCCCGGATATGTGCCCAAGGTTCCTACCACTCCCTTTCGGGACCAGGTGGTGAACCTGCAAGCGCTGCCCCCGGAGGAGGCAGACCCAGCCTTGGCACTGCTCTGTCCAATACGCGCTCTTCGCGCCTATGTAGACAGGACGCGGTGTTTCAGGACCTCAGACCAGCTCTTTGTCTGTTATGGTGGGAAGCTGAAGGGAAAGGCTCTCTCCAAGCAAAGGTTGTCTCACTGGATAGTGGACGCCATTGCCTTGGCTTACCAGCAGCAAGGTCGACCGTGCCCCCTTGGTGTGACGGCCCACTCCACCCGGAGTGTGGCATCCTCTTGGGCTCTAGCGCATGGCGCCTCGCTAACAGACATCTGCAGAGCTGCAGGCTGGGCGACACCTAACACATTCGCCAGATTCTATAATCTCCGAGTGGAGCCAGTGTCCTCTCATGTACTCGCTTCAACTAGCTAGTACCGGACCCGCTCAGGTGTCTTCGCTTGCTCGCCATTCCACTCCACGGACTGGATACGTGCGATATTCTCCTCAGGTGAGCTTCCCCGAAAGCCCTGAGTTCCTCCAGCACTCCTGACGTCGGTGCCAGTGTCTATTGCCTGCGCGTCGGCTAGGTGCCTCCCGTGTGCATGGTCCCTCCCCTGAGCGACCCCCACATGTGTATTTCCACTGTAAGCCTCTCTGAGCATGTGTCTTTCCCTTGGCAAGCCACCTTGCCACCCCTGGGGTTGAAATATTCCACCTGCGGCTGGACACCCCAGTGTTCTCCATATGTTTCCTTCGGGTCATATGTGTATTCTCTAAGTCCCCCCCCCCTGGGTTGGCATTAATTGCATACTTCCCCTAGCTTGGGATATGCTTCCCAGTGTACCTTGGTATTCCTGTGTTAAATGGAGTCCTTCGTCCAGTCTCTGACAGGGATCTCGATTTACGCAGGGCACTGGAAGACAGCTGAGAAGGTGGCGTGATTAGACTGGTAACCCCATTCGTCGTCATCCGACGTAACTCGGAGTGACAACGAAAGGGAACGTCTCGGTTACGTATGTAACCCTCGTTCCCTGAGTAGGGAACGGAGACGTTACGTCTGCCTGCCACTTTCCGCTGTACCGCGGGGATCGCCTGAGCTCAGTCTTTGCTCCTCAGCGAAGAAACATAAACTGCTGTTGCGGACTTCCTCCTTTTATACCCACGAGGTGGGGCGGAGTTACGTCATGCAAATTCCGCAGACCCATGGCATTTCTTTGCCATAGGCTCGTTTTGTAATACTCGAAGCTGATAGGCTTTCTAAGCGAAACCCCATTCGTCGTCATCCGACGTAACGTCTCCGTTCCCTACTCAGGGAACGAGGGTTACATATGTAACCGAGACGTTTTCATGAACTGTATGCCAAAATCATCAGTATTAAAACAATAAAAGACCTGAAATATTTCAGTTGGTGTGCAATGAATCTAAAATATATGAAAGTTTAATTTTTATCATTACATTATGGAAAACAATTAACTTTATCACAATATGCTAATTTTTTTAGAAGGACCTGTATATAACAAAGCTCTCGATGCATTTTGGAGATTAACAGCCCAAGTTATTCAATATCTAATTCATGGAAAAGAGTGGCATATCCCTCAAAATTTTGCCTTTTGTGTTTGTTCAGAACAACATGATGGTTAGTAAATGATGACAGAATTTTCATCTTTTGGGTGAACTCTCCCTTTAAACCTTTCATATATATTCCCCTATAATAAAAATGCTGTTTGTCTTGAATGGCTACTCGTGTTCTTTATTCAAAAAACCTCAAAGAACCATTTCTGCTGGGTTATTAATTGCACTCTGAAGTAAGTTCACAGAGAAACGTCTCTCCTAACTATTCTGCAAGCTTCTCATCCATTTGTCCAATTTCTTGGCAGCCCTTTAAAAAATATCACTGTATAAATCAAAATACCAGCTGAGAGAGAAAGAGAGAGAGAGAGAGAGAGAGAGAGAGCTAGAACTGAATAAATAAGGTCAATCTGATGGTCACAGGGAATGACAGCCCGGGGGAGAGGTCATTATCTGACCTGAAGGACCCTGAGGTGCCACTTCCCTGCCTGATTAGATCTCTGATGGCAGGAATGTGTTTGGTGACGGTGGTCAGGAAGATCACAGACCCAAGCATTCACAAGCTACAAGTCTAATGAGTCACGTGGACCGAGCTCTTGCTCAGACTAGTCCATCAGTACTTCATTTTCTTTCAAGACCAGATCAACAGGAGGCACTCTCTTATACTTCACTGGCACGGAGACAACAAGAAAATCACCTGAAAAGGTAAATCTCACAAGCCTGCCAAGAACAAGTCATCTTTCTCTCCAAAATCCAAATAATAATTTTATTTGGCTTAAAGACAATTAAGTCAATTTTAGAATCATTATATATTATCAAGCTTATTTTAGGACCATTATATCAAACCAAGTCAAGTCAAATTTATTTATATAACACTTTTCACAATCCACTTTTTTGTTTCAAAGCAGCTTTACAAAAAATCATGATTTCGATGAGTGACATTTTACAACGGAATAAAAAATGAAGCAGTTGAAATTTTCTTTGTAGTATATATTCCTTTACGTAAGTGTATTGTATGTACAGTATGTGAATAAAAATAGATAATATATCCAACTTCATATGGAGAACTGTGTTATAATACAGTTTACATTTTAGCTATGATAAAAACAATCATGTATCTGAGATTTGCTACACAATCTCGAGGCAATTCATAAATATTTTACATTCTGTCAGGACCACTATCGTAAAATACGATGGATTAGCATACAGTTAGGATTGGCGGTATGTGACCTGCCAGAACTGACGCTAGGCTTAATTTTTGGCAAATTTGTGGTTAATTCGTATGAAGTCGTAGAATCTAATTTGTACATTTTCGTATGATCTGCTTTCCCCCTAGTGATGGATGTGTTTTTAGGGGTGGACCATACTTTTTATCTAATAATCACACATTTTTGTACAATTTACATCGTACGAATTTATACGAAATCACCACCTTATAAAATAGCTAGTTATGTTTTCCCGTGAGATCGAGTTAAAATTGCTATAGTTGTGGCAAGCAGGACGAGGTCGAGGGCCGTGAGAGAGTGGCACGAGGCCGGTGCCGTGTCGTATCTCTCACGGAGGAGCGCAAGCATAAAGGAGGAGCGACGACAGAGGAGATCGAGAGAGGCCAGGCCTGGATTTATGTTGTGTTTTGTTATATGTGACAGCAGCCGTCCATGAGGGGCTTTTCATTTTGTGTATTTGTTTATTTTATTTTAAAGTCTTTAAATGTTCTCCGGTTCCCGCCTCCTTCTTCCCATAACAACGAACTGTGTTATAATAGTATATATTGCTTACATGAGTATACTGTCAGGTTTATGTTCTGTTTTCATGGACTTTTAGTTTGTTTCACCTTAATTTCCTGTGTTCTGTTCCTGTTTCTTTTGTTTCCCGCTCTTCATTTGTTACCATGGTTAGTTACTGATTTAGTTGCACACCTGTTTCCAGTCTGCTTTGTTAACCTGTGTATTTAAGCATTTAGTTTTCCTCAGTTCCTGGTTGTGTATTGTCTTTGCATCTATAAAGCTGTTGCATTCTTTCTGACTTTGGATTCCTTTTTTTATTATAAACAACAACAACAACATGTTTTGCTGCATTTGGATAACTTTTTATATATCACCAGGCAATAACAGTTACATATTGTATTTTGACCATTTAATTTTCTTGACAAGAGACTCTTTTTACAGACTGAGACGCATTTCCACACTTATTATCTTTTTTTTTTTTTAAATGCAATGCACATTTATAACACTATACTTTGTGTTGTATTACCTTATCAGTAAATAAAATAAAATAATTAACACTTAAGGGTGTTTCTAATACAATGGCATTCTCTTTTGAAAAGTCACATCATGTATTTTTTTCTTTTGCTATTGGAGCAAATGGGAATAAAAAAATTACATTTGCTGTCATCTCCCATTCACCACTATAGGTGTTTACCCATGACAACTTCTGCTTCTGAGAACCCAGGAAATGTTAACCATTAACCACATTACTGTAATGCACTAATTACTGTTACACATAAATGGTTAATACTGTTCTGCCTTTAATTAAATAATAAACAAAAAAATCTATAAATAAATAAATAATCCCAAAAGTCTTAAGAGTTCTAAAACAGATGTTGTGGTGAAATGTGACCTGGACATTGAGATTCACAAGAATGTGTATGCTATATGTGAGGTGTTGGATTTGAAAACATGGATTTAATATGCCCTCAAATACTGCAACAATCAAGATAAGGTCCTTAGAAGGTTTTTGTTCCGATGTTGTTCCAAACTCTTCAGAGTCCAAATCAAGAGTAAACCGCTGGAAACTCAACTTCCTGTTAATTCATCATAATTGCAGGCCTACACTGGAAAATACACAATATATGGCAAAGAATCAAAGCTTTAACCCCTCCAAATGAGAGGAAACACTGCTCTTGGCTGCAGGCTGAATTCAGCAGAGAAGGTTTTCTTACTGTGGTTACTGGTTACCTTATTAAACACTTTTGGAGACTAAATCTCTATTGAGATGCAGTCAAGATCTTGATTTCTCCAGGGGGTAATGCAAAATGCATATGTATAAAGGTATTGTGTGACAGGACAATTACAAATCTCTGGCCTTGTGATCAGTCATAAACCTCAAGGTCTTCTGGAGAAATAGTTCTCATTCATTGTGTTTACACACAGGAGTTTAGGATAAATTTTGCAAAGGATGCTGGTGTGTTTATCCTGTTTTAATGAGCTCAATAAAAAAAGACTTGGAAGCCGCAATGGGAAAAATAGAATCAGGAGCGGAAACACCATTGGCTCATTTCCTACCAATGCCAACAGCTGTATATCCCTTACATGTGCCTTTTACCAATTTCTTCATCCTTGACAGCTCTCAGCTGCCACCCAGATGAGCCTTGCCCAGATGAGACACACCTCAGGATGATCTCCTTTCAGCATGTTGAATTCAACCAGATTTAGACAATGGTCTATAAACACTGATTCATGTGCTTGTAAGAGGAAGTTCTAGCAAAATACTCTCAGCTGAGACTGTGGGAGTCTTGCATTAGAAGGCTCTTAAACTTTATTTTCTGTTTACATAGAGTAAATTGAATCCACATCCAAGCTTAACAAAGAGCCATAATTTCAATCTGTTTGTTGAATATGTGATCATGGCGAATCGAAAAGCAATGTGACCTGTGCAGGGTTTTTGCTTGAATTCCGATCCCATTGCGCTCTGCTTTCAAGTTGTAAAGGACAAGCACTCTTGACCCTCTTGTGAAAACAAAAGAGAGCCTGGTGCCATAGAGACTAACAGGACTGGCCCCAGGGCCAGGAATGGTTCACCACAAATGTGCCTGTTAGTCTGAGGCCTAGGGCTCTGTCACTAACCTGAAAGAGATTCTTGTTGGGTAAAGGATGTGGTTACTGTAAGTGCTGTGAGAATGGTTTGCTTCGTCTTTGGCAGAATAAGGAAACAGAATTTTTGTTTACTCAGGGAAACAGATATGTCTTGTGCAAGCTTTAATATAGTATGATAAGTGAAAAAGACTTTTGTTTCTATTTTCTGAAGTAACAAAATTATTCTTTTTTTTAAGCAACCCAATATGATCTATTTATAAGAAATTCATAGTTATAAGGAATAGTTATTCCAATAATAATAATAATAATAATAAAACTAGTAATAATCATGTTGTTACAAAGCCAAATTGTAACAATGTTTAAAGTTCAGGTAAGAAGGAGGCGGGAACAAGCGAACATTCAACAAACTTTAATCCAAAAATAAACAGACAACAAAATGAAAGTAAAGCGGCAGCCCCTCACGGATGACTGCTGCATAAATTAAAACAAAACAACAACATAAAATCCAAACCTGGTCCTCTCTTTTATCCAAAGTACTCCTTCTATTATACTTCCGGAGCTCCACCATGAGACTCGAGACCGGTGTGGCGTGCAGCATTAGCTCATTAGCATTAGCTCCGTTCCCATGGCTCTTGGCCCCGCCCTGCATGATGCACATGACTTTATTTATTTCATGGAACACAAAAGAAGACATTTTTGGGGGAAAAAGTAGTGGGGTAAATAGTAATGGAAGGGAAGATAACTTAAATTGATTTATTTATTTCTTGATATGGCTTCAGGAGACTTAGTATATGGAGTACTTCTGGAGTTATGATAAAGGGTAAACTTTTGCAACCGTTTTGAGGCTAAGAAACTCTCATCCCCATTCAATGTAATCGCATGGAAAGGAGAATGGAAACATTCTGTAAGTTTAAGACTGTAAGTGACTTTGCAACTACATGTCAACTTAATCTACTAGCCATAACCCTAACCTAACAGTCTACTACAGTCTCTACTAATACCATCAAAATAAAATGTAACCAAGAGAATTCTCAAAAATGTCTCCTTTTGTGTTTCACAGAGAAAATATAGTTACACAAGTTTGGGACAACATGAGGTCATGATAACAGAACTTTCACTTTTGGTTGAACTCTTAAAAGAAAAAAAGTCCACAGCACAATGCTAGAAACACACTATATTTGCTTTTTCTGCATTGGGAAATTAATGCTTTGTATTCATTTTTGCATGTATGGCTCTCTCTCTCTCTTCCTATTGACAGATCTGTCTGGACCTGCTGACAATACGGTGATAGTTAGAAGCTTACCTGCTTATCACAGCCTGCCATCAGACCCCTCTTGTCCCTCAGTGCTCTGATTGCTCCCTGCTAACCCGGTGGTCTCTCCAGCAGGAACAACAAAAGTGGCTTGTGAACGAGAAAAATCACCGTTGTCATCATTGGAACGATTTACTTACTCTTTTGCAACCTTCACCAGTGTTAGAAGCAGAAAACATTCTTTTGAGCAGTCTCAATAGTAAATAGTAAAATAAAAAAGAAATAAAAAAAACTATTGTTGATAAAAAAATAAAAGAATTGTGGTATGAAAATTGTATTGCAAATAATATTGGCAATAAAAAAAGTAGTTAAAATTAAAAGGACGTGGACTGTGGAAAAGCATTGGCGAAAGAGATTTAATCGCTACAGCTGGGATGGTTAGAATACCAATGCTTTTCGATATCATATAGCAAATCTATGACAGACTTCTGTTGTGTCTTACTATGGGGAGTGCAGGACATGTCTGGGCCTATCTTTGGCCCAACATACCTTTATTCCTATGCAGAATCCACCAATTTGATAGTTGTTCAAATCCATCAACATTAATAATTTTAAGCACAGTATGTAATATGTCATTGCTCAGACTAGCATTAGGATTGCTTGCTATTATTTCAATTATTTCATGAAAAAATTGAAGCCAAATTTGAGAAATATATCCAAGCAATAATCGTATCACATAGTTCTTTGGTGTAACCCTTGTCCTTAGTCCAGGTATTGAGGTAAGCTGACAGGTCCTTCTTGGAGATGAAGGCAGCCCAGACAGCAACATAGTGTCGGCCCTGATCTGGCCCACATCTGGACCATGTGGAATCCTGGGCCGACACTACAGGTCCTTCTCCAAAAATTAGCATATTGTGATAAAGTTCATTATTTTCCATAATGTAATGATAAAAATTAAACTTTCATATATTTTAGATTCATTGCACACCAACTGAAATATTTCAGGTCTTTTATTGTTTTAATACTGATGATTTTGGCATACAGCTCAGGAAAACCCAAAATTCCTATCTCAAAAAATTAGCATATTTCATCCGACCAATAAAAGAAGTGTTTTTAATACAAAAAAAAGTCAACCTTCAAATAATTATGTTCAGTTATGCACTTAATACTTGGTCGGGAATCCTTTTGCAGAAATGACTGCTTCAATGCGGCGTGGCATGGAGGCAATCAGTCTGTGGCACTGCTGAGGTGTTATGGAGGCCCAGGATGCTTCGATAGCGGCCTTAAGCTCATCCAGAGTGTTGGGTCTTGCGTCTCTCAACTTTCTCTTCACAATATCCCACAGATTCTCTATGGGGTTCAGGTCAGGAGAGTTGGCAGGCCAATTGAGCACAGTAATACCATGGTCAGTAAACCATTTACCAGTGGTTTTGGCACTGTGAGCAGGTGCCAGGTCTTGCTGAAAAATGAAATCTTCATCTCCATAAAGCTTTTCAGCAGATGGAAGCATGAAGTGCTCCAAAATCTCCTGATAGCTAGCTGCATTGACCCTGCCCTTGATAAAACACAGTGGACCAACACCAGCAGCTGACATGGCACCCCAGACCATCACTGACTGTGGGTACTTGACACTGGTCTTCAGGCATTTTTGACTCTGGCACCTTGATTTCCGAATGACATGCAAAATTTGCTTTCAAATGAGCAAACAGTCCAGTGCTGCTTCTCTGTAGCCCAGGTCAGGCGCTTCTGCCGCTGTTTCTGGTTCAAAAGTGGCTTGACCTGGGGAATGCGGCACCTGTAGCCCATTTCCTGCACATGCCTGTGCACGGTGGCTCTGGATGTTTCTACTTCAGACTCAGTCCACTGCTTCCACAGGTCCCCCAAGGTCTGGAATCGGTCCTTCTCCACAATCTTCCTCAGGGTCCGGTCTCCTCTTCTCGTTGTGCAGCGTTTTTTGCCACACTTTTTCCTTCCCACAGACTTCCCACTGAGGTGCCTTGATACAGCACTCTGGGAACAGCCTATTTGTGCAGAAATTTCTTTCTGTGTCTTACCCTCTTGCTTGAGGGTGTCAATGATGGCCTTCTGGACAGCAGTCAGGTCGGCAGTCTTACCTATGATTGCGGTTTTGAGTAATGAAACAGGCTGGGAGTTTTTAAAAGCCTCAGGAATCTTTTGCAGGTGTTTAGAGTTAATTAGTTGATTCAGATGATTAGGTTAATAGCTCGTTTAGAGAACCTTTTCATGATATGCTAATTTTTTTAGATAGGAATTTTGGGTTTTCATGAGCTGTATGCCAAAATCATCAGTATTAAAACAATAAAAGACCTGAAATATTTCAGTTGGTGTGCAATGAATCTAAAATATATGAAAGTTTAATTTTTATCATTACATTATGGAAAATAATTAACTTTATCACAATATGCTAATATTTTTAGAAGGACCTGTATGTTGCTGTCTAGAAGGGGCGGAGCCAACCCCTGGACAAATGGCAAGGGCCACCTGGTGGTGGTGGGGAGGATCGTAAGATTGAGCTTTTACGTTAAGTGTCGAGCTGTGATTGGCTAAATGTAATTAGATCTAATTTTTAAACAATGAATGACGTGGCATTAGAGTCTTCCTTGTAGAACCTATGCTGAAGGTTCCATTTCTTATACCCTTCGCAGTGCGATTTCTACAGCAGCCAAGCTTGACAGAAAACCTACCCTCCAAACGATTAAAAATAAGAAACATGGACTTTACAGCATTGCATCTCCTCCTCCTCGAGTGGAGGACTTTGGTAGGGTGGCTGCACAGCGGGGTCTTCGATCACCATTTGTAAGGCAGAGAAAGAGCCCGAGCCAGAGCTTGCAACCTGGGTCGTCCCGGAGTCGACGCAAGCCAGTTATTTAGTCAGTTAAACTTTTGTTTGCAGAATTTCTTCTCTGAGTCGAATAAAGTCAATACACAGCCAAGTATACAAAATGGGGTATGAACTGACAAAAACCATGCACTGATACCTAAGCCTGATTCTCTATAAGCCCACCACTGCTCTGGGTATTCTTGATTCTTGAGAATGCGTTGGATTTATTTTATTTTGCCATCCAAGAGCCAGGAGGAAACATAATAGATCTGTTTTCTGCGATCCAAATTCCCTCACGAGTCCCCACCATAGAATTTGCCTTCTCTGCAGTCCCGTCCAGATGTCTGGATTCTCCGGTCCCATCTGGAAATCTTCCTCCTCCAATGTGCCTGCCCGACTTCCTGGCCCCATCTCTTCCGATGGTTATGGATCCGTTGCCTCCAGGCACAGATGGTGAAGCCTCCACCTCGCCCTGTCAGCCCCGTCGGCTTCACCCCGACTCTGTGTTCTCGACTTCACTGTGGTCCGTCAGCCCTAGGAATCCTCCGGGCTTCCTCGTCTCTCCGGCTCAGCCTTAGTCAGTCGTCGCTCTGCCTACACCATGGACTTCCAGGTCTCCAGCTGCACCTCGACCCTCCACCCCTCGGCTGCACCAGGCTTCTCCTTCCCTCCGGCTTCCCTGTCGTCACCACGGTCTACCGAGCCCCCGTCTCTGCCTTGGTCCCCCGAGCCAGCAGCTCCACCTTGGGCTTCCAGGCTGTGGTTGTCGCCCCGGTCCATCGGTCTCTCTGCTCCGCCGAATAATGCACCCTGGTTCAGCCACTGTGTTCCGCCTGGGCCAAAGCTCCATCCTGGCTCCTCCCACAGTCAGGTCGACCATGGCGTCTGTCTCCACCGATGACTCCCATCTCCCCACCCATCTCCAGCTCCGCTCAATCCTCCAAAGCTTCCTCCCTCCCTTTTCAGGTGTACTCGTTACGGTGCGAGGATACACCTTCCGGGAGACGGGAGTGTCACGGTTATCGACTTCTATACTCTGTTTTGTTTAGTTCCTGTTTCTCTGCTCCGTTCAGTTTTGATTTTCTTGGTTACTGATTATCTTGTTTGTTTCTATGGTTACATATAATTATCACCTGTCAGTCATTATGTTTGTCTTGTATTTATACAGGTCCTTCTCAAAAAATTAGCATATTGTGATAAATTAAATTGCATATATTTTAGATTCATTGCACACCAACTGAAATATTTCAGGTCTTTTATTGTTTTAATACTGATGATTTTGGCATACAGCTCATGAAAACCCAAAATTCCTATCTCAAAAAATTAGCATATCATGAGAGGTTCTCTAAATGAGCTATTAACCTAATCATCTGAGTCAACTAATTAACTCTAAACACCTGCAAAAGATTCTTGAGGCTTTTAAAAACTCCCAGCCTGTTTCATTACTCAAAACCGCAATCATGGGTAAGACTGCCGACCTGACTCCTGTCCAGAAGGCCATCATTGACACCCTCAAGCAAGAGGGTAAGACACAGAAAGAAATTTCTGCACAAATAGGCTGTTCCCAGAGTGCTGTATCAAGGCACCTCAGTGGGAAGTCTGTGGGAAGGAAAAAGTGTGGCAAAAAACGCTGCACAACGAGAAGAGGTGACCGGACCCTGAGGAAGATTGTGGAGAAGGACCGATTCCAGACCTTGGGGGACCTGCGGAAGCAGTGGACTGAGTCTGGAGTAGAAACATCCAGAGCCACCGTGCACAGGCGTGTGCAGCAAATGGGCTACAGGTGCCGCATTCCCCAGGTCAAGCCACTTTTGAACCAGAAACAGCGGCAGAAGCGCCTGACCTGGGCTACAGAGAAGCAGCACTGGACTGTTGCTCAGTGGTCCAAAGTACTTTTTTCGGATGAAAGCAAATTTTGCATGTCATTCGGAAATCAAGGTGCCAGAGTCTGGAGGAAGACTGGGGAGAAGGAAATGCCAAAATGCCTGAAGACCAGTGTCAAGTACCCACAGTCAGTGATGGTCTGGGGTGCCATGTCAGCTGCTGGTGTTGGTCCACTGTGTTTTATCAAGGGCAGGGTCAATGCAGCTAGCTATCAGGAGATTTTGGAGCACTTCATGCTTCCATCTGATTTCATTTTTCAGCATGACCTGGCACCTGCTCACAGTGCCAAAACCACTGGTAAATGGTTTACTGACCATGGTATTACTGTGCTCAATTGGCCTGCCAACTCTCCTGACCTGAACCCCATAGAGAATCTGTGGGATATTGTGAAGAGAAAGTTTAGAGACGCCAGACCCAACACTCTGGATGAGCTTAAGGCCGCTATCGAAGCATCCTGGGCCTCCATAACACCTCAGCAGTGCCACAGGCTGATTGGCTCCATGCCACGCCGCATTGAAGCAGTCATTTCTGCAAAAGGATTCCCGACCAAGTATTGAGTGCATAACTGAACATAATTATTTGAAGGTAGACTTTTTTTGTATTAAAAACACTTATTTTATTGGTCGGATGAAATATGCTAATTTTTTTAGGTAGGAATTTTGGGTTTTCATGAGCTGTATGCCAAAATCATCAGTATTAAAACAATAAAAGACCTGAAATATTTCAGTTGGTGTGCAATGAATCTAAAATATATGAAAGTTTAATTTTTATAATTACATTATGGAAAATAATGAACTTTATCACAATATGCTAATTTTTTGAGAAGGACCTGTACTCCCTGTTTTGTTCAGACAAACACAACTTTGTCTGACTCCATTGTCAGTTCTCGTTTCAGCTTGCGTGGTTGTTTACACTTTATACTTCTATAGTTTTGTGGATTAAAATAAAGACTGTTATTTCTTATACCCTTCATCATGTGATTCCTAGCAGCTCTTAATATAAATTCAAATTATACATTTTCATTTAAGGGTAAAGCCTTCATTCAATTAAGTGTCTGAAAACATTACTTTCAGTTCACACTGAAGTATACTCTTTAAAAGCATATTATTTCTGGAATAAGAATGCTAAAGTATTTTTTCACCAGGGCTTAGGGTTCTTTAATAAGATAACTATCTTATATATAAGGCTGTGTGACTGTGTGTAGCATTGTAGATATTGTACGGTTATTTTTAGCTTTATTTTTCTGTCCAACTTTTTCTTCTTGGTTCCCTAATAAGTTTTTTCCTATTCCGTTCCACATCATGAGTGATCCTGGGAACACTGCACGCCCTTTTGCCCGAGCTGCAGTAATGGAGAAAAAGTCTAACATTTATTTTCCTGCTTCTCTTTGCAGAGTGCGGAGGCATGTTGTTTTCATTGGTCTGGGGAGACACTGCTGTGAAAAGTTCTGGTGAACTGGCACCCTTGTGAGAGAACTAAATAGGCGACACTCCATCCCACACACATTGCATACGTATGGCTCTGTGAGTATCGCCGTGCTTTTTTCCGCTGCCCACAAGTAAATATAGGGAAGATGATGACTGATCCAAGCTAATAAACCTCCTCTCCCAGAGCTCACTGCAACATTATTATTGTTTCATTGTAATTTACCTTACATTTACTTGTCCACTAACAACTTAATTAGGCTGGTTTGGATGAATTTACAAAGCAGCAACATGTAAAAACATTAGGAAAGATACAAACTCATTTGTCAGGTACACATACATACTTTTTAAAAAGAGTACTTATAAATAATATATTTAAGTGCTTACTAAATTGAACGTTTTCAGACACTTAATTGCATGTTATTAGTTGTACTTGAAGAATGATTTTTTTTACTTAGTATAGGACTTAAGTACATGAATTAAGACTTTTATATATAATTTATAATTACTTCTATTGTCTTTGAAATATGGTGTACTGTACAATGTACCTCCAATACCACTTTTTAAGTTTATTATTATTAATTATACTTTAATGTAATTTCTGTTGAAACTTGTATTTCTACCAGAAAGACTCGGGAGAATAATACTGTAACAATTAACCATTTATTAACAGCCCAGCAAGTAATATATGATAAAGTTCTTTGGTGTAAGCCCCGTCCCTAGCTCGCAATCTGATACGGACTCTGCATTTCCTGCCTGAAGACGAAGGCAGGGGCGCAGCCGACCCCCTGTGAGGTAAGGGAATGGACCATCCTGGTGGTGGTGGGGAGGATGGAGGGGAAGGGACCATCCTGGTGGTGGTGGGGGGATGGAGGGGAAGGAACCGTCTCGGTGGTGGTGGGGAGGATGGAGGTAAATTGAAGTGTCAGCATCTGCGAACTCAGACATGTGAAAGTACCTATCTTATATACCACAAGTATAAGAACACGATTGGATAGATGAGAAGGTAATGAGTGACGTAACAACTGAGTCTTCCCGGCAGAACTTATGCTAGAGCTTCATTTCATGCATTTCAATATATTTATAATTCACATTTGTAATAATGAAGTTCCAAATTAGTTCATTTAAAATATATTGACTTTAAATGTAAAAACACACTACAGTAAAATTATAATCAATATTAAGTTTTTGGTATGTCAATATCAACATATCAAGTGTACATCTTCAAAAACACGACAAAAGATGATTAAAATATAATTATTTAATATGTACTTTAAAGTAAAGCTTTTAATTTGCCTTAGGCTTGCTCAGTTGGGGATATTCAAATTAATTAACCAATTAGTTGAAGTTCCAAATTAGTTCATTTAAAATATATTGACTTTAAATGTAAAAACACACTACAGTAAAATTATAATCAATATTAAGTTTTTGGTATGTCAATATCAACATATCAAGTGTACATCTTCAAAAACACGACAAAAGATGATTAAAATATAATTATTTAATATGTACTTTAAAGTAAAGCTTTTAATTTGCCTTAGGCTTGCTCAGTTGGGGATATTCAAATTAATTAACCAATCATACCATTGATCAGCTCTACCAAACTTGGATGTCTTTTTTCCAGTAATAAACAAACATTAAGTTGTTTTGATTGATACTGTGAAGCAGCTTTGATACAATCTGTATTGTGAAAAGCGCTATATAAATATATTTGACTTGACTTGACTTGACTTAATTTGACATTATTACAAACTGTACTTTTTTAAAAGTGTACTTATGTCTGTAAGGAAACATTCATATAAACATTCCTTCTTTAAGTACACTTAAATGGCCTTTTATTTCACCAATATATACTGTATCTGTAAGTACAGTTTTTTAAAACATACTTTTGAGATATAAAGTACACAACAAGTGCACGATGAATACAATTAAGAGCACTTTTCAAATAAGGGCCAACAGCTTGACATGATATATTAGTTGTTGAGGTCAGCATTAAGTTGAAATAATATCACACCCACACAGTGTTATTTCCTGTCCAACGGGATGTTTGTTGAACATTGAACTGTTCAGTGTTTAAAAGGGTCACTCAGTTGTAGAAATGTTTATATATGAAAGTCTTTGTGGCTTTCAAAGAGCAACTTATTAAATGCTCCATTCTCTCAATGTAGTGTGTGATCTCACCCTTCCCCCAACATCTACAGTATGGTCATTCCCTCATGCAACTGCTCTTTCGTCATTGCCAAGGCACTCTGTTTTGTCAAAAAACACCTGTTTTGAGATTTGGAGGTTCCTCTGAACTGGTGCTGAACCTGTCCTGATGAGGTAGAGATGGAAATCCATTAATAAGTAAATAGTAAAGCACATTCGCTGTTTCCTAAAACATAACATGGCTCCAATCCTTAGACATTCTTTCCGAAGGAGAGGAACTCTTGATACAACATGTCTCCTCGCTCGGGTTAAGAGCAACAGTCCTTTCCTGGGCCTGTTATTATGACTGCAGTTGTGAGGAAATGTTATCTCTTCACCTCTGGCCTGTGTACATTTTCCTCTATCAACTAGTGACACATGTTCAACACAGAAAGAAACTCAGCAAGGAAATAGCTCCTTTGGGAAACATGAAAGGAACTCCCAAAACACTCTTACATGAATAATCAACAAAGTTTCCCTTCTAGCCATGGCTGCCATACATTTTCAAACCAAAACAGACTCTTGTTTGTGAAATAGCTTAATCAGTGGAAGCAATTCTGTGACTCCTTATATTTTGTGCTATACTATGAGCCTTCAACACAACATATTTGAGTCATTTCCTGGATTGCTGTAGATATGGATCAGTGTGAGGCTGTTACTTGATCCACACAACTCTCTGACTTCCCTTTCCAAACAGTGCTTTGAAAGGGCAAATAAAACCAACGCAGCCTCAAGAATCAAGAATACCCAGAGCAGTGGTGGGCATATGGAGAAGCAGGCTTAGGTTTCAGTGCATGGTTTTTGTCAGTTCATACCCCATTTTGTATACTTGGTTCTGCATTGACTTTATGGACTCGACTCAGAGAAGGAATTCTGCTAACTAAAGTTTAACTGACTAAATAACTTTTTTCAATGTATTGTTTAGCATAAGCCCTGAAAGGAACAGTATGCAAAGGGAAATGAATGAATACATTTCTTTTGTTGTTGTTGTTGAAATAATATCTATAATATTGCACACATTTTATTTTCATCCACCATAGGACATGGTTAAACTTAGATCAGTAAAGAATTTATTTCAGATTAGATTGGTTTTGTTACACTGAATCATGACCATCGTGACGTAAATGTGGTTCCCAATTCCTGAGGCTTGTGGAGATAATCATAGGCTTCAGGACATAAATGCTTTAGGGCAAGAAAATATTGTCATATTGTTTGACCAAGCAAAAATAGATGCTTACCCACACTCTGTTCTGTTATTTGTTTCTTCATTGGTTATCTGGGAAACATTACTAGCTCGTTCATTGGGATATGTTTTAACAGCAACTGTACAGCTTCTAGAATCAATGCATGTACCTAAATAACTCCCAAATTGTTTATTTCTCCTCAATTTGATTCTATACACAATGGCAAATGGAAAACATCCCCCAGTTAAGACCTTGAGAATGTTTTGTTAGTATCATCAGGTACAGCAAACCATGCAGTTCCAGTATTGCCAATTTCATTTGTAAATATCACCTCCAGGCTCTCTCTGCAAACTAAAACCAGACTTGGTCCAATCCGCAAAGCTAATGTGACTGAGGTAAATACAATTAAGCCCAGCCAGAGGAAACCCTGGCTTATTATTGTTTATCTTTAAACCTGACTCCATGTCGCCCCCTGGCCCTGTGCCATCAGTTTTTCTCTAGTCTAGAAGTCAAGGGTATTTAAAAGATAGATAAATGACAGAGGTCCTTTGCTCTTTTCTTTTAAAGAAAATACAGTACATCAGAAATATAGTCTACTGGACTGAAATTAAAAGGATTGACTGCAAGTATAATGTATTTTGAAAAGATGTCTAAATTAAATAAATATTTGTCATATCCAGTGCTGGGTAGATTACTTGCTAATTGTAGTCGGTTACTGATTCCAAATTACATAACAAAAATTGTAGTTAGTAACAAAATCCATTACATTACACATTTAAGGTAATGTAATCTGACTAGATTACTTGTAGATTACTTTTGACCTAACTAGTTAAAGACATTGATTTGAATAGAATAATCTTGTACCATATGGATATAGAAATACAAAGAGAAAGAAAATATATTCCATTCTTTGTTATCAGCAACATGAAGTGCATTAAATATTGACCATTGCATCAGGGTTTGCCTGTCACTGGTCCCCTCCTGCACTAATGCATGTTCCCTTTCAGTCGCTCACGTTTGGCGTAGTCGACGTGTCGACTGATTGGGATCACGCGGGGAGCCTGTCATCTTCGAGTGCTGTTAAAATGAGCCAATGCACATTGGCGTGCGAGATCTGCATCTCAAATTCCACCCACCAAATTGTCGGTGTTCTTCTGGAAGACTCTCCCAGTTCTGGTGGTTCTACAGCGCAAGTGCAGCGGTGAGCGCGAGCTTCTGAGCTCTCAACTGCTGTTTTAACTGCTTAATTTCTGTGTGTTTGTTGACGGTTGGTTAGAGGGCAAATAATTGAGTGCTTCACTGTTTCAGTTTACTGTTCAGGGTCATTCCCCTGTGTGCTCCGGCACTGGTGACTGGTTCCATTTCCTGACAGAGCAACACGGGTGCGTTTGCATCTTTTTCAAGATGTCATTCCATCAGTGGCGGCTCCAGAGATTTTCTGTTGCCGGTGCTATGGGGATGGAGATCAACACCTAATGGAAGGTGCTTTGAATTTACAATGTTCACTTATATATCAATATACGGGAGACTTGGGATGTCTGTAAACGTTCACTGGGCGCTGCGCCCATTGACCAAAGACTATCACCTGTTTGGGCCTCATGTTATTTTAGACTAAATATGTATTTTTAAATTATTATTTAATACCCATTTTTAACAACATGAAAAAGACTATTCAAACATGACATTAAAATATAAATATAAAAAATTACAGACATTTATTGGGGGTGCTGGACGGGTGCTATGGCTGTTATAGGGGGAGCTACAGCACCACCTAGCTCCTCCCTGGCGCCGCCACTGCATTCCATCCGTTCCCGGTCCCCCTCTGATAGTCACAACGGTTGCATCACATGTTTAAAAAATGTTTGTTTTTTTAAATATATCTATTCAGCACGCTGAAGCAGCTTTGTGGATAGTTCATGTTCTTCATGCGTGAAGGTGGAGTCCCCAGAACCACGCCCAGCTATGGCACCGTGTGGGATGGGTGATCAGAGGATCATAGTGAGGCTTCCCCGCCCGGTAACCAATCCCTGTGGGCCCCTCACTCCTCTATCACACCGCAGTCGGTGGAGCCCTCGTTGAGCGCACTGTCCCTCTGTAATGGACCGACCAGCCTTTTCATTCGGGGCCCCTCCAGAGGACAGGATGCCGATTGCAGCATCGGAGGGTGAGCTGACCTCTGGGAATGATGACTCGGCTGCGTTATCTCCTTCTGGGAGTGTAAAAATGTCAGCTATGCTGAAACGGGCCACCTAGGCTGTCGGACCCGAGTGGAATCCTCCACGGATTACTCGAGTGGAATCCTCCACAGATTACTGACCCAGCCCTGACTTTTCTCTGTCCTTTCCACTCCTTGCGGTTATAACTGGACAGAATGCAAAGCCTCAGGACCTCAAGTCACCTTTATTTATATAGCGCTTTTTACAATACAGATTGTTTCAAAGCAGCTTTACAGAGATAACAGGAAAATAATGTTGTAATAATATTGTTAAATATAAAATTAAATGTCCACAACTAAGCAAGCCAAAAGCCAATGGCGACAAAGGCGAAGAAAGGTGAAAAAGGTGACAGTGGCAAGGAACCAAAACTCCATCAGGTGACAGAATGGAGAAAAAAACCTTGGGAGAAACCAGGCTCTGTCCGGGGGCCAGTTCTCCTCTGGCCAACGAACGAACAGTGTATGATTATGATTCAGGCAGCATTACAGGTAGAAGTCAGATTGGATTGGAACATTATATTATGCAGTTCATCTGGTTGAAGATCGGAGTCATCACGTGCGTATGGGGACAAGTTTGTTGAGGATCAGTGCCGATGGCTGTCGTGTCGATGAGGCCTTCACAGGGGTGAGTCTAGTTCACACAATCTCTGCTGACACTTCAGGAATGTGTTGTGGTCGTTTCTAGGCGCAGGTCCATCATTTGATCTGGATACGGCCCGGATCCAGCTCATTATATCATGCTCTGTGGTTGTGTCTAGGCGCAGGTCCACCATCTGATCTGGATAGCATACGTGTCGAACCGCTGCTCCTCGTGGGCTCTCTTTTCATAAAGCCAATTTCACTGTAAGCCCGGTTCGAAGTGTCGGCTTGCTGCTCCATTCCCCTCCTATGGACTGGATATGTGTGCAATTCTTGCTGCAGAAGAGTTCCTCTTTAGCCGAACCCTGTGGCAGAGTGTCCGAAGCCAGGCCTTCCACTCGTATGCACTGGTGGAATCTGTGTTAGGCTGGGTCCATATGTTGTCATTCCTACGGCCATCCCATATGTGTATTCTTCCATGGTACGGCTCCCTGCGGCAAGCCTGTGTCTTCCCTTGGCAGAGCCCTCTCTGCCGTCACTGACCGGTTGAGTTTCCCCCCTGTTATAGGCTGGAGCCACCCCAGTGATATTCCATATGTTGTACTGCCTGGTAATCCGCCTAGTCCATATGTGTATCCTCCACATGTTACCTCCCTACGGGCGGGATGTTGCTTCCGCAGCGTATTCCTTTCCAAAGAAAGAGAACGCTTTCCCAGTATTCTTGTGGAACAGAAGTGACTTCCCTGGCCCAAGCCCTGTCCCATCTCAAATAATGCGGGGGGATCAGAAGGCTTTTGTCTAGGTACTGGAAGGTGGCAGCACTAGTGGCATTTTAATTGGGATCCCAATCAGTCGACATGTCGACTACGTCGAACGTGAGCAACTGAACAGGAACGTCTCGGTTACGTATGCAACCCTCATTCCCTGAAGGAGGGAACGGAGACGTAGTCCCGTCGCCACTATTGCTGGACCACCGCTGACTTCGGATCCACAGTGAAAAACAAGTTGTGAGATACAGATCTCGCACGCCAATGTGCATTGGCTCGTTCAAACAGTACTCGAAGATGACAGGCTCCCTAAGCGTGATCCCAATCAGTCGACACGTCGACTACGTCTCCGTTCCCATCTTCAGGGAACGAGGGTTACATACGTAACCGAGACGTTTTTCACCTCTGTATTTATCATCTCCGCTGTTCCTGCCCAGCTTTAGTTCGTTGTCACCACCAGTCCTGTCCATCACCAAGCCTGCTTACTCACCCAGTCTTTCTCTCCTGCACACTCCACTGAAGCCAGTCATTCTTTCGTCTCCGCCTCCCCTGGCTACCTTCAACCCCTTTTACCATCTCCCTGCATCACCTCAGTCGGTTGGTCGGTGTCAAAGGACCACCCTGGCTCCTCCCTCCATCACTGCCGTGGTGGGCACCTCCATCATGGCAGTCTCTTAGGTCGTTCTGGAATCTGTTCAGCCGTCCGTTCCCTGGATCCTACCACCACCTACTTCTCCATGGGCCCTTCCACTGTCATCTCCTCAATGGTTCCTACTTTCAACTCGTCCATGGTTCCTACCATCAACTTGGCTTCTTCCGCCATCTGCTCCGCCCTGGTTCCATCTGCCACCATATGGGTTTCCAGCGCCTCGCCAGTTCCTCGTCCATCTCCTGAACCTCCACCATTCTTCCACTCGAGCCATCCATCACAGCACAAGGCCACGCCTTTCCGGGAGGGGGAGTTCTGTCACAATCAGCGTATTTTTTGCATGATTGGCTAGATGTGACACCCACCATTTAACTGTTGAGCAGTCCTGGTGAAACGTATCAAATGTTATATGTTATGTGGAAAAGATCACATTTAATATGTCTGTGGAATAAAAAAGAAAAAAAAGAACTGTGAGCCATTGTCTGAAATGTGACTCAGCCAGATCTCATTGAGGAACTGCTGAACACTGATATGATGCTTATCAAAGCCCATATTTTCATTACTATATCAAGGCCCAGTTAAGCATGTCTACAAACATCAAATTCTTTCACAAGGAGGGAAAAATGATGGCTGATACTCATCCTATTATCGCAACTCTGACAAACAGAAAAATATCCAAGAATGAATCCCCTCCCAATCCAAGAAACTACCCCTGGTGAGAAGTATGGCAATGAAGTAGGAGTAATGTACAGCATTGGTGGGGGTATCTCATATTGAAAGACTGCTTCATAGTCCCCTTCATTCTCCATCTGGTTTTGCTTATTCAGTCGCTGGTGCTGCAGATCCCCTCTGGAGTTGACCTCTGCTGAGGTCTGATGCTTATGAGGAGCTTTAAGATAGATTATCTTGGGCTCAGTATGTCAGGCATCTTTGAAGGGAGATATGATCTACTAGTCTTGCAACAGTTGAGGCTGAATTTTCATAGTGAGAGAACCAAGTATAAGTTACAGTAATCTTTTGAATGGAAATAGTAAATCAAATTCCAGAAACTGAATTTTTACTTTTTTTTTTTTTTTTTTTTTTTTGCATAAAAGGCACTATAACAATCTACTAACCAAACAAAGGAAGTAATTTACACTTCACTGGCCTTGCGTGAAAGTAAATGTCATTTACAATCTCTTTCCAGCTCCCGAGAGCTCTCCTCAAAGGTATCAGCATTTATCTTTGCACAGCACAAGGCAACATCTACAAGCCGTCTGTGGGATAGCAGACATGTCAGTATGATTTATATATATAGATAAGACCCATGTCTTTGTCTGTCACAGTTTGTTTTTTGAGAGACAAGGCCCTGCCACTGTAGTTTGTAAGCCTACGCTGGGCCCCATGGGGCCTGATTGGACTGGAATGTGGGCTTGGTAAATTATCTGATAAATACAGTAGATGTGTTTGTGTTTCGTGAGATACAATCGTGGACTCTTGTGTAGGCAAGCTACAAGTATTCTTCAAAATATCTTTATAAAAAAAAAACACACATGGAATTCTTCTTATTATTCTGTTAAGTTAACGAGGAGCTAAGAATAGCAAGATGACATACAACCCAATTCATTTCATTTTTAACAACTTATTCTTGGGTCAAGTGTAGCTCAAAGAAAAAACTAGCTGGTTGTGACATTTCTGCAAAATTATATTATGATGCAGCACTTTTGATGCAGTGCTCTTCGCAGCACTTTCAAATTGAAATTTCTAGTGAGTGGAGCTGTGTTTTCAGTTGTATCCAAAACAGATGAATGTGAATGCGACAATATTTTATTATTTTGATTGTTGTACGTTTCGTGCCAGTTCAGAAATGTGAGAGGCGCTAAAACACTCACCCACACAATTTACCACCTAAGCTAAAACCTACCATAAACCTAACCGATAGTGTAAACAAAATATTGTTAAGAAGAGCAAATGTAAGGAATCGGAAATGGCCCTTGAAATCGCTTTAAGGCCCCTGTTACCGTGACCCTGCCCAAGCACTCTGCATCATAAGTGCACTGCTGTACTAGGTGAGCTACCTAGCAAGTTTACTACATTAGAAAAGCGATACATATGAAGTTCATGATGTCAATCATGTTCATAGGGTTAGGGTTAGCTTCTTCCGATAACATCACTCCTGTAAATGCTCAATCTAGATTTAAGAACTAACCATTATTTTGTTTGGAATTTGCTTCTACATCACTATTTCCCCACCTTTGACATTTGAAGAAGAAGCAGAAACAAGTGATAGAAGCATTGCTTATACTAATATAAAATAACATGATTATCAAAAATTAAACAGCATATAAGTTAAAAACTGCCTAATGTTACTGAATGAAATGTCGAACCCGTGAACAGGAAACAACTGTGAAACCTGTTTACCTATATTTTGCCCTATGATTATATATAATCAAATGAACTCATAATTTGGATGTGGTTATGTAATGCAAATGTCTAAATGTAAGCAACCACACATAAAAAAAAAAAAATATATATATATTTTTAATCATAATTTGTCTAAAAGTGAATACATGTTGCTGGTGTTTCACTGCCACTACTGGCCATTTCATCTGGAAACAGCAGTGAGTTGTATGTATAGGTACTTTTTGGAGATTTGCAAAAATGTAGGTAGAGGCATGTTTTTCCAATGAGCTTATGTTGAAAATAATTGAAGCCCGCAATTGTTGAGTTAATGCTGTTAGCAGACATATATTTTCAATTAATAAATAATGAAAGTTTCTTTCAATGAAGAGCTCTCTCAGGACAGGTCCAGGCAAAAAACACATAAGAAACGCGAGGACCTGAATCATGTTCGTTATTTGAAATGAAAGCTTGCAAATAGCGCTCTCTCTCTCTCTCTCTCTCTCTCTCTCTCTCTCTCTCTCTCTCTCTCTCTCTCTCTCTCTCTCTCTCTCTCTCTCTCTCTCTCTCTCTCTCTCTCTCTCTCTCTCTCTCTCTCTCTCTCTCTCTCTCTCTCTCTCTCTCTTTCTCTCGAGATACCTTCTCATTCCACTGAATCTGCTCATATCTCTCCATCTGAGCAATGAAGAGGAAGTGTAGAACCACCCACTGCATATTCGCTGTCCACAGGTCTATAACTCCTCTGTGCTCCGGGCCACACAAAGTGTGCTGGGCCTCTTCCTTCACTCAGCAACCAACAGAAGATCCTGATACTAACTCGTTTTACAGAGTGATTTCTGACCTCGCTCACGGGCTCAGGTGGAGACCACCAGGTGAAGAAGAGAAACAGAGGAACATGGGCTGACATATGCCAAATGGGGAAAGCAGTTCTGCCAGTCTGAATAGTGATTGCATTTTTCACTGATGAAATGTTAGCTTGTTTTGATGGTATAATACAATCAAGATTTGTTTGGTAAAATAATGTTTGGTTAAAAAAGGCATTTTAGGTAAAAAGCCATGACGTTACCCCCTTGTGAACAAGCAAGAGTGAAAAATGTACAAATCTTACTTTATTTGGACCGATACAAAATCCCAAACACAGTATTTACATACCAATTTATTGTTAAAGTATGCCATACTTTATCATCAGATTTGTGGCATACATTTCTCTGTGGTGCTCATATAGAGTAGTTGCTGTGAGTTTGACTCTGGCTTGCAGCATCTCATGATCTCATTCTTTCTCTTTCTCTCCATCATTCCCTATCCTCTCTCCTGCCCTCAATGAAACTTGTAAAAGGCCGAGAAATATTATATGACATAAAAAGTCAACATTCAAGTTGCTAATTCAATCCTGAAATCAATAGTTTACCTAAATATGAAAATTATGTTACTCACCCTCATGTCATTCCATATGTGTAGGCATTTATTTATTCTGCAGAACACACAAGAAGATATTGGTTACACCTTATTCTGATGGCCACTTTAGACATTCAAATAATTATGAGTAATTTTGCAACTACATGTCAACTAACTCTCATTAAAGTATAAGTAGACTGTAGTAGACTGTTAGCGTTAGGGGTTATGGTTAGTAGAATGAGTTGAAATGTAGTTGCAAAGTTATTTACAGTCAGTAGAATGTATTTTGGCAGACAATCAAAATAAAGTGTTAGCAGATATTAAGCAAACAGTCTACTAATACTTTAATGAGAGTTGGTTGACATGTTTACTGTCTTCCAAAGTTAGCAAATATAGTTAGTAGTAATGTCTAAGAGGAACCATCGAAATAAAGATATCTAGATATTCTGCAGAATCAAAATGAATCACAATCCCGTTGTACAGTTTATGTTGTACATTGATCTTCCTTATTCACATCAAAGTCTCATTGTTAATAGTCAACATGCAGGCTATTAAGTATCATAGCAAAAAGTTGAAACATACCATAGCACAACTGACCGGTTGTTGGTTTCATAAAATTCCTTCCCCAACACTGTCCAGTAAAAGGAAAAAGAATAGTGGGTATTGGTCACGTTTATTTTAGCTGTGTGCATAGACTGTATATGTTGGTCCAAACCAAACCAAACCAAAAAAAAAAAAAAAAAAAGCCAGAAATACACCTCTTTTCTGAATCTTATGCCCTTGTGAACTCTTTGACCTAGGCAGTATGCTTAAATGTTTTATATACTTACCATTTGGAGCTCTGTTCTAAACAGATCCATTGTGCTCAATTTACCTTTAAACGTTCTATTGAAATAACTAATAACAAAATGCAAAGAGGACTGTGGCCACTAACCCTATAAATAGAGGATGCAGTAAGTCAGTATGAAGGTTCTGGGATAACTGTGGTAATAAAGGCATGATGTCCTTTTTATATTTTATTTTCCTGCCAATGAGTCTCTGGAAGCACAAAAAAAAAACCTAATACAAGCCATCTATTTTTGGCTGTGGGGAGCGACCAAAAAAGGCTGATTCAGTAAACAGAGGCTGGTGTTTATCCTACTCAGTGACAGGCACACGTGTGGAAAGATTGAGCATTAGGCAGCTGACCTGATGCAAAGTCATTGTTTAGACCCTGGAAGATTAAAACGATATCTGACTAGCTCCTTGTGGATTGACATACTTTCAAAAATTTGCTTTAAAGAAGGCCAGCATTACTTAAAGCTCCAGTAGGTAGCTTTTGTAAACAAATATTTGTTAAAACTGTCATTATGTCCTCACAGTAGAATATGAGACAGATAATCTGTGGAAAAAATCGAGCTCCTCTGGCTCCTCCCTGTGGTCCTATTGCCATTTGCAGAAATACACCGCTCCCGGTCAGAAACAACCAATCAGAGCCAGGAGGAATGTCTTAGCAGTGTCAATCACGCTCGTGTACGCGCTGATCACCCCTCTCTTGCACAGCGCGAGTGCGTACCGTCGTTCATGACTCTCCTGTTCGAACGCGTTCATCCAAATGAACAAATCTTTTTTCCGAGTCATTTCGTTCATTCAACGAACGAAATGACTCGCAAAAAGATTCGTTCATTTCGAACGAGTCTTTTTCGGAGTCATTTCGTTCATTCAACGAACGAAATGATTCGAAAAAGATTTGTTCATTTTGATGAACGAGTTCAAACAGGAGAGTCACGAACGTGCATCACAGAACAGAGCAAGGCGAGCATTTGTGCTTATAAAACTTAAAGTTTTTTATTTATTTTTGAAATGACCGATCGTTTCGCTAGATAAGACCCTTATTCATCGTCTGGTATCGTTTAAAGCCCTTTGAAGCTGCACTGAAACTGTCATTTGGTCCTTGAAACGTTTGTGTCCTATTGAAGTCCATTATATGGAGAAAAAGCCTGGAATGTTTTCATCAAAAACCTTAATTTATTTTCGACTGAAGAAAGAAAGACATGGACATCTTGGATGACATGGGGGTGAGTAAATTATCAGCAAAAGTTTTTTTTAAAAGTGAACTAATCCTTTAACGTTATCTTACTAGCTATTTATAACTTATAGAAAGAGTGCAACGTTATAAAGTTACATGTATTGCAAAATACATAATGATTTGAGGACCAAGTTTGTAGTCAAAGTATGGGCAGGCCATAGTCAATGTAAAGCATATCGTTGATGTTTCGTCCCTATTAGTGAATGTTCCATAACAGTTTATAATCTGCCGTCATCGGTGGTCCTGTTTACTAGCCTGCGCGTTCACGGCAGGCTCCGCTGTGGGGGAGGAGCTGTGGAGGGAGGGCTGTAGCGCAGCAGAGAGCAAGGGGGTTGGACCTGGAAGTTGTGCTTGTTCAAATTTTCAGGCTAAGTCAACATTTTCTCAAAACTCCCTACTGCAACTTTAAAGACTTTTTGAAAATCGCTTAGAAAGGTCTTTCAGCAACAGTTTAATGCTGTAGGCTAGTGGTCGGGGTCTGTCATTGTTATGGATTCCATGGAATAATTTGAGCAGTCTGAGAGAGGTTACACATGTTGGATGTTTAGGATAAAGCAAATGAACTGCAGTAAAAAGACCTCACCTCTCCATGACCTCACAAATCCTCCCAAAATATACTCCAAGATAATAGGACAAGATAGACAACCTCTTGATACACTGATACTTCCCACCCCAGAATTTAACATCTACTGCATTCATGTGTGCTGTGAACTGCATATCCCCATCATTAGAACATGACTGACTCCGCAAACAATCCCACACTCTAATTGTAACTGTAGTCTAAATGTATTGCACATGTTTTAGATGCTTTCACAAACGATGTGATGGCTGCTGTTGAAAAGATAATGTAGATATATCTGTCTGTGTGTTTAAGGTAGGCATGCTTGAATCAGGGCTGTGCTTGTTTTTGTATTTTACATGTCAAAGGTGGCAGTTTATCTTGATTGAGTCTTTGGTAATGTTCATATTATTATTATTCCAGTAAAGCCCATTTAAAAACTGATAAGATTGCATGAGTCACATTCAGAGAAGTGTATATATACTGCATGTTACTTTGCTTGGCAACTGTTTACAGCCTATCATTATGAAATGAGTATTGGATAATAAATAAAGGCTAAGAATTTTTTTTATCGAGGAAGGACATTAAATTGATCAAAAGACAGAAGCAAAAGACATTTAAAACATTACAAAGTATTTCGATATTTTTAAAATATTAAAAATGTTTTCTGAAGGATCATGTAACAGAAGACTGGAGTACTGATGCAGAAAAAATCAGTTTTGCCTGACATGAATAAATTACATTCTATAGAATAAAAAAAATGCAATAATATTTGGTAACACTTTATTTTGATGGTCCACTTTAGACATTCTACCGACTATAACTGTTACACACAGTTGAGGTAATGAAGGAAAAAGATCTGGGTCTAATCACTGGTAGTTATAAATTTATTAACAATAGGCACAAAACAAAACACTCAAGAAACATTGACTATACAAATTAAACAGAACCAATAACACTCACTGAGAACAGACAAATTAACTGAACAAAACACAGGGCTTAAATACCAAAACAAACTAATAAACAAGATATTAGCATCAGGTGCAACATCTCAAACAATCAATGAAAACCCACGGTAACAAAATAACACGTTAAAACTAAGGGGCTGTTTACATGACACTGTTTTCAACTAAAAACGTAAAACGTAAAACGTGACATTGTACTCGGAGTGGTTCATGACTCAAATTTATGCGTTTCAATCACAACACGATCAACGCTGAAATTAATCTGCAGCAGTCAGATGTACAGGTCAGTGTTCTTTAAGTTGTTTCCATTCATTATTATTGTAATGTTAATGCGCTTTAATATTTACATTATTTTTTTTTTATTGCAGTTCTTTGCACCGCTGTCCTGTGGCTGCTCTGCGACTGGGATAAGAGTGGTGGTCATTATGAGATGAGGGGAGAGTGTGTCATGACAGGGGCCGCAGTGATAAGGTCAGGAGTGAGAGCCTGGGGCCGGAGAGAGGAGCCTGATGAGTGAGTGCACAGCTCTGGAACAGCTTCACACGACAGCAAACAGGCTTGTATCTGGCCTCTGTCCAGCTAACATGGGTGAAGACACCTGTGGAAAAAGGGTGGTCTTGCACATGTCTAAATGCACATACACCTGGTAAAGGTGCACACAATCCAGAGACATTGAGGTGCATTGTGTCCATTGCAATTCATCTACATGTGAAGCATATAAAGCATCTGTGAATGCTTTCTTTAGATAGACTCCCTAGGACCAAGGAGGTCTAAAGTACCTAGAAAGAGCTATCTTTCAACTATGAATTATCATTCATCTCAGTGGCAATAGCTCAGCTGGCACAGGTCTCCCCTGGAAGTGCATCTTTGCTCGAGGAAATTTTTTGTTCCTGTGCATGCTTTTGAAGCCAATCACATGAGCCGTAAATGACATATAGGCTGCGTCCGAAAGCTAAAAATGCTGCCTTCCAATGTTAGCTTCACTTGTCTCCTGAGAGACCTTCATCTGATAAATTTTTGAAGGCAGCATAGATGTGTACTTTGCTTCCTTTTGATATTACATAATCCTGCTTTCCATTCTGTGACAGTTGAGCTAAAACAATAAAGATGGTGTCTGAAAGTTGCGGTTGGTGGTTAGTGTGTGTGTAAATGTAAATTTTTGACCAATGTTGTACACTTCTGATGTCATTGCTAGCGAGAAAATATTATTCTAGTAATTTAAACATTTGCTTAGTAATCAGTTATCACTTAGTTAAGGATTATTAGTCCTTAAGAAGTTAGTTTCATGATGTACCTTTGCGCGCAAACGCTGCCTACAAAGTCATGAAGGAGTGGAAGGATGGAATACAGGATCGCTGGAGTCTTTGGAGACACGGAGGAAGGAGGAGACACTGGAAAATTCACACGGAGAAGACTGGAGACAAGACGCTGGAGAATGACACTGGATTGGAGAGAGATCACTGGAGAAGTCAGGTAGGTCGCTGCACAGAAGGTAAGTGGTCCTCTTCATACAAACGAGACCAGACAGTGAATTGTGGTGAAGTGTGTGTTTATGTAGTAGTAGTGATGAGAGTGATGATGAGGTGCAGGTGTGTGTGAATAGAACTCAGGTGAGGGAGTGCGCTGTGATTGGCTGGCAAAAATTATATTCCTAATTCTGAGTATCTGATATTTTTGTGTAGGCTAGTCCACGTGTAGTGTAGGAATTTACTTCTACTTCACTATTTCCCCGCCATTGACTGAACTTTTGTAAAGAAGTTATATTTGAAGAAGAAACAGAAACAAGTGATAGAAGCATTGCTTACACTAATGTAAAATAACATGGTTATCAACCATTAAACAGCATATAAGTTCAAAACTGCCTAATGAAATGTTGAACCCATGAATAGGAAACGACTGTGAAGCGATGGGGTTGTTGATGGATCGATCTACTCCATCTGTGTTTTGCCTATCATTCAATTTAGCCAATTTAGTAGTAGTGCTGAAACAGTAAGTATACTTCTTGTCCCGATCAACAGCTGGAGTGCCCTTGATGTCCACCAGAGAGCACTCCTCCCTAGTCAATTGCCATATCAACATTGACTCGTCTGTATTTTGACCTTTTGCCTCTTTTGGATTGCGTCTTTGGATTACCCTTTAATAAACTTCTGCGTTTTGGATCCTCAGCATTTGTGTCTCAGAGTGGTTTGTAACACTTCTTGTACATTAATATTAGTATACTTACTACATAAAGTATACTTAAAGGTTTACTAGGGGCACTTCTCAATAGTCAAATTGATGCTGTCTCATTTCCTCGATCCTCCATGCTCTAGCTTGGGTGTCACTCCTATCAGCTGAGAACAGGAAACTGATGAGTCTTGATTTCTGCTGGGACATTCAGATGGCCGGGTCAGAATCAGGCCTAAACAACATGAAAGTATGGATCCATCCTTGTATCTGGTGGTGTAATGATGTGGATGATTTTTTCGGCACACTTTGGGTCACTTGGTACCATTTGAGCATCGTTTAAACACCACAGTCAACCTGAGTATTGTTGCTGACCATCTCCATCCCTTTATGACCACAGTGTATCATCTTCTGATGGTTATTTTCGACATGATAAACACACCATGTCACAAAGCTCAAATCATCTCAAACTGGTTTCTTGAACATGACAATGAGTTCACTATACTCAATTGGCCTCCACAGTTACCAGATCAACTATTCTAATGCATGAGCAATTTTTTACAATCTCTATGACATTTCTCAGTACTTAGGTCACTTTTTCAAAACACAGTGAGCACAACAGCCATCTATGTGGGCTAAACTGTGGACCATTTTCCCATTGATTTGGCACAACATATATGAAGACTATATCTTTCAAATTACATTCAAGGGATAGTTCACCCAAAAATGAAAATTCTGTCAGTATTTACTAACCTTTATGTTGTTCCAGACCCGTAAGACCTTCGTTCATCTTCGGAACACGAATTAAGATATTTTTGATTAAATCTGAGAGCTGGATCACTCCTCCATAGGCTTCTAAGGGATTGAAACTTGCCAGCCCCGAAAAGTTATTAAAGACATCGTTAAAATAGTCCAAGTGACTACAGTGGCTCAATCTTAAGTTTATCAAGCGACGAGAATACTTTTTGTGCGCAAAAACAAACAAAAATAACGACTTTATTTCAACTATTAATTTCCTTCTCTGTGGGCCTCATGTCAGTTAACTTAGTGTGATTGCGTAGAGCTACGTCACACGTAGGCTCACTATTGGCCGACGCTGGTCATGTGTGTGATGCGTATGACGTACAACAACAGAAGCTTACATTGTTACACTAGTGAACTGACTTGAGGCCCACAGAGAAGGAAATGAATAGTTGAAATAAAGTCGTTATTTTTGGGTTTTTTGCGCATAAAAAGTATTCACTTGGACTACTACAGTCACACTGTAGTCACTTGGACTATTTTAACGATGTCTTTAATAACTTTTCGGGGAACAAGTTTCAATCCCTGAAGAAGCCTATGGAAGAGTGATCCAGCTCTCAGATTTAATCAAAAATATCTTCATTTGTTTTCCAAAGATGAACGAAGGTCTTACGGGGTTGGAACAACATGAGTGTGAGTAAATACTGACAGAATTTTCATTTTTGGGTGAACTATCCCTTTAATTATTTTCTTACTCAAACCTAACATATTGTAAAACAAAAAAGCAATACCATTTTTACAGTAATATCATTTTGAAATTTATTACAAATCTAAAATTAAATACTATCAAAACAATTAGATGTAGCCGAACACCTACGCTGGTGTTAGTCTTTCAATTTCATTACCATCTATAACTTAATCATATACTATATATATATACTTTCTACTGTAATGTTAACATGAACCATGTAACATTTACTGCAGTGAATTATAAGTAATAGAGAGCTATCATTCTTGTTTTGTAAAGAAATGTTTACAAAAGAAAGCATGGTAACACTTTATTTTGATGATCCCTTTTGAACATTCTGTTAGGTGTAATCATAAGTAACTTTGCAACTACATGTCAACTAACTCTCAGTAGAGTATTAGTAGACTGTCTGCTTCATATCTGCAAACTCTTTATTGTGATGGTCCTCCAACACACACTCTACTGACTATAAGTAACTTTGCAAGTACATCTCAACTAACTCTAACCCAAACCCTACCAGTCTACTAATACTCTACTAACACTCTAATGAGAGTTAGTAGGCATGAAGGTGCAACTTTACTTATAGTTAACAGAATGTGTTAAAGGGACCATCAAAATAAAGTGAAACCGAAAGGATTAATGTGTTAGTTGTTACATGTTTTTAGGTCAGTTAGTTTGTCGGGTGAAACCCTTGCTAGTCTTATGGAAGAATGACTTGATTTGAGACGTGTTTTGGTAGTTTTAGTGCATTTTGGATTTGTAATTAACAACTGTGCGAAGCTGAAAGTTGGAGAGGAGAAATGTGTGAAAATGTGACCCAAGTATTAAGAAATGGGTCTGATTGTAAAAAAAGGGAAATAAATAAATAAATAAAAACTGCAGACAGGGAAAAATGTCCATTTGATGCATTTTAAAGTCCCCCAAACAACCTTCACAAGCCAAACATATGCTATAGTATAATATTGTTGTTGCTTACAAAAAAAATCATCTTAATCATTGTTCATTGCTACTTTTGAATAGCTATCATTTGAGTAATATGGTTTTGCAAACAAAATTGTGTAGTTAGGGCAAATACCAGCAGGTATGCCTTTCCCATGCTAACCAGCCAAACCTTAAATGAATTGTGAGGCCTGTAGATTAGCATCCAAAGCAGAATCGTGCTGCCATCTTCAGCAGGGTATGTGTACTTACACTGACATGAACATTACTGTAATGGATATATTTACTTCATTTACTCATTGTGACTGCTCATTTGATTTTTCAAAGTTGTAATCAGTTTCTCTACTTCAAAATCTTTTTATTTAAAATCTAGTTTAATTTATTGTGTTATTTGCCTTTTCTTTGTTATTGTTTGTGAAATTTATTAGCAATTTGAGTGAAAATTTTGTTCTACACTATTTTTTTTGGGTGTATTTTTTTTTTTGTATTTGTCTATCACTGAACTACGTTTTGTCTCTCCTTTACATTATTTCCTGTCAAAGACCAAAAAATACAATAATATATAAATAAATACCTATATATAATATATATACAATATATATAATACATTAATTACAAGTTTTCAGTTAACTATTTTTGTGAGCTCATCTAAAGTTAGGACTTTTTATACTTTATATATTTTAAGTTTTTACAAAGGAGATTTAAAGGCTCAGTTATCTTCTTTTGATGAGGTCAATTTTTAAAGAAAGACTACGCGCCTCCGCACATATACAGGTCCTTCTCAAAAAATTAGCATATTGTGATAAAGTTCATTATTTTCCATAATGTAATGATAAAAATTAAACTTTCATATATTTTAGAATCATTGCACACCAACTGAAATATTTCAGGTCTTTTATTGTTTTAATACTGATGATTTTGGCATACAGCTCATGAAAACCTAATCTAAAAAAAAATTAGCATATTTCATCCGACCAATAAAAGAAGTGTTTTTAATACAAAAAAAGTCAACCTTCAAATAATTAAGTTCAGTTATGCACTCAATACTTGGTAGGGAATCCTTTTGCAGAAATGACTGATGGCAATCAGCCTGTGGCACTGCTGAGGTGTTATGGAGGCCCAGGATGCTTCGATAGCGGCCTTAAGCTCATCCAGAGTGTTGGGTCTTGCGTCTCTCAACTTTCTCTTCACAATATCCCACAGATTCTCTATGGGGTTCAGGTCAGGAGAGTTGGCAGGCCAATTGAGCACAGTAATACCATGGTCAGTAAACCATTTACCAGTGGTTTTGGCACTGTGAGCAGGTGCCAGGTCGTGCTGAAAAATGAAATCTTCATCTCCATAAAGCTTTTCAGCAGATGGAAGCATGAAGTGCTCCAAAATCTCCTGATAGCTAGCTGCATTGACCCTGCCCTTGATAAAACACAGTGGACCAACACCAGCAGCTGACATGGCACCGCAGACCATCACTGACTGTGGGTACTCCAGTGCTGCTTCTCTGTAGCCCAGGTCACGCGCTTCTGCCGCTGTTTCTGGTTCAAAAGTGGCTTGACCTGGGGAATGCGGCACCTGTAGCCCATTTCCTGCACACGCCTGCGCACGGTGGCTCTGGATGTTTCTACTCCAGACTCAGTCCACTGCTTCCTCAGGTCCCCCAAGGTCTGGAATCGGTCCTTCTCCACAATCTTCCTCAGGGTCCGGTCATCTCTTCTCGTTGTGCAGCGTTTTTTGCCTCACTTTTTCCTTCCCACAGACTTCCCACTGAGGTGCCTTGATACAGCACTCTGGGAACAGCCTATTTGTTCAGAAATTTCTTTCTGTGTCTTACCCTCTTGCTTGAGGGTGTCAATGATGGCCTTCTGGACAGCAGTCAGGTCGGCAGTCTTACCCATGATTGCGGTTTTGAGTAATGAAACAGGCTGGGAGTTTTTAAAAGCCTCAGGAATCTTTTGCAGGTGTTTAGAGTTAATTAGTTGATTCAGATGATTAGGTTAATAGCTCGTTTAGAGAAACTTTTCATGATATGCTAATTTTTTTAGATATAGGAATTTTGGGTTTTCATGAGCTGTATGCCAACATCATCAGTATTAAAACAATAAAAGACCTGAAAGATATGAGTTGGTGTGCAATGAATCTAAAATATATGAAAGTTTAATTTTTATCATTACATTATGGAAAATAATGAACTTTATCACAATATGCTAATTTTTTGAGAAGGACCTGTATATTCAAACGCGGATACCTATAGACTAAACCCATAATATGCATGTGCATGTTGTCACCGTTTTCACAGATTCACGTTTTTGCCGTTTACACGGAGATAATAATGTTTTTTTTTTGTTTTTTTTCAAAATTTGCACCTTGAAACCTATTTCAAAGTTTGCGTTCTCGAGCCACTAAACACTGTTGTGCAAATGAAATGCCAGAACACATTAAAGGTTTTCTGTTTTCAGTTTAAAAAAAAAAAAACCCACAACACAGAGTAATACAGAACCGAAACTCATCCACGATCTGCACTGCTGTTCTCGAATGTTTGAAAGTTAGTACTGATGTATTTTTGACACTGTGAAATGTTTTATTATATTATTATTTTTTTTATTAACATTTTATTTGATATATTGTGGCACTCTTGCAATCCAGTGTTGGCACTGGTAAATTTTTACTCAGCAGTGTTTACACTTTACAGACATTTATTTGTTTTATTGCAGAGGCTTAGTTTCATTGTACTGCACAGTTATGTTTTCCGGAGGTGTACAGGATTTTTTATTTATTTTCTATGACATTGCAGATATTTATTTTTCATTTTATATCAAGTGTACAGTCGTACAGTTTAATTTTTAGCATCTTGTAATAAATATGTTTATGTTCTGTATCACAGCTGTGTTGCGTTTGTTTATTTGTTCTGTTTATAAGATAACTGAAGCTTTCAGATCTTCTTTGTAAAAGTTTTACAAGGCAAAATAGTTAACCGACAACTACTAAATGTTTTATAACTACCTGAATTAATCATTACAGTAGGAATACATGTCAAATGTTCATTTGTTAAAAGCATTCACTATTACTATATGCTTTTATAATAAGATGTATAAATATACATTTAAATATTTTATTAATACTTTACTTACACTTTCTAAATGATCTTATGAACTACTGAACTCCTAAATAGCTGGTTTGTAAATAATGTAAGACTTAATTTATAAATGATAAATTAATCATTAAAAAAGTATGAAAATACAATTAATAAACACATTATAGATGTGGAAAAACAGAAAAAAAAACATTAATAGCTGTATTTAAAAACTGCTTTACTAATGTCTATTAATGTAGGCACAATGCTTCATAAATTATTAATTAACTATTGCTTAACTAATGATTCATAGCATGCAGTTATTATAAAGTGTTACCAGATTGGGTAGTACTGTATGTAACACAAGAAATGCTTACAAGTCACCTTCATTTATACAGTGCTTTTAACAATTTAGATTGTTTCAAAGCAGCTTTACCGTGATAATAGGAAATTAAAGTAACAGAAATTGTTTTGGCTTTACAGCAGCTCTAGAATAAAGTTATCATCCAGCTAAAGTTAGTTTTGATTGATTCACTTCCGTCGCAACGGTCATTAGTTCCAAAAGAAAACCCTTAATGAGATCCGGCCGCTCATTTGAACAAAACAGTGCCTGGTGGCTCGAGAACACAAACCATGAAATAGGTTCCAATTTAGCTTACAGTTACGAAAAAGTTTGTGATCTTAGAAATAAATTGACTCGCCAAGGGAACAATACACATTTTGTCTCTTTTATTGTTTTAAAGCGTTTCATAGGTACACACTTCACTGCCTGCCAAGATATCCCTGAGGTCTAAAGTCGGTAACACGTGCTATTCAGAATGTGTAACTCCTGTTGTGGATGTGCTCTTACTGGAACAACACGGCAACTAAACTCAATGAATTCACAATGTTTTATTACAATAGTGTTCTCTTTATAATGTTATGTAATATGACAGTCCTAATCATAGTTATTATTAGTCATGCATTTCTGTAGCATGCGCTGAAGCTGAAGATGATCAGCGGTGTTCTTAATCCCGTGTTAATTCTTAACCAAATGTATATCTGAGATAAATCATATATATAGCCCTACACTAAATAAACACATTATTAACTTATATTTACACACACACACAAAAAATGCTGCGAATGCACACGCAAACTTATAGTCATGAAGGTGTAACTCTAGCCTTTAAACATAAAAGGACCCCAAACATAACTCCGGCACACTCCCTTCCTTTTTCCACGTGTCTGCTTTATGTGTTTAGCAGTTGAGTAGCATGCACACGTGCATGACCTTGCTCAATCGGTGATTAATTATTATCGACAATTAATCTATCGTCGATTACTCATTAGCATCCCAATTAATTAATATGGACGCAGCAGCACAACTCATTGCCATATATGCCTTGCCCACTAAGGGGCAGTTTACACGACACCGTTTTCAACTAAAAACATAAAACTTTTTATGCGTTTTGGCCGTTCGTTTACACGACAACGGCGTTTTGGGTGCCTGTAAATGCAAACTATTGAAAACGGGTTTCAAAGTGAAAGTTTTTGTCAAGTCAAGTCACCTTCATTTATAAAGCGCTTTTAACAGTACGGAGTGTTTCAACTTTACAGTGATAATAGAAATTACCGTAACAGATTGTTTTGAAAACGGTCTCTGTGTAAACAACAAAAAACGCAACTCTCTGAAGACAATTATGCATCTTACGTGTTCAGTCTGTGGTGTTTCATCGCCATCTAATGGCCTGGCAGCAGAATACAGCGTTTTTAGTCATTTTCGCAGATTTGTGTAAATGGGGATTGTTTTGACAATGGTGTCATCTGTACGCACAAAACTCAAAGGAAAAACTTCTCTGTTTTAAGCATATTGTTGTCTGATGCTGAGGTTGTGCTCGGGTCAACAGAAAGTGTTCACCTAGCTTGCTTTTCTGTTCATTTCCTGCTTTTCCGGTGGACACTCGATGTTAAGTTTTGCTACCGCACGAGTCACAACTTCAACCGGCTCCTCATACGTGGCATTCCTCAGAACTGGAGAGCTCAAAGCGGAGGCTTCCGTATCCCGAACATGAAACCTGGAACCTGCAGATTAAGGGCCAAAGCCGTCTCCACATCCAAGATTTAAGATTCCGCGCCGGCTCAGAAGACCCCGGTCCCAAACTGAGAGGAACGCGAGCCTGGCCCGCCTCGTCAAACAAAGCGACACCAAATAGGATGAACAACGTTTAATGACAGTTTCACACACACACAGAGTGCTTGCTGAAGAACAGAAGCTGACGCTGTTGTGTGCCGGCTTACCATTGTAGCTTCCGTGGTACGCAATCACAAGCTACGTCACAATGCAATGCCAATCAGAATTGGACTGGTTTTACACATGTTTCAGATGCTGTCACACTGGAGGTGTTCCCTAAAGTGTTGTTATACGACGCAGCATGAGTTCCCTTGGAAGGGACCATTATGTCTATAGAAAGTTGTGTGTGTGTGTGTGTGTGTGTGTGTGTGTGTGTGTGTGTGTGTGTGTGTGTTTGTGTGTGTGTGTGTGTGTGTGTGTGTGCATGCGTGCGTGTGTTGCAAGGTCACAGACTGGTCCAAAAGATATCCAAAAACCTTGTCATTGTTGGGACTTTTTTTGATCCACATGAGGAAAACAGCTCATGAATCATACTAAGTGATGTTTTTTGAAGTTGTAAAAATGCAGAAAGTTTTCTGTGATGGGTAGGGTTGGTTTAGGGGTTGGGTTAGAGGACAGAATATACCGTTTGTACAGTATAAGAATCACTATGTCTATGGAGAGTCCTCATGAAACATGAAGTGTGTGTGTGTGTGTGTGTGTGTGTGTGTGTGTGTGTGTGTGTGTGTGTGTGTGTGTGTGTGTGTGTGTGTGTGTGTGTGTGTGTGTGTGTGTGTGTGTGTGTGTGTGTGTGTGTGTGTGTGTGTGTGTGTGTGTGTGTGTGTGTGTGCGTGTGTTGCAAGGTCACAGACTGGTCCAGACATGAGGGCGATTTCTAATCAGCACTACTCATATTACACGAGTATATCATTCCAGACACATCCTGCATATTAATATTTCAATGTTCAATCATTTATTTGTACAGCCTAGTTAATCCCAGTTAATGCAATCAAGAAACATAAATCCAAATAAACAGAAATTCTTACTATTCACTAAATCATATTGAAATAGTACAGCAAGTAAAGAGAATAACTCAAAAATGAAAGTCATCATCATTTAATTACCCTCATGTTCTTCCAAACAATACATGACTTCATTGTCTCAGAGGGATTTTGAAGTACGAACTAATTGTTTTTTGATGCGATTTAAGAACAAAGAGTGGAGCTTTCAAACTTAAAAAAAAAAAAAAGATTCATTATTGTAATTGCTTGGAAGAGACTGACAAGTAAATTCTGAATGTCTCCTTTTATGTCCCACAGAAGAAATAAAGACATACAAGTTTGGAACAATATAAGAGAAAGAGAGTAAATGATGACAGAAAATAACTTATAGGTAAATGGACTCTTTAATCAAAGTTAAATTCATCTTGCAAATTAGAGCCAGGTCTTAGAAAGAGATATTTTTTCTCCCCAGTGTTCCCATCAGTTAGACTAAAAATACACTCTTAAAATTAGACCATGCCATGCAACAACTGCTAGGGCTGGACTGTGGCCAATGGAAGACTCTTAAGAATCCATTCACATGCAGACCAATACAGATTCAACTTCAACACTGGATGTGCATTACAGTTTTTCACAACTGCTAAAACACTAAACCCTATTCTCTGAATCAAATTCTCAATGGCCCAAACCGATTTGTTGAATAAATCACTCCTGCAAAACCTTAAACAAGTTCAGGCAGTTAAACACCATTTGCAAATATCATGTATCATGCACCCTTTCTGCAAAACCCTAAACATTCTCACTCGCTAAAACACATTTTGCTCTGAAATATTAAACACAACTACAACACAGCTGTTATCGTTTACACACAACGATTAAAAATTCTTCAACACTTGTTTCTAATGACATGATCAAAGCAACTGTTCAAACTTTAAGCCAGTTCAAATAATGCAAATGTGGCACAAGTGCACGTAGTGATGATACCAACAATGGATGGAAACAATCTGAGTGGGAGAGGAGGAAGTGTAAGAGGTGTTGGACAAGGAGGAAGAGTGTATTGTAAGATGCTTTTCATTTAAAAAAAATTCTTTGACCTTTTGGGCTTTTGCATTTGGACTATTGCATTTTTACAGTATGCAAGTTCTGAATATACAGACATTCAATGCCATACAATATTTCATACAATATCATACTTGCAGTAGCCTACATACAGTTTACAATATTTTTACTGTACTATACTTTTTTTATGTAGCTGCAAAATTTATTTATAATATACAATATAATTTTCCCCCTGTAACCATGCTCTAGCGGATGTCTAATGAATGATCTGCAGTGTTTATATATTGACTGGCTGTGTATCTGAAAGCATTGTTTGATTTTCAGTACAGGTGAAATGGTTTTGAGGCAATTTGTTATTTGAGGGGACAGCCATTTGTAGCGGTGTCAGAAACCATAGTGAACATTTTTGAGTGCACTCAATTCCAAAAGCTTAACAGTTTAGTGTGTGTAAAAAATAGCAATGTTGGCATACTGAATGAATAAATAAATAAACTTAGAGCAGTATACATGCATGAATACATACACACTGAGCGCGACAAAGTTAAGCGAATCGCTGACGAACTGAGCTTTTACACTGAACGCAAAACGCGCTGACCGAGAATACATTTTTCCTCATGTATGTTTCTCATGTTTTCCCATTTGACTAACATAGCGGGCACAACATACAACAGTAAATTAAGAAAAATAAAGTTTGGTAATACACAGAAACTATGGAGTGTATGTAATAACTTCAGACTGCATTTTGAATAAATAATGGGCATACGTGCATTATTTGTAGTGTTTCATAGTAAACTGAACACTAAACCTGCTTAGCAGTTCTCATAAAAGCATTTCTCATTCCTTATTGTTATAAAAATACCCCGAGCCGCATGAAAAACACATACAGACCATATATCGTTGTAGTATTTATTTGACTTCATGTTTTATCAGTAAAAATGTTTCTCTTGGTTGTTTATGTAAATAACTGTGTGGAACTCAGAATGAGGAAATTAACGCAATGTCGTCATTCGGAAGGGCAAGAGTTATGATCACATCCCAGACAGCAACATAGTGTCGGCCCAGATCCGGCTCACATCTGGTACTCATGGAATCCACACCGACACTATGTTGCTGTCTGGGATGATCTAGAGCAAATGAGCTCTTTGACACATAACTGACACGGACGGAAGAAAACAGCGCTCTCTACGCTGTTTTAAGCTCTTTAGATCGCATAATTCAGTGGAAAATTAATAGAAAATGATAATCTGTATAAAGAATATGTGAGATTAAGTATGTTCTCAGACACAAACGATTAAAATAACTCAACATCCATTCTCTTCTCTCTTGTGGAATTCTTTTTCTTCTGTGTTTTACACAGGTTTTCAAACAGCACCACTCCCACACTTTTGTGCAACAGCAGCGGCTCGGGTAAGCTCAAATCTAATTGGACGGCTCGCTTTATCGCGGGGTGACGGGTAAAAAAAATCGACACACTAGCCAAAAAAAGATCTTGCTTTGTCGCGCTGCGATTGATCCACCTGGTGTGAATAGCTCTTTGGGATCTATTGTTTCGATTCCAGTGCGTCATTGTGACATATATTCAGGCTGTTTAATCACGCTCAGTGTGAAAGGACCTCATCTCTCATTAGAGTATTAGTTCAGTATAGTAGACTGTTAGGAGTAGGGTTAGTAGAATAAGGGGTTAAGTTTAGTAGAGTAAGTTGACATGTACTTGCAAAGTTACTAATACTAAGTAGAATATCTGTTGGGGGATCATCAAAATAAAGTTTTAGTAGATATTAAGCAGACAGTCTAGTAGTAAACAACTAATCCTCTAATGAGACATAGTTGGCATGTGCAATGTTCCTTTTAGTCAACAGAATGTCTAAAGAGAACCATCTAAATAAATTGTTCCCCAATATAATAACTGAAATCACTGTCCAAGGTACAGCTGAGTGCCTAGTGCTAAATTACAAGCATGGAAGTTTATGAAACATTTCAAAACATTTTGTAATGGTAATTTCTTTTGAATGTATCTTTTGAAACTTATATCTGCTTGTGTGTTTTACAAAACATAGATATGTTGAGGAAGTTGCAGGATGCATTAATCTTCTTTGCAAATAGTTCAATAGTGTCTTCTTTGCAAAGAGGTCAAAGGGACAGTGCAAGGGGACAGAATGATTAGTTTTTCTTAGAAACAGATAACTTAGAGTGCATCAAGAGCGAGACATGTTTGGTTAGGTGTTTCTTAAAGTGACATTTGTGCTGACTGTGGAGATGCATAGATAAGGGGTGTTAGAGAATAGGGGAACTGAAAACTGTCCACGTGCAGGGGCCTTAGTCCAAAGATCTTCAGAGGAGGGGTGATCTTTTGGGTATATAAACTCTGTGAAAAGAGAAGACTTTTGCCCTTCTCATATCAGACTCTGTCTGTGTGTGAACTGCCTTTCTTGCAAGAAATAAATACGTATACTTATAACTTTCGAGATCTTAATTTGTTCTTCAACTGTTGTATAAGGTGTTGATAAAATAATTTCCATGACAATTTCCACTTGGTCTGGTAACAATATATATATATATTTTTTTTTTTTACTTTACGAGGGTTTATTTTTTTTACTTCACTAATTTTACGAGGGTTTCCCAGAGCCTCTTTAAACTCGACAACTTATCAACAATTTTTCTGCAACTTGTCAGCAAATTCGAGTCATTTGGCACTAAGTTACTATGGAAAAGCAGAGACACTTTAACATTCACATCATCACACAAGCATTCCAGAAAAAAAAAAGCAGATTCATTATGTCCAAAGCTCTGTACACATATCAATACAAATTATTTCAAATGTCACGCAAACTGCAGCACATCTCCCACTTGCACTCGCTACATCGGGGGAGTTAAAAAGCACTTACTAAAAATTGCCAAACAAATTAATTTTACAGGAGTGTCAAACTCAGTTCCAGGAGGGCCACAGTCCTGCAGAGTTTAGTCCCAACTCTGCTTCAACACACATATCGGTAGTTTTCAAATAAGCTTGAAGGACTTGATTATCTAGATCAGGTGGATTTCCGTAGGGTTGAAGCTAAACTCTGCAGGGATGTGACCCTCCAGGAACTGAGTCTGACACTCCTGATTTAGGATCTTGTCAACGTCTCTGTGCAGGAGTAGGAATAGCAGGATACAGGAGAAAACCAGAAAAGGTAGAGTCGTTGGTATTATCTGCATACACTCCCCCAAAGCCCTCGTCTCCATAGACCTGCAGCCATACCTCATCTTCTGCCTCTAAACGCAAGATAACAGAACCTGATGCTTGGTCCACATTTCTTTCCTGGTACTGGTCATAGGTAAACATGATAGCCTTGTCATTCTTGTAGAGACCGACTTTAGCATCTTTAGTGTAGACGGTCAGATGGTAAGTGAAGAAGTACACCCCTGGCAGAACGCAGCGGAACTTTCCGGAAACATCATCATAGTGGTGCTGGTCGTTGTAGAAGAACTTGTTGAAGCGGATTGGCACGTTGGTGGCGGGAACAAGTTCTTTGAGACCAACGCTAAAGGCTGAATGGTAAGACAAGGCACTGTCCCCACGGGCTCCTTTCAGACCTGGGTTCCCAGGAAAGCCTCTTGGTCCAGCTGGACCGACATCCCCTTTCTGTCCAGGATATCCTTTCTCACCTGCTTCACCTACAAAAAACAGAGACATTATGTATTGTTGCTGGTGTATAACTGGACAAACTGGATTGTGACAGCAGAAGATTCATATGTACCGTGGGCCAAAACCTATACCTTAACCCTACCCGATAAACACTTTATTCTATTACATACCAATAAGGCACTTTATTTTCACTTTTCAAATATTTTCTTTATTTTTATTTAAAATAAATGCCTTTCTGTTCTGATATGCACTGGGAAAAGAATGGACAAATTCAAACTCAGGTCGATTGCATCAAAAGTTACCGCACCTCACTCTCCACGTCGCTGCTTCTGTTAATAGACAGGTTTCTTATGTAATTCAAAGTTAGTGTAAATAGTCTTTGCCAACAAAGTGGGCTATTTGCACTTAGCTTACAGTAAATAGACACTCTGTACATGGCAAATAAAGCTTACATTGATTACTTTACACGTTTTCTTTTAAGATATGGAAATAAACAAAATAAATTATTAATTAAATAAATTCAGTTGATTCACTTTCATTAATGCAGTCTGATATTTTTTTCAGCTGCTTTCGCAGACTTTCATGGCAGCAGCAGTGTTTTTCTTGACTTGTAAATGTGTTCATAAAACATTTTTTTTTTTTATTTCATAAAAATCTCTTAATCTCTCTTGCGAGGAGTAAACCGAACATGTTTGGTGTGATTGGCTGTTCGTTGTATCAGAAACTCTGGAGTTGACAGAGAATGTTTAAAGTGAGTGTTGTGAAACCGCTGAACCTGCTCTAAACCAGTTTGGATTTGTTTGGTTTTGTAAACTCTAAACCAACTTTGAAACTCAGAGTTTGTTCAACTAGCTTTGTGAAACAAGCTATTGGTGAGGCTATCATGGACGGAATGGGATTTTAGAGGTGAAGTTCCAAAGTTAGCAAAGTTCCAAACTGTGTTTACTCTAACCTTTATCTCCTTTCTCGCCCCTCGGTCCATCGTGTCCATCTCTGCCGTCTCTCCCAGGTTTTCCACTGTGCCCAGGTGTGCCAGGAACGCCTCCCATCCACATGGCACATGGCTGTCTGTCATCAGGTTGACTGACATCTGTCCCCGGACCCTCAGGCTCTTCCACCTCCTCTCCTCCCTCCTCGGCCCCTTCATCCATTGCTATTTGCTCCAAATCTTCCTCTAACAAGTCTTGACCTTGACCAAGTCGTCCAATGAGAAGGATTCCCAATAAGATCTTCCAGAGTAGAGTCATACTGATGTCAAAAAAATATTCAAGAATTTAAAAACCATGTTATCCTGCTACAAAAACTATGTATTATACGTCTTACATGACACTTGAGTTGTCACACTTCACAACTTGTAAATTGTTTGACTTGTTGAATATTGTACAACACAATATTATAACCTAATCCCTAACTGCTTGAAGCAATTGGCTTTGGAAATGCCAAAACATTTTAGTGCCATGTCAAAACAAACATGTTTGACCTTTTCTTTACTGATATAGTGGCACTTTATTAAAGCAATGTTATGAAAAACTGTCTTTCTTACCTGGTCTGTATGTTTGTGTTTGTCCCAAAAGCACAGAACAGTAAGAACAGCCACTGAGCGACGCAACTGCCTGTGTTGGAAATGTACTAACATCACTGAGGGCTTTCTGAACTATATTTATCCAAGTCTAAATGTATTTATGGCTTGTTGAACAGCAGGCCACTTAATTCAATCTGATTCTCAAGAAGGGCTTCATTTCTGCTATAATTATTAACACTGGCAACACTTTACAATAAGGTTCATTAGTTAACATTAGTTAGTGTATTAACTAACATGAAATAACAATGAGCAATACATTTGTTACAGTATTTATTCATCTTTGTTAATGTTAGTTAATAAATATCCAACTGTTCATTGTTTGTTCATGTTAGTTCACAGTTAATTACTAATGTAATAAATACAACCTTTGATTTTAATAATGTATTAGTAAATGTTGAAATTAATATTAACTAAGATTAATAAATGCTGTTGAAGTATTCTTCATTCTTATTTCATGTTAACAAAGGTAGTAGTTAAATAGTGTTAACTAATTAACCTTATTGTGTTATCATTTAAAGTCTATATGAGTGAGAGAAACAGAATTATCGAGTGTCATGTCAAGTTTATTGACATTTTATGACACCGCACTGAATTTACATTCAACAATTCTCAAAACCATTGTCTTTTCATGAACACAGTTCCAAAATACAGAGAATAATAGTCTAAATGAAATAAGTAATAAATTGTTTATAATTACAGAAGTGTTAAATCCAAAGTTGTGCATTTAATGACTTTACTGAACTACTTGTATTGTTTCGGTAGATTAGTTTCTGTAATTGCCTGTAATTTATAACTGTCAGCATTAAAATACACATTATTCATGTGAGATCTCGGTTTCATCATATTAGACGAAAACGAATAGCTTAATTTAGTTTCCTCAGAACAGAATGTTCTGTCATATTCATAAAGTTTGATTGGTCAAAACCAACCAGATGGGGGCAGTCCTTGTTCATCTGGTGTACTTACACACACAATCTCCAGTACATTATCAACCATTACCTTCTCTATCCCTTAAAAAGCATTATAGAAAACTATTGATTTACATTTAATTTTACAGATGTAAATTATAGCTTTGATCACCTGGAAGAAGCAAAAATTCCAGACCAGCTTGTAAGTGCACCAGAGCATGCAGACCTGTAAATCTAATGAAGTTATTAATAAAGCATCTAATCTGCATTATAACTCACTTGGCACCAAATGTAATTCCTTTTTTTTTTTTCAAATTAAAGTTATTTGTCTAAATATAAAATAATGAAAGCAATAAAATGCATGCACTCACGGCTTTTGTCTTCTTAATAGCTTTAAAAGTGTTTTTAAAAGTGTTTTTAATAGCGTTTTTTTTCTACAAACAAACAAACACAGCACTGTCATTCAGATCAGATTATTTACCCCAAGACATTATTAGAAATTACTAGGATTTGTGAAACCTCTGGTCTCTGCGGTCAGAGCAACATATCCAGTAAAGGTAAGAGTGAATGTTACACACACACAAAAAACATTATTATATTACTAAATATTTTATTAAATATGATAGTTATTTTATTTAATGAATACTTAATTCTTTACTAAAGTAAATTAAGAATAAGTTAGAATAATACCATGTAAGTAGAATAACAATGTCAGATATCTCAGTTGACTGTATTGCAATAATAACCAGTGGTTGAACCAAAAAATCAGAGAAGATTGAAGAATTGTACCTAAGGCTATGAAAGGAGAAATAGAATTACTATAATATTTGCAGTGAGAGAAAGGATTACGGCAGGTGCTCAAGGTAAAGCTTAGCTTATGCTGATGCAATTCTCAATGTCATGCTGAGCATATCTTCTCCAAATTGTCCTCACAATATGATTGCTTATTCACATCCCAACAAAAATATTTTATATGTATCCTGCTTCAATAATACACACAAAATTGACTAAAAATTGAGGAAAATCAGTTCCCTTTCGTTGTCACTCCTAGTTACGTCGGATGACGACGAAATGGGGTTTCGCTTAGAAAGCCTATCAACTTCGAGTATTACAAAACGAGCCAATGGCAAAGAAATGCCATGGGTCTGCGTAATTTGCATGACGTAACTCCGCCCCACCTCGTGGGTATAAAAGGAGGAAGTCTGCAACAGCAGTTTATGTTTTCGCTTCGGAGCCAAGAGTATCTCTTCACTCCAGAGCTATTTCTGACTTCGCTCTACGAGACGAGCCACTCTCCGGTGTTGGTGTGACGGCGATCTGCAGCGAATTCACATTGCCTGCTGGTCTGTGCAGTGATCTGCCAGTGAGTGTGTTTCTCCCTGCTCGCTTCAACATCGCGGAGTTTCTCTCCTTTCACAAAAGAGCTCGCACGCGGCACGTCTTTTTAAAGACGGCTCGCCCGTGCATTAAAAAAAAAAAAAAAAAAAAAAAGAATGGTTGCGGCAGCTTGGTATCGGACTCTGATGGGCACGAGCGTTGTCTGGTATGTTTGGGCTTGATCATGGTAGAGCAGCGCTCGTGGATGATTCATGTTCTCTCTGTGGGAACATGATCATCGCGTCATATAGGTCGAGACTCGGTGAACTCGCAAGAGTGAGAGTCCCCTCATCCACCCCCCAATCTTCGGCTGGTGGCCAGGGTGACCTGAGGGTGTTGGTCTGGAACAAGGCGCCGACTCCGTGTCCGTGACCCCAGCCTCCCCTCAACGGCGGTGCCCGCTAGTGAATAGGTGATTCCCACGAGTCTACCCTCTGGTGGCCCGTGTGTTTCATTTAAAGCTACAGAGGATGATACTATGTATGTAGCAGCTTCACAAGGTGGGTTTGATTCTCTGGGAAGTGACGACTCGTCACAGCTGCCACCTTCTGGTGTGCATACGGCTGTGCCTGAGTCTGACCCAGAGATGACGGCCATGCTTTCCTGGGACGATTGTTTTTTGGGTAAGGCCGCCGACCCTCGTCCACGGCAAACCCCAATACCTTCCCTCCCGGACGTGCATAATGAGATCTCGAAGTCCCAGAAGACCCCCTGGTTTTCTCGGGACCGCTCGCTGATCTCATCCGCCTTTCCCCCCTCGATGGGGCCGCTGCCATGGGTACACTGGGGTTCCCCGGCTGAACGCTCTGTTGCGATGCTATGTGTCCTCAGAGTGCTTCTTCTCGGCGCAATCCTAAGCACCCGCCCATGGTCTATAGTTTTCGTCTACACTTGTGGCAAGATCCTATAGTACCACGGGACTGGCAGCCGCCTCTTTGCAGGCCATGGCCATTCTGCTGGTCCCCGACCCAGATGCTCATGGACTTGCACGAGGGCGGGACTGACCCAGGGCTCTTCACTGAGTCGCGCGCCGCCACTGACCTTGCTCTCCGAGCGACGAAAGTGGCCGTGCGCTCCCTGGGTCAGGTGATGCCTACCATTCTGTGGCTGAACCTGTCTGATGTGCTGAATGTCGCGCGGCCCCGTCTGTCCGACGTTCCCATATCCCAGGTCGGCCTCTTCGGCGGTGCGGTTGAGAACTTCGCCCAACAGTTCTCAACCGCCCATGTGCAGACTGACGTTGGTTCTGTCCCGATGGCCCCGCCGTCCGCTCAGATCCCTTGGTCTGCCCACCGCCGAAGGCGCCCTCCCGCGGCTCCCACCCTGCCCGTTCACCCGGGCCGGCTCTGGGGGCCCGCTGGCGGACGCCTCAGCCCTCTCTAGCCCCGCCCCCCCGCTACACGCCGGGTTAAGCGGCGCTCCTGAGATGGGCTCCTCGGCCCAGAGATGGGACTCAGTTCTTTCCAGGAGTTGGTAGCAGGACCACTCCTTTCCCCGGTGGAGGGCCGGGGAAGAATCCCTATTCTCCAGAACTGACTCTCCCGTCTCTGAGCACACAGAGTTCGGGACGACACAGAGCGCCGCCCACAAGCCGTGCTCTCCTCGTCCCCCTCTGTCCCAGAGGTGGTTGACACGGCGTGCCGTCCACGGACCGCTTCGCCCCTGTCCCCCTCTGTCGCCAGACCCCTGGCAGAGCAGGCCCCCGTGGGACGACCAGTCTGGTCCTCCCCTGGCCCCCTCTGCCAGGGCGCGGTTGCTAACTGTGCCCCCACACCGGGCCGCTATGCCGTCCACGTCTGGGCCAGTTACTCTGCTTCGCTGCCCCTCCGGGGGGACGCCTGTCGCCCGCATGATCCCGCTGGTTCAGTTCCTGGGAGCCTGGTTAGAGCTTCCCCGCCTGTCCCGCTGGATCGCGCGTACCGTCAGGCTCGGCTATGCGATTCAGTTCGCACGGTCTCCTCCCCGCTTCAGGCGAGTCCGCTCCACTTGGTCAGTGGCAATGCCCCCATCATGAGAGCAGAGATTGCCACCCTGCTGGCGAAGGGTGCAATCGAGACTGTCCCTCCAGCCGAGATGAGGTCCGGCTTCTACAGCCCTTACTTCATTGTCCCCAAGAAAACCGGTGGGTTACGGCCAATCCTGGACTTGCGCGTGCTGAACCGCTCCCTTCACAGGCTGCCGTTCAAGATGCTCACCGCCAAACGCGTTTTCGAATGCGTGCGGCCCCAGGATTGGTTTGCAGCGATCGACCTGAAGGACGCCTACTTCCATGTCTCCATTCTTCCTCGACACAGGCCGTTTCTACGGTTTGCTTTCGAGGGGCAGGCATATCAGTACGCGGTTCTCCCATTCGGGTTAGCCCTGTCTCCTCGCGTCTTCACGAAGGTCGTCGAGGCAGCCCTTGTTCCTCTTCGGGAACACGGGGTTCGCATCCTGAACTATCTCGACGACTGGCTGATTCTAGCTCACTCTCGGGATCAGGTTTGCGAACACAGGGACCTAGTGCTCCGGCACCTAGCCCGTCTGGGCCTTCGGGTCAACTGGGAGAAGAGCAAACTTTGCCCCGTGCAGAGGATCTCTTTTCTCGGTATGGAAATCGACTCGGTCGCCATGTCCGCGCAGCTTACGAGCGAGCGCGCGCAGTCACTGCTGACTTGCCTGAGACAGTTCAAGGGCAAGAGTGCGGTTCCTCTGAAACTTTTTCAGAGGCTCCTGGGGCATATGGCATCTGCAGCCGCGGCAACGCCGCTCGGATTGCTTCATATGAGACCGCTTCAGCTTTGGCTTCACGACCGAGTCCCGAGGTGGGCATGGCAACACGGCACCCTCCGAGTACCAGTTACTCCGACCTGCCGTCAGACCTTCACCCCGTGGGCGAACCTCAGCTTTCTACGGGCCGGAGTGCCCCTGGAACGAGCTTCGCGGCATGTTGTTGTATCGACAGATGCCTCTTTCACGGGCTGGGGCGCCATGTGCAATGGACGTGCTGCCGCGGGCTCCTGGATGAGGACCCCAGCGCCTATGGCACATCAATTGCCTCGAGTTGCTGGCTGTACGTCTTGCTCTGCACCGCTTCCGGGCCGTGCTCAAGGGCCAACACGTACTAGTCTGATCAGACAATACCGCCACTGTAGCGTACATCAACCCTCAAGGTGGTCTACGCTCCCGCCGTATGTCACAACTCGCCCGCCACCTCCTCTTATGGAGCCAGAAGCATCTGAGGTCGCTTCGTGCCATTTATATCCCCGGAGCTCTGAACTGTGTAGCCGACGAGCTCTCACGGTTTCAGCTCCTCCCGGGAGAATGGCGGCTCCATCCCCGGTCGGTTCAGCTGATTTGGGACCAGTTCGGGGACGCACAGATAGATCTGTTTGCCTCCCACGACTCGACCCATTGCGCCCAGTATTATTCCCTGACCGAGGGCACGCTCGGCACGGATGCTCTGGCGCACAGCTGGCCGCAGGGCCGCAAGTATGCGTTTCCCCCAGTGAGCCTTCTTGCGCAGACCTTGCGCAAGGTCAGGGAGGACGAGGAGCAGGTCATGCTGGTTGCGCCGTACTGGCCCACCAAGACCTGGTTCTCCGAACTAGTTCTCCTCACGACAGCACCTCCCTGGCCCATACCTCTGAGGAAGGACCTCCTTTCTCAGGGACGGGGCACCCTATGGCACCCTCGTCCCGATCTTTGGAACCTCCACGTGTGGCTCCTGGACGGGACGAGGCAGGTTTGAGTACCCTACCACCACCGGTGGTGGCTACCATCACTTCCGCTAGAGCAGCGTCCACGAGACATCTCTATGCGTTGAAGTGGAACCTCTTCGTCAGCTGGTGCTCTTCTCACCGAGAAGACCCCCGGAGATGTTCGATTAGTGTCGTGCTTTCCTTCCTACAAGATGGGTTGGAGCGAAGGCTGTCTCCCTCCACCCTAAAGTTCTATGTCGCCGCCATTGCCACACAGCATGACCTTGTTGAAGGTAAGTCTTTGGGGAAGCACGACCTGATCGTCAGGTTCCTGAGAGGAGCGAGGAGACTGAATCCTCCTCGCTCTCCTCTCGTTCCCTCTTGGGACCTCGCAGTGGTGCTAACTGCCCTGCGGAGTGCTCCCTTTGAGCCTCTGCAGTCAGTGGAGCTTAAGTTCCTGTCAATGAAGACAGCGCTCCTGGTTGCACTGGCCTCCATCAAGAGGGTAGGGGACCTGCACGCATTCTCCGTTGACGAAGCCTGGAATTCGGGCCGGCTTACTCTCACGTGATCCTGAGATATGGATATGTGCCCAAGGTTCCTACCACTCCCTTCCGGGACCAGGTGGTGAAACTGCAAGCGCTGCCCCTGGAGGAGGCAGACCCAGCCTTGGCACTGCTCTGTCCAGTACGTGCTCTCCGCACCTATGTGGACAGAACCCAGTGTTTCAGGACCTCAGACCAGCTCTTTGTCTGTTATGGTGGGAAGCTGAAGGGAAAGGCTCTCTCCAAGCAAAGGTTGTCTCACTGGATAGTGGACGCCATTGCTTTGGCTTACCAGCAGCAAGGCATGGCGCCTCGCTAACAGACATCTGCAGAGCTGCAGGCTGGGCGACACCGAACACATTCGCCAGATTTTACAATCTCCGAGTGGAGCCTGTGTCCTCTCATGTACTTGCTTCAACTAGCTAGTACTAGACCCGCTCAGGTGTCTTCGCTTGCTCGCCATTCCACTCCACGGACTGGATACGTGCGATATTCCCCTCAGGTGAGCTTCTCCGAAAGCCCTGGTTTCCTCCAGCACTTCTGACGTCGCCGCCAGTGTCTATTGCCTGCGCGCTGGCTAGGTGCCTCCGTGTGCATGGTCCCTCCCCTGAGCGACCCCCACATGTGTATTTCCAATGTAAGCCTCTCTCGAGCATGTGTCTTTCCCTTGGCAAGCCACCTTGCCACCCTGGGGTTGAAATATTCCACCTGCGGCTGGACACCCCAGTGTTCTCCATATGCATCCTTCGGGTCATATGTGTATTCTCTAAGTCCCCCCCTCTGGGTTGGCAATAATTGCATATTTCCTCTAAAATTGTGGGATATGCTCCCCAGTGTACCTTGGTATTCCTGTGCTAAATAGGAGTCCTTCGTCCGTGCTAGTCTCACGACAGGGATCTCAGATTTACGCAGGGCACTGGAAGACAGCTGAGAAGGTGGCGTGATTAGACTGGTAACCCCATTTCGTCGTCATCCGATGTGACTCGGAGTGACAACGAAAGGGAACGTCTCGGTTACGTATGTAACCCTCGTTCCCTGAGTAGGGAACGGAGACGTTACGTCTTCCTGCCACTTTTCGCTGTACCGCGGGGATCGCCTGAGCTCAGTCTTGGCTCCTCAGCGAAGAAACATAAACTGCTGTTGCAGACTTCCTCCTTTTATACCCACGAGGTGGGGCGGAGTTACGTCATGCAAATTACGCAGACCCATGGTATTTCTTTGCCATTGGCTCGTTTTGTAATACTCGAAGTTGATAGGCTTTCTAAGCGAAACCCCATTTCGTCGTCATCCGACGTAACGTCTCCGTTCCCTACTCAGGGAACGAGGGTTACATACGTAACCGAGACGGTACTCCTTGTCTCTTTAGACGAATAAGACTTGCCTGGGGAAGCTTCTGTCCACATCAAGCTATTTTGTAAGAATTTCATGGCACTCCCTGATGGGCTTCTTTAGATGTAATCCATTTACTTATTCTCAGTTCATAAAAGATTTTTGACGCATTAGAAGTTACTTGTTTCAAGAATAAACTTCTTTTTTTTTTTTTTACATCTGCAGTGCACCCGCCATATGATCAACTTTACAATGAAGCCATTGCAAATGTCCTCATTCACATTCCTGACTCTCATTAGAGAAGATATGCAATGACAAGTAGAAGGACTTTATGTTGTTATCACACAATTTCCAACCCCATCACTGACATATGTATTTATTTTGAACCGTTGTACGGATACAAGTCTGATGTTATTCATTTTAAAAGGTTTATGTGAACCTGGCCAATTAAGGCTCAACTCCAAGAAAAAGAAGATCCCTGCTGTTTTCATTTTAGATATCCTTCATCTTAATTGGTCTCTATTAGCTTTTTTGTTGACAAAATTCACTGCCCTTCTCATTATTCTTCAAATCCCTGTCTCAGGATGTAAGTTTCAAATAAAAGAGACTTATGCATCACAAAAGAGAGATATCAATTAAATTTAAAGTGTAAGAAGCCTCCTGAAGTGTCTAAGGTTCACCAATATTTGTCTAGAGAGGTTCACAAGACTTCTGTTCTAGCGACTGTTTGATTGAAGCAAATGTACAATTTTACTTATTCAAAATAATTAAATGTCTCTTGTGAAAAATAAGTACACATTAGCATACTTTTAAAGAGAGTACTTATAATGAAAATAATACATGTGAATGTAATTTTTGGACACTTAATTGCATGCTATTTGCAATTAAATGAAAATGTCTTATAGTTAACATTTATGTTAAATGCAATTAGTTCACCCAGTTAAGTAGGACTTAAGTATATAATTTCATAATTACTTCTATTGTTTTCGGTTATGTAATATCGTTAAATTGTACTGCTGAATGTACTGACAAGCGTTTATGGTAAACTAAAATATACTTTAATGTAATTTCTATTGAAACTTGTATGTAATATATTTAAATATATTTGTAATTACAAATTTGTAATGATGACTTTTATAACATATTACATTTAAATTATAATCAAGTACTTTTCATGTGATTTAGTGTTAATCAACTCATCAAAATATGTGAACTTATTTAAAGCATGACAAAAGATTAATAATATAACCCACTCAGAACGGTCTTGCCCGACTCACCAGTTGAGAAACAATGTAATGTTATGTAACTTTTGGCCCCTTATCGATAAAAAAAACAACAACAAAAAACGGCATGCATTTTGAGGAAGATCATGGTTTTTGCTTCGGCTCTGCATGATTGTGCGGATGAATATGGTTATTATACTGCTCATAAAACATTCACTTTAGGCTTAAGAGATATAACCAGTTTAGATTGAAAGGATCTCAAGCTGATAAATATAATTATATTACTATGAACTCTGTTAGAAATGGCAATTTATCTGTTCAATATTATATATTACTCACCTGTTGAGTAATAAAAACGCCATCTTCTGCTTTTACATTTCAAATCCCTCAGTTCTCGCCATCTCTGAAAAGCCAAGCCAATGTTGACTCCCATTTTATTAACAGCTGTGTTGTGTTCTCTTTTTGCCAGCAGACTCTCAACTTTTTTTTTTAAATGGGTGATTCCCTGAAGATTCAAGATTGCTCCATGGCTTCATTCAAAATTGCATCCTTCCCAACTATATGGTAGGTGAATAACAGTGTGTCATAAAAGAAGTATGTCCGAATTGACAGAACTCATAAAAGCGTAGACAAAAAGTACACAGATGACCTACTTCTTCCAGCAAGATACTGAAGATACTTTACAATCCCATGAGGCCATGGGTGAGAATTTGAAAATGGCAGTGATGCGACAGACCATAATCAGGTCACATGATTAGGGCAACATGGCGAATGTAGTACGTCCGGATTACATTCATACTACATACATTTATACTATAGAGAACATTCTGGAATGACATGATAGTGATTTATTTGACTTGGTATGGGTTAATGTAAGTCTACTGGTTCTGATCATACCCCTAATAAAAGCCATATTGCAGTTTTTCTATGTGTTCGTCAGACAATGGGGAAACCAGCTGACTGTGGAATTTTTCACTTTTGCCTGGCTTGCTGAATGAGGTTAAAAGCACAATGGGGGAATTTATTAAATTACAGTCGATTAATTCAGCTGGTTCCATTCTTAATTGTTTCAAGGGTTTTAATTGCAGCTGAATAAACATGTGCTCAATAAACAATTATTCCACAAAGGCCTGATCACATGTGCCTTGATCATTCTGCTTTTCATATTTGTTAAGATCATCTGATCTTCAGCATGCATTCCTTCCACCTTGCAATCACTCTAAAGAAATGTTTCAAGACAAGTCAGCATCACAGTCACCAGCTCAGTCGCCAACTCTGTAACCTGTCTGCACTACACTTCCCAGCATCCCTTCTAGTCCCCACCTGCACTCAGTCAGCCATGCATCAACCTCACATCAGTGTCTGGTCTCGTCAACGTTACTGCTACGTAAACAGTCAGACTCTGCTTTTACTTGAATAATCCATTTCACCTTACCATCTGTCTGTTCCCTTCTGTGAGTGTGACAGAAGACCAGACCACAAAGAAGCACAGGAAGGGCATCCTCTTCACCCCGGCAAACCCAGTTAACTTTCTTCTCACCCTTTCAAGATGGTCGGCCGATCGAGGACTATGAAGAGTTCCTTGATCACGTGCATGAAGTACCCTGGAACGAGGACACATTAAAGACCGTCTTTTGGTGTGGGTTGGATGATCACCTGTTTCAGCAAATTCCTGCAGCTGCAACAACAGGTTCCTTGAAGAGGTACATCGAAGAGGTTCTACGGTTATGTGGATCGCCTTATGCGATAGAGGATGCCGCTCCAGAGTCTCGTCCAACCGAGACCACCCTTCCAGAGTCTCGTCCCGCCGAGACCACCCTTCCAGAGCCTCTCAAGATGGCCGCCGCCATTTCAGAGCCTCCACTCAAAATGGTTGCCGCCAATCCAGAGCCCCGTCCCAAAATGGCCGCTGCCATTCCAGAGTCTGGTCCCAAGATGGCCGCCGCCGTATTAGAATCCTCAGCCAAGATGGGTGCCGCCGTTCCAGAGCCTCATCCCAAGATGCCCACCGCCACGCCTCCTGAATCCTCAGTGAAGATGGCCGCCACCACCCCTCGGTCCCTAGCCTTCACCCCAAGTCCCGAAACAACTCCCGTCTTCACCCTGAGTTCGGAAGCGACTCCAGTCCCCATCTTCCAGAACCCTGAAGTCCCGCCCAGCCTCCATCTCCCACCTCCTCCCGTCTTCCAGCCCTCATCATCTCCACTACCCACTGTTAGTCCCGCATCTCACCCTCAAAAAACCTTTGGAGAGGTGGGCTCGCTGTGGCACTACCAGCCCTCAGCGCCATTGTGGTCAGGGGATCCCTGGGTTTCTACTCCGCCCGCCGAGGCCAGGATTCTACATCGTCCATTGGTCCACTGACTTAGCCTTGGCTCCTACCTCCCTTGTCTCCACCGTGCCCTTCTGAGTCCTAGCCTTCACCTCAGTTGCCAGAGCCATCGGCTTCCCCATGTCCCTCTGAATCCTCAGTTTCACCATGGCCCTTCAGACCTCCGTCTCCACCCTGTCATCCTCTCCCACCGGTTACGCCTTCGTCACTGCCGCCCTGAAGTCCTCAGCCCTTCAGCCTCCATGGCTCCTCTCTCCTTCGGCTCCACCATGGATTTAAAATAATCTGTGTTTTAGCCGTGTTTTTCGCACGATCAAAAAATTACTGTTTGTTATTCGGAGTGCTCTTGCTGGAGTATATTTTTACAACAAATTAGAAAGGTATATTGGGGCAGTTCCATGAAGACCTTTAAAAACTAATAAGAGTCTCTTCTTAGTTTTACGAGGGATGTACTATTTCTTCATGGCGCTTTAATTGTCCCAGAGACTGTCTTTGTTTTTAAAGGAGCAACAAAGTTAATACATTCAGAGAGCCTGAGACAAAAATTCTCAACATCTAGGGAGGGGGAAGTGAGAGGAGGGGGAGATGACATGAGCTCCATGAAGTTTGTGGCAGAATCAGCAGCGAGATAGCGCTTATTGACAGTTCTCTTATCATTCACATTTTTGGAACATACTGAAATTTAAAACAAAGACATATAGTGGTCAGATATGGTAACGTCTACAATCTGTGGGTGGCTGACCGTTAAGCCACATGAGATCACCAGATTGAGTGTGTGAGACCACGTTTGTGTGTGGGGCCAGATACATGCTGCATAAGGCCAAATGAGTTTAGTAGCTACTAAACTCATTTGGCCTTATGCAGCATGCAACTGGCCCTACAGGAGCATCAGGTCCAAGTTTTTGGCACAGTCAACAAATTACTGTTTGATATTCGGAGTGATCTTACTGGAGTAAATTTATTCTCCATAAGAGGATCTAGAAATCAATTCCATCAATTCCAGCCAGCAGCCATATCACCCTGTAGCCCAAGACTGGTTGCCCACTGAAGCTAAGCACGCCTGAGTCTGGTTTGTACCTGGATGGGAGACCTCCTGAGAAAAACAGGTTGCTGCTGGAAGAGGTGTTAGTGAGGCCAGCAGGGGGCACTCACCCTGTGGTCTGTGTGGGTCCTAATGCCCCAGTATAGTGACGGGGACACTATACTGTCAAAGAGCACTGTCCTTCAGATGAGACGTTAAACCGAGGTCCTGATTCTGACTAGTCATTAAAAATCCCAAATTTTCCCCTTGGCCTCTGTCCATCATGGCCTCCTAATCATCCCAATATACTGTTTGGCTTCATCACTGTCTCCTCTCCACCAGTAAGCTGGTGTGTGGTGCACGTTCTGGAGCAATATGGCTGCTGTCGCATCATCCAGGTGGATGCTGCACATTGGTGGTGGTTGAGGAGAACTGTCAATCGCTTTGAGTACCCAGAAAAGCGCTATATAAATGTAATAAATAATAATTTGTATTAATTCTGAATGATACAGGCAGCCAGTGAAGGGATCTGAGTTTTGGAATAATGTGATTTCTAATTTTAGAGTGAGTTAGCATCAGTGCAGCTACATTCTGAACTTTTCGTAAGTGTATAATAGAGCTTTTTTGGTAACCCAGCAAAACGCTATTGCGGTAGTCAAGTCTAGATGTAAAAAATGCATGAATACTTTTTTCACTGTCAGGAGGGGAGAGAATGTAACATACTTTGGAGATGTTTCTGAGGTGATAAAATGCTGTTTTAGTAACGATGCTAATATGTTTTGTTTTTTTAATTTACTTAGGTCACTGTCAAAAATGATTCCTAAGCTCTTAGCTTGATTACTGGCTTTTAGTGATGCAGTCCAGTAGGGTGGAAATTTAATTGTGGCCATCTGGTGTAAGTGAGTTGAGTGTCATCTGCATACTGGTGAAGTGAAATATTGTGCTGATTAATTACACCAGCTAAAGGAAACATTTATAGTTTAAATAATAGAGGACCCAAAAATGAGCCTTGAGGAACACCACAAGAAATTACATAACGCCCGTTACCCAGTATACCATTGTATTCCCTGTTGCTTAAGTAGGATCTGCACCAGTCTAAGACAGCACCTGATAGACCGACCCAGGTCTGAAGTCGGTCGAGTTAGAGATCTCATGATCAACTATTTCAAAAGCAGCACTCAGATCTAAAAGAACGTCTCCTGAAAGAGGGAACGGAGACGTAGTCGACTGATTGGGATCACGCTTAGGGAGCCTGTCATCTTCAAGTACTGTTAAAACTAGCCAATGCACATTGGCGTGCGAGATCTGCATCTCACACTCTGCCCCAGATTTGTGAACAATATTTGAGAGAAATGGGCCTTTTGTGTTCATAGAAAAAGTCTTAGATCATTGAGTTCAGCTCATGAAAAATGGGGGCAAAAACAAAAGTGTTGCGTTTATAATTTTGTTCAGTGTATAACGGAGGCCCAGTAGTAAGAGCAGTGCAGATAAACCTCACTCCACTGGTCTCAAGAGGCAAACCCAGCGAGCCGAGCAGAACCAGCTGCATGTAATACATATTAGTAAGTTGGAGGACAAAACTAGATAAACATGGCCTTGTAGACCATAAATTGCTGAGCATCAAGGTTAATTCAAGTATTTCAGACAAAGGCTGTGTGTGATATGCTGAATGGATGAGGGTGGTCTTTGGAGGTCAGTCTGAGCTATAGATCTAGAGTACCTCACAATCACTCCAATGCTTAATAAAGACAGGTAAGTCTGAGCTGTGAAATCTGTGGACAAGCAAGCATCATCATCACTAAATAAAAGTGCCCTTTGTGCATTTGTTGGCTTTCATGAGTCCTGACTACAGTTTGCTGGCTTGTATTACAGTGCCAGGCTCCACATTCCTCTGACAAGGCATGTAAGTAGCTTTGTGCTTGATGGATGACACTTATTTTCCTGTCAGCCTTGAACTACTTTAATCTTTATCTTGATATCTCCCTGATGGCTCCCCATTCATCTCGTGTAGTTCACAAAAAAGGAGGACTGAGGGCGAGCATCTCAATCAATAGAAATCCAAAATGTACGTACACAGTGACACCTGTGCATCTCACCTGTGTTAAACAAATACTATTACACACAAAACGGCTGGTGAGGATTATAAAACCTTTCCTGTATCTGGCCAGATTAAAAATGTACAAAGACGCATTACAGATGATATGCTATTTAGAAACCAGTCTGGAAAAACCAGCTGTCAGCCTTATCAGGAAGCACAATGTGACTATAAAGTCAGTCAAGTCAATTCAATTCAAATCAAGTCTTTATTTGTATAGTGCTTTTACAATACAGATTCTTTCAAAGCAGCTTTATAGTGATAACAGGAAAATAATGCAACAAAGTTTGTTTTGGCTGTACAGCAGCTCTAGAAGAAAATAATGTCATTGTCCAGCTTAAGTAAGTTCAGTGTTGATTAATTTCCTTCATTTATATAGCACTTTTAACCATATAGATTGTTTCAAAGCAGCTTTACAGTGATAATAGGAAATGAAAGTAACCGAGCCGGTTTACAGCAGCTCTAGAATAAAGTTATTGTCCAGCTAAAGTTAGTTTTGATCGATTCACTTCTGTTGTAAAGATCATTAGTTATTAACTTAGGGGCCGCTAACACGTCACCTTTCTAACAGAAAACCCTTAACGCGCTCCGGCCCGCTCATCCGCACAACAACAGTGCCTGGTGGCTCGAGAAAGCAAACCTTGAAATTTTTTTAAAAAAGGTTATCTCTGCGCAGACTTCAAAAACGCAAACCGGTGAAAACGCTGACGGTGTGGCACATGCATATTACGTGTTTAGTCTAGGTATGTGCGTTTGAATATATACGTGCGCAGGTGTGTAGTCTTTCTTTACAAATTGACCTCATCAAATCACTTGTCTGGCCTTAAACATTTATAATACAGATAGCGTATCCATGTGAACTGGAATTATTTTGACAACGTTTTATCTGTACAGAGGTAAAGGGAAGGAGGCCTTTACAGGGGAGAGACTAGTTGACATTTCAGGACTGCGTTGTTGTCGTGTCCAGGCCCATGTCCTTCATCAGATCTGGATACGGCTTGGATCCGGCGGACTACGGTAAACCTCAGGATAAACAGAGAGACTAATATTAGCGTAGACGCCTTCCTTCTTATGATGTAACGAGTACATCAGGATTTATGGGAAGTGTTCCTGGTTCCGGCTGATCTAAACTATGCAGCCTAACATTGAATTATAGAAGTTTATAATTCGCTAGCAGTCGATTTGATATTCTAGGTATTATCAACTGGCTGGAATTTTGAGATTGCAATAGATGTAAAGGACTATAATGCTTTAAGAGCTCTTAAATAAACATAAAAAAAAAAGATTTTGAACTGAACGCATTAACGTCTTCAGAGCCCCTGTCTCCCTTCCCGACACTTATTAAACCAACGTTAGTTTGGTAAACGTTATTTATTTAGGGAACAAAGGAAAACAGTAACCAAGAAAACTAAAGACTTTAACATGGAAGCAATTGACTTCAGGAGGCCATACACAACAGGCATACACAAAACAATTGCAAGAATACATACTGAGTCTTGAGACAGTGTATAAAGCCCGCGCAGACCTCTAAAAGAGACAATAAAGCAAAAAATACACACTCACATTTAACTGTCTAAGCATAAAAAACTAATAAAAAAAACAAGTCTACCTAATATACATTCAGTGCTGTGATGATATATCGGCAGGAAAACAATATAACAAATACTGTGAAATTGGCATCGATCAATCAGGTTTTTTATTTGATGTCACCTTTAAAAATAATCTTGTCACTGCAGAAATATAATGCTTTCAGCTTTCACTCCACTCATGTACTTGAAAAAGATAGCTGGAGCTGCAATTCATTTCTGCAACTGAAGGATAAACTGGCTATTACCACAAACATTACCACAAGATGATGTGCAATCATATTACGGTTACTGCTAGTGACAGCTGACCCGCTGTATTGTTATTGTTGCATTTATATTAATGTCCATTGCTTATTTTTGTAGGGTTTATCGGTGCAGGTATAGAATGCATGAACAAACGAATAAGAATAGATTTGCACCATCTCCCATCACGTCGATCTTGTTTCTATTATGAAGTATGTGTGTGTGTGTGGCCAAAAAGTTATGTTAGGAAAATTAATATCTTTACACTTTATCCAAATATTATTCAAAATGTGTTAAAGATTTTGTAAGCATATTGCATAGTTATGCTTGGAATCTATTGTTCTCTTACGAGAGGTTCTCTCGTATTGCGTAAGTTTAGCTTACGCTACGGGAAAGATTCATCTTCTCGAGATACTGAAGCCAAAAAATTATCCTTAATTTTTGTATACCTTGTCAACGCAGTGCAGCAGCTAGCAGACCTAGAGCAGGCTATCTTGCGTGCTCATTGGCTGCTCTGCAGGCAACTGCTGCAGCCTACCAGTGAGCAGGGCGTGACATCACGCCCAATGAAGGGCGCCCGCGCCTTCGTGGCGTCACAGCCCGCCAGAATGGGCGTGGCTTCAGCCTATAAAGGAATGGGCTGTAGGCTGCTTCCCTGATTTTTGTCTCTTCAGCGAGCTCTTCGCATCGCTGGATCTGAGAGAAGCCATCGCCGCCGTCGAACAGCGAACAGCCAGCTTAGGACAGCGCTGAGGAAGCCGGCCTTCGCCACCTTCAGCCATCCGTGCGCGCTGCGCTATCCGGCAACGTATCCTTTTGCCTTGCATTAGATTGATTTTCACATCTCTAAAAAAGCAGCGAGCGTCTTTTTAAAGATGCCTTGCACTTCCTGCGGCTCGTGCAGAGCCCCGCTCCGCGCCGGAGACCGCCATCTGATCTGCGCTCTCTGCCTGGGCCTGGAACATGCCGAGCTCGCCCTCGCTTCCGGGGGTTGCGAGCTCTGTGAGGAACTTCCGTTGGCGACCCTGCGGGCTCGCCTCGAAGCTCTCAGATCTACAGCAGTCACTCCGCCCTCTGTGGGACCGCGCAAGAAGAAGCGCCGTTCCCTGAGACAGCCGGAACCTGTGGCCACAGCGACGCGCTCGCCGGAGAACCTCCCTCGAGCCTCGCTCTCGCCTTCCCCGCCTCCCCTCCCCGACGCGCAGTTGCCGCTCACGAGCCTCACTGCCGTCGCTTCAGAGGATGAGGCAGAGGGACACACCACGAGGGACTGCTGCTCTATCCTGGCACCGGACAGCGAGGAATGGTCGCTTCATTCCGACGCCTCGTCGATCCAGGAATCCACCCGTACCCGCGCTGGAGCTGACGCTGAGCTAATGCGTTTGCTAACCCAGGCCGTGGACCGCCTCGGGCTCGAGTGGTCGCCGCCTGAGGAACCCGCACTGAACAGGCTCGACGGCTGCTTCCTTCAAAGCCGCCGCCGCGCAGCTTCAGCAACGAGGCCCGCTCCATTCCTGCCGGAACTTCACCCGGAGTTGACTAAGTCGTGGAATTCTCCTTTTTCGTTGCGACTACAGTCACCAGCCTCCGCGTCGCTCTCCCGAGTGGACGGCGCCGCCTAGAAAGGGTACACGGTTATTCCACCGGTGGAAGAAACGGTTGCAGCGCACCTTTGCCCGCCCTCCGCGAGATGGCGGTCACGGTCAGCGCTCCCGTCTAAAGCCTGAAGAGCCACGTCCGCCTTGGTCGGCCACGCTTATGCTGCCTCCGGCCAGCCCTCGTCAGCTTTACATTCCATGGCTGTGCTTCAGATCCTGCAAGCCGATCTCCTCCGTGAATGGGACGAGAAGGGCCGGGATCCAGCTGCTGTTACAGATTTGAGAAGCGCAACGGATCTTTCTCTCCGTGCTACCAAAGCAGCAGCCCAGGCTATCGGACGAGCTATGGCCGCGTTAACCGTTACGGAGAGGCACCTTTGGTTAACGCTCGCGGATATGAGGGAGTCTGAGCGAGCCACATTTCTCAACGCGCCGCTTACCCCCTCTGGTCTCTTCGGCCCAGCGGTTAACGGGATCGTTGATCGTTTTTCTGAGGTACAGAAGACCACGCAGGCCATGAACCTCTTCCTGCCGCGACGCTCGAGTTCCGCCACAGGCCGCTCTCGCAAGAGACAAAGCCAGCCTCCTGTGCGAACCAGCACCCAGCGTCCAGCACAGCCCCAGCCTCAGCCTTCGCAGCGACGTCGGGGCGGCCGCCCTAGGTCGCGCTCAGACAGCCGTCATAGACCGCCGCCTCCCAGAGGGCCTCGGCAGAGAATCACGCTGAAGTCTGAGCATGCGAAGCCCTCCTAACAGTAAGAGGGAAAAGACGCGCGTGTCCCGCTGCGGCCGGACCGCCATAAAAATTCATTTCCCTGTCAGTCCCCTTCAAACAGGCTACTGCAGTGGTCCATTTAGCAGCCAACGAGCCGGTTTATTCACCCTCTCGCCTGCACACAAACGCCGTTTTCACGGCGACCCAGAGAAATCTCAAAAAGAGTGTAATGTCTGGTCCGGCTCATGCCGTCAATGTTTTAAGTGTAGTGAAAGTGCCCACGTCCCAGTGCTCACCCCTACACATAAGCACTCAAAATCCTGTGTCACTCACAGAGCACACTCTCATAAAGCGCAGAAAAGCCGCTCAAGTGTTGCATGTAAATAAAGGTGTCCACAAGTCTGTGCCCACTATCTGCCCACTCTGTTACACGGTCAAACAAACTGGTTATAAACGTAAGTCTCGTACCCGCCGGAGAGCGTTCACGCTTACTAACACAAACCTTTCCCCGGGCCCCCCCCGCGCGCTTAAGCATTATCACGAAACGCAGAGCGTTAATAAAACGCTCCCCGTCTATTATGACCGGGGCGTTAGATACAGTTGTAAGTCTCGTGCCCGCGCCCACGCGCTCACGCTTACAGAGAGCTCTGTCACCCAGAGCACGGCTCGCGCATCAAAATGTGGTAAAAGTGTGTTCCCCATCCCCTATGATCGGGACATCTCACATAAATCAGCCGGTTTCGACTGTCAGCGAGCCGCCATTGCCCAGAATCAAGAGCGCGCGCGCCGCGCTCTCGGCTCCGGTTCAGTTTCACAAGCCAGCAAATGGCGGTCTGAACACGGAGGCCATTCGCCCCCTAGCGGCTCGCATAGCCGCGTGGGAAAAAATCCCAGGGATTTCAGAATGGGTGCTGAGCACAATAAAGCAGGGCTATACACTACAATTCATTCGCCGTCCCCCGCGCTTTCGAGCCTGGACCGCGACAATAGTGAATGCGGAAGTAGCACACCTACTTCACGCAGAAATAGCAAAGCTGCTGTGCAAAGGGGCTATAGAAATGGTACCGCCTTCTCTAAGCGAGTCAGGCTTTTACAGCCGTTATTTTCTCGTGCCCAAGAAGGACGGAGCCTTCGGACCCATCCTAGATCTGAGACATTTGAACAAAGTGCTTGCGAAAAGACCGTTCAAAATGCTTACGACCAGGAAAATCCTCGCGCACGTTCGCCCGAGGGACTGGTTTATCTCTCTAGATCTGAAGGATGCATATTTTCAGATTCAGATAGTACCCCGTCACAGGCAATTTTTGAGATTCGCCTTCGACGGTCAGGTATATCAATACACCGTCCTGCCGTGCGGCCTGTCCCTGGCACCCCGTACATTTACAAAGTGCATGGACGCGGCGCTCGCCCCCCAGTCAGGGGCTGCGTATAATGAACTATCTGGACGATTGGCTGATATTGGCACAGTCAGAGACAGAACTTCTATCTCACAGAACAGTGCTACTCAGTCATCTGGAAAGCTTGGGTCTCACGGTCAACTGGACCAAGAGCTCACTACTGCCCAGCCAGTCAATTTCCTTCTTAGGAATAGAACTGGACTCTGTAACCATGACGGCTCGTTTGTCGACACAGCGCGCGCGCCGTGTTCGCCACTTAGCCGCTTCTTTCCAGAAGGGCAGCTTCCTCCCTTTGAAAAATTTTCAGAGGATGTTGGGCTGTATGGCATCAGCTGCAGCGGTGCTCCAGCTGGGCCTACTGCGCATGCGCCCGCTCCAACGCTGGCTGAATGCTCGCGTGCCCCCCCGAGCCTGGGTATCTGGCGGTCGGAAAATCAGAGTGACTCAGATCTGCATAGCAGCTCTGCAGCCCTGGTTAGCGGCCAGCTGGTTCCAGCAGGGAGTAACGATGGGAACCGTCTCTTACCGGAAAGTCATCTCAACAGACGCGTCCAACTCAGGTTGGGGAGCGCTGTTCGAGGGCAGACCGGCCTTTGGCCAGTGGTCAGACCGGGAGAAGGAGTTTCACATAAACTGTCTGGAAATGATGGCGGTCGAGAACGCACTGCAGTGCTTCCTCCCGTTCATACAGGGCCAGCATGTTCTTGTCCGTTCGGACAACACATCTGTGGTTTCCTATATAAACCGTCAGGGCGGTGTCAGATCCAGAAAACTCTGCAATCTGACGGAACGCCTCCTTATTTGGTCTCAGACACACCTGCGCTCGCTGAGGGCGACGCATGTGCCTGGCCATCTGAACGACGGCCCAGACAGACTCTCCAGAGACAATGTTCCCCCAGGGGAGTGGTCCTTACACCCCCAAACGGTCCAGAAACTGTGGCGCCTATTCGGCAGAGCGGAAGTCGACCTATTTGCATCAAAAGACAACGCTCAATGCCCGATGTTCTTCTCGAAGGACGAGGACGCGCTGGCCCAAGTTTGGCCCAGCCTCCCGCTATATGCTTTCCCTCCGGTCTCTCTGTTACCACAGGTGATCAAGAGAATCAGGGAAACGCGCCACTCGGTGCTCCTCATAGCCCCGCGTTGGGAGAATCAGATTTGGTTCCCGGAACTAGCACAGCTGTCGCTTACAGCTCCGTGGCCGATCCCGGTGAGGGCAGATCTCCTCTCTCAAGCTCGCGGCACGATCTGGCATCCCCATCCAGAGCGCTGGTCGCTGCATGCATGGCTGATCAACGGGTACTCGTTACCCTGCCAGAAGGAGTGATGAACACGATCACACAGTCTATAGCCCCTTCCACGAGAAGGCTCTACGCGTCTAAATGGTCGGTGTTCTCTGGCTGGTGCACCGACAGAGGTCTGGACCCGCGGACATGCGGGGTGGCGCATCTGATCACTTTCCTACAAGAGCTGTTGGATAAGGGAAGGTCCCCTTCCACGCTCAAAGTGTACGTGGCGGCCGTAGCAGCGTTTGCAGAACCAACGCACGGCCAGCCGCTGGGGAAACATGAGTTGGTCATCCGCTTCCTTAGAGGAGCTAGAAGGATGAATCCGCCGCGCCCCCCGTCGGTTCCTATGTGGGATCTTTCACTGGTCCTCGAGGCCCTGAAAGCTTTTCCCTTCGAACCACTGGACTCCGTGGGGTTGAAATATCTATCACTGAAACCGTTTTTTCTGACTGCGCTGTCATCAGTAAAATGCATAGGGGATCTACACGCGCTGACCGTCAGCGCGTCGTGTCTTGAGTTTGGACCAAATGACTCTAAAGTTATTCTCAGACCTAGACACGGCTATGTCCCTAAAGTGATGGGCACTCCATTTAGAGCGCAAGTTATTTCACTATCTGCTCTCGCAGTGTCTGACAGTGAAAGCGATGTAAACCTCCTCTGCCCCGTCAGCTTTTTGTTTCGTTTGGAGGGCGCACCAAGGGTTTCGCCTCCTCGAAACAGAGCCTGTCCAGATGGATAGTAGACGCTATAGCGACCGCTTATGCGTCAAAGGATCTGCAATGCCCTCTGGGCATCAGGGCTCATTCCACGAGAGGCGTCGCCTCTTCGTGGGCATGGTCCAGCGGGATTTCTATCCACGACATATGTGTAGCGGCGGGCTGGAGCTCCCCGTCTACCTTTGTCAGGTTCTATAACCTAGAAGTTCCCGCCTTGCAGGCTAAACTACTGTCAGTCTAAACGAGAGATGTATTCTGCCCAGATCCCCTGCTCAGATCACTCCCACATGACTTAGCTCTCCTAGTTGAGCTGCACTAAAGGGGTTATGCCATGTGCCTATACAGACCCGCGCCCGCACTGCTCTGTATTCCCTATGTGTGCTTATGTACAAGTGATGGCCCGCGAAACGGCCGGCCACCTTATTTTTCCACTTATGTGGTTCCCCCCTAAGTTCGGGGTCTCATGTGGATGCTTGGCGCGCACGGCGTTGACAAAGTGTTCCCGTAGCGTAAGGTAAACTTACGCAATACGAGAGAACCTCTCGTAAGAGAACGATACTCGGTTAATAACGTAACCTCGGTTCTCTCTAGAAGAGGGAACGGGTATTGCGTAACCGGCAAAAACCAGGGAAGCAGCCTACAGCCCATTCCTTTATAGGCTGAAGCCACGCCCATTCTGGCGGGCTGTGACGCCATGAAGGCGCGGGCGCCCTTCATTGGGCGTGATGTCACGCCCTGCTCACTGGTAGGCTGCAGCAGTTGCCTGCAGAGCAGCCAATGAGCACGCAAGATAGCCTGCTCTAGGTCTGCTAGCTGCTGCACTGCGTTGTCAAGGTATACAAAAATTAAGGATAATTTTTTGGCTTCAGTATCTCGAGAAGATGCTAAACTTACGCAATACTCGTTCCCTCTTCTAGAGAGAACCGAGGTTACGTTAGTAACCGAGTATCGTTTTATTGTGATATCGTAATGAAACATGCCAAATTGTGCAGATATAATTTTGGCCAGGCTGTCATACAAAAACATTACGAATATGAACACATGAAAAAACAAGAGAGAACCAACAAAATATTAATAACTGATTATGTTGTAGTATTCTTTTTCCTGTGAGCTTGATTTTTTTATTTTGATTTTTGATTTGATTTTCTATGCTTTTTTTTTTTTTTTTTTGCATATTAAAGTAAAACCTATAGCTGTAGTTTGCTGTTTTTGAGCTGTAAAATAGTTACTTAATAAATAATTAATAAATGTGAAGAAATACATCCGTGCAAACTGCAAAGACCCCCTGTGTGAACATAGGAGCAAACTTTATATATGAATAAACGTAATTGCCTAAAGACCAGTAGGTGAAAGCCATTGCAAAAATTATATTGACAAACTTGGGCGGGCTACTTGGGTTTAATATTACAAATCAGATCTCATCTTTTTTATGTGTGTAGTTTAAGTGTAAAAATACTTTTTTGGACCACTGTATGTTATGTAATGAACATTAGCAAAAATGTATACTGTATATAAATGTTCCATTTTCATGAAATATTTTCTATAGTATTATGAATTCTATAATTGAACTGCATGGCCAAATATGGATGATCAAGGACTCTGTCCTTTCAAGGACTAATCAAAGGCTAAACATCTGTATTCAGCTGCCTGCAATGAGCTGAGTTCAGGAGGAAAAGCAGAACATCCCACTTGGATACTCCGCTGTGTTGCATTGAGACAGTGTACACAGAGCAAACAGCTGAGTCGTCCTCGCACTTTCTCCCACTGCAACAGACTTATGGTTTTCCTGCAGCTGTGTGCAGCCAGTAGACATCAACAACAATAAGCGTCATAAATACAGATTATTACAAACAGTCAAGCTGAACGTTACCAATGCCATTTCATGCTATTTGTTTTTTTGTTTTTGTTTTTTACTATACAATTTCAAGGTGTAGTTTACACACACATTTAATGAAATGTATACACTACAATAAGGTTCAATTTAATTGACTGATCATTAACTTATCATTTTTAGTTCATGATACTATTTTTAACAAATTGTTAACAAATTAACCCTTATTGTATAGACGGGATTATATTGTGTCAAGTTTGACGTCAGGGACGTTTGCGGTCACTGACACTTGGCTTTTCTAGTCGAATACAGGGAGGCCAGGACATTCTTCAAAATGTCATTCTTTGAGAACAGGTCAGAACATTTTTCAATCAGCTGTGAAAGATTTGATTTATTTGCATTTTTTTCTTTTACCTAGTGCCTTACGTAAATCTCCAGATACAAGTTCACAGCAGTTCAGGTCCTTTATTCTCCTTGATATCTTTTATATGGTCAGTGTTGACTCACTTCACTGTACAAGCAACAACTCCAAATAACGAAGAGGTTTTATTAGAGAACCTCTGTTAGTGTGGCTCATAAATCATCTTCTGCTGTTGACAGTCCTTAGGAAAGAGCTTTTTAGCTCTGGGCTTTCTCATCAAGTTACTAAGAAATTCCAATGTACCCACTGTCAAATCTAGTATAGAACTGTCCACATTTATTACATTCAATGTGCTTGTAAAATAATTATACTAATTTTATACTATTTTCTTTACACATTATGTCCTATTTTTCCACCAGGTTTGTGCAAGTATTCTTCAGTCAGTTGCTAATAAAAGTTTAAACACTGAGACAAACCTTTAAATATTTAGCACAATCAGAGGTTAGCTTTCACTCAAAGATCAGGTATGAAGGTGTAGAAGCATGCCAAAAGAGTATTGATCCAAGAGAAGGCTCTAATGACCCCAAATTCACCTAAAGACAACAGAGGTTCCCGTAATAACAAACTAAAGGTCTCCTCAGAGAGTGATGAATGAGACAGAAAGCTGAGACAGCTTAAAAATATCATAACAGCACTTTTCCGCTCTGCCACACTTCGCTACATTTTTGGGAACAAACTGATAAGCTCTGTAAATTGCGTTGGTAGTAACATATGCTTACCAAAATTTTCCAAGTGGGAGTTTGTTTCTTGAAGCGAATAAACTCAGCACACTGTAAAACATATGGATGATGTTGAACAATGTTGGACATCTTTGTTATTGTGCACAGTTCCCCTCATAGAAGCTGAAATTAGTTGTGTGGCACAGAAGTCCCTCCTGAACAGACACCTAGGTTATTAGACTTCTTCTCACTCTTCTGATTGACTTATTGTGCAAATGGTGGTGGTGATGGCGCAGTGGATAAGACACATGCCTTTGGTGTGCGAGACCCGGGTTCGAATCCAATGTGAGACACCAATGTGTCCCTGAGCAAGACACTTAACCCCTAGTTGCTCCAGAGGCGTGCAACCTCTGAAATATAGCAATTGTAAGTCGCTTTGGATAAAAGCGTCAGCTAAATGAATAAATGTGAGTTACCATCATTGATTGCAACTAGGGCTTTAGTTAGAAGCTTTACAAAGACTTTTTGAAAGAAAACACAAGAATAAAAGGCTGTAAGAAGTCTTAGAAGAAGTGTAGATGTTGACATTTGATCATGCCAGCACAACAGCTGTCAGTCTTTGAGGTTTTAGTTGATGTTTAGCATTGCAGGATGTTGTGGAATCAAGCTCTTCTTTACAAGACTTGCAAAACAAAGATTTGGACTCCCTTTAAGAACTTTCATTATGTGGAAAAGAGGGACCAGAATATTGTAACGTCCTGGTGCAGGCAAGGGAAGTCATGTGGATATTTTGCTGAAGGTTTATTAAAAAAAGTAAGTGTCTTTTCATTGAAACATTCACTCAACCAATTTATTCAAATACACTGATTCATTCAGGACCTAACCACAACTACATGTCAGGGTTCTGTCACCTCGGTCTAGTGTGTTTCTTGGTTTTGTGACAGAGCCCTGACTCAAGTTCACAGCAGGGAGGCGCAGACGGTGTTACGTCTGACACCGACGCTCCGAAGCTTGCTTCAAACTCGAACGGTCCTTGCAATGAACCACTGCTTTGGAGCTTGTATCATTACGTCACTAGTCACGTGAAAATGACGTCTGAAGCAAACACACTGGTTCACTCCTGTAGTGAACCACCTGACTGCTTTGACAGCCCAATCCAGTGTTGACCGGTTTGAAACCTGGCGGCTGTATTTCTTATAAAAGTGAAGCCAAACCATGGCAACACCGTGGGTTGTAGTAGTCGGTGTTTGGATTGGCGTTATTGTTGAGGAGTGGATTGAGTTTATTTCAGTGTACATGTCTATTGGGAATATGTCCCAAACACACTACCAAAAAAGAATTCTGTAGTGGTTTAAATGGTAAAAGCCAATGGTTCCTATTGGTATTTTAATAGAAACCATTAGAATTTGTGATGGTTTCCAACTTTTTTTAAGCTGGTCTGATCTTCTGTCCTTGTCTAAAGAATAATTACACACACACACATCATGCTTAATGTTTTATTATCAAGGTGAACACATGAAATTTATCAGTATCTGTAAAATTCACCTACATAAATGCTTCGAGTAATGAACCATTTTCGACACAATTGTATCAGAAAGCAATAATGCTTCGAAACGCTTCATTTGGCCATCACTAGCCCTGACACTCCCATATTCTCCTGTCTTTGTCTGTGTGTCTTGTTGTTTTTCTGTCTTGTGCTGTCACACGCTGTCACACTGTGTGAACACGCGGCTTATGAGTGTCCCTCATTAGCTGCATGTTCGTGTCTTGTTCTGTGTAAACTCATGTATAGCGATTGGTTATGGTTGGTCATGTGAATTAAGGCTTGTTCGACTTAAACCGGCGCTGCACACACTGATTGGTGAATGCGAGAGCAATTACAAAGCAGATGACTCGTATGCTTTTGATTCGCTCTCACTGTATTTTGATGTCATAAACTGATCGGTCTGTGCAGCGCCGGTTCAAGTCGAACAAGCCTTTCATGTTTGATGTGAGCACATGGCTTGTCTTGTGCTGCCATGTGCTCTCCTGTCTATTGTTTGACCCCGCCCATCTTGTTATCTCATTATTGGTTATAGGGATGTGCATCTCCATAACTGAGGCTGATACGATACGCATCTCGATGCATAGCCAACGATACGATACATTAAAGATACATATAAGCAGCTACCGATGCGATGCAATACGATTCACTACTATTACGATGCGGTGCGATCCGATTTCGATTCGATTCAACGCGATGCTATTCAATGTAATACATACAATGCAATGGAGAAAAATTTTATGCTATGCAATTCAATATGGTATAGGTAGGTAACTTTTATTTCTTTTGTTCAGGCATAGAGCAAATCATAAAGTAGCTTAAGTGCCATCTGACTTTTAACGCATGGCTCTTTTACAAACAAAATATTTGGTTTTCACAAAACCAAAAGATTAAATAAAAACAGACATTCTTTTCCTGCTTTTTTAACTTTTAACAGCTCACACATTTAACAGTGGAAAAAATGTAAGGATGCTCAGGGATAAACAATGAATAAATGTTCCATAACTTGCCAGCAGGCTAATGTGATTTCAGCAGGGGTGAGCAGAAAGCAGGTGCTGTTTTAACATAAACAATAATAAATAAACAGGTCTTTCATAACTGTATGAAAAAATACTGTATGAAATGAAATGTAATATATATATATATATATATATATATATAAACATTTACATTTATTAATTCAGACATCCCAAGTCTCTCCGTAGTGTTGTGAAACGTCATATTCACGTAGCAGCAGCAGCAGAGGTGTTGAGAGAACGCGCTTGAGCAACAGTTAAAAAAGGAGAAATCAATCTAACAGTTACATAATAAAATATTGGTCACTTTCTAAATAGTAAAAGTAGCCTATAGCGCATCTACTAATAATTATATATGAATAAATTGTTTTTTACCGATGCAGATATGTTAAAGTCGATGCATCGCGATACAAATGCCAACTTGTATCCGATGCACAAGTATTTAAATCGATGCATCGCATCGTTAGCTTTTATGCGAATCGGTGAATCTTACCATCCCTAATTGGTTCAGTTTCCCCACCTGTCCTCCCTCGTTACCTGCCTTGTTTGGTGTCCTATTTATTCCCCTTGCTGTCCTGTGTCAGATCATTGTTGCATGCTATTGTTATGATACCTGTCGTGTATGTTTCCTGCGTAGTCAGTCAAGTCTAGCCTTGCCTGTAGAGTTTTTCCCCCACTGGGTAGTTTCTGTTTGTTTTGTTTTACTTTTATATCAATAAAGCCCATATTCCTCTGCATCCTTGAGTCCTCACTTTAACCCTTCCTCAACCCGTGACACTACAATGTTGCATGAAGATGTGCAACAGTTGATTAAGCTTTGACTCTTGTATATTATTTATTTTGGTATAGCAAAATACACAAAGATACTGTGTTTTTTGTGTCTACATGTACATTTAGCAGATACTTTTATCCAAAGAGTTACTTAATATTAACTTATTGTTCATTTGACTGTTGAATATAAAAGCAATATCACACATTTGTGGTGTTGGTCGGAATATCCGCATGGCTGGGATTACCTATGATTGCCTCATTACCTCAGCATCACATTATCACAATATACTACTGATGAGGGGTAGAATCACCCTCTGAATGGGAGCTAACTTTGTTTTATTTCATTCACCCTAATGCTCCATAACACAGTGTATCTCACCTTCCCCTCTGCTTTCAGTCTGTGAGGTGCTTTCATTACCTGCCATTGAGGTATGGATAAACATAGAAGTCTTGTTTGATGTAAAGAATGAGATGTCAGCCCTTAGCAACACCTCAGCCTACTGAGCCCTAAGCTGTCCCTCATGTTATTGACGACTTATAATAGCAAAAAGAAAGGTTTCATCCCCCTTTTTATCAGTCCATATTTCCCAGGAATGAAAAATTAGCAAATGCTCCTTCAGATGAATGATGCAAAGGTTGGAGGTTGGTTACCTCCTCCTGACACCAATGCCTTGTTGTGTGCCCAACTTTGCAGTTTATTGCTTTCTTCTCATTCCGTGCTCGCATTTACATTTTCATACTCTCTTTACTTTTACACACATTGGTGGTTTTGATTTTTTTTTTATCTTTAAAACTATAATGCTATATAAAACCATGTAAAGAAACTATACAAAAAGTCCTTCCTGCCCTTCTTCTACAAACAGAAAGCCCATTATTATTTTTGAGCCAAGTAAATGTTGGAGGCAACTTCCAAGGAAATAAAATCTTTGATAAATAAGGCTGATGTGTGACTAGATTGAACAATGCTTTTCAAGAATAATGACTGTTCCCTTTCAAAAGCTTCTCTCAATGCTGCACTTTAAGCGCTATGGGAAAACATCTTTGTTTGTCCGGTTGTGAGCACGTGTGGCAAACATGACAAGAATTTGGCTTAAATAACCTTTGATGATGACATCATCGGAATGTGTATGTCAGAGGCTGTACATAAACGTGTGACAGGTGCACTCATTAGGTTCGTTTGTCTTCAGAACTCTTCTTAAACTATCCATTTTGCTAGGAGTTAGATTTGTCAAGCAGGTAAAAGCCTTTTATCATTATTTCCTCTTTCTCTGAAAATGAAAAGAAAAGAGTTGAAAAGAAAAGAGTTAAAAAGAAAAGAGAATCATGTCGAGAGAATCATCAAAGAGATGCGTGCTGCTCATGGCTCATTTTGTATGATGATCCGCTTGACTTTTGTATTGGGGGAAAAACGCACTGTAGCAGTCCCCGAGGACGCAGAGTGTGAGCACTGCGAGTCATTCCCCATCAATGTTTTCTGCTCAAGACTCGCCTTATGCTCAAGACTCGCGGCATACACTGTGCGAATTTCATCCGATTTTGAGCCGAATTCTGACTTGTGCCACTCCTTTTCGGGTCGGGACGATTTTCAGCTTTGTCGTGCATCGTTTGTCGTGCAGTGTTCGTGCAGTATACAGGGCCGGCTCTAGCCCTTTGGTTGCCCTAGGCGAGATTGATTTTTGTTTGAAATTCAAACCTCTTTTAGTTAGTGTCTGTCTACATTACATAATAATAGTTATAATATTAATCCCATGATAATACTCATATATTGTAAAACACTGGTGGTGCACTGAAAAATAAAGAAAACTTTCATAAGTTTTGTACTAATTTCTATACTAATAGAAAGAGTATTTTTCTATACTTCACATTAAAGATGTGATTTGGCCAGCCCAGTGTCAATCAAGAAAACAACCAATGGGCCGCTGATCTACGCGTTTCATGCGGTGTCAGAAAAAAAGCTAACACTGACTTTTTTTTAACCAATGCATTACAACAGCACTAACCCAGCGCCGCCGATTAAGCAAAACAAAACAAAAAAAAAAATGAATGGGCTATTTCTATTTTAGCCCCCGGCCGCTTTTTTGCTTTATCCATCTTTTTCGACGACAACTCACTAACTCGTGCCTGTTCGCTCAGCGCTCACGGCGCCCGCGCCCGCTCGTGATATTATTGGAGGGGGGTCCCCTGTCAAAATTCTATGATGAAATCTTATGAGGGCGCCTACTCCGCTACACATACCGGTATACCAACTTTTTGCGCCACTGGCAGGCTTATGTAATTGCTCCACTCGTTGCAGTGTTAATGAAGTACAATAAAAGCGGAAAGTTCCTTACGCAGCTCTGGCGCCCCCCCCTAGGGTATAAGGCGCCGGCGCCCTTAGCATTTGCCTATACTGCCTATGCCACGGGCCGGCCCTGGCAGTATACAAGGGGAAACGAGAGGCGATTAAACTCTCCCGATCGGCAATCGGATGGTCGGATGAATTTCTGGCATGTCAGAAATTTTGGTCGCTCCTCGTGACTATATCGCACAGTTGAAGCAGAGCTACGAATCGATTGCCCTAAACTCAGTGTTTTTTCCCTCACTGTGCCTGCGCGAAAACAGATTTTAACCATTTCAATCTGCAGGAAGAAAAGAAAAATGAAAAGAGGGAACTCTCTAAGTTCTGTAGTTCAAACTAGCTACAAATTACTGTTGCTTACCTCCAGTTTGCCAAGTTATTACCCACGTCTTCCAAGCTGCGATGTAGCACCATGCCTCTTTATTAATTTGTTAAACAATGTTTTTGAAATAAACCTGTTTTTAATTTGCATTGATGACTAATTATTGCAGTGTTCGGACATATTATAGACTGTTAATGTTAGAGGATCCTCATTGAAAATTGTCTAAAACATTTAGGTCGATTACAATGAATTATAGACATATAATTATTATTTTATTATTCCTCGAGGAGTAAGCTTCTATGTAATATTTTATTATCCTCACAGCGCATTGCGGTGATGTGCTGTGAAATTATTGCGTGGCAAATTAATTATAATAGCAGATCAATTTAATAATAAAATTAGTCTTCCCTAATACAATAATACTAATAATAATTAAATACATAAATTGTGCTAAATCATCTTGACATTGATAGCTGATGCTTGTTTTGACAATATCTCTGGATACATGATATCATCTATTGGCGCAACCCGGCACGGGGGTTCATCGCACATATTTCACACGTATAGTGTGAGCAGTCAAGTCGCAGCTCGACGTTCGGACCGTAGTGTGAGCACATAAATCCCGAGCTTTGGCTTTACATCGCATGCGATTTACTCGTTCAGTGTGAGTAGGTACCTTGCTGAAATCGCTCAGACATCGCACAGTGTATGCCTGCCTTTAGGGGAGAGTGATGTCCTTGATGATGAAATCCTGGGGCTCGCGTGTTGATCTGGCTGAGGAGCGGAGCTGGAGCTCTTGTTCTCTCTCCGGATCGCGACGTGCTCTCGTTTGCTGCTGAAGACAGTGCTTCTTCAGAGCAGGCTGAGGACAAGGGTTCTCTTCTCAAAGAATCTAGTGGCTCGAATCCCGCGTCTTCCAAGGCAACGTGCAGATTTTTATTACTCTGTTGAAACTGCTCTTATATGAAAATAACTATATTCCTCCTTTCATCCAGACCATTTTTACTTTTCTGGTTGATATTTGGCTGCATTTAATTCTGAGAAATTATTTAATACTCATCTGATTTGAAAAGTTAGATGCTTGCATTAATATCTTGTCCGGCTATTCTTTGGCTACATTTAATTCAGAGGAATTAAATGGTGAAATAGCCATCTGGAGATGGACTTTGAGAACGCCACCTCTGAGCTCTCCTCCCGCGATGATGAAGCACATGAGGAGTTACTCAAAGTGGTCACTCATGCAGTGGCGAGATTACAGCTTTACTGGTCACAGGAGAAAGAGCAAGCGCTCTAAGTTAGAGCAGATTTCTGTCCGATGGCCAGGGGAAAGGGACAACACAGCGATAGTCGCTTATATAAATTGCCAGGGCAGCCTCTGCGACGGTCTCTCCCCTTCTTCAAGGATCTTCATGACGACTTAACTCATTCATAGGGGAAACCTTATATTATTCACCAAATGCTTCGTGCCCTTTCTAAAATCCATGTATATGGTAAGGGTTACACGATACAGGCTTCGTACCCTTTCTATAATATAATAATAATAATATCCTTTATTTTATAAAGCGCCTTTAAAAGCAGCTTCTCAAAGCGCTGTACACACAATAAACAATTTTTAAAAGCAAAACACATCAACAGGTAAATGCAAGTTTAAAAAAGTATGTCTTAAGTTGACCTTTAAAAGTGGCATAAGTCTGGGCTTCTCTAAGTTCAAGAGGCAGAGAATTCCAAAGGGCAGGTGCATAGAAGGAAAAAGCCCTGTCACCCATAGATATTAAGCGAGTTTTAGGAACCACCAGCATGCTCGATTGTGAGGAGCGCACAATCTTTTGATTTTGTTTGTGAGGTGAGCAACAGTTCAGATAGATAATTTGGAGCCAGGCCGTGCAAGGACTTATATGTAAGCATCATAATCTTAAAATCGACTCGGAACCTAACTGGGAGCCAGTGCAAGGATTCCAAAACCGGAGTGATATGGTTGCATATTCTGGACCCAGTTAAGATCCTAGCAGCAGAATTTTGTACACGATGAAGCTTGTGTAGTGTAGATTTAGAAACTCCGGCTAAAAGAGCATTACAATAGTTAATCCGAGAGACGACGAAGGAATTTATCAGCTTTTCAGCTACAGGAAAAGTTAACATAGGCCGCAATCTAGCGATGTTTCTAAGATGGAAAAAAGATGTTTTAACAGTACTCTGAATGAAAGAATCAAATGAAAGATTAGCATCAAAAATAACTCCAAGGTTCCTCATTTTACTCTGGATACCCAAAACAGAGCCATCAAGAGTCAAAGACAGAGAACCAACTTTGGAGGTTTGATGACGAGAACCAATGAGCATAACTTCAGTTTTATCAGTGTTCAAACACAGGAAATTATTACTCATCCAGGTTTTTATTTCAGTAATACAACCAGAAAGAAAATCAACGTTGGAGCGCTCATCTGGTTTTAAGTGTATATAAATTTGCGTATCGTCGGCATAGAAATGATAATGGAGGCCGAGTGATCTCAAGAGATAGCCAAGTGGTGATAGATAGATGTTAAAGAGTAAAGGGCCCAGAACTGACCCCTGGGGAACACCAGTGAGAACCGGGCTAATCTCAGACCTATGGTCACCCATTGAGATGAACTGCGAACGGTCAGCAAAGTAAGACCGAAACCACTTCAAAGCTGTCCCCGACACACCAGACACTCTCTCAAGACGTGTAAGCATTAGACTGTGATCAACAGTGTCAAAAGCGGCTCTTAAATCTAAAAGAATGAGAATAGATGTTGCACCAGAGTCAGAAGCCATCAACAGATCATTGGTGACTTTAACCAGAGCCGTCTCAGTACTATGAAATTTACGGAATCCTGACTGAAGTGGTTCAAAGAGGTTATTACTTGTGAGATGTTTACACAAATGAGAGGCAACAATACGCTCAAGTATTTTTGCCAGAAACGGAAGGTTTGAAATAGGACGATAATTATTAAAATCATCCAGGGCAACATTCTCTTTTTTTTGGTACTGGAGTTACCGCAGCAATCTTTAATGCTGCTGGAACAACCCCAGTCTGCAAAGAGTCGTTCATAATACTGAGAACAACCGGAGACAGGACCCCAAAGCAAGATTTAAATAAGCATGTGGGAAGAGGATCAAACAAGCAAGTGGAAGCTTTAATGCTTGATACCTCCCTTGTAAGAGTCTCAGTATCAAGAAGAGGAAAGTTAGTTAGAAAAGTACCAGTGAACCCAGGTGGACAATGGAATGAAAGAGTAGGAACAGATGAGACAGAGATTTGTTTACGAACACTATAAATTTTTGAATTGAAGAAATGAAGAAAAGAATTACACAGCGGCTGAGAAGCAGGCGTGGTAGTAGCAGCATTAACTTGAAGGAGTCTGTTTATAATTTTAAATAGATGTCTTGGGTTTTCTTGATTGTTTTCAATAGTCTGAGAGAAATACAAAGATCTTTCAATCTCAATTAATGCTCCGTAGTCACTTAGAAGATCCTTCCAGGCTAGATAATGAACATGCAAGCCAGTGAGACGCCATTTTCGCTCCATTTTCCGACAGGCCGCCTTCTTAGTGCGCAGATTGTCATTATACCATGGAGCAGTGCGAGTAAAAGTAACCTTGCGTGACCTCAGGGGAGCAAAAGTGTCTAGGTTAACAGCAAGAGCGTTATTCAGCTGTGATACTTTCTCCTCCAAAGATGTGAAGTGCAGATCACTGAAAGTGGAAACAACAGAATTCGAAAATACTGTCTGATCAATAGACTTCCACTTCCGAAAAGTTACCGTTCGGGTGGAAGGCACACATGAATTGTGCAATACCAGATTAAAAAAGACAGCTAAATGATCAGATAATCCAATATCAACAGATGATAACTGTGATATAAATGAGCTATTTGTAATCACAAGATCCAAAGTATGGCCTTTACAATGAGTCGGGCCAGTTACCAATTGCGATAGATTGAAGCAGTCAAGCAGCGCAAAAAATTCCTTAGCCGTCGTTGAATAACTTTGATCCACATGAATGTTGAAGTCCCCGACAATAAGAATTTTGTGGAACTTTAAGGACAGCATTGACAGAAAATCAGCAAATTCTGACATAAAAACTGCATGTGGCTTAGTCTTAGGTAGTTTGTAGACGGTCGCAATGATTGTAGAAGTAGGAGCGGAAATACTGAAAAACAAGCACTCAAATGATGAAAACTGAGGAACAGACACAGTGCTTAAATTGAACTGCCGGTTGTAAACCACAATAATGCCACCCCCTCTGCCAGATGACCTCGGGAGATCTAAAACTCCAAAACCAGCTGGAGTTATCTGGTTAAACAGAAATCCGTCATTCTCTTTATGCCATGATTCAGTTAAAAACAGCAAGTCCAGGTTTCTATCCGAAATAAAATCCAATAAAAAAAGTGCCTTGTTATTCACAGAGCGGGCATTAAATAATGCAGCATAGGCCAGGCTCTGAGTAGGAGATGACATTAGTTTAGTCTCCACACGGGGAACTGATATTAAATGTCTGTGAACAGCACCAACGTAAGGCAGATAGTTTTTCTTACGCCGGCATGCAGGGACAAAAACATTAGGAGAGGATGAGACGGAAAAACTGCACCTCGAGCCCCGGTGAATATATCGTTTAGAACGCAGCAAGCCAGCGTCTCGACAGTGTTCGTAAGAGTCTTTAACTAAACGATAAGAGTTTCGTTTTAAGTTCAGAAGTTGTCGTGCAGAGTACCTCAGGGCCATAGTCAGTAAGTCCGCGTACACAGCCGGATGCCAGCGTTCTATGTGGCTCAGACCCTAATTCTTCACCTTAGGTCCCACTCTAGGAGCATTTTGTCTTTGCAGGATACAAACGACAGGCGCTTTACTGGAGGCTGTCATCTTGATTTGCACATTGATTGCCTCGAATTGATGGCTGTATTTCTGGCCCTGAAAAACTTTTCCACAAAGCAGACTATGTCACATTGGGTGAGGGATTCTATTGCTCTAGCCCATGAGCAAGCTTGGCGTGCGGTCAAGCTTTGCCTCTAGGTGTTGGGGTTCATTTTACCGGGGGATTGCATCCTCCAGGGCTTTAGCAAGAGGCGCCCCCTGCAGCAAGAATGTGATGTGGCAGGCTGGTCCTATCTACACACACATTAGATTTTATAGTTTGGATGTTCATGTTACTCCGGGCTCACATGTCCTTGAGTCGACATCCCAAGCTCATGTCTGAGGCCCTTCTTGTGTTTGTACGCACACACTACACGCAAACTTGAGGGGTCCAGACACTTCCAGTGTGGCAGCGTTGGTATTCTCGTTATTATATCGCTTAAATCAAGCGCAGCATTGAGAGTAGCTTTTGAAAGGGAACGTCTCAGGTTACTTAGTCTCGCGTAGCATTCAGACTGATGGCAGAAGGTCTGGACTCTCTCGCAGCTTTTCTTGGCCAAGGACCGCCAAGAGGACGTTTGACTGACATGTCACGTAACCAATCACAGTTCGTTTTGTTCCGCGTCATGTTTAGGGGCGTCGATGTCCCTACAATAACAGACCGGTGTGCATCTAATCAATTATACATTCAAGAACGTTGGGCAAGTTTACTGCAACAATAGAGCCTCGAACTTCACATATTTTTGAAAATCCAGCGTTTAGTTGATCCTGGTAAGCGCTCATTGTCACAGCTGTAAACACAACGGCTTTCTTCTTCCACGAGGGGTTTTGGTGTCACGCCATTTGTTTCCAGGTGGACTGATAAAGGCGGCGACACACACATCTCCCGGACATCCTGTAGAATTCAACCAATCAGATTGCGACTTCGAAACTCCTGAAGTGTTTCCAGAAAAGTGTGCCATATGCATCAGATGTTCAGCCAATGGTCCGTGGGCGTGACGTCTGATGCTGAGACTACGTGTTACTTGACTGTAACTTTGTTCCCTGAAAAAGCTGGAATGAGATTCTGCGCTTCATTGCCGCACTGTGTCCAGGATGTTCTTCAGAAAAATTTACCTGATGAGTGCACCTGTCACACGTCTATTTATAGCCTCTGTCATGCGATTCCAATGACGTCATCATCAGAGGTTATTTAAGCCAAATTCTTGTCATGTTTGCCACACACGTTCACAACTGGTCAAACAAAGATGTTTTCCCATAGCGCTTAAATCAAGCGCAGCATCCTGTTCCCGGTTTTTCAGGGAACAGGGTTACAGTCAAGTAACCCGTGATGTTTTCATTTAAGTATCTGCCATTGCATTGGTGGGACAAACAGGTACCCATACCACTTAAACCAGTGGTAAGCCAGTGACCTGGATTTAGACCTGGATTATGCTTTGCTGATTGGAATGGGCAAACAAACAGATCAAACTATGTTTTCAAAAAGCATTGCATATTCACAATCCTTACACTTTTCAAGGAATTCAATATACAATTGGCTTATAAAGTTGTAAATATACTCAGTCTAACTAAATCTAAACATTTGCTAACAGTATGTTTTCGTGCTCACAGCAGCATACAAATTTAGGCTGTATTGTTCATCTTGTTCCAGCTTTGTTGGGGGGTAATTGATATATGCTATTGGTGCAGCAGCAGCATGTCTACATACTCACAGCAGTGTATTGGTGTATTATAGGCAGTAGCAAGTTCCTGGATCTATTCCTCCAAGACCAAATACATTAACATTGTCATATCCATCACCATGCTAAAAATATCCCACGAGTTGTCATGACAGAAATTATATTAACTGATCCTAATATTTTTAATTATTTTTACCCTTTTGAGCAAATTTGCTACACCTAGAAAATAACTTTTTAAGATTGGTTGTCTCTATTGCCTTCTCCTGTCTGCAAACTGACTCCCCCGATTAAAACATGAAATCTAAAGATTCTTCTTTTAACATTAATCGTAATGAATCTCACCCCAGATGCATTATACAGGTCCTTCTCAAAAAATTTGCATATTGTGATAAAGTTCATTATTTTCCATAATGTAATGATAAAAATTAAACTTTCATATATTTTAGATTCATTGCACACCAACTGAAATATTTCAGGTCTTTTATTGTTTTAATACTGATGATTTTGGCATACAGCTCATGAAAACCCAAAATTCCTATCTCAAAAAATTAGCATATCATGAAAAGGTTCTCTAAACGAGCTATTAACCTAATCATCTGAATCAACTAATTAACTCTAAACACCTGCAAAAGATTCCTGAGGCTTTTAAAAACTCCCAGCCTGTTTCATTACTCAAAACCGCAATCATGGGTAAGACTGTCGACCTGACTGCTGTCCAGAAGGCCATCATTGACACCCTCAATCAAGAGGGTAAGACACAGAAAGAAATTGCGGCGTGGCATGGAGGCAATCAGCCTGTGGCACTGCTGAGGTGTTATGGAGGCCCAGGATGCTTCGATAGCGGCCTTAAGCTCATCCAGAATGTTGGGTCTTGCGTCTCTCAACTTTCTCTTCACAATATCCCACAGATTCTTTATGGGGTTCAGGTCAGGAGAGTTGGCAGGCCAATTGAGCACAGTAATACCATGGTCAGTAAACCATTTACCAGTGGTTTTGGCACTGTGAGCAGGTGCCAGGTCGTGCTGAAAAATGAAATCATCTCCATAAAGCTTTTCAGCAGATGGAAGCATGAAGTGCTCCAAAATCTCCTGATAGCTAGCTGCATTGACCCTGCCCTTGATAAAACACAGTGGACCAACACCAGCAGCTGACATGGCACCCCAGACCATCACTGACTGTGGGTACTCCAGTGCTGCTTCTCTGTAGCCCAGGTCAGGTACTTCTGCCGCTGTTTCTGGTTCAAAAGTGGCTTGACCTGGGGAATGCGGCACCTGTAGCCCATTTCCTGCACACGCCTGTGCACGGTGGCTCTGGATGTTTCTACTCCAGACTCAGTCAACTGCTTCCGCAGGTCCCCAAAGGTCTGGAATCGGTCCTTCTCCACAATCTTCCTCAGGGTCCGGTCACCTCTTCTCGTTGTGCAGCGTTTTTTGCCACACTTTTTCCTTCCCACAGAGGTGCCTTGATACAGCACTCTGGGAACAGCCTATTAGTTTAGAAATTTCTTTGTGTCTTACCCTCTTGCTTGAGGGTGTCAATGATGGCCTTCTGGACAGCAGTCAGGTCGACAGTCTTACCCATGATTGCGGTTTTGAGTAATGAAACAGGCTGGGAGTTTTTAAAAGCCTCAGGAATCTTTTGCAGGTGTTTAGAGTTAATTAGTTGATTCAGATGATTAGGTTAATAGCTCGTTTAGAGAACCTTTTCATGATATGCTAATTTTTTTAGATAGGAATTTGGGGTTTTCATGAGCTGTATGCCAAAATCATCAGTATTACAGTTTTTCTCCATTGGTTTGGCTCATTTCTTGAAACAGAAATTACATTCTCAAAACTCTAAGATCATTTGGCAAAACAGTCTTACAATTCAGCACAACACTATAGCTCACTTGCAAAAGCTCATATTTCTCCCAAAGCTGTTCACTCATGCTTCAAAACTAAATTCATTTCCCATATAAAGAGTCAGTGCCACAAAAATGGCAAAGATCCTTCTCAATTACTTTGGCTCATTTCTTGAAACAGACCGGACGTTCTCAACACTCTTGGTGCTTTTGCCAAAATAACGTGGATGGTTCGGCATAACACCATGGTTCATCTGCAAAAGCTCATACCTCTCCCAAAACAGTTCACTCATGTGTCAAAACTAAATTTCCTTCTCATTTAAACAGTCAGTGCCCTCAAAATGCTTCGTCCCTTTGGCATTGTGTAAGCACTGCAAGTCAAAATGTTTAGATGTTTTGTCACTATGGCAGAGGACCATTGAAATATCCCTCATATCCACCTTTCAGTCTTAGCCCAGTCCTTCATTGACAATGGTTACTGTACTGTTTTTTTTTGTGCTAACAGAATACAATTGTGTATAAAACTGAAAAAAAGAAATAGGATTTTACAAACATTTATAATACAGAATTTGATTATGTATCATTCACACACACACATAAAGTAACTCCCATACATCAGAGTAAAAAGAAAATGTATACAGCATAATATACTGTAATATAAACACAAACAAAAAACAATGAAAATGATATGCAGCCTACAGTGCTGTAAATAAAGCTGGAGTTTTACAACTAACAGTTCTTCACTGGTCGCTGTCCTCACCCTCCTGGCCATCCACACGCTGCTGTCTGTCTGGCCACAGATTCTCGTCCACATCACATCGTATATTCTCCCTTGCGATGCAACGAGGGAAGAAACGGCGTGCATGTCGGAACCATCCCCTACACTGATCTCCTGTAATATCCTCACACGCAGCATCCATTGCATGGAGTAGGGACCTCTGATCTTGAGCCCGATGCTCATACACTCTCCACCTCCAAGCGGAGAAATACTCCTCAATAGGATTGAGGAAAGGAGAGTAAGGTGGTAGGAACACCATGACCATCCTTGGATGGGTAGTGAACCAGGCCCTGATGAGCGGGCCACGGTGGAAATTCACATTGTCCCATACAATAACATATTGTGGTAGGTGAGGCCCTACGAGACCTCTCTCATTTTCAGGGATCAAATCAAAATGAAGGCGGTCCAAGAAGATGAGGAGCTTCTGTGTGTTGTATGGGCCAAGACTGGGGATGTGAGTGGCCACACCATTCTCAGATATGGCAGCACACATAGTTATATTGCCCCCTCGCTGGCCTGGGACATCCACCGTGGCCCGGTGGCCAATAATATTACGGCCACGTCTTCGGCCCTTGGCCAGGTTGAAGCCAGCTTCATCCACAAACACGAGGATATGATGGGTCTCGTTTCCTTCCAATGCCATTATTCTCTACAATAGCGTAAAAAAGAAAACATCAAATCAGTCATACAGAAGAGTCATACACTACAGTTACAGACAATTACAGGCCACTACTCCAGTGGTTCCAAACCTGGGGTACATGTACCCCAATGGAGAGGTACTACAGGGGTGTTTGACAGAAAGGGGAGGGGGAAAATCATCAATGACTAGACTTACTGAAATGTTACAGTAAAACCCATGATTTAGATTTAGTATTAGATAGATTTACATGGGAGGCACTAATTGCAGCTCTTTGAGCCCTTTTCTTATTGTATGTTATATTCTTCAAAATAAGGATTATAATGATAATTGCATCAAACAGTAAGCTGCCGTTTTTAGGCGAAGTGTTGAAGTCAGATAAACCAAATACTTTCATACCTGGATTACCTGGATACACAAATCAGGTAAAGTGGGTACTGAAGCCAAAAAAGTTTGGGAACCACTGCTTAATTGTAAAAAGGTAATGATGGACAACCAGTAACTGACTTACATGTACATACTGGTACCGCAGCTCTTTCACTCTATCAGAGTTCCTCTCAAATGGTACCCTGTAAATTTGCTTCATTGTCATCTGATGCTTCTTCAATGTCCGGTCTATTGTGGAGATGCTTATGGAGTTGACATTTTGGAATATGGCATTGTCTTGTAGGATTGCAGCACGGATCTGTCTCAATGTGATGGCATTATTTGCCATCACCATGTTACAGATCTCTTGTTCTTGATGTTCATTGAGAAGTTTTCCTCTGCCACCCGTGCAAGGTTGTCGTCCAATCCTAGACATAGAATTCAAAGGACAACACTTCATTCGTAATGTATACCTTATTCCTTACAGAATGAGTTATCTATGTAATAGTATTGTTGTTTTACTTGCTGTAACTTTACCACAATTCTAATGCATCACTGCACAGTGACTGGAATACAACTGTAAACTGTATCATCAATACTGTAGAAAATAAACTATTCCATAGTTTTTTTTGTCCAATGTTTTTCTTGTCATTTTTAGTAACATAACATTGAGGTAAGATATTACTGTCACACACACATACACACACAAATGAATAGGTAAATGTCAATGTGTAAATACATATATTTCTTGCTCTATGCACAGTGTCCTGTCCTATACAACATATAATTCCATCATTGACTGACTACACACCTGTTTTCCCTGCGAAAGGTTTGGATGATGGAGGAGACTGTAGAGCGAGGCACATTAGGCTGCACTCGGCGACCTGCCTCCGCCATTGTGAGACCATGGTTGATGACATGGTCTATAATTGTTGCCCGAATTTCATCCGGGACAGCATGATGTCTTCGTGCTCCTCTGCCTCTCCCCCCTATTCCACCACCACGCACCCTTACTCCCCCTCCTCCTCTTCCTCCTCCTCGTCCTCCTCCTCCTCCTCGTCCTCCTCCTCGTCCTCCTCCTCGTCCTCCTCCTCCTCCTCCTCCTCGTCCTCCTCCTCGTCCTCCTCCTCGTCCTCCTCGTCCTCCTCCTCCTCCTCGTCCTCATCCTCATCCTCATCCTCGTCCTCGTCCTCGTCCTCGTCCTCCTCCTCCTCCTCCTCCTCCTCCTCCTCCTCCTCCTCCTCCTCCTCCTCCTCCTCCTCCTCCTCCTCCTCCTCCTCCTCCTCCTCCTCCTCCTCCTCCTCCTCCTCCTCCTCCTCCTCCTCCTCCTCCTCCTCCTCCTCCTCCTCCTCCTCCTCCTCCTCGAGCAGGCAGTTGCCCTTGTTCATTAACTTGGCCAGGTGCCTCCATGTTCAGAAATTGAACTGGTCCTGCATTGTCAAGCTCTTTACATACATGTTTGGCAGCATTCACAGTCATGGACAGCACCTGTCATGTAACTAAACATACTGTTTGATTGGTCATCTGAGATGTGTGAAACTCCTCCTTCGTTAGTCAAGTTCTAGTTTCACCTGACTGTCAATTGCTGTAATAAATATATCAAATGTTCCAAAGGATTCATATATGGTATTCATGGTATTATGTTCTTGACTAATTTTGACAATTGAACAGACTATTGTGCATGTGATGACTTATACAATGAAATGACGCTGACACGTTTTGGAGCGAACAACCATTAGACTGAGAATCGACAATCAGTTTAGATCAACAAGATCTATTCACTTGGAAATTGTGCTAAACGTAGGCTACCTGTACTTAATAATTTGCAAAGATGTACTGAGACATTGAGACATGTACTTAGACATTTGCAATTTGATGAAATGAATGAGAAATTCAATTCTGTTGTGAACAATTGTCAAGTGGTTTGGAGGTTTGTCCATGTTGTTTTGAGAATGTAATTTCTGTTTCAAGAAATGAGCCAAACCAATGGAGAAAAACTGTAAAACAAAAGACCTGAAATATTTCAGTTGGTGTGCAATGAATCAAAAATATATGAAAGTTTAATTTTTATCATTACATTATGGAAAATAATGAACTTTATCACAATATGCTAATTTTTTTAGAAGGACCTGTACATCTTACTGAAATGCCATTAATGTTAAGTCTAAAAAAAGGCCACTGAATTAAATAACCTAAATTAAATGTCATTCTCTATAGGTAAGATCAAAATAAGCTTGATTGACAGTTCTTTCAGTCTCAGCTCTTAAGCAACAAATGATCATGTGAAATGAGGCAAAAAAAAAAAAGCAGTTTATTCCATTTATTAGTTGAATGGGTTTTTCCATATTTTATAGTCTAGACATCAGTTAAATAAGCCGTTTCTGATGTTGGGGGTTGAATTGGAAATCTAAATTGAATCGTTGTCAGTATAAAGTGATTGTGGAATGTACTTCTGGTCTTATGGTTGCTTTAATTCCTTGGTTGCATATATATATATAAAAATAAAAAAACGATTGTGAGAATACCATGAGTGTCTTGAAGCAAAATCACATTAATCATTTTTTATTCAACAGTTATCAACTTTGCATCTTTAATATATCACTGTCAAGTTCAGTAATCTGGAAATGCCACCTTGACAAAAGAGCTTTTCTTAAGGTGTAGCAACTTTCTAGAAATTTCTCACATGGAGAAGGAGACATGATGCTCAGCATTTATTTCATTTGTCATGCACCTTTTCCCAAGTAAGGCAAAACCCCCAGCGACTCCATCTCTTAGCACTGAACTGCATGTCAATCCTCTGTGACAGCATAAAATGACAGCACGGCAGAAGATCTAGCACAGACTGTGATGACTTTCAGTTAACCCTCAGAATGCTCTCATTTATTCCATTTCTCAAGCTTTTTAAAATGTGATTAAATTTCTCTCCTGATTTCAAAGTAGGAACTTTTTTGTAAGGGTCACAGCACACAAAGCATAACATGATTATTTGATATGTACCATAGAACTGGATGATTATATTCATATACGATGGTATTTAAGTGGTATTCCAAGGGTACTTAAGAGAACACCGTCACAGAACACAGACTCAGGAGAATGCGGAGTATAATGATGAAACCATTTATTAACCAACAGAGTGAAATGAGATGGCAAATTTAGCAAATCACAACCAGAGTGAATGAATAATGAAAAATCTAAAAATGTGCACCACACACCTTAATGATCGCTGATGATGATAACAACTCTTATCTTTGTATGAGCTGAAAAGAAATGAATGGAGCACAGGAAGACGATACAGAGAAGTAGATGCCGGTAAGTAGCGATAAGCAGTCCAAGTTAGCAAAGACGAGACCAGAAAACACATGTGTTTGTGGTGCTGACTTTTATGGAGAGTTGATGAGTATGATGGCAGACAGGTGTGGTGATTAAGAAGGGTGTGCAGGTGATGACCAAGGAGGATTATGGGAAATGTAGTATGTAAAGGAAACAGGCATGATAACTGGTCAATGGGGATCCTGAAAAATATCATATTATCACAGGTGTCCAAAAATTGAGAAAGATGTCCTTCCAAGTACTATGTATTATGGTGAAACAACAAATGAGCTTTTTATGATGAGAAATGTGCACTACCATTTCAGTAGGGGATTCAGTAGGAGATCAATTGGATCTTTTATATTTTTGAAAGAAGATTATTATACACGTCAATTAAGGCTGCACTTATTTAATAAAAAATACAGGCAAAAACAGCAATATTGTGAAATATTATTACTATTTATTAAATATTTTTAATATTTTGTATCATTTCACAAATGTCTGTTATTTTAAATGATATACTATTTTGTATAATTTTAAATGTACCGTCATTATGGATCAATTTAATGTACCCCTTGCTGAATAAAAGTTTTGAACAGTAGTGTAGGCCTATATCAACTCAGCACTTCTATGCATTACTTGTGGCCCATTAAAGAGTGTTTTAATGCTATAATCGAACTTTACTCCCTTCCCTTAAAACCACTTTGTATGCTGGCTCTCAATATTCCGGGTAAATAGATTTTTTGCAACCTTTAGCCCCATTTTAAATAAATCAGTATCAGAATGAATTAATATGTACATGGTTCAGTGCTTTGTATTATGGCAATATTACACAATACATTACACCTCATAATGTATGCTGAAATGAACACAACTGAATGTGCATTATCATACTTATAGTACCAGTCATACAGTAGCTGTTTTGAGTCATCTTTGAAATTGCTAGCGTTCCCCTATTCTCTGGAACATTTTATGAGCTGACAGCTAATATTGTTTTAGTGGAGATGGGGTGAATTTCCCAAATGGCAGTTCAGCGTAAACTGTATAACTTCTTAAACTGACCAGCATGAGTGGGTGGCATATTCAGGCCCTTTGTGGTAAGGACTTTACTAAATGGCTAAATAATAAAGAACAATTGTATTTGAAATTGTGTTAAAGATAATTCATCTTTGTCATTAGGATACGTACCAAAAACTTTTAAGCTGGCTATGATTAAACCGCTTGTTAAAAAACGCAACTTGATCCTGCAGAATTAGTCAATTACCAGCTGATCTCGAATCTACCTTTTTCTGTCAAAGATACTAGAAAAGGCAGTATCCTCACAACTATGTTCCTTCCTAGAAAGAAATGGTATCTGCAAGTATTTTCAGTCAGGATTTAGACCGTACCAAATTACTGAGACAGCTCTCATTAGAGTCACAATTGATTTGCTCTTATCAACCGATCGTGGTTGTATCTCTCTATTAGTGCTACTTGATCTTAGTGCTGTATTTGATACTATAGACCACAACATTCTTTTAAATAGACTCGAAAATGATGTTGGCATTAGTGGAATTGCATTAGCTTGGTTTAAATTATACCGTTATCAGTTTGTAGCAGTAAATGAAGAGACGTCTTATCGATCACACCACCAACTGCCAGTCTCGAATCTCCTGGTCTATCAAGATCTACGACGCGCCATTCTCCAGCGGGTCGGCCGGACCCCTGAACAGCACCGGCAACGCTTCAGGTCCTTGACCCTAGAAGAATCCGGCCGGCCCTTCGTGATGGCGCAACAGCTCCGGGACTCCTGCCGCAGATGGCTGATGGCCGGGGGAAGCGACGTCGAGAAGGTTATCGACCAGGTGGTACTGGAGCAGTTTATTGGAAAGCTACCCAAGAAGACTGCACAATGGGTCCAGTGCCACCGCCCGGCGTCGCTGGACCAGGCCATCCAGCTGGCGGAAGACCACATGGTGGCGTGCTCCGGGGTCGGCGAGCCCCTACCGGCTGTCTCTCTCTCTCCCTCTCTGTCTCCATTCTCTCTCTCTTCCCCCTCTGCCAAACCTGTTCCCCTTCCCAGGTCTCGAGGAGGTCTGGCGCCCAGACCAGCGCCAAGGTGGAGGTCCGGATGGTCAGGGGATACCAGTTCCCTCGGGAGGGCCGCTCCGAGGGGGATGCCTGCTGGGGATTTGTCCACCCCGGCTCCGGTGGCGCCGCTCTCCCCACGTCAATCCCTTGGTCCACTTCCCGCCGCTGGGACAGCGGTAAAGCCTGGGCCGGCCTGTTGGCGCTGTGGGGACCCGGGTCACTTTATTGACCGGTGTCCGGTGATGGAGGTGGGGACGCTGGTTCGGGTCCCCGACGCGCCACGGGCCGCCCCCGATCAAGCTGGCCTGTACCAGATACCTGTGAGTATCAAGGGGGGTACTTATCAGGCTTTGGTGGATTCAGGGTGTAACCAAACCTCCATTCATCAAAGCCTGATTCAGTCTGGGGTATTGGATAAAAGCCGCATGGTTAAGGTTCGGTGTGTTCACGGGGTGGTGGTGAGTTATCCTTTAATGTCTGTGGCAATTCTATTTAGGGGACAAAAACATAGTGTAGAGGTAGCAGTTAACCCGCACCTCCGGCATCCGATAATTCTGGGGACAGATTGGCCAGGCTTCGGGAAGTTATTGGGATTTTTATGCGCGGATGCCTCTTGGGGAAAGAAGCAGAAGGGGAAGACAGCGGTGGTTCAGGCGGGAGATGCTGTACCGGGGCCTCTGGGTATTGCTGTAGGGGAAGAGAGCTCTCTAGAGAGATTTGTTCTCTCTGAGCGCGATGACTTTCCCCTAGAGCAGTCCCAGGATGAGACGCTAAAACACGCATTTGATAAGGTCCGTTCTATCGACGGTCAGGTACTCCAGCCGAATCAACCGCTCTCTTACCCCTATTTTTGCGTGATTAAAGACAGGTTGTATCGGGTGGCCCAAGACGCCCAGTCAAAAGAAGATACAACTCAGTTGTTAGTTCCTAAGAGCCGCCGGGAAATGCTTTTTCAGGCGGCTCATTGTAATCCAATGTCCGGACATTTAGGGCAAACGGCGACACTAAACCGTCTCATGGGCCGATTCTTTTGGCCGGGTATTCACGAGAATGTGCGCAGGTGGTGCGCCTCTTGTCGTGAATGTCAGTTGGTTAATCCACCGGCCAACCCAAAAGCACCTTTGTGCCCCCTTCCGCTGATGCAGGTCCCCTTCGAACGAATTGGCATGGACCTCATCGGGCCATTAGAACGGTCGGCACGAGGGCATCGTTTTGCGTTAGTCCTAGTGGATTACGCAACACGATACCCGGAAGCAGTTCCACTTCGCAATATCTCGGCTAAGAGTGTGGCGAACGCACTGTTTTCATTAATCTCCCGGGTGGGGATCCCTAAGGAGATCCTCACCGATCAAGGCACGGCGTTTATGTCACGAACGGTTCGCGAACTTTATGAGTTACTGGGCATTAAATCGATTCGCACCAGCGTCTATCACCCACAAACGGACGGGCTGGTGGAACGGTTTAATCGTACCTTAAAAGCCATGATTCGTAAGTTCGTTCAGGAAGACGCCAAAAATTGGGATAAATGGCTAGAACCCCTGTTGTTTGCTGTACGCGAGGTCCCCCAAGCCTCCACGGGGTTTTCCCCCTTCGAGCTTCTCTTCGGTCGTCAGCCCCGCGGGGTGTTAGACGTTCTGAGGGAGACTTGGGAGGACGGACCGTCCGCTAGTAAAAATGAAATTCAGTATGTCCTGGACTTGAGAACAAAACTCCACACTTTGGGGCGGCTATCCTTGGAGAATTTGTTACAGGCCCAGGACAGACAGAGACAGCAGTATAATAGGGGGGCTAGACTCCGTCAATTCTCACCGGGAGATAAGGTACTTGTATTACTCCCCACGTCCAGCTCGAAATTACTCGCAAAGTGGCAAGGGCCCTTCGAGGTCACACGGCGGGTTGGTGATCTCAACTATGAGGTAATTCGAACGGATAGGGGCGGGGGACGTCAGATTTATCACATCAACCTTCTTAAAAAATGGGTTGAGGCTGAAGCAGTGATGCTGGCGACGGTGGTGAGCGGAGAGGAGGATCTCGGGCCAGAAGCGAATATAAAACCTCAATCACTCGCTCTGGCTCCTGCTGGGGACCACCTCTCACCCTCCCAGCTAACTGACATTAAGAAGTTACAAGCAGAATTTGCAGATGTGTTCTCGCCCCTGCCTGGTCGAACGAATCTCATTCAGCACCACGTTGAGACGGATCCGGGGGTCGTTGTGCGTTGCCGCCCGTATCGTTTACCTGAACACAAAAAGAAAACAGTTCAGACCGAATTAGAGACAATGCTCGACATGGGGGTAATAGAAGAGTCCAACAGTGACTGGGCGAGCCCGATAGTTTTAGTGCCTAAACCTGACGGCTCGATTCGTTTCTGTGTGGACTATAGAAAGGTGAACGCGGTGTCTAAATTCGATGCTTATCCAATGCCGAGGATTGACGAATTGCTTGATCGGCTTGGTTCTGCTCGCTTTTACTCGACACTGGACTTAACGAAGGGGTATTGGCAGATCCCCTTATCTCCAATGTCCAAAGAAAAAACAGCTTTCACCACGCCGTTCGGATTACACCAGTTTGTCACGCTTCCTTTCGGTTTGTTCGGGGCACCTGCGACTTTTCAGCGTCTGATGGACAGAATTCTCCGGCCGCATGCTGCATATGCGGCTGCTTATCTGGATGACATTATCATCTATAGCAATGATTGGCAGCGGCATATGCAGTATTTGCGTGCTGTCCTAAAGACGCTGAGAAGGGCAGGGCTCACGGCCAACCCGAAGAAGTGCGCAATTGGGCGGGTGGAGGTAAAGTATCTGGGCTTCCACTTAGGTCACGGACAGGTGCGTCCACAAATTGACAAGACAGCAGCCGTTGCAACCTGTCCGAGTCCTAAGACCAAGAAGGGGGTTAGACAGTTCCTGGGGCTAGCGGGATATTATAGGAGGTTTGTGCCTAATTATTCGGACCTTGCTAGCCCGCTGACTGATCTAACTAAAAAGGGGGCTCCAGATACGGTCCAGTGGACGGAACAGTGCCAGCAGGCTTTTACCCAAATAAAGGCTGCTCTGTGCGGTGGACCGCTTTTACATGCTCCTGACTTTTCTCTCCCTTTCATCCTACAGACGGACGCTTCGGACAGGGGTCTGGGCGCGGTACTGTCCCAGGAGGTGGAGGGTGAGGAACGGCCGGTGCTGTACATCAGTCGGAAGCTTTCTAAGAGAGAGACGATGTACAGCACCATTGAAAAGGAGTGTTTGGCCATCCGATGGGCTGTCCTCACCCTTCGCTACTATCTCCTGGGCCGGGAGTTCACCCTGTGTTCGGACCACGCGCCCCTTCAATGGCTCCACCGCATGAAAGATACCAACGCGCGGATCACCCGTTGGTATCTCGCTTTACAACCTTTTAAGTTTCAGGTGGTCCACAGGCCGGGGGCACAGATGGTGGTGGCCGACTTCCTCTCCAGGGGGGGGGGGGGGCTGCAGGCCGGACGGCTCCCCGGCCTGAGTCGGGCGGTGGGGGTATGTGGTGAGGGGGGCGTGGTTCTCGCGCCGTCTGTAGTGAGAGACGAGTCAATGAGCTGTGCGGTAAGTAAGTGGGTCAAGTGCAGATGATGAACACCTGTGTCTGATTGCAGTGATTTGCGTGGGGAGACCGATAAAAGCCACACAGTGGGAGAATGCGGGAGAGAGAGAAGGGACTGGAACTCGGGCAAGAGCTGTCAAAACCAGGAAGCTGAGACCGGACTAATCCTGGAAAGAGCTGATTTTCTGTGGACTGAGTTGTGCCGTACTTGTTACGGTGAATGCGCTGTGTGCGCGCCTTTTTTTTGTTTCTTTGATTTTGAGCAATAAAAAAAGCTACGAGTTCCAGTTTTCGCCGACCCTGTCTTCTTCTTCCCACCACACTACTTTGAACCATATTACACAAACATTAGCCATTAAAGACATAATTGATAACTAATTGGTACAGCAAACAACTGTCTCTATACACTGATTTCTAAATGATCAAATGTAAAATAGTTCCAATGGATTATGAACATGCACATTGAAAAAGCAAATGCATGACTTAAAAAATTATGTAAATGTAACTATAACTTTTCTTATGATGCATGATCTTAATGAGTCTTTATAAATATATTTATAGAATAGTAAAACTTGCTTATAAATATGTATAAATGTGGCTATAATTCATTATAAGCATGGTCTTCATGGAAAGTGTTACCACTAACTCTACTAATGTAGTATTCCCTATTTGTAGACTGAACCTGTAATCTTTGCTCAGAACTGTTAAGTCCCCTTCACACCAATAATGATAACTAATAGCATCCACACCAACACATGATATCATTCTGGTTATTCTAGTGTCACTTAAATTGCTTGAGCTCTTTAAAGCAGGATGGATTCTGATTGGCTGTCAATGTTTTTATTGTTCATTGGCTGGAAAAAAGGACTCTGATATTATTTTACATTGAGAACGTTTTTTAAAACGATATCTTTATTGTTATAGTCCTTGGTGTAAACGGGCCTTTAGTCTACTCCAAACCCTACGTACAATATAGGGTTCTAAATCACTACTAACCATAACGTCTCGTTTACGTATGTAACCCTCGTTCCCTGAAGGAATGGGAGGAATTGGGATCGCCTTAAGAGACCAATCTACTTCGAGTGTATTAAAACGAGCCAATGCACATTGGCATGCGATAATTGCATCAGCTGCTCTGCTTCCAGTGTGAGCATATAACGAGCAGGTGCGTCACATATTTGTTTTACGCTGAGGAGCCGTGAATTGTTTGGCCGTACACCGATGGTCAGCAACCGTGGTTGTGTTGTTACGTCGACGTAACCTCTCCCATTCCCTCCTTCAGGAAACGAGGGTTACATACGTAACCGAGACGTTCCCTTTCAGTCGCTCACGTTCGACGTTACGTCGACGTAAAACAACATAATTGGGATCCCTATGGAAAACGCCACGGTTGCTGGTACATCAAGCGCCCTAAGCAAGACTCTGACCCCCAACTGACTGGGGTGGAAGGCCTGCGTAGAGGGAGTTTCGAACTGCTGTTCCGTTATAACCCACACAGTGAAACTCTGATAACACTGGGAAAGCATACTGCCTGGGGTAGGTCACCTAGAACCTCTGCATCCTCGTTCAGGGACCAGACATGGAGTTTCCAGAGGTCTGGACGTGGGTGCCAAAGGGTGTGCCGTCTCTGAGAGAGCAGCTCCTCTCTCAGAGGAATGGTCCAGGGAGGGGCTGTCGCGAGGAGCACTAGTTCAGGGAACCAGGTCCGGTTGGGCCAATACTGCGCAACGAGCAAGACCTGCTCCTCGTCCTCCCTGACTTTACACAGGGTCTGTGCAAGAAGGCTCACTGGGGGAAACACATACTTGCGTAGGCCCAGGGGCCAGCTGTGCGCCAGTGCGTCCGTGCTGAGGGTGCCCTCGGTCAGCGAGTAGAACAACTGGCAGTGGGACGTGCAAACAGATCAACCTGTGCGGTCCCGAAGCGCCTCCAAATTAGCTGGACCACCTGGGGATCTGGACCATTCTCCTGGTAGCACCTGCTGGCATGAAAGCTTGTCGGCTGCATGGTTGAGCAGGCCCGGAATATAAATGGTACGAAGCGACCTCAGATTCTTCTGACTCCAAAGGAGGAGATGGTGGGCGAGTTGTGACATGCAGCATACAGCGCCAGACCACCCTGGCGGTTGATGTACACAATGGGCGCAGTGCTGTCCGTACGGACCAGTACATGCTTGCCCAGTAGAGGTGTTTTGAAGCGGCCCAGTGCAAGGTGTACTGCTAACAACTCGAGGCAATTGATGTGCCAATGCAGTTGAGGTCCCGTCCACAGACCTGAAGCTGCATGCCCGTTGTACTTGGCCCTCCAACCGGTGGTAGAGGCATCCGTGGTGACCACAACATGCCTGGACACTTGTTCTAGGGGAGAAATGAAGGGTCTGATCACGGGCTGAGAGTTGGTGACAGTGCGGGGTGATAGAAACCCGAGACATGGGCTGCGCTGCCACGCCCATCAGTGTTGAAACGGCCTCATATGAAGCAATCCGAGCAGCGTCACCGCGGCTGCAGATGCCATATGCCCCAGGAGCCTCTGAAATAGTTTCAGTGGTGCCGCTGTCCTGCGTCTGAGCGTTGTCACACAGTCCAAAGCTGACTGGACGCGGGCCTCCGTGAGGCGCCCTGTCATGTTGATTGAGTCCAGCTCCATACCGAGAAGAGAGATCCTCTGCCCGGGGGTGAGTTTGCTCTTTTCCCAGTTGACCCGAAGTCCTAGGTGGCTGAGGTGAATGAGCACCATGTCCCTGTGTTCACACAACTGCTCTCTCGACAGCAGCAGAATGAGACAGTCGTCGAGGTAGTTGAGAATGCGAACACCATGCTCACACATGGGAGCAATGGCCGCCTCCGTGACTTTCATGAAGACAAGGGCCACAGGGCAAGCCCGAAGGGTAAGACCTTGTACTGATATGCCCGCCCCTCAAACGCAAAGCAAAGAAACGGTCTGTGTCGAGGGAGAATCAAGACATGAGAGTATGCGTCCTTCAGGTTGATTGCTGCAAACCAATCTTGGGGACGGATGCACTTGAAAATGTGTTTCTGCGTAAGCATCTTGAACGGCAGCCTGTGAAGGGACCAGTTCAGGACACGCAGGTCCAAGATTGGTCGTAACCCACCGTCTTTCTTGGGTACAATGAAGCATGGGCTGGTTTTCATTTCGGCTGGAGGGGAGGGACAGCTCGATCGCATCCTTCACCAGTAGGACGGCGTTCTCTGCCCGGTGAAGGCTGGGGGACACCAGGCGAACTGAATCGCATAGCCGAGTCTAATGGTACGGATGAGCCAGCGAGACAGGCTGGGAAGCGCTAGCCAGGCTCCCAGGAACCATGCAAGCGGGACCAACGGCACCACAGACGTACCGCAGTAGAGCAGCGCGGCGAAAGGCAGGGACCCGACTCGGACGGCATAGCGGCCCAAAGTGGGGTCTGAGTGTGCTGTGCAACACTAACCTGACTCCACCGACCGGCAGGGGATGAGTGAGATGACATAGACCCACACCGACAACCTCGCTCTTGGGACCCAGAGATAGAGAAGCTGCTTTTGCTGAGAATTTGGTACCGCTGGCTGTGACGCCAGTTGCGATTCAACGAAAGTTCTCCGCCCGGCCCTCCGCTGGGGAAGAGCAGATATGACACCAGGGGACTGACACCCTTGGTGACGAACAGACTGAGGGGCAGCCCACCAGGGAGCACATTGGGGCAAGCTTTTGGTTACCTCAGCCTGCTTCTGAACTGCAGAGAACCGTTGGGCACAGTCTCCAACAGTGTCGCCGAAGGCTACCTCGTGAGATGGGAGCATCGAGAAAGCGAACTTTGGCGATGTTTAGCCAGGGGGCGCTTCTGGATTACTAGGGTCGACATCATCTGGCTGAGGGCCAGTGCTGTGACTTTAAACACGCTCAGTCACCACATGCAGCTCAACCCCGACTCAGAACTACCCTCATGCATTATGACTGTTTGGCCTTCCACATTATTATTATTTTAATTTTTTTCAGGGTGGCCGTCATATGCAGGGATGAGGCGGTCTGCAGTAGCACTGCCGCCCCACCATTGAGGGTAGTGAGAGAGGAAAAACTTTTTCTACAGCTTTTAGCATGTTTGGCTTGCCATATTGGCGGCAAAATGCTTCCATACCAAAAGTTCTTTACACACAGTTGTTACACACACAAGGCACGGGGGCACACTGCACCCCCAGAGTAGCCGGGGAAAGCATGGGTGTCAAGTCTGAATCTGATTTAGGATGAGCACGCACACCATATAGTGGGAGCTCAGCATCATCTTCATTTCCAAAGCGTAACAGCCCTCTCTCTGATGCAGTGATCGACGTCTAGTCCTTCCCTGGAGCCCCAAATGAAATGCTAGGTACATCATGAGAATGACCGGCAATCCCATCTAGAAGCTACAAGGCATGCGAGACAGTAAATGTAGTCATCAACTCGATGGCTCACAGCATGCTGATCGCTTAAACCTTAATGAAAAAGGCAGGACGAACAACGTGCCTGATTGTAGAGCAGGAACAGTAGAACCAATCGGCTCCGAAGCGAAAGACAAGTATGCAACGCATGCGCTGTGCATTGGCTCGTTTTAATACACTCGAAATAGATTGGTCTCTCAAGGCGATCCCAATTATGTCGTTACGTCGACGTATCTTCAAACGTGAGCGACTGAAAGGGAACTGTATAAAAGTGCAATTAAATTTAAATACTGCCTCTTCAGTTTTATTCATAACTTCAGTATTTAATGTTTTTCTGTTTTGAAACTGAAGACATTTCTTATTTCATAATCAAGTAAATGATAATTTTGTTCAAGAGTGCTGTGTAAATCTTTTCTTTCTAAATTGATGTTAGATGTTGTTTTGTTAATATGTAACACAATAAAAATGGGATAAATACATTATAATTATTTAATGTGATAAATACAGAAAGACAATACATATTTGTCTATCTGTCCAGAAAAGGCTATTACACAACAGCCATTTTAAAAGACCTTTCATTCTTTCTGAGAGGCAGGACTAATAAATGACTGTGGTGTAAAACATAATTTGCCCTCAACGTGCCACCAGGTTCATATCGCTCCGGTCAGGAGTAAAAGCATTATCATTAATTGTGGACACAGAGGAGTTGATGATGGAATTAATGGGAATGGAGAAAGACCCAAACCCCTGGCAGATCTGCCTGAATAATGATTTCTTATTGGCGGAGCAGCAGATTAAGGTGGGGGAGTGGGGCTAGAATGAATCGTTGATCCCACCACTGCAATTTGGAGTAAATGTCAGAGGTGGGATGATTTATGGAGCAAAGGATGTGAGGTGCACCATCTGTTTTCTGGCCGATCACAGCACCATCATGATCCAAAGCTGATGTCTGCTCTCCAGTTCTGTTGCCATTCCGTTAAACTATTACAATAGCAGTTAGTAATACTGGGACAGTAAAGAAGAAAAGAGATGGAGATGGCCGAGGAGTGAAAGCTGTAAAGACTAACTTGACCTGAAAGCATGCAAAGATTTTTATTTTATTTTATTAATTATAATAATAATAGTTTTCAACTTCCATTTTGACCTCCTTCAAAACCAGAGCATCATCTGTGTATATATACAGGTCCTTCTCAAAAAATTAGCATATTGTGATAAAGTTCATTATTTTCCATAATGTAATGATAAAAATTAAACTTTCATATATTTTAGATTCATTTCACACCAACTGAAATATTTCAGGTATTTTATTGTTTTAATACTGATGATTTTGGCATACAGCTCATGAAATCCCAAAATTCCTATCTCAAAAAATTAGCATATTTCATCCGACCAATAACAGAAGTGTTTTTAATACAAAAAAAAGTCAACCTTCAAATAATTATGTTCAGTTATGCACTCAATACTTGGTCGGGAATCCTTTTGCAGAAATGGCTGCTTCAATGCTGCGTGGCATGGAGGAAATCAGCCTGTGGCACTGCTGAGGTGTTATGGAGGCCCAGGATGCTTTGATAGCGGCCTTAAGCTCATCCAGAGTGTTGGGTCTTGCGTCTCTCAACTTTCTCTTCACAATATCCCACAGATTCTCTATGGGGTTCAGGTCAGGAGAGTTGGCAGGCCAATTGAGCGCAGTAATACCATGGTCAGTAAACCATTTACCAGTGGTTTTGGCACTGTGAGCAGGTGCCAGGCCGTGCTGAAAAATGAAATCAGATGGAAGCATGAAGTGCTCCAAAATCTCCTGATAGCTAGCTGCATTGACCCTGCCCTTGATAAAACACAGTGGACCAACACCAGCAGCTGACATGGCACCCCAGACCATCACTGACTGTGGGTACTCCAGTGCTGCTTATCTGTAGCCCAGGTCAGGCGCTTCTGCCGCTGTTTCTGGTTCAAAAGTGGCTTGACCTGGGGAATGCGGCACCTGTAGCCCATTTCCTGCACACGCCTGTGCACGGTGGCTCTGGATGTTTCCACTGCTTCCGCAGGTCCCCCAAGGTCTGGAATCGGTCCTTCTCCACAATCTTCCTCAGGGTCCGGTCACCTCTTCTCGTTGTGCAGCGTTTTTTGCCACACTTTTTCCTTCCCACAGACTTCCCACTGAGGTGCCTTGATACAGCACTCTGGGAACAGCCTATTTGTTCAGAAATTTCTTTCTCTGTCTTACCCTCTTGCTTGAGGGTGTCAATGATGGCCTTCTGGACAGCAGTCAGGTTGGCAGTCTTACCCATGATTGCGGTTTTGAGTAATGAAACAGGCTGGGAGTTTTTAAAAGCCTCAGGAATCTTTTGCAGGTGTTTAGAGTTAATTAGTTGATTCAGATGATTAGGTTAATAGCTCGTTTAGAGAACCTTTTCATGATATGCAAATTTTTTGAGATAGGAATTTTGGGTTTTCATGAGCTGTATGACAAAATCATCAGTATTAAAACAATAAAAGACCTGAAATATTTCAGTTGGTGTGCAATGAATCTAAAATATATGAAAGTTTAATTTTTATCATTGCATTATGAAAAATAATGAACTTTATCACAATATGCTAATTTTTTGAGAAGGACCTTTATATATATATATATATATATATATATATATATATATATATATATATATATATATATATATATATATATATATATACACACACTGTCACTACCATCTGCTTCTTACAGTAAATGCCCTTAAATATTAGAATTGTAAATTACAGTTTTTTTCAATTGCTAAACGACAGTGAGCACAACTGGAGCAACATGTGCAAAACTCTAACTACAGTCTGCACTACCAACAGTCACCTGAGCTAAACAGTTCACATCACCTGCAAAATTCATTCCAAGCAACACAACTCTTAACACATGTCTCAAAACAGGCTCAGTGCAGCCAAACACTATACACAACCCTCACTGAGATAACACACAATGTCACTCAGAACACACTGAGAGTAAAAACACTAGCATCAAACACCAATACAGAAAATACAAACTTTTCATCTTTACAGTTTGAACAATTTCAGTGACTTCATACAAAGTAATATTTTCTTCAAAGAAAAGAGTGACATTCTTTCACATGATTTATTTAAAATTTTAGAACATAACAATTCTTTAAGGTAAATGAAAATTAGCAATTTGCTTCAATTGTGTGTAGTAACTTACGGAATTACAGTAATGAGAAAAAAAAGGTAGAAACTAAAAGTACATACTGTAATTCGAACAAATAACAAACAAGACCTGCTTAGCCTTTCAGCTGAAATTGCAATCAGCAGTGTTTGAAAGGCACAAGGCTGAAATCTATTCTGTTTTGAATGTGTGGTTCACAGTTTTGACAGCAGTGTGTTAGCATTTGAACAAAGTGCTGTAAATCCACAGTGTTGTGCAGGTTGTGGTTAAAGTCATGGGATAAGTGTGTAGAGTTTTGAAAACTGTGTTCAAGCAATGAAAAACGAGCTAGAGTTTGATCCACATGAACTGCTGCTATGCAGACTGTAGTTAGAGTTTTGCACATGTAGCTCCAGTTGTGCTGACTGTCGTTTAGCAATCGAATTTTTTTTTAAGAAATTGTACTCTGCAGAATGACAAAACAGTTGAATCTAAGAAGAAGTGAAGTAACAATACAAAATAATAAAAAAACGGCAAATTACATTTCCAGATTAAAATGAATGAATCAAAATAATTTGAAAGCTCTTTTCACAAGGCAATGTAACAGGAAAGTTTACTGAATTAACCACCTGGAGGGCCAGAGATTGACTTTAGAGAAGTTTATCAGATTTGTCTGGGAGAAGAATAATAGAGACCATTACTGATTCAATTAGACAATTCTAACCAGACATAGAATAATATGACCGTGTGTGTGTGTGTGTGTGTGTGTGTGTGTGTGTGTGTGTGTGTGTGTGTGTGTGTGTGTGTGTGTGTGTGTGTGTGTGTGTGTGTGTGTGTGTGTGTTTGTGTGTGTGTGTGTGTGTGTGTGTGTGTGTGTGTGTGTGTGTGTGTGTGTGTGTGGTTTATGAGGACACAAATGTGTATAATGACATGGTTCTGAAACATTCTGAACAGTTTTTTGGGAAATTCAAAAACTGCCAAAGGTTTTCTGTGATGGGTAGGTTTAGGGATAAGGTTAGTGTATGGGGATAGAATATACAGTTTGTACAGTATAAAAACCATTACGCCTGTGGAGAGTCCCTGTAAACCTCAAATACAAGTACATGTATGTGTGTATGTGGGGTTGGGGTGCAGGGTTTAATTTTATTATTAAATTTTCTTATATTTTCTTACATGCTTTTTTGATTGATTGCTCCTGTCTGTCTTGCTGCTGGTTTGCGTCTGTAAGCTCTGTATAGCTTTCTGTTTTGAATCTTTATTTACTATCATTCCTTGTTGTTTATTTTGCTAAATATAACTGTCTAATATTGCCTATCACATTAATCTGACATCGCTAGCTTTTATCTAAATAGTTATCGCTAGCACAACACGCTAGTATCTTGCTAGCCTGTTAACTTGCCATCCGTGCTTGCCGTCTTTTTTTTTTTCTCTCGTGCGCTCGTGCCTTTTACGAGTCTATCAAACAACTGTGGTAAGTAGGGTCAGTCAACAAACACGGTGAGTAATGTCTTTTCCTGTTATTGTCACTTGCACGTCTTGTCACATGTATTCTCTGTCAGCACTGAGAGCTTTACATGTGATAAATGCAGGGAGATAGTGAAGGCTGACGGTGAAGATTTCAGAACTAGAGACATGCATCCAAACTTTAATCGAGGATAGTAAGAGTCCAAGGGCTTTAGATACTGCTTTGGATGTGAACTCTGTACATTGTTCGGTTCTGGCTGAAGTAGAGCCCGCGCAGCAGGGCAATTGGGTAACCGTGAGACGCTGTAATCGCGTCTTTTCAACTGCATGTCAACTACCTGTCATTAGAGTATTAGTAGGCTGTAGTAGACTGTTAGGTTATGGTTAGGTGTTAGGGTTCGGGTTAGGAAAAATTCTAATCGTAAATTCTCTAAGATTATTATTCATGTATTATTTTCACAGCACTAATGATGTTCGACTTCGCCCGTCGGATATCACTAAAATTAACGTTAAAGAGGTGTGTGAACTCGCAAGTACGATGTCAGACACTGTCATTTGCTCTGGCCCCCTTCCTGTTCACCCGAGTGATGATATACTTAGTAGACTGTCCTCACTCAATGGCTGGCTGTCTAAGTGGTGTCCGCAAAATAATATAGGGTTCATAGACAATTGAAAAAGTTATTGGGGCAGACCTGACCTGTTGAAAAGATATGGTATTCATCCCTCCTGGGATGGTGCTGCTCTACTCTCTAGTAATATGGTCTTAGAGCTCAAACATGACGAATTGGGGCTCAGGTCAGGAAGCAGACAGACTGGCTAAACCGACAGTCTGCAAGGTGTCTCACGTCACAGAGGTCAGAAAAATCCCATCACATAAAGACTCTTTCGCCTAGATATTATAGTGCACTTGATCATATAGAGACTGTGTCTGTTCCCCGAACTACGAAATACAAAAATTACCAAACCCATTAAAGGGTAAAAATTTAATTGATGTTTAAAAAATAAAAAAACAGATATAATACAGATGACCAAATGATAAAGCTCGGGTTGCTGAATTCGATCCCTTACTTCAAAAGCACTTATTGTTAAAGATATGATTACAGATTATAACCTAGATGTGTTGCGTTTGCCAGAAACCTGGCTAAAACCAGATGATTACATTTCTTTAAATAAGTCCACCCCACAAGATTACTGTTCAATATACATGTTGATAAAGAAAAAGATGTATTGGGATTGCCATTTAAAGACATTCTGAACTCTATTGGAGTTAGACAACACGTGTCAGTGATCTACAATGACCTACTCATTGTCGTAATCATACTCTAGAGACAATATTATCACATGGAATAAATGTTGATGCCGTTGAAATTCTGCAGCAGAGCGATGACATCTCAGATCATTATATAGTCTTGTGTATACTTAATTTAGCCAAGGCTTCGAAGCCGACTCCGTGTTACAAATATGTTAGACCTATCACTTCTGCTACTAAAGATTGCTTTATTAATAATATTCCTGATCTGTTTCATCTCCTCAGCATCCCAGATAGCTTAGAAGAACTCGATATTGCAACAGAAACTTTCTCTTTTCCAGCACTTTAGACACAGGTGTTCCTTTGTGCTTAAAGAAGACTAAAGGGTAAGTTCGGTATTTTACACTTAAAGCCCTGTTTTAAAATCGTTTCTGATGAAATAGAACGGTTAAGATTGAAATTTGGACAAATGCTGCTGTCCCGAGAATTTTCGGTTTCTGTATTAGCACCCCCCCCCCCCCCCCCCCCCCCCCCCCCCACCTAAACAATGGTTTCATAGGGGCACTGGAACAATCATTCATAAAACGCATTAAACTTTAGTTTACAAAGACGTGAAACTCACCGAGTGGTCTGGGGTGTTCACTGATATGGTCACACAAAAATAGCTGCAAAAGATGCTTTCCAACAGGTTTTATCATAGCTTTTGTCCTGACTTAAGTCAATGGAGTTGGACAAAAACTACTATAAAACCTGTTGTAAAGCATCTTTTGCAGCGGTTTTTGTGTGAGCATATCAGTGAACACCCCAGACCACTCAGTGAGTTTCACGTCTTTGTAAACTAAAGTTTAATGCGTTTCAACGCATTAAACACTTCTTTACTTGCAAGATTGATAATATCAGGGAGAAAATTATAACTATGCAACCATCTACTACAGTATCGCATCAGGCAGTGCATTGTAGTCTCCCTGAGGAAAAATTCAATTAATTCATTGCTATAGGAGAGGAAGAATTTTCTAAACTCGTTGAATAATCTAATTAGACTATATACCAACTAAGCTATTGAAAGAGATCCTTCCAGAGGTCATATATCCTCTTCTTAATATCATTAATTTATCTTTGTCATTAGGATATGTACGTAAAACTTTTAAGCTGGCTATGATTAAACCACTTGTTAAGGTTTTGAATGAAAGATTTCCAGTCAGGATTTAGACCATATCATAGGACTGAGACAGCTCTCATTAGAGTCATAAATGATTTGCTCATATCATCTGATCGTGGTTGTATCTCTCTATTAGTGTTACTCGATCTTAGTGCTGCATTTGATACTATTGATCACAACATTCTTTTAAATAGACTCGAAAATTATGTTGGCATTAGTGGAATTGCATTAGCATAGTTTAAATCATACTTATCTGACAGTTATCAGTTTGTAGCAGTAAATAAAGAGATGTCTTATCGATCACAAGTTCAGTATTGGAGTACCACAAGGCTCAGTACTAGGACCATTTCTGTTCACTCTGTACATGCTTCCCTTAGGAGATATCATTAGGAAGCATGGCATTAGTTTTCACTGTTATGCTGATGATATTCAGCTCTATATTTCTTCACGCCCTGACGCAACTTACCAATTCACAAAATTAATGTAATACATTGCTGATATAAAAAAACTGGATGACTAGTAATTTCCTACTACTTAATTCTGAAAAAAACAGAGATTCTAATTATTGGACAAAAATCTTCCTCACGTAATAACCTAGAATACTGTCTAACACTTGATGGCTGCTCTGTCAAGTCTCCGTCGTCGGTTAGGAACCTGGGTGTGCTCTTTGATACCAATCTTTCATTTGAAAGTCACTTTTCTAGTATCTGTAAAACCGCATTCTTCCATCTTAAAAATATATCTAAATTACGTCATATGCTCTCAATGACAAATGTGGAAACAATTAGTTCATGCGTTCATGACATCAAGGCTAGATTATTGTAATGCTCTTTTGGGTGGTTGCCCTGCACGCTTAATATACAAATTACAGCTGGTCCAAAACCAGAACCAGGAAGTATTATTAGCCCGGTTCTGTCAACACTGCATTGGCTCCCTATTAAACATTGTATACATTTTAAAATATTGTATACTTAGTTCCCCATTACTTGAGCAAACTCTTAACGCATTAAAGTCCTTCACCTCTATTGCAATCCCAAAATTCCGTCCAGTTGATCATACTTAGAATACCAAAATCAACTGCTGGCGGTAGATCCTTTTCCTATTTAGCACCAAAACTTTGGAACAGTCTTCCTAACATTGTCCTGGAATCAGACACACTCTGTCATTTTAAATGTAGACTAAAAACACATATCTTTGAATTAGCATACACATAACATATTGTACACTTCTATAATTCAATGTTAGGCTGCATAGATCAGGTCAGCCGGAACCGGGAACACTTCCCATAAATCCTGATGTATTCGTTACATCATAAGAAGTATAGCGTTTAAGCTAATATTAGTCTCTCTGTTTATCCCGAGGCTGCTGTAAAGCCAAAACAATCTATGTTACTGTAGTTTCCTATTATCACTGTAAAGCTGCTTTGAAACAATCTATATTGTTACAGTAAAAGCGCTATATAAATGAGGTTGACTTGACTTGACTTGACTTATTCATATATCTGGAAAAGGGCAACCAACCTGATTGCAACACAAACCATGAATAAATACCAATTCTTCAAAAGTTGTCTTGTAGATTTGAAAATCATGATTTTCCCCATCATTGTTGAATCATGGAAGCTACACCACATATTTTGCCAAGAGATCTCTGTTTATTATTTTATACATGTATCAGACAGAGAGAAACAAGTATAACAGAATAAGGCTATAGGTGAAGAGGTCTTCATTCCAGATTTCTCTGCTCCCCATTTCTCTATTCCCTCCCCCCATCATGCCAGCTGTAAATGGTTTCTCTGGGTTTCTCCTCCCTGACCCCCTCATAGCTCTATTTCTCCCCCCATCATGCCTTTATGTTTCTCTTGGTCAGTACAGTAAGGATTGAGCTTATATACACCACTCTGGAACTTACAACTTCCTTGTAAGGTAGCAAAACATGTTGCTTATGTTTAAAATGGAACGTATACCTCATGCTTACACATGGTATTCCACTATCCCTCTGTGTATACATTGGTGGTACATTTGCATCAGTTGAAACATTCCTTTCATTGTAAAGAACAACCCACTGTACACATTTGATGTATCATCATCATTGGAACATCTGCTCAGTGAACATTACATTACACACATACTTATTTATGCAAAATATATAACTCCCAGCTCCCCTCCCTGTGTTTCTGCTAAGCACATGTACAACGTCCTCTGACTTCACAAAATACATTATGAAATTATTATGAAAATGAAGAAGAAGAAGAAGAAGAAGAATACTAAAAAAAAACATTAAACAGTACATTTTTAGTCTTCATATCATACATTCTTTTTGAATGTAATTGAGCAAAGGATGTGTAGGAATATAAGTCTAAGACCATGTCCTGTTCAATGATGTAGCTACAATTATGATATATTAGTGCAGGTTTCAACTGAATTCAATTTGATGAGTGTTGTCATAGACCAAAAGAGTTTACTTATAAAGGAAAAGCATTTCATTTTAGATACATGTTATATTTATAGACAACCAGAACAAGTATTATGAATGTTTGGAAAAAGTGGCATGAAGGTTAGGATGATCACAGAGGGATGTGCAGTAATACCTCACCATGAGACTCATGGCTGGGTATAAAAGTGAAAAGTGATTAATAATGCAGGGCTTTTCATAGTGTGTGGAAATCCCTTCCAGATGTTGACTAGAACTGCGATACTCAATCAGCGCCAGTTATCTGAGCTATGCTGATGAGGATGATTATGGCTCCCCGATTGAAGAAGACACTGAGAGAACAGCAGTATGTTCTATGTAACACTTGTTTGCTCTAACAGTGGAGAATGTTTTAATTCCCATCCTTCCCTCTCAGCACAGGATAATTCAACATAGTCGACATTACACAGTAATGAGGTTAAATTAAAGAAACTCAGTGACTTTACAGAGGATGTATACATGCAGTGTTTTGAGAATATGGAAAGTGAGTTATAGAGAGTGACATACTTAAATTATGAACTTTCTGCCAAGCAGCCCATCAAAACAAGGCTAAGTAGCCAGTAACAGGTCAGCTTTAAACTTCGGACCAATAAGGTTATCTACAAATAGCAACTAGAACTCTTTAAGAAACTTTCACCCTGTGAAGAGGAGCTCCCTAGATACTGTATGTCACAGTATAGGGAATATTTCCTTCCGGCCATCAGGAACGTTATGTGGAGCCTCATAGCCACTTTTTGAGAAGCTTATACTGGGTCAGATTATTTGGTTACACTTTATTTCGATAGTCACTTTAGACATTCTACTAACTATAAGTAACTTTTCAACTGCATGTCAACTACCTGTCATTAGAGTATTAGTAGGCTGTAGTAGACTGTTAGGTTATGGTTAGGTGTTAGGGTTCGGGTTAGGAAAATACATTGACTTGTAGTTGCCAAGTTACTTATAGTCAGTAGAATATCTGTTGGGGGACCAACAAAATAAAGTGTTAGCAGATATTAAGCAGACAGTCTACTAATACTCTAATGATAGTTAGTTGACATGTAGCTGCAAAGTTACTTATAGTTAGTAGAATGTCTAAAGTGGACTATCAAAATAAAGTGCTGCCGATTATTTTATTTTGAGGGAAAAAGTACGGTTGGTGTTGACGATGACCTGAAAGGGGACTTTTGTTTATTTTAACATCCTAATCATATGTGTGTTGTGAGTATTTGCAGCACGTTTTTGTATTTGTTTGCACAGAACTGTCATTTCCCACCATGGATGGAATTTTCCTTATCACACAATGCTTCCCCGCCATTAACAAGATTTTCCGGCAAGATGTAGGGGGCGCTATTATGCATCTTCTGACAGAGTCCAGAATCTTCAGATCCAAAAACAAGCGAAGCTGCAGAAACATGCGATAGAAGCTTTTACACATTTAATATAATGCAATCATCAAACATTAAACAGCATATGAATCAAAACTGAACTGAATGAAATGTCGACCCGAGAAGATGTATAGGACTGAGCAAGCTTTGGGGGTGTTGATGGATGCATCTACTCCATCTGTGTTTTTTTTTATCATCGTTCTGAATATAATCCGGACAAAGTCTTTGACAAAAACGCAATTTTCACAGCTTACTGTTCAAAATATAGTTTTTTTATTAAACATACCCTCATTCAAGTGTTGATAAAAAAAATAATAATCAAAAATCAAAAAAAGAGTGTCTCAGATGCATTCATCCAGATCTCCAAAGCAATTTAATATTCATATGAGGTTTTATCAATTTGAGTGTTCCCTGGGAATTGAACCCGTGACTTCAGTGTTGCTTCTGGCACCAAGTTCAATCGTTTGAGCTTCCTCCCTTATGTAAAGCAGGCTAGTAATGATTACATTTTCACTCTAGTTTTAGACCAAGTTAAGCATGCAGTAAATGGCTGGGAATTTAAATAATCACTCATCTTTGTATTCATTAGAAAAAGCTGGAGCTGTCTCTGATAAGATGATAATAGGCTTGTTTGAGATGAGCAAAATCTGCGCAGAACCGATCACCGGTGATCAGCGCGTAATGCATGCCGGTTAGAAATGTGTCCGAGTGCGGTCCGCCTTGCTCTGATGTCATGCTGACGTGTGGCAAAAAACTCTCGTGAGCGCAAGGCGCACGTGTCGGATTCTGCAGTTGCGCAGAGTTGCTCTCCACCGACTGCACTGATCAAAAGCATGATGGGAAACGACTTGCACAGCTTAACTTGCAACCGACACAGCTTAATGTTGATTGGTTTAAACAACCGTGATGTATTGTTCTCTTTTAAACTGTTTGATTTTAAAACTCGGATATCATGTTTTATGTGTAGGCTATATGTACTCTCGGACAGTGCGATCTCTATGAGTTCTGCAATGTCATTTTATTATAAAAATAAAAAAAAACACACACACAAAAAAAACACAGCCTATGTCTGTATTAAAGAAAAAATGATTGATAAAAACTTATTTGGAATGGAATTAAATAACAAGTACTTGTTATTGTCTTGTTCATTATATTTATTTTCATATAAAGGCAACAGAACTTAAATTACATCCAGTTTATTAGCAACACTGTGCACGAGCGTGAATCCCGTGAATCCCGCGATATCCATCATTGATCTCGCAGGTGTCAGATCCACTGGGAGAAGCGAGAACTGTCCGCCTTGCCTGCGCTTTTTTCACTCCTCCTCTCACTGCAGCAGCCTACTCTCGACTACATTTCAGGCGAGGCAAGGCGCATCTCAAACAAGCCTATTACAACTGTCACAGAGTCAGCCACAGGTCACAGCCCCAATCATCACTAAATCACCAGGACCCGCCCACTCGTTCACAATCACCAGAGTACTGACTCGCTGCACCTGCATTCCCTCATCAACACACCCTTTATATGCCCCGTTCACCTTTCACTCCTTGTTTGGTCTTGTTGCAGTATACACTAGTTATGGGCAGATCGAGGCTTCGTGAAACAATGAAACAGTCGAAGCAAATGTGCCATTTTGTTTCGAGGCTTCGAATCAATCCGAAACCCGTCTCCACGGTGACACCTAGTGGTCACTTGCAGGTGTTGATCTGAAACAACCTTTACAAAGAGCTAATAAAAAAATGTGTTTTTTTTTTTTTTATTATTGTATTTTTGTAATATATGAAGCTTGTAACCTGTAGTCTCTTCACATTGCATAATGTGATTTTGGTCATGAAAAATGAATATTAATAAAAATAAATCAAGCCACAATGTCTCCCTTTCTTATAGATTTTTATTCAAAAATATTAATTTCTCTGCTGTTGAAGGACTCAGCCTACTTCTTTTTTTACAGATAATTTCTCCAGCCTTTGAAAAAATTCTCTCACAAGGGACACTTGTTGCTGGCATACAAAGATATTTTTTAGCTAGGACATACAAATGAGGAAAGATTACTGCTCTCTCTTTCCAGTAAGTTAGAGGATCATGAGTTCTGGGCAAAAACGCATGGCCAATTACACGTATGGTCATAGTGTCATACCTAATTGTACAGTTGATTCCTGCGTTGCATTTCCTTTTTTCTGTGCAAGCTTGTGCTGCAACATCCTGTACAATGGTATGAGCTTTGAAGTAGACACTCTCTGTTCCTCTGACATCTCTGTTGTTGCTAGTTTGAATGGTTGAAGTGTCAATGACTGTTGAATAATGTCATACTCAAGACTTGTCAGGGGAGCAGTATCACTGTTTAAATTGGCAAGTGCAGCACCCACTGGCTCACGTTGCTCATACAAGCGTTGTAGCATGTCGAATGTGCTGTTCCATCTCGTTTCAACCTCCTGTATCATTTTCAGACTTGGTCTGCCCATCAAGCTCTGCATCTCCACAAGCTTGTCCTTTGCTTTGCAGCTGGATCTGAACAACCCCACTATCTTTCTGGCTTTCTGGCGAATTTCATTGATGACTGGGGTTTGATCCAGGGCCTTTTTCACTATCAAATTCAAATTATGAGCAAAACATGGGACATGGCGAAGGTTGAGTAGCTGGGCACTTAGGATCATGTTGGATGCATTGTCAGTCACCATGCAGTGAACTTTGGAGGTTATTCCCCACTCAGCCATTAGCAAGGCTTTAGCCTCCATGAGATGCTGGGCTGTGTGGGTTTGGTAAAACCTCCTTACACCCAGTAAAACAGTTGCCATTGTTGCCTCTGGTGTCATGTAATGGCATGTTACACCAAGATATCCATCCATATTAATGGAAGACCACATGTCAGCCGTAAGGCTAACAAATTCCACCTTTTGTAGGTCCTCCATTGTCTTCTCCTTGGTTGTGTTGTACCTTTCGCTGACCATTGTTTTAAGCACCTTCCAGGATGGGAGGACATAGCTTGGATCAAGCTTGTTCACAAAGGCCCTGAAACCCTCATCCTCCACGATGGTGAAGGGCTGCAGATCCTTCACCACCATGTTCAGAAGAGCCTCATCCAATTCCCTCTGTCTGCCTTTTAAAAGAGAAGATAAAACATACTTTCAGACAAATATATTGGAAAAATAGTAGCCTACCGTGAAAGTAGTCTACTGGTTCATTTGGAAACCTTCCTAAACAAAGTTATGTTATGAATATTTATGCTCAGTGTGCAGAGAAAGATAAAGTGCATTATAGAAATACAACAATTACAAAAAAACAAAATGATGTCTTGGCTGTAGATTGGGTACTCATATGTAGACATATAAAATGTAGATTCACAAATTATAATATTATATTGACAACATTTGTTTTTAAAGTGATTGGCAGTTGTGATTGGGATGTTAGGCATGTCTTAGTCCATGGCCTTTCTAAACAATGGCCCAACACTTAGTTATTATATTTCACTTATAATTAGCCTATATTTCAAACAATGCATACCTTGCTTAGATGGCCCAGCAGTGTCAGTAGCAGGCCTTGGTACAGGGGAAACACTACCATCCTCTGCACCCTGCAGAATGGCAGGATGAATGCTCCTCAAATGGCGCATCATGGATGATGTATTGTTGCAGTAGGCTAGCTGCCGATCACAATACACACATCTCACTTTATTTGGGGTTTCCAAATGGAAATGCTCCCACACCACAGATGTACGGCATCTCTTCTGTGGAGCCTCCATTTCTTTCTATCTATCTATCTATCTATCTATCTATCTATCTATCTATCTATCTATCTATCTATCTATCTATCTATCTATCTATCTATCTATCTATCTATCTATCTATCTATCTATCAAACCAAACTCCTCTCACAAAAACCCACGATATGAAAATGCGTTGACAAAACTTTTATACTGTGTGATTGTGTGATTTGTTCCCGAACCGACCAATCAATGAAACCCTGATTCGGCGGAGCACTCCACCTGATGAAACACTTAGACGCTTCATTTAGCCGTTGTCACGTGACGTGGGTGTTTTGAATCACGCTTCGGATCAGTGTTTAGAATCATCTTTGCTTCGGGATCTCGCAAAGCTTCGGAACGTCTGTTTCGCGCCAGCCATCCTTAGTATACACTGCTTTATGTCAGACTCCTTACCAAATACTCACCTGAGATCGTCTCGCTCTGTATCCAGTCTTATGGATCCAGATCGCCTGTCTTCATGTTCACTCGTCACCTGCACAGAGTGGCAGGCCTGCAAGCAATTCATTCAAGAACATTTAATGTGGTTGTCTCACAGGCTCTATAAATGTTGGTTTAAAATGCTGCAGCAAGTACTTTCTAGATCCAAGAAAATGTCCACATCAGCCCTATTTATTCTTGCCGCTCCCAGACTGTTGCTAAACCTATATCTGCCACACAATTTATACTTACCATGGTAATAATCCAATCTGTAAAGCTACTTTAAAACTGTGTTGTGAAGACAACTATACAAATAAACCTGACTAGATTTGTGCATTCTGATATGAGCAAGAGTTTAATGCAGCATGAAAATGTTGCAAGAATGATGCAGTGGCCAAATGTTTAAAAAATGACTAGTCAGTTGGTAGCAGAGAACAACTGAGTGGGCATTTGTATTGTTATTGTGGCTTTTCAGACAATTGCTGTAGGATGTTTGATACTGCTCTACTACAACCACCGGAGTGTGGAAGCAATATATCCTTCACAATACTGCAGTCTAATAATGGCTACAACTATATCTAGAAGACGCCAGGGAGAAAAAGTAGAACTATGTATAATATATTTTTTTTGGTAAAAACAGTGACGGAGTAAGAGACAGAGTAAAATATATAGCCTACTGAAGCAAAAAGACATTAGTGATGGTATTGCATGGTCATTTTCTCAGTGGAGAAAAGTGCCTCTTCAGAATTCAGATAAAATTCAACCATATTACAGGTCCTTCTCAAAAAATTAGCATATTGTGATAAAGTTCATTATTTTCCATAATGTAATGATAAAAATTAAACTTTCATATATTTTAGATTCATTGCACACCAACTGAAATATTTCAGGTCTTTTATTGTTTTAATACTGATGATTTTGGCATACAGCTCATGAAAACCCAAAATTCCTGTCTCAAAAAATTAGCATATCATGAAAAGGTTCTCTAAACGAGCTATTAACCTAATCATCTGAATCAACTAATTAACTCTAAACACCTGCAAAAGATTCCTGAGGCTTTTAAAAACTCCCAGCCTGTTTCATTACTCAAAACCACAATCATGGGTAAGACTGCTGTCCAGAAGGCCATCATTGACACCCTCAAGCAAGAGGGTAAGACACAGAAAGAAATTTCTGAACAAATAGGCTGTTCCCAGAGTGCTGTATCAAGGCACCTCAGTGGGAAGTCTGTGGGAAGGAAAAAGTGTGGCAAAAAACGTTGCACAACGAGAAGAGGTGACCGGACCCTGAGGAAGATTGTGGAGAAGGACTGATTCCAGACCTTGGGGGACCTGCGGAAGCAGTGGACTGAGTCTGGAGTAGAAACATCCAGAGCCACCGTGCACAGGCGTGTGCAGGAAATGGGCTACAGGTGCCGCATTCCCCAGGTCAAGCCACTTTTGAACCAGAAACAGCGGCAGAAGCGCCTGACCTGGGCTACAGATAAGCAGCACTGGAGTACCCACAGTCAGTGATGGTCTGGGGTGCCATGTCAGCTGCTGGTGTTGGTCCACTGTGTTTTATCAAGGGCAGGGTCAATGCAGCTAGCTATCAGGAGATTTTGGAGCACTTCATGCTTCCATCTGCTGAAAAGCTTTATGGAGATGAAGATTTCATTTTTCAGCACGACCTGGCACCTGCTCACAGTGCCAAAACCACTGGTAAATGGTTTACTGACCATGGTATTACTGTGCTCAATTGGCCTGCCAACTCTCCTGACCTGAACCCCATAGAGAATCTGTGGGATATTGTGAAGAGAAAGTTGAGAGACGCAAGACCCAACACTCTGGATGAGCTTAAGGCCGCTATCGAAGCATCCTGGGCCTCCATAACACCTCAGCAGTGCCACAGGCTGATTGCCTCCATGCCACGCCGCAATTTCTTTCTGTGTCTTACCCTCTTGCTTGAGGGTGTCAATGATGGCCTTCTGGACAGCAGTCAGGTCGTCAGTCTTACCCATGATTGCGGTTTTGAGTAATGAAAACAGGCTGGGAGTTTTTAAAAGAAAATCTTTTGCAGGTGTTTAGAGTTAATTAGTTGATTCAGATGATTAAGTTAATAGCTTGTATAGAGAACCTTTTCATGATATGCAAATTATTTGAGATAGGAATTTTGGGTTTTCATGAGCTGTATGCCAAAATCATCAGTATTAAAACAATAAAAGACCTGAAATATTTCAGTTGGTGTGCAATGAATCTAAAATATATGAAAGTTTAATTTTTATCATTACATTATGGAAAATAATTAACTTTATCACAATATGCTAATTTTTTGAGAAGGACCTGTATACAATATAAAATGAAATGGTGTAGAGCTAAATTGTTGCTGAAAACACACTGTCTGAAAGCAACATCAGCTAAAGAAAGTTTCAGATGGAGGAATAATCTTTTGATTAATTTGTCATGAGCTCATTGTTTGAAAGTGAGGAAAGTCTGTGCCTTCAACACAGTCGCATGCCGATATTTAACTATTTGACGTTTTAGCCAATTGGTGGCTAATTCATATGAAAACGTAAGAATGTACACTTCAAAAGGTCTGCTTATGCCCCAGTCTACGATTCTTATTGTACAAATTCATTTGAAATCACCACTTCGTAAAATACAGTAGTTGGTGCTTACGTCACACATCGGTTCATTAACAATATCTTCCCCAAATACTTGCAATCAGTCCACAAATTCTTTTAAATGAGTCAGTTTGATGGGGCATGCGCAAATTACAACACATACATCACAGCTTTCAGTCACAGCTGAATAAAAATGAATTTGAAATGATATGTATATACATATTTTAAAATGTGAGGTGAAGGCAAAAGGTGAGGGAACAGCTTTCATTGAATTGCAATACAGATTGAACAAAATGAGTTTATTGGCTTTATAATTTAACAACTTATACTGGACATCTGGTACAATTAATGCATATCTGTCTGATATTGATCTTTCTACTGTTGGTTCTTGGTCCATTCTGGGAATGTAGCCAAGTGTCTAAGAGACAAGTGTGGCTGTAGACCAATCGCAGAACAGTACACTGTACCGTTGTCTACGTGTTCTGCATCAGTTCTGTGTTTCTTGCTTTCTTCTTTGTTCAGGTCAACTTGTTTCCGAGATGCCAAAGGTATCAATTCTCAGGGAAAGGCGATTACTAATGTATGAGAGTTTTGGCATTCTGTAAAGATTCAGCGTTAGAATTCTTTCTTTGATTTGAAAATCTGAAAGTTGCAACTTCTTATTAAACTTACTTTCTCTCTATAAAAATAAGATAAAAAGGAAAAGAAAAGAAAGAAAGACATTACACTGAGCTGTTTGTTAAAATCATTCTTTCACCTTGTCTCGGTTAAGGACTCTACACCACGGACAGTAATTAAACCTTTCAGATGAGCGTCATCATCAGTAGCACAAATTATTATTCTGCTGTACGACAGAATCAAAATAACAAGTGTCACATAAATACAGGAGTATGGCTGAATTACCCCTGTAGTGGTTCTGGCATGCATAATATCAGTCATATATGAAGAACCATATTGCATGTCTGTCATCTTCACTTATTTCTGAATCTGCTTAGCTGTGACCACATGCTATTAAGTTTCAAAATGAGAACAGAACAGAAAGCGACATTAATTTGCACTTCAGCTCCTTTACCTGCAGACACTAGGTTTTTATTTTTATTTTATTTATTTTTTTATAGAGCTGGCTTTTATTTTTTAGCCTGACAGAAACAAATCTGTCTGTATCTATAAGTTGTTTATGTAAAACTATGTAAAGCAGAATTGTATGTCTCTATCATTTTTTGTGCTTGAATTGGTCTATATTACAGTTTTTTACAATTACAATTAGATTCAGAATATGTTTCAATATAGTATTACTGTAGAAATGTTGCAAATTTCTGTCTTATTAATTTTTGTGTGTGGGTGGACTGTAAGCAATACAATTAATAAGGATTTCAGTTTTACTACCTTCATGTTTTGTTAGTCCACAGTCAGTGCAGCCCCATCTGCTATTCAGGCAACATGCCTCTCCAACATGCCTGAGAGCAGACAGCACAGAATATAAGGAGCCATTCAAATGTGACACATTCATGCTTTCATAAAACAGAAAGCTTGTACATAGACCAGTAATTAATAAATAGTGCAGATGGAATGCAAGAACACATCAATTGCGGCCTCCAGCTCCACCACCAGTGTACATTATTGACAGAAATGATTGTAAAATGGAAATGTAAAATGGACTGTTGACCATTAGTATGATTAATGATCTAGAAATAAAACATATATATATATACTGTATATGCGTGTGATAATTGTGATTCATTTGATAAATCAACATGACATATGGATGCAGGTAATTATGAAAAAAAAGTAAAATTATGTTCCAAGTGTCTTAGGTGCTCACAATGTCATTTTAAAAATCTAAAGATCTCTGGTACAGATTAAAAAAGAAGGAATATTGGTGACACTTTATTTTGGTGGTCCACTTTAGACATTCTAATTTTAAGTAACTTTGCAACTACATGTCAAATGGCAGTCATTATTCCAGTCAGTATTAGTAGACTCTCTGCTTACAGTTTTTTTTTTAGTTTTTTTTTTTTTTTTTTTACATTTCTTGATACTTGGTTCACTTTTTCAAACCTCTTGAGCACAAACTTTTGTGGTTTGGCACAAAATGCATTCAATGATGTGTAGCGTATGGACAATGTCAGGATGGCTCACTCATTATAGTTTTGCCTATAACTCAACTAGTGAGAGCCAAAAAGTCTCCATCTAATGGGTCCAAATTGTCCATTGACACTTTTGTGGCGTGCACGAAGGAAAGCAAAGGTTTATTACCAGGCGATGAGCAAGCTTCAAATAGATGTTTATCAACTGAACCCCCACCCCTTTCCGGCAAGAAAGGGCTCCGAATGAAAACGCACACACATACAGACATCCTCACGTTTAAATCCAGAAATGGGTAATTCTGAAAAAAGCACGATATAATCCTGTATACCTATGTGTTCTGCTTTCATTTTAGTATAGTTATGACTTCTCTAGATTTGTTAGGTAAAACCCTAAATGCCTATATTTATGTATATGAATGTAACTCTGTATTCCTATTCTTTTTCCATATCTTTCTTGATACCGTTGTAATCTTCTCGGTCTCACTAAGTTGGTCACGTACAGGAGATTACAGTAAAATGTATGATTCTCTGTGCACAGCTTTCTGGAGTAGAAATGACATTTTCTTACAATGTCATAAACTACGTAAATGAGCCGTTTTGACAAGACAAAGAAAAGGGTTCCGCTCAAAAATCTCTAAGGTGATTGGTTATTCTGCTCCAAAGGAGGTGTGAGCTGTCTTCCTTAAAACAAAGGTGATGGCCCGAACATCTTCACTTCACTCTTCCTGTCGTGCTTTTGCTTCATTTTGCCTTTTCTTATTCTCTCGTTTTACTTTCCGTTTTGAGTTTAGCTCAGTCTTTCATTTTCACTCTAGCCTGCTTTTCGTGTTCGGTAGAAGTCTGATCCTCCAAGAAAAACGTCTACGGTTACGTATGTAACCCTCGTTCCCTGAGTAGGGAACGAAGACGTTACGTCGGATGACGACGAATGGGGTTTCGCTTAGAAAGCCTATCAACTTGGAGTATTACAAAACGAGCCAATGGCAAAGAAATGCCATGGGTCTGCGGAATTTGCATGACGTAACTCCGCCCCACCTCGTGGGTATAAAAGGAGGAAGTCTGCAACAGCAGTTTATGTTTCTTTGCTGAGGAGCCAAGACTGAGCTCAGGCGATCCCCGCGGTACAGCGGAAAGTGGCAGGCAGACGTAACGTCTCCGTTCCCTACTCAGGGAACGAGGGTTACATACGTAACCGTAGACGTTCCCTTTCGTTGTCACTCCGAGTTACGTCGGATGACGACGAATGGGGTTATCAGTCTAATCACGCCACCTTCTCGGCTGTCTTCCAGTGCCCTGCGTAAATCGAGATCCCTGTCATAGACTGGACGAAGGACTCCATTTAACACAGGAATACCAAGGTTCACTGGGAAGCATATCCCAAGCTAGGGGAAGTATGCAATTAGTGCCAACCCAGAGGGGGGGGGGGGACTTAGAGAATACACATATGACCCGAAGGAAACATATGGAGAACACTGGGGTGTCCAGGCGCAGGTGGAATATTTCAACCCCAGGGGTGGCAAGGTGGCTTGCCAAGGGAAAGACACATGCTCAGAGAGGCTTACAGTGGAAATACATATGTGGGGGTCGCTCAGAGGAGGGACCATGCACACAGGAGGCACCTAGCCGACGCGCAGGCAAGAGACACTGGCTCCGACGTCAGGAGTGCTGGAGGAGCTCAGGGCTTTCGGGGAAGCTCACCTGAGGAGAATATCGCACGTATCCAGTCCGTGGAGTGGAATGGCGAGCAAGCGAAGACACCTGAGGTGGAGTGGGCCGTCACACCAAGGGGGCACGGTCGACCTTGCTGCTGGTATGCCAAGGCAATGGCGTCCACTATCCAGTGAGACAACCTTTGCTTGGAGAGAGCCTTTCCCTTCAGCTTCCCACCATAACAGACAAAGAGCTGGTCTGAGGTCCTGAAACACTGCGTCCTGTCTACATAGGCGCGAAGAGCGCGTACTGGACAGAGCAGTGCCAAGGCTGGGTCTGCCTCCTCCGGGGGCAGCGCTTGCAGGTTCACCACCTGGTCCCGAAAGGGAGTGGTAGGAACCTTGGGCACATATCCGGGCCGGGGTCTCAGGATCACGTGAGAGAAAGCCGGTCCGAATTCCAGGCACGCTTTGTCGACGGAGAATGCGTGCAGGTCCCCTACCCTCTTGATGGAGGCCAGTGCAACCAGGAGCGCTGTCTTCATAGACAGGAACTTAAGCTCAACTGATTGCAGAGGCTCAAAGGGAGCACTCTTCAGGGCAGTTAGAACCACTGAGAGGTCCCAAGAGGGAACGAGAGGAGAGCGAGGAGGATATAGTCTCCTCGCTCCTCTCAGGAACCTGATGACCAGGTCGTGCTTCCCTACCGACTTACCTTCGACGGGGTCATGATGTGCGGCAATGGCGGCAACATAGACCTTAAGGGTGGAGGGAGACAGCCTTCGCTCCAACCCTTGCTGAAGGAAGGAAAGCACAACGCTGATCGAGCATCTCCGGGGGTCTTCTCGGTGAGAAGAGCACCAGTCGACGAAGAGGTTCCACTTCAACGCATAGACGTGTCTCGTGGACGACGCTCTAGCGGAAGTGATGGTAGCCGCCACCGCTTGTGGAAGGGTACTCAAACCTACCTCGAGCCGTCCAGGCTCCAGAGATCGGGGCGAGGGTGCCACAGGGTGCCCCGTCCCTGAGAAAGAAGGTCCTTCCTCAGAGGAATGGGCCAGGGAGGTGCTGTCGCGAGGAGTACGAGTTCGGAGAACCAGGTCCGGTTGGGCCAATACGGCGCGACCAGAATGACCTGCTCCTCGTCCTCCCTGACCTTGCGCAAGGTCTGCGCAAGAAGGCTCACTGGGGGAAACGCATATTTGCGGCCCGGCGGCCAGCTGTGCGCCAGTGCATCCGTGCCGAGCGTGCCCTCGGTCAGGGAAAAATACAGGGCGCAATGGGTCGAGTCGTGAGAGGCAAACAGATCTATCTGTGCGTTCCCGAACTGGTCCCAAATCAGCTGAACCGACTGGGGATGGAGTCGCCATTCTCCAGGGAGGGGCTGAAGCCGTGAGAGCTCGTCGGCTGCACAGTTCAGCGCTCCGGGAATGAAAATGGCTCAAAGCGACCTCAGATGCTTCTGACTCCATAGGAGGAGGTGGCGGGCGAGTTGTGACATACGGCGGGAGCGTAGACCACCTTGATGGTTGATGTACGCAACAGTGGCGGTATTGTCTGAACGGACTAGCACGTGTTGACCCCGGAGCAACGCCCGGAAGCGGTGCAGGGCAAGACGTACTGCCAACAACTCGAGGCAATTGACATGCCATAGCCGCTGGGGTCCTGTCCAGGAGCCCGCAGCAGCATGTCCATTGCACATGCCGCCCCAGCCCGTGGTGGAGGCATCTTTTGAGACAACAACATGCCGGGAAGCTCGTTCCAAGGGGACACCCGCCCTGAGAAAACTGAGGTTCGACCACGGGGTGAGGAACTGACGGCAGGTCGGAGTAACTGGTACTCGGAGCGTGCCTTGTTGCCATGCCCACCTCGGGACTCGGTCGTGAAGCCAAAGCTGAAGCGGTCTCATATGAAGCAATCCGAGCGGCGTGAACGTGGCTGCAGATGCCATATGCCCCAGGAGCCTCTGAAATGTTTGCTGCGCGCACTCAAATGGCTGCGCGCACTCGCTCGTAAGCTGCGCGGACATGGCGACCGAGTCGATGTCCATACCGAGACAAGAGATCCTCTGCACGGGGCAAAGTTTGCTCTTCTCCCAGTTGACCCGAAGGCCCAGACGAGCTAGGTGCCGGAGCACTAGGTCCCTGTGTTCGCAAACCTGATCTCGAGAGTGATCTAGGATCAGCCAGTCGTCGATATAACTCAGGATGCGAACCCCGTGCTCCCGAAGGGGAACAAGGGCAGCCTCGACGATCTTCGTGAAGATGCGAAGAGACAGGGCCAGCCCGAAAGGGAGGACCGCGTACTGGTATGCCTGCCCCTCGAAAGCAAACCGTAGGAACGGTCTGTGGCGAGGAAGAATGGAGACATGGAAGTAGGCGTCCTTCAGGTCGATCGCTGCAAACCAATCCCGGGGCCGCACGCATTCGAAAACGCGTTTGGCGGTGAGAATCTTGAACGGCAGCCTGTGAAGGGAGCGGTTCAGCACGCGCAAGTCCAGGATTGGCCATAACCCACCGGTTTTCTTGGGGACAATGAAGTAAGGGCTGTAGAAGCCGGACCTCATCTCGGCTGGAGGGACAGTCTCGATTGCACCCTTCGCCAACAGGGTGGCAATCTCTGCTCTCATGATGGGGGCATTGCCACCGACCAAAATGGAGCGGACTCCCCTGAAGCGGGGAGGAGACCGTGCGAACTGAATCGCATAGCCTAGCCTGATGGTGCGCGCGATCCAGCGGGACAGACGGGGAAGCTCTAACCAGGCTCCCAGGAACTGAACCAGCGGGATCATGCGGACGACAGGCGTCCCCCCGGAGGGGCAGCGAAGCGGAGTAACTGGCCCAGACGTGGACGGCATAGCGGCCCGGTGTGGGGGCACAGTTAGCAACCGCGCCCTGGCAGAGGGGGCCAGGGGAGGACCAGGCTGATCGTCCCGCGGGGGCCTGCTCTGCCAGGGGTCTGGTGACAGAGGGGGACAGGGGCGAAGCGGTCCATGGACGGCACGCCGTGTCAACCGCCTCTGGAACAGAGGGGGGCGAGGAGAGCACGGCTTGTGGGGGGCGCTCTGTGTCGCCCGAGAACTCTATGGGCTCAGGGAAGAGAGGGTCGTTTCTGTCTTTAACCACTTTAGGGTGCTGCCCACCCGTGGGTGAGCAGCGGGGAGCGGAGAACAAAAGATTCTCCCCCGGCCCTCCACCGGGGGAAGGAGTGGTCCTGCTACCACCTCCTGAAAAACGACCATCTTCCCTGAGCAGCCCGTCTCAGGAGCGCCGCTTGGCCCGGCGTTTAGCGGGGGGCGGGGCGGGAGAGGGCTGTGACGCCTTCTTGCGGCTTCCTCCGCGACCGGCCCGGGTTTGTGGAGGCTGCTGCGTGGGCCGGGCGGGAGGGGCGGGAGCCGCAGGAGGGCGCCCTCGGCGGGAAACAGGACGAGGCTTCTGCCCGGCCGGCTGGGTGGAGGCAGCAGCTGGCCGGCGGGGCAGAATGTGTTTGATGGCCTCGGTCTGTTTCTGGGCGGTTGAAAACTGTTGGGCAAAGTCTTCAACCGCTCCGCCGAAGAGGCCGGCCTGGGACAAGGGGGCGTTAAGCAGACGGGTCCGCTCCGCATCCCGCATGTCAGCCAGGTTCAGCCACAGGTGTCTCTCCTGGACCATGGCTGTGGACATCACCAGACCCAGGGAGCGCGCGGTAACCTTCGTCGCCCGTAGAGCGAGGTCGGTAGCGGCGCGCAGCTCATCAAAGAGCCCTGGGTCTGTCCTACCCTCGTGCATGTCTCTGAGCATCTGGGCCTGGTAGACCTGCAGAGTGGCCATAGCATGCAGTGACGCAGCCGCCTGTCCCGCCGCTCTGTAAGACTTCGCCACCAGGGTAGACGAAAATCTACAGGCCTTGGATGGGTGCTTAGGCTCGCCACGAGAAGAAGCACTCTGAGGACATAGTTGCATGGCAACAGAGCGTTCAACCGGGGGGAGCCCAGTGTACCCACGGGCGGCTGCATCATCGAGGGGAGGAAAGGCGGATGAGATCAACGAGCGTTCCCGAGAAGACAACGGGGTCTTCCAGGACTTTGAGATCTCATCATGCACGTCCGGGAAGAAAGGTATTGGGGTTTGCCGAGGACGAGAGTCGGCAGCCTTACCCAAAAACCAATCGTCCAGTCGCGAGCGCTCAGGACAGGGTGGAGGCCTCCACTCAAGCCCGATGCTCGCGGCTGCCCGAGAAAGCATGGCCGTCATCTCCGGATCAGACTCGAGCACAGCCGTATGCACACCGGAAGGTGGCAGCTGTGACGAGCCCTCACTTCCAGAAGAATCAAACCCACCTTGTGATGCTGCAACAGACATGGCATCATCCTCTGTAGCTTCAACCGAAACACGCGGGCCACCAGAGGGTAGACCCGCGGGAATCGGCCGCTCGCTAGCGGGCACTGTCATTGAAGAGGGGGGCTGGGGTCGCGGACACATAGTCGGCGCCTTGTTCCAGACCGTCACCCTCAGGTCACCCTGGCCACCAGCCGCAGGACGGGGGGTGGATGAGGGGACTCTCACTCTTGCGAGTTCACCGAGTCTCGACCGTAATGACGCGATGGTCATGTTCCCATAGAGAGAACATGAGTCATGCACGAGCGCTGCTCTAGCATGATCAATGCCCAAACATACTATGCAACGCTCGTGCCCATCAGAGTCCAATACCAATCTGCCGCAACCAGAAGTACACGGGCGAGGTATCTTTAAAAAGACGTGTCGCGTGTAAGCTCTTTTAGTGAGAAAACTCAAGTGTTGAAGCACCCGGGGAGAAACGCGCCGACTGGCAGATCACTGCAGCAGATCAGCAGGAAGCACGCTCTCGCCGTAGATCGCCGTCACACCAAAACTCGAGGCACTCGTTCGTGAAGCTGACAATTCAGAGATGGCTTGTGGAGAGAAGAATAAACTTAGCTCCGAAGCGAAAACATAAACTGCTGTTGCAGACTTCCTCCTTTTATACCCACGAGGTGGGGCGGAGTTACGTCATGCAAATTCCGCAGACCCATGGCATTTCTTTGCCATTGGCTCGTTTTGTAATACTCGAAGTTGATAGGCTTTCTAAGCGAAACCCCATTCGTCGTCATCCGACGTAACTCGGAGTGACAACGAAAGGGAACTAACTCTTCCTTATAGCTTTCAAGACAACTTACTTTCAAATAGTTTTGAATTTCCTGCGAGTGAAACGCGCATCAGAGCGCTTCCAGCTCAAGAACCGCAACGAGGACTGAACGTGCGTCCAAGCAGCCTTATTCAGCAACACAGAGATCCATGCAAGTATCGTTCCATAATTCAAATGTATTAAGTGCTTGCCCTGTTTTAAGGCGTTGTGATTCTTTGCTGGCTTTCTAGGGTCAAACTGTTTGTGAAGTTTGCTATTTCTGTGATCTGCTTTCTCTCTCTTTCTTTCCTTACTTCCGTTATTCATTATTCTATTCGTTGTTAAATGTAATTTGTGCTATAGCTTCATTTATTAAACCCTCATTATACTCTTTATTGTCTCTGACTGATGCTCATCAAACAAAGCCTCTTAAATGTGTGATCTTATGCTACAAGCTTGATATTGATAAATACTTTAATTAGTAATATTATCAGAAAGTTATTCTTCATAAACAGAAGGATAGTTTTTCCTGATAGTGATCAGAATAATCCTTTTCGCGAAGTTGATCAGAGAATCGCCGGTAGGTTCGGTGGACGAACAGATGGCGAGGCGCAGTTAATTTGCTTAAAGGATATTCTAAAAATTGATATAGCCTATCTGTATATCATATGTGTTCATAATTGATTATAATTTGTTGTGGTTAATTGTCTACACATATGTAGATACAGATGGACTATATATATTCCCTTTTTGGGCAATTTAAAATTGTAGGTGATAACTCATAACCCGTGTGATCAGTTATTAATTGTGAATTATTAATTATTGATTATACATTCCTCCCATTTGAGCTGAGACCCTACAGATGACATATTTCAATTTACATTAATTATTTTCTTACTTATACACAAATATCACCAAAACTCCATGTACCTACAGGCCAATTTGCATGTTTACATACTTTTTTACAAAAATGTTAATCGTGTTCAAAGCCAAAATGTTCAGAACACAAAAATGATTAAGGCAGCAATTTGCTACATTTCTTTACTTTTTCTTACATTTTTTTAAATACTATCAAAACAATTAGATTTTGCTGTGAGTCTTTCAATTTCATTACCTATACAAAAGAGGAAACATAGGAATAATGTTGTACACTAATGTAAACACTCACCATGTAACATACTGCAGTGAATTATAAACAATAGAGAATTGTCATTTTTGTTTTGTACAGAAATTTTACAAAATAATACATTGTATAATGCTATCTGTTGTTAGTGTTTTTAGGTTGTTGTTTTATGAGTGACAAAGAGTCCATTTATCACTAAGACAGACTGTACTGTATTTGTCAGCGGTGAATACAACTAATATAAACATGCTTATGTCTTATTTCCATGCACCTCCCTCTTAGCATTTTACTGAATGTTAATTAGCGTATCCCTATTATAAGGAATGGACAATGAATTCCTGCAATTGACAGGAAACATATTCACTGAACAGGATAAGTGAATCCAGATAAAAACTTTATTCGACACACAGCGGGCACAGGAGGAGCAGGTGAGTAATAAATAACTGGGTCCCACTTTATATTAAGTGGCTTTAAGTACTATGTACTTACATTGAAATTAATAATTTGATACAATGGACTTATTGTGTACATATATGTTTTTACATTGTTCTTATATTTTAAAAATACCAGCATGTAATCACAGCTGTAATTAGTTTATGTAATTACATTTGTAATTACACAGTTGACCCTTCCCTTACACCTTAACCCACCCTTAAACCTACTCATACCACCACACCTGACCCTAACCTTACCCGTATCACACCTCAATAGCAGCAAAAGTGTTTTACAATACAACATTAACACAATAAGCACATTGTACTTTTTTCCCGATGTATGTACATAGTACTTAAAGCCACTTAATATAAAGTGGGACCAATAACTGAAATAGTTTGTGGGTGATGATATGATGATAATGAAAAATAAAGTCCTTTTTCTTACTGATGGCTGATGGAGAGCTGGCAGATGAAGCACACACCTCAGTCAACTGGCGTTGGAGCAGTGAACATGTAAGTATAGCAAGCTGATTTGGAAACACAAGAGGCCCAATTTTAACGATCTAAAGCGCACGGCGCAAGTGCACTTAGGGCGTGTCCGAATCACTTTTGCTAGTTTAACAACGGGAAAAATGGTCTGCATGCCCGGTGCATGGTCTAAAAGGGTTGTCCCTATTCTCTTAATGAGTAATGGGTTTGTTTTGTGCGTAACGTGCAATAAACCAATCAGAGTGTCATTTCCCATTCCCTTTAAAAGCCAGTTGCGCTCATGCCATGGCAGATTCACTATTTGGTGGAATTTGCAAGCGGAAAAATTGAACGCGTCTCCAGAGAGGAAACGGATCTGCTCGTGCGCGAGATTAAAAAGCGCAGACCATCTAAGGGACGAAGTGTACACACGTTGTGGACCCGCCTATAAGCGCACATTACAAATGCGCTCTTTATATAACAAAACAAATATTGCGGCATTGACCAGGTTTTTGTTGGTCAATGGCGCAGGCTATTTCAGTTGCCTCAAAATAGCAAAGCACCAACAATGCGCCTTAACACACCTCATTTTCAGACCAGAACGTCCATGGGTGCACAAATGGGAGCAAATGCATTTGCTATTTAAACAATGTGGCGCAGGACGTGAAAATGATAACTGCATCAGGCTGGAACTAGGAAAAAACACTTGCGTCTGGCGCTGCATTGTATCGGGTGTGTAATAGGGGCCCAAGGGAATAAACACAAGACTATACAGTTGTGGTCAGAATTAACGGCACCCCTGGTGAATATGATCAAAAATGGCTGTAAAAAAATAAATCTGCATTGTTTATCCTTTTGATCTTTCATTGAAAATATTTGCAAAAATCTAACCTTTCATTGAAGTAAAAATAATTGAAAGTGGGGGGAAAATCACATTATGAAATAAATGTTTTTCTACAAAACACGTTTGCCACAATAATTGGCACCCCTAGAATTTTTTACGAGTAAAATATCCATTAATAAAAGTATATTCCCATTAATATTTACCTTTTTCACCAGGGTGACTAAGGAACATGAAAATTGTCCAGCCATGACTTCTTGTTTCACAGGAGTTTAAATATAAGGAAACACAAAGGCCAAATTCCCTTTATCATCCATCACAATGAATAAAACCAAAGAATATAGTTCTGATGTGCATCAAAAGATTGTTGAGCATCACAAAATAGAAAGTGGCTGTAAGAAAATAGCTAAAGAATTGAAAATCCCCATTTTGACCATCAGGGCAATAATTAAGAAGTTCCAATCAACTAAAGATGTTACGAATCTGCCAGGAAGAGGACGTGTGTCGATATTGTCTTAATGCGCGGTAAGGAGGAAAGTTTGAGTGGCCAAAGACTCTCCAAGGATCACAGATGGAGAATTACAGAGATTACTTGAGTCTTGGGGGTCAGAAAGCCTAAAAAAATATATCAAACAACCCCTACGTCACCACATGTTGTTTGGGAGGGTTTCAAGAAAAATCCTCCTCGCTCCTTCAAAAACAAACTCTAGCAAATTCAGTTGTCAGACACGACTGGAATTTCAAAAGGGACAGGGTTCTGTGGTCAGATGAAACAAAAAAGGGCTTTTTGGCAGCAAACCCACCAGATGTGTTTGGTGCAAACAGGGATAAAAAGTACCACATGCCTATGGTTAAATATACTGCTGGATCTTATATGTTGTGGGCCTATTTTTTTACTGGAGGTCCTGGACATCTTGTTCAGATACATGGTATTATGGATTCTAGCAAATACCAACAGATAAAAAAAACAAAACCTGACTGCCTCTGCTAGAAATCTTATAATGGGCCGTGGTTGGATCTTCCATCAGGACAATGGTCCAAAACAAACATCAAAATCAATACAAAAATGGGTAACTGAGCACAAAATGAAGCTTCTGCCATGACTGTCCCAGTTCCCTGACCTGATGAGAAGCACCACCAACATAAACTTGTGAATCTGAAGGATCTGGAGAGATTCTGTATGGAGGAATGGTCTCTGATCTCTTGTCAGTTGTTCTCCAAACTCATCAGGCATTATAAGAGAAAACTCAGAGCTGTTATCTTGGCAAAATGAGGTTGCAAAATGTTTTTACAGGGAAGCCCCAGGGAACAGGGAACAGGGAACAGGGAACAGGGAACAGGGAAGCCCCCCCCCCCCCCCCCTTCAATTCTTTTACTTCAATGAAAGGTTAGATTTTTGCCAATTTTTTTAATGAAAGATCAAAAGGATAAACAATGCAGATTTATTTTTTACAGCCATTTTTGATCATATTTATCAGTGGTGCCATTAATTCTGACCCCACTGTACTTCTTGGAGTTGTTGCAGGGAACTTGGAATCGCGTAGAGATCACGTAGAGTTGGGTCTGTGTCCTTATTCAAGGCCAGACAAAGACTGAACTGAGGTGTTTTCTTATAAGTGGTGACTGATGAGGTGAGTAACAATTGACAGCAGTGTTGTAGTCGAGACCAGCTCACTCGAGTCCGAGTCAAGACCGAGTTCAGAGTATGTTGAGTCCGAGTCGAGACCAAGACCAGAGAGGCTTGAGTCCGAGTCGAGACCGAGACCAGAGAGGTTGGATTACCTAATTTACTTTTATTTACTTAGAGTCATATTGGTTTAAAAAATATTATCAGTTAAGGGTAAAAAAGGCCACATTGTAGGCGGTGTTAAGGTCATTTTATTACAATTATGACTTGTCACTTGTCAGTATTAAGTGCTCTTGTCCACATAACATCATTGTACCACTATATACATCCACATAACATTTCTAGTACACATAACATTACTGTACCACTCTATACTGTAAGTCCACATAACATTTCTAGTACACATAACATTACTGTACCACATCGTATCGGTATTCATTTCATTATTTAATTAAACGAGATTTGGTTTTCTCTGTGACACTTTTGTCCTACGTTGTAAACAGTAAATATTAAAATAACACAGTTGAGACAAATGTAGCATGTGACTTTCTGGAAAGCAGGATCACTACAGGCGGATGCAGGTGGACACTGCGTAAAACAGAAGCGAGAGCAGGTGGGTCACGGGTGTGGGAGAGCATATGGCTTCCTAAAAGTAGTCCCTTGCAGACTTCTACACCGAACTAACTACGCATTATCTGTCAAAATGCTAAAATTTTATGAAAATGACAGAATTACAGAAACGATGAGTTCTTAATCTTACCTTTCTTTGTGGTTTCGCTCCACATGACAATGAAAATTGGAAGTTGTTCCCTTTGCTTCGGTAATTGAAGTACCGCAGAATTAACATCCTGACCTGACCCGAGTCCTGCTGCCTTTGCGCTAACGTTAGTCTCAAGTCATGCGCAGTTGCGCACAAGAAAATCACCAATCATTGGACGGGTCAATCAAACATAAATTTAAAGAAATATTAACATACAGTAATAATCATGAAAAATATTTTGAATTGGACTCGAGTGGACTCGAGAATAAGTCCGAGTCCTAATATGTCCGAGTATGAGTCAATACCGAGTCAAAATGCACACGAGTCCATGACAAGACCAAGACCATTAAAATATAGTCTCGAGACCGAGTCCGAGACCGAGTCCGAGTCTCGAGTACTACAACACTGATTGACAGGTACTGGTGATTAGTACTCCAGCGACAGGGATCGTTGTGTGGTGGGGAGAGAGCCTGGTGATCCCATTACAGTAATGAATTTGGGAATTGATTAGTCCAGACTTGTAAGTGCTCCTATATGGGAAAGAGAAATCCTAGAGATAGTGGATGCGTCCGAAATCGCATACTTCCCTACAATATAGTAGGTGAATGACAGTATGTGACAAAAGAAGTATGTCCAAATTCACAGTACTCATTTACACATACTTAAAGAGTAGGCTAAAAGTACCCAAATTATTTACTTCACCCGGTGAGATTCTGAAGTGTGCACACGGTGGACACTTTACTATCCAATGAGGCCACAGGACAAGATTTATGAATGACAGTGAAGCGACGTAACTGAAACTGGAAGTTTACATGATAATGACAATATGGCGAATGTAGTACGTCTGGGTTACATTCATACTCCACTCTTTAGCAGTCGTTAAGTATTTACTTATTCAAAATTCAAAGTACCTACTCAAGTATGCGCCAGTGGGATGCAGCCAGAGTGTTTGTGACTTCGCCATTGCTCGTCTGGGCACATGGACTCCAAACAGCTCTGATGGTATTTGTCTTATGTGAAACCAATTTTATGCTTCAAGATGCTTTTGGATCGCTGCAACTGATTCTGTCTAATAGTGTTTTGTCCTTCATAAAAAAGACATTTGATGAAGGCATGCTTTGAAGTGTTTGGACCTAAACAGGAACCTCATTCATATCAGGAGGAAAAACAAGGCTTCTAGAGAGATGACATAATTTGCTAAACCATAAATTCCTCATTTTCCTGCTGACTGTTTGTTTACTTGTTTTGAGTATTTATTATTATTATTATTTGAATCATCTTCTGGTTTGGAGCAGTTTGAAGTAAGTTTCTTGCAGACTTTCTGTTTTTATGGACCTACGAAATTAAGTATAAGTTAATTTCTGAGGTCCATAAAAACAGAAAGTCTGCAAGAAACTTTTGCTTGACTGACAGTTTACACACTGCCATCATCTTCACATTTAAGGGATGATTGAAGCTCACTAGACTTTTGCCTGTTTACAGAAGCCAGAGGTTATGTTCTGGAAGGCCAAAAAAAACAAAAATAATATTAATAATAATAATAATTCTAAAGTGAAATGTGCCACACTGCTTTCAACAGATCTTTATTGTTCAAACTTTGTTTGCTATCTCAAATGTAACAATTTTGGATTGAGATTTTCACACTTTACAAAGATAAATATCGTAAATTAATACATTTAAAATCATATAAGACTAAACAATCAAATGATTCACTTCACAAAGGTCATAGAAGTCTGTTTTCAACCTCAATATGGCATTGTGGACAAGTGACAATTGTTTAACATATTCCTTTCAAATTATTATTAATTGCACAAAGTAGAATTATAATAATAAAAAAAAAACACTTCAACAGTCTTAAGCTACAGCAGATGATTCACAGAATTTGCACTTTCACTGTGAATTGCAGAATTCACAGGTCCTCCACATTTTTACCTGCCTGTAGTCCTTTTTATTGTTTATTGAGATACTACTGCTTTGGCAAAAAAAAATAAAAAATAAAAAATACTATTGTAACTGTGGAGTTCTCTGCATTATTCTGATATTTGTTATTACTGCATTGTTGTATCGAACATAAAGCAAATGCAACTCTCTTGGTGAATGCACAGAAACACAGGTCATGCACAACTAATTAAGTTAATTTATATAAACCATACACTGAGCACAAATAAGCAAAGCTGATTAAAATGCTTAAAGGAGCTTTTAAAAACATCTTTCTCATAAAATATTACAGAGCCTTTAACTTATGTTCTGCTCATCCAGAACATCTTAAATTTCAGATGCGTGTTTCTAAATGGAATGTGTTTGGAAAGCGTGACTAATTTAATATTAATTGAATAATAAAGCTGGAGTTCCCTTTCGTAGTCACTCCGAGTTAAGTCGGATGACGACGAATGGGGGTTTCGCTTAGAAAGCCTATCGACTTCGAGTATTACAAAACGAGCCAATGGCAAAGAAATGCCATGGGTCTGCGGAATTTGCATAGCGTATCTCCGCCCCACCGCGTGGGTATAAAAGGAGAGACAGGCAGATCATGTTTTCGCTTCGGAGCCAAGAGTATCTTCACTCCACAGCCATTCCTGATTTCACTCTACGAGACGAACCATTCTCCGGTGTTGGTGTGACGGCGATCTGCAGCGAGTTCACATTGCCTGCTGATCTGTGCAGTGATCTGCCAGTGAGTGTGTTTCTCCCTGCTCGCTTCAACAACGCGGAGTTTTTTTCTCCTCTCATAAAAGAGCTTGCACACGGCACGTCTTTTTAAAGACGGCTCGCCCGTGCATTTCAAAAAAAAAAAAAAAAACGAATGGTTGCGGCAGCTTGGTATCGGACTCTGATGGGCACGAGCGTTGTCTAGTATGGTTGAAAAAAAATAATTTTTTTGATCACGCTAGAGCAGCGCTCGTGGATGACTCATGTTCTCTCTGTGGGAACATGACCATCGCGTCATTAAGGTCGAGACTCGGTGAACTCACAAGAGTGAGAGTCCCCTCATCCACCACCTGTTCTTCGGCTGGTGGCCAGGGTGACCGGAGGGTTACGGTCTGGAACAAGGCGCCGACTCTGTGTCCACGCCCCAGCCCCCCTCCTCAAATGACGGTGCCCGCTAGTGAACAGGTGATTCCCACGGGTCTACCCTCTGGTGGCCCGTGTGTTTCATTTGAAGCTACAGAGGATGATACTATGTTTGTAGCAGCTTCACAAGGTGGGTTTGATTCTCCTGGAAGTGACGACTCGTCACAGCTGCCACCCTCTGGTGTGCATATGGCCGTGCCTGAGTCTGATCCGGAGATGACGGCCATGCTTTCCCGGGACGATTGGTTTTGGGTAAGGTCGCCGACTCCGTCCACGGCAAACCCCAATACCTTTCTTCCCGGACGTGTATGATGAGATCTTGAAGTCCTAGAAGACCCCATTGTCTTCTCGAGACCGCTCGCTGATCTCATCCGCCTTTCCTTCCTTCGTTGGGGCCGCTGCCCATGGGTACACTGGGGTTCCCCCGGCTGAACGCTCTGTTGCGATGCTATGTGTCCTCAGAGTGCTTCTTCTCGGCGCAATCCTAAGCACCCGCCGTGACCTGTAGTTTTTCGTCTACACTTGTGGCGAAATCCTGTAGCCCCCAGGACAAGCAGCCGTCTCACTGCATGCCATGGCCATTCTGCTGGTCTACCTGGCCCAGGTGCTCATGGACATGCAGGAAGGTAGGACTGACCCAGCGCTCTTCATTGAGCTGCGCGCCGCCACTGACCTTGCTCACCGAGCGACGAAAGTGGCCGCGCGCTCCCTGGGTCAGGTGATGTCCACCATTCAATCCTCTGGCTTGACCTGCCCGATGTGTAGGTTGTCCGGTGGACCCCTCTGCTCGACACCCTCATATCCCAGGTCGGCCCTTCGGCGGTGCAGTTGAGGGCTGTACTACAGTTCTTGACCGCCCACCGCCGAAGGCACCCTCCCGCGGCTCCCACCTCGTCCGTTCACCCGGGCTGGTTCTGGGGGACGCCACTGCCCTCTCCAGCCCCGCCCCCCGCTATATGCCAGGTTAAGCGGCGCTCTTGAGACGGGCTGCTCGGAGGTGGGACTCAGTTCTTTCCAGGAGCTGGTAGCAGGGCCACTCCTTTCCCCGGTGGAGGGCCGGGGAAGAATCCTTATTCCAGAAGGAACTGACTCTCCCGTCTCTGAGCACACAGAGGCCGGATGATAGTGCGCGACGCCCCCGGCCTCGCCGCTCTCGTCCCTCTCTGTCACAGAGCTCTCGGACCGCAGTGTGCGCCGCCCCCGGGCCTCGCCACTCCTGTCCCCCTCTGTCCCAGAGGGTGCGGATGACAGTGCGTGCCGTCTCCGGACCTCACCACTCTCGTCCCCCTCTGTCGCCAGATCCCTGGCAGAGCAGACCCCCGTGGAACGCTGGTTCTTCCCTGGTCTCCTCTGTCAGGGTGCGGCAGTTTGACCGTGCCCCCGCACCGGGCCGCTATGCCACCCTCGCCTGGGCTAGTCACTCCACTTTGCTGCCCCTCCAGGGGGACGCCTGTGGTTTGCATGTCCCCGCTGGTTCAGTTTCTGGGAGCTTGGTTAGAGCTTCCCGACCTGTCCCGCTGGGTCGCCCGCGCTATCAGGCTCGGCTATGCGATTTAGTTCGCACGGTCTCCTCCCCACTTCAGGGGAGTTCGCTTCACTGTGGTCGGCAGCAATGCCCCCATCATGAGAGTGGAGGTTGCCACCCTGCTGGCGAAGGGTGCAATCGAGACTGTCCCTCCAGCCGAGATGAAGTCAGGGTTTTACAGCCCGTACTTCATTGTCCCCAAGAAGACCGGTGGGTTACGGCCGATCCTGGATCTGCGCGTCTTGAACCACTCCCTTCACAGGCTGCCGTTCAAGATGCTCACAGCCAAACGCATTTTCGAATGCGTACGGCCACAGGATTGGTTTGCAGCGATAGACCTGAAGGACGCCTACTTTCGTGTCTCCATTTTACCTCGAGGGGCAGGCATACCAGTACGCGGTTCTCCCATTCGGGTTGGCTCTGTCTCCTCGCATCTTTACGAAGGTCGTCGAGGCAGCCCTTGTTCCCCTACGCAAACATGGGGTTCGCATCCTGAATTATCTTGACGATTGGCTAATATTAGCTCACTCTCGGGATCAGGTTTGTGAACACAGAGACCTAGTGCTCCGGCACCTAACCCGTCTGGGCCTTCGGGTCAACTGGGAGAAGAGCAAACTCTGCCCCGTGCAGAGGATCTCTTTTCTCGGTATGGAGATCGACTCGGTCGCTATGTCTGCGCAGCTCACGAGCGAGCGCGCACACTCACTGCTGACTTGTCTTCGACAGTTCGAGGGCAAGAGTGCGGTCCCACTGAAACTGTTTCAGAGGCTCCTGGGGAATATGGCATCTGCAGCCGCGGCAACGCCGCTCGGATTGCTTCATATGAGACCGCTTTAGCTGTGGCTTCGCGATCGAGTCCCGAGGTGGGCATGGCATCATGGCACGCTCCGAGTCCCAGTGACTCCGACCTGCCGTCTGACCTTCACCCCGTGGAGGAACCTCAGTTTTCTCGTTCCCCTAGAACGAGTTTCCAGGCATGTTGTTGTCTCCACAGATGCCTCTTCCACGGGCTGGGGTGCCATGTGCAACGGGCATGCTGCCGCGGGCTCCTGGACAGGACCCCAGCGCCTTCTGCATGTCAAATGCCTCGAGTTGCTGGCAGTACGCCTTGCCCTGCACCGTTTTCGCACGTTGCTCAAGGGTCAACACGTACTAGTCCGTTCAGACAATACTGCGACTGTAGCGTACATCAACCGTCAGGGTGGTCTACGCTCCCACCGTATGTCGCAACTCGCACGCCACCTCCTCTTATGGAGTCAGAAGCACCTGAGGTTCCTTCGTGCTATCTACATTCCGGGAGATCGGAACTTTGCAGCCGACGAGCTGTCACGGTTTCGGCCCATCTCCGGCGAATGGCGACTCCATCCCCAGTCGGTCCAGCTGATTTGGGACCAGTTCGGGGACGCACAGGTAGACCTGTTTGCCTCCCACGACTCTTCCCATTGTGCCCTGTATTACTCCCTGTCCGAGGGCACCTCGGCACGGATGCACTGGCGCACAGCTGGCCGCGGGGCCTACGCAAATATGCGTTTCCCCCAGTGAGCCTTCTCGCACGGACCTTGTGCAAGATCAAGGAGGACGAGGAGCAGGTCATTCTGGTTGCGCCATACTGGCACACCCGGACCTGGTTCTCCGAACTGATACCCCTCGCGACAGCACCTCCTTGGCCAATTCCTCTGAGGAAGGATCTCCTTTCTCAGAGACGGGGCACCCTCTGGCACCCTCGACCCGAACTTTGGAGACTCCACGTGTGGCTCCTGGACGGGACGAGGCAGGTTTGAGTACCTTGCCACCAGCGGTGGCGGCTACCATCACTTCCGCTAGAGCATCGTCCACGAGACATGTCTATGCGTTGAAGTGGAACCTCTTCGTCAACTGGTGCTCTTCTCGCCGAGAAGACCCCAGGAGATGCTCGATCAGTGTCGTGCTTTCCTTCCTGCAAGAGGGGTTGGAGCGAAGGCTGTCTCCCTCCACTCTGAAGGTGTATGTGGCCGCTATCGCCGCATATCACGAAGCAGTTGAAGGTAAGTCTCTGGGGAAGCACGACCTGATCGTCAGGTTCCTGAGAGGAGTGAGGAGACTGAATCCTCCTCGCCCTCCTCTCGTTCCCTCTTGGGACCTCTCAGTGGTGTTAAATGCCCTGCAGAGGGCTCCCTTTGAGCCTCTGCAATCTGTTGAGCTTAAGTTCCTGTCAATGAAGACAGCGCTCCTGGTTGCATTGGCCTCCATCAAGAGGGTACGGGACCTGCACGCATTCTCCGTTGACGAAGCGTGCCTGGAATTCGGGCCGGCTTACTCTCACGTTATCCTGAGACCCCGGCCTGGATACGTGCCCAAGGTTCCCACCACTCCCTTCCGGGACCAGGTGGTGAACCTGCAAGGGCTGCCCCCGGAGGAGGCAGACCCAGCCTTGGCACTGCTCTGTCCAGTACGCGCTCTCCGTGCTTACATAGACAGGACGCAGTGTTTCAGGACCTCAGACCAGCTCTTTGTCTGTTACGGTGGGAGACTGAAGGGAAAGGCTCTCTCAAAGCAGAGGTTGTCACTGGATAGTGGACGCCATTGCTTTGGCTTACCAACAGCAAGGCCGACCATGCCCCCTTGGTGTGACAGCCCACTCCACCCGGAGTGTGGCTTCCTCTTGGGCTCTAGCGCATGGCGCCTCGCTGACAGACATCTGCAGAGCTGCAGGCTGGGCACTGTTGCACTGTTGATGCTGGCGCCAGTGTCTATTGCCTGTGCGTCGGCTAGGTGCCTCCGTGTGCATGGTTCCTCCCCTGAGTAACCCCCACATGTGTATTTCCACTGTAAGCCTCCTTGAGCATGTGTCTTTCCCTCGGCAAGCCACCTTGCCACTCCTGGAGTTGAAAGTTGCCACCCCTCGGGTTGGTCACTCCGGTGTTCTTCCATATGAAGCCCCTCCGGGCCATATGTGTATTTCTAAGTCCTCCCTATGGGTAGGCATGCTGCGGCATATTTCCTCTGAGATATGCTCCCAGTGTACCTTGGTATTCCTGTGCTAAGTAGGACTCCTTCGTCCGTGCCAGTATCACGACAGGGGGAACAGACTTTCGCAGGGGACTGGAAGACAGCTGTGAAGGTGGCGTGATTACACGGGGACCCCCATTCGTCGTCATCCGACGTAACTCGGAGTGACTACGAAAGGGAACGTCTCGGTTACGTATGTAACCCTCGTTCCCTGAGTAGGGAATGGAGACGTTACGTCTCCCTGCCACTTCCGCTGTACCGCTGGGTAGACGCCTGAGTTCAGTCTCGGCTCCTCAGCGAAGACATGATCTGCCTTTGCCGGAGTCTCTCCTTTTATACCCACGCGGTAGGGCGGAGATACGCTATGCAAATTCCACAGACCCATGGCATTTCTTTGCCATTGGCTCGTTTTGTAATACTCGAAGTCGATAGGCTTTCTAAGCGAAACCCCCATTCGTCGTCGTCCGACGTTCTTCACCACACACACACACACACACACACACACACACACACACACACACACACACACACACACACACACACACACACACACAAATTACAATAAATTAAAATTCAGAAGACACTTTCAACATGGAGGACTAATATATGGTCGGCTATAATAAATTGTTAGAGGCCAGATTTGGATTTAGATATTTTCTTGTAGATGTAAAATAATGTTTACATCAATATTTTAGTTGTAAAAAAATGGATATTGAAAACAGAATACGGAAAATGTATGTTTGTGAAGTATACTTAAATATAAAGTGCTAATGTACAGGTTTGCAACAGTAAAGTTACAGTTTTTTACAATCGCTATGACAATTTTTTCAATACTTTTAACAAATTTCCTAAACTCTTAACACAGTTAGCACTACATCCATCTGTGTAAGCTATACTATTAACACATTTCTTGTTGCTTTAACACAAAATGCATACAATTAACACAAATTTAAAATGCTTGAACATATTTTACACACAAGCTCAAATAAGACCAAAACAATGTATTTTTACTGGCAAATTTAACAATGCTTTAACACTGTATGTCAGAACAGATAACACCATGATCTAAACCTAACCCAGGCTAAAGTCAAGGTAAACAGCTGTTTATATTGTGAATTGAAACACAAATATATCCCCTGTATTTTTTTCTATTGTTACTGAGAAACAGCTGATTGAATTATGCAAATATATAAATATTATTTTTATTTATATTATTTATTGCAGCAATTCTGTCTCTGTCTTGGTTTTTTCATTACAGTAACTGCACATTCTATAAAGCACTCTGAGATGGGTCTTTTTTTTATTGAATTTCTGCAGCAAAAGATCTAAACCCAACAAAACAAAAATGTAGAGAGGCTTTAAAAGAAACTGCAGTGCAAAACACAATCTATGATCAATGCAATATACTGTCTGTTGTATAAGGGCATATACCTGACAGATATAAAATAATGCAGTTTCTGTAATTCCATCTGATGTTGGTGTTTTTTATGACTTGTGCTATGATTGACTAAATCTTCCTGTTGGACGAGAACATATGTTAGTGTTTTGAAAAATTATTTGATTTTGAGACAGGTTTGCAGTGTTTTGGTAGACATAGTGTATTGTTGCTAGTGTATTATTGTATTTTGAAAATTACTGTTGGAGTTTAGTTCCCTATCAGGGAACTCGAGCTGCGTGACAACGCTTTGGGAACGCCCCTGCGTGAGTGCGTCATGAAGCACGTATGAAATCAGTCCAATGGCGAGACGGAACATCGTAGGCGGGTGACGTCATCGACCAGGAAACTATATAAGCACCCCAAAACACAAGCGCATCAGCTTCTGAGTCTTCAGCAAGCGCTCTGTATGAAAAAAGTCTGTGTCTCAAGTGTTTTTGTCTGTCCTTAGAAATTGCTAGGCAGGAGTTTTTCACATATATATATATATTTATATAAAAAAAAAAACTATAAAAGAGACAAAATATATCATGGCTTACAAACAGCAGTTCAGAGAGTGTGTTCATCCCTGCTCACGTTATATTACGGGTGGGGACACACACACATTCTGTGTGTTGTTTGTTTGGGAGTGCCGCATGCCCAGTCAGCTCTCGAGGGAGCTGATTGCGAGAATTGCGAGCGTTTGTCCATAAAAAACGCTCTGCTCCCGCCGAGCCCTCTTCGAGGAGAGTGGTTCGGTGCGCGCTCCCCGCGGTTCAGGTCCCGCTGTTGCCGAGGCACGGCGAAGGCTTCAATCATGGGAATCGAATATGGATCTATCAGCGGGGATTGAGACAGGCTCTGTCTTTTCTCAGCCCTTACCTGGTAGATCCAGTGCCTCAGATCCGGGTTCGGAAGCACGCGCTGCGGTTTCATCCACCCGGGCTGAGGCATCATCATTTCAATTACCCAGTTCTGAGGAGCTGGATGTTGTCAGTATTGTGCAAAGGGCTTATGGAGGTTTTCGCTCGAGCTGTGTCAATTTTAAGCATATAAGTGGCCAACAGCTAGGCAGGAGTCTGTTACTGAATCTATTTAGATGAGAGATTTCTCCCTTCCCGTGTTCTACCTCCACGCCGGTGCTTGCCGTTCTTTCATGATCTCCATACTGAAGTTTCGAGATTGTGGAAGAAGCCGGTTTCTTATAGAATTGTTTAATATAACGGGGGCAAAATATTATGGCGCTATGCCTCGGTAGAAGAGACGCTTGCGTGCCATCTCTCTTCCGAGGCTGCTTCGTCATTTAGAAAACCGACTTTACCCCCAAGCTTAATGAAAAAAAGACGGGGGTAAAGCGTTAAGGGACGTGTGCGAGAGTGAGGAGGTCAGTTCTGACGTGGTCTGAGAACTGCGTCAGGCTGCTTATTTTTCTCTGCGTGCAGCCTTGTTGGCCGCAGAGAGGCATTTATGGCTTAATTCTCAGGGCAGTCAAACCAGTTGTTCCCTGCCGGTGCGCCGTTACAGGGCACTGTGTTTGCTGCTCAAGTTATACCAGAGGCCAGTCTCGAGGGACTGGTACCCTTAGTAGAACTTCTGGCAGGGTGGAAAAGCCTTCCAAAATTATCTCTATGGTCCTGCAGACAGTAGAAAAAGGTTATACAATCTAATTCAGGTGTCTTCCACCAAAATTCAGAGGGGTTCTGCCCACAGTGGTGGGCCCCGAGCAGGCTCTAGTAATGGAACAAAAGGTGAAAACGCTCCTTCAAAAGGAAGCTATAGAACGGGTTCCTCCTCCCAGTTTGGAGCTAGGTTATTACAGCCGATATTTCATCGTTCCAAAGAAGGATGGGGGGGTGGCGTCCAATTTTAGATCTGCGCCCATTAAATCGCTTGGTAGGGAAGCTCGAATTTAAGATGCTCACTACTAAGCAGATCGTGTCACAAATCAGGTCCGAGGGCTGGTTTGTCACGATAGATCTAAGGACGCATACGTCCACATTTCCATCCTCCACAACACAGGAAATTCCTGAGGTTCGCTTTCGGGGGCGAAGCGCGCCAATATCGGGTTCTTCCGTTCGGCCTAGCACTGTCTCCCCGATCTTTCACGAAATGCATGGATACAGCTCGGGCTCCGCTGCGACTCCAGGGCATCCGCATTTTAAACTATATCGATGATTGGTTGATTCTGGCTCAATCGGAGCTTCAGGTGATTCGGCATCGAGATGTCGTTCTCGCCCATATCAAAAAGTTGGGGTTGAGGCTCAACGCCAAGAAGAGTGTGCTTTCTCCAGTACAGATAACCACTTTTCTGGGCGTGGTTTGGGATTCGACGTCGATGCAGGCACGTCTGTCTCCTGCTCGTATAGCTTCGATTCTCTTAGCCGTCAAACAGGCAAAGCTAGGCCAGTCACTCACTCAGAGAATTCTGGGTCTGATGGCAGCAGCGTCCAACGTTATACCTTGTGGCCTGCAGTACATGAGACCACTGCAGTGGTGGCTCAGGACCAAGGGGTTCTCCCCGAGGGAGAATATCCTTTGCTCCGCAAGCTCAGGGTCACGCGACGGTGTCTCCGTGCCCTGGCTATGTGGAAAGAACCTTGGTTCCTGTCCCTAGGTCCTGTGTTGGGGGCTCCGTATCGTCGGGTAACACTAACCACGGACGCCTCTCTCACAGGCTGGGGGGCGATCATGAGTGGTCGCTCGGCCCAGGGTCTGTGGCAGGACCATCATCTTCATTGGCACATAAATTGTCTAGAAATGATGGCGGTGTTTCAGGCTCTGAAACACTTCCTCCCAGACCTGAGAGGTCACCATGTTCTTGTCCGGTGAGACAACACATCGGTGGTCTCTTATATAAACCATCAGGGGGGTCTGCGTTCGCGCCCGTTATACAAGCTGGCTCGCCAGATCCTTCTATGGTCCCAGGGGAAGCTTCTTTCATTGAGGACGATGTATATCCCAGGGTATTTGAATCAGGGGCAGACATCCTGTCGAGGCAGGGGCCGAGGCCCGGGGAGTGGAGACTCCACCCCGAGGTGGTGGAGCTCCTATGGAAACATTTCGGTTGTGCCGAGGTAGACCTATTTGCATCCAGGGAAACATCACACTGCCAACTGTCATTTTCCCTAAGTCCTCCAGCCCCTCTGGGGTTGGGCGCTATAGTACAGGAGTGGCCGAGGTCACGCCTGTACGCATTTCCCCCGATTGCTCTGCTCCCAGGAGTTCTGGAGAGGGTTCGCCGGCACGGGGTTAGTATACTGTTGGTAGCCCCGTACTGGCCGGCCCGAGTTTGGTTTGCGGACCTAATATCTCTCCTCGACGGCTCTCCTCTGGAGATTCCGATCAGGAGGGACCTTCTCTCTCAGGCGAGCGGGTCGATACTTCACCCCCGCCCAGATCTATGGAGGTTGTGGGCTTGGCCTCTGAGGGGGCCAAGCTTATAGAATCTGGTCTCTCGACTGAGGTCGTGGAGACCATCCTCCACTCCAGAGCTCCGGCCACTAGGAAATCATATGCCTTGAGGTGGAATATGTTCACCTCTTGGTGTGGGGAACACCAGTTGGACCCAGTTAACTGCCCCGTGGGATGGAATTCCTTCAGGAGCGTTTCTCCACAGGGTTATCCCACTCCACACTGAAGGTGTACGTGGCGGCCTTATCTGCTACCACGTCCCTTTAAGTGGAGCCTCTCTCGGGAGACACCACGTATAACTTGTTTCCTTCGTGGCACTTTGAGGCTGAGGCCAGCAGTTTGCAAGAGGGTGCCGACCTGGGACCTTGCGGTTGTTCTAGAAGGTCTCTCTCTAGCACCGTTCGAGCCCATTGAAGAAGTTTCTGAGAAGTCATTACTCTAAAAACCATCTTTCTTCTTGCTATCTCTTCTCTAAAAAGAATGGGAGATTTTTAAGCTCTATCGGTCTCTCCCTCGTGCTTGGAATTCTCGCCCGGCATGGTAGAAGCTTTTCTCCATCCTAGACCGGGCTATGTTCCTAAGGTCCCAACTAATACCGTTAGGCCTATTGTACTGCAAGCCTTCTGTCCTCCTCCTTTGCGTCGGACCAAGAGAAACTAAATCTGCTTTGCCCAGTTAGGGCTCTAGATGCTTACGTCCACAGAGCTGCCCTGTGGAGAAAATGTGAACAACTGTTCGTTTGTTTTGGACCCCCTAGGAAGGGCTGTCCTGCATTTAAGCAGAGGTTGAGCAAGTGGGTGGTCGAGGCCATCTCACTTGCCTACGAGTCTGCCGGTCAGCCTTCTCCTTTGGCTGTCCGGGCTCATTCAACCAGGAGTATGGCTGCCTCTAAGGCTATTTTGTCAGGAGTATCAATTCAGGACGTTTGCGATGCGGCAGGCTGGTCCTCACCGCACACATTCGTAAAGTTCTACCATCTTGACTTCAGCTCCACTCCAGGGGCGCAGGTGCTTTCGTCTGAATGTGCGCCTTGACTACACACGACGGACACTTGCTCGCATGGCGGCGTTGGTATTAGCGTTCCCAAAGCGTTGTCACGCAGCTCGAGTTCCCTGATAGGGAACGTCTCTGGTTACGTATGTAACCCTAGTTCCCTGAAGGGAACGAGACGCTGCGTGTCTTTGCCATACTCCCAGCATGCCCGTGAGCACTTGCTTCAGTCTTATCAGAAGCTGATGCGCTTGTGCTTTGGGGTGCTTATATAGTTTCCTGGTCGATGACGTCACCCGCCTATGATGTTCCGTCTCGCCATTGGACTGATTTCATACGTGCTTCATGACGCACTCACGCAGGGGCGTTCCCAAAGCGTTGTCACGCAGCGTCTCGTTCCCTTCAGGGAACTAGGGTTACATACGTAACCAGAGACGTTTACAATGTGTGATTTTGAGCATGAAATTAACTGTTTTGTCAATTGTGTGTTGTAGGTGTGTTGGTGCATTAAGAGTTTAGGAAATTTGTTAAAAGTATTGAAATTGTCATAGCGATTGTAAAAAACTGTAAATGTCCTAACACAATAGTGTCGATTTTCTTTCCTTTTCCTTTTTCCTCTCTGTTTGGTCTAAAGAGCACATAGTTTATATCATGTAATTTGTACACATATCAACATTTTTTTTTTACATACATAAACATAAATTAGCAAATATTTATAAGCTTTCCAGCTGTCCAAATATTTTTAGACTTATTCTTAAACATAATATAATTATAATAAGCCTTGAACAATGATCATAAAAAAAAAAAAACATGATTACATTCACTGTATACAGGCCACACAGGTTTAAAAGCCATTTCGGGGGGAAATCGTCATACGCAACTTCCCTCTTTTTTTGTTTTTTGTACTTTTCTGAAAAAAAAAACAAAAAAAAACAATATATGTAGAAAAACCCTTTAAAAAATGATCAAGTTGTAAAAACTTTTCTCGTTTGTCATAGTATTTATACGCCATATGCCTGTAAAATCCTCCAAATCTTACACTGCATTTCCTCTCATTTTGTATTAAAAGTTTATTCAAGTGTTGCCATTTTTGAAACAGAATAACTCTCAACCATTATAATGGGCCACAAGGGAGACCACTGCAGGTCTGGCACTTTCTGTTGATAGAGGGCCGTCCTCCACTGGGTTTGTCTTATTGGGGGCAGCTGTGGGTTCCACTGAAGCCACCACAAAAGTAAAGTTGTCTGTGCGCCGTCCAGGCCGAAAAGGTTTGGTTGCCTTTGAAGAACTTTTCATACTGGAACCTCGTTGGGGTTTGTCACAGTTGAGAAGTGCTCTGAAACACCTGTAGAACTAACACAGATACACCCAGACAAACAAGTAAAGGGCATTAGAGAACAACAATGCTGAAATTCATTCATGCACTTATCAGTTTGCAGGAAACATACTGTACACCTGGTTCTTTATGCTTTCATTTACACGTTCCCATGCACGTCGAATGTAATTCACAAGTCGTAATTACTATGTTGTCGTAAAGAACATTTACAAAAAGTCAAAATATATGCAAGTCTAAGGATCCTGACATAAATGTTAATAATACATTTCGCACTTGCTGACGATTCTGGAATTTCGGTCAAATACATGTTAATTTCGGTGTGTATAAACATTAGGGGTGTCACAATATATCGCAATACAAAAAATTCATCAATATGTATCATGGATAGTGACAATATACTGTATATTATTTCACCTAAAATAAAAATTGCTGTGTGAGAAAAAAAAAAAATCTAGTTACCTTTCGTAGTCACTCCGAGTTACGTCGGATGACGGAGAATGGGGGTTTCGCTTAGAAAGCCTATCGACTTCGAGTATTACAAAACGAGCCTATGGCAATGAAATGCCATGGGTCTGCGGAATTTGCATAGCGTATCTCCGCCCCACCGCGTGGGTATAAAAGGAGAGACGCCGGCAAAGGCAGATTATGTTTTCGCTTCGGAGCCAAGAGTATCTCTTCACTCCACAGCTATTTCTGACTTCGCTCTACGAGACGAGCCACTCTCCGGTGTTGGTGTGACGGCGATCTGCAGCGAATTCACATTGCCTGCTGGTCTGTGCAGTGATCTGCCAGTGAGTGTGTTTCTCCCTGCTCGCTTCAACATCGCGGAGTTTCTCTCCTTTCACAAAAAGAGCTCGCACGCGGCACGTCTTTTTAAAGACGGCTCGCCCGTGCATTTAGAAAAAAAAAAAAAAAACAGAATGGTTGCGGCAGCTTGGTATCGGACTCTGATGGGCACGAGCGTTGTCTGGTATGTTTGGGCTTGATCATACTAGAGCAGCGCTCGTGGATGACTCATGTTCTCTCTGTGGGAATATGACCATCGCGTCATTAAGGTCGAGACTCGGTGAACTCGCAAGAGTGAGAGTCCCCTCATCCACCACCCGATCTTCGGCTGGTGGCCAGGGTGACCGGAGGGTGTTGGTCTGGAACAAGGCGCCGACTCCGTGTCCACGCCCCAGCCCCCCCTCCTCAATGACGGTGCCCGCTAGTGAACAGGTGATTCCCACGGGTCTACCTTCTGGTGGCCCGTGTGTTTCATTTGAAGCTACAGAGGATGATACTATGTTTGTAGCAGCTTCACTAGGTGGGCTTGATTCTCTGGAAATGACCACTCGTCACAGCCGCCACCTCCTGGTGTGCATACGGCTGTGCTTGAGTCCGATCCAGAGATGACGGCCATGCTTTCCTGGGACGATTGGTTTTGGGTAAGGCCGCCGACACGTCCACGGCAAACCCCAATACCTTCCCTCCCGGACGTGCATGATGAGATCTCGAAGTCCTAGAAGACCCCCTGGTCTTCTCGGGACCGCTCGCTGATCTCATCCGCCTTTCCTCCCCTCGATGGGGCTGCTGCCATGGGTACACTGGGGTTCCCCCGGCTGAACGCTCTGTTGCGATGCTATATGTCCTCAGAGTGCTTCTTCTCGGCGCAATCCTAAGCACCCGTCCGTGGCCTGTAGTTTTTCGTCTACACTTGTGGCGAGATCCTATAGCGCCACTGGCAGCCGCCTCCCTGCTGCCATGGTCATTCTGCTGGTCTACCTGACCCAGATGCTCATGGTCCTGCACGAGGGCGGGACTGACCCAGGCCTCTTCACTGAGCTGCGTGCCGCCACTGACCTCGCTCCCCGAGCGACGAAAGTGGCCGTACGCTCCCTGGGTCAGGTGATGCTCCCCATTCTGTGGCTGAACCTGTCTGATGTGCTGGATGTCGCGCGGCCGACATTCTGTCCGACATTCCCATATCTCAGGTCTGCCTCTTCGGCGGTGCGGTTGAGGACTTTGCCCAACAGCTCTCAACCGCCCATGTGCAGACTGACGTTGATTCTGTCCCGACGGCCCTGCCGTCCGCTCAGATCCCTCGGTCTGCCCACCGCCGAAGGCGCCCTCCCGCGGCTCCCTCCCCGCCCGTTATTGGGCCGGCTCTGGAAGCCGCGGGCGGACGCCACAGCCCTCTCCAGCCCTGCCCCCCGCTACATGCCAGGTTAAGCGGCGCTCTTGAGACGTGCTCCTCAGAGATGGGACTCGGTTCTTTCCAGGAGTGGGTAGCAGGACCACTCCTTTCCCCGGTGGAGGGCCGGGGGAGAATCTTTTGTTCTCTAGAAGGAACCGATACTCCCATCACTGAGCACACAGAGTCGGGTGACAGTACGCGACGCCTCCGTGCCTCGCTGCTCTCATCCCCCTCTGTCACAGAGTTCTCGGACCGCAGTGTGCGCCGCCCCCGAGCCTCGCCACTCCCGTCCCCCTCTGTTCCAGAGGGCGCAGACGACAGTGCGTGCCGTCTTCGGACCACACCGCTCTCGTCCCCGTCTGTCGCCAGCCCCCTGGCAGAGCAGACCCCCGTGGAACGCTGGTCCTTCCCTGGTCTCCTCTGTCAGGGCGCGGAGTCTGACCACGCCCCCGCACCGGGCCGCTATGCCACCCTCGCCTGGGCTGGTCACTCCGCCTCGCTGCCCCTCCGGGGGGACGTCTGACGTTCGCATGACCCCGCTGGTTCAGTTTCTGGCAGCTTGATTAGAGCTCCCCAACCTGTCCCGCTGGGTCGCCCGAACGATCAGGCGCGGCTATGCGATTCAGTTCGCTCGGTCTCCTCCCAGCTTCAGGGGAGTCCGCTTCACTATGGTAGGTGGCAATGCCCCCATCATGCGAGCGGAGGTTGCCACCCTGCTGGCGACGGGTGCAATCGAGACTGTCCCTCCAGCCGAGATGAGGTCGGGGTTTTACAGCCCGTACTTCATCGTCCCCAAAAAAAACGGTGGGTTACGCCGATCCTGGACCTGCGTGTCCTGAACCGCTCCCTTCTCAGGCTGCCGTTCAGGATGCTCACGGCCAAACGCATTTTCAAGTGTGTGCGGCCGCAGGATTGGTTTGCAGCGTTAGACCTGAAGGACGCCTACTTTCATGTCTCCTTTTTACCTCGACACAGACCGTTTCTCCGGTTTGCTTTCGAGGGGCAGGCATATCAGTACGCGGTTCTCCCATTCGGGTTGGCTCTGTCTCCTCGCGTCTTTACTAAGGTCGTCGAGGCAGCCCTTGTTCCCCTACGCGAACACGGGGTTCGCATCCTGAATTATCTCGACGACTGGCTGATTCTAGCCCACTCTTAAGCTCAGGTTTGCGAACACAGAGACCTTGTGCTCCGGCACCTAGCCCGTCTGGGCCTTCGGGTCAACTGGGAGAAGAGCAAACCTCAGCCCCGTGCAGAGGATCTCTTTTCTCGGTATGGAGATCGACTCGGTCGCCATGTCCGCACAGCTTACGAGCGAGCGCGCACACTCACTGCTGACTTGTCTTCGTCAGTTCGAGGGCAAGAGTGCGGTCCCACTGAAATTATTTCAGAGGCTCCTGGGGCATATGGCATCTGCAGCCGCGGCAACGCCGCTCGGATTGCTTCATATGAGACCGCTTCAGCTGTGGCTTCGCGATCGAGTCCCGAGGTGGGCATGGCATCACGGCACGCTCCGAGTCCCAGTGACTCCGACCTGCCGTCAGTTCTTCACCCCGTGGAGGAACCTCAGTTTTCTACGGGCCGGAGTTCCCCTAGAACGAGTTTCCAGGCATGTTGTCGTCTCCACAGATGCCTCTTCCACGGGCTTGGGTGCCATGTGCAACGGACATGCTGCCGCGGGCTCCTGGACAGGACCCCAGCGTCTTCTGCATGTCAATTGCCTCGAGTTACTGGCAGTATGCCTTGCCCTGCACCTTTTCCACACGTTGCTCAAGGGTTAACACGTACTAGTCCGTTCAGACAATACCGCAACAGTAGCGTACATCAACCGCCAAGGTGGTCTACGCTCCCGCCGTATGTCGCAACTCACTCGCCACCTCCTCTTATGGAGTCAGAAGCACCTGAGGTCCCTTCGTGCTATCTACATTCCGGGCGATCGGAACCTTGCAGCCGACGAGCTGTCTCGGTTCCGTCCTATCCCCGGCGAATGGCGACTCCATCCCCAGTCGGTCCAGCTGATTTGGGACCAGTTCTGGGACGCACAGATAGACCTGTTTGCCTCCCACGACTCATCCCATTGCGCCCTGTATTACTCCCTGTCCGAGGCCACGCTCGGCACGGATGCACTGGCGCACAGCTGGCCGCGGGGCCTACGCAAATATGCGTTTCCCCCAGTGAGCCTTCTCGCACGGACTCTGTGCAAGATCAAGGAGGACGAGGAGCAGGTCACTTTGGTTGCGCCGTACTGGCCCACCAGGACCTGGTTCTCCGAACTAGTACTCCTCGCGACAGCACCTCCTTGGCCAATTCCTCTGAGAGAGGACCTCCTCTCTCAGAGACGGGGCACCCTTTGGCACCCTCGTCCCGATCTCTGGAGGCTCCACGTGTGGCTTCTGGACGGGACGAGGCAGGTTTGAGTACCCTGCCACCTGCGGTGGCGGCTACCATCACTTCCGCTAGAGCTTCGTCCACGAGACATCTCTATGCGTTGAAGTGGAACCTCTTCGTCAACTGGTGCTCTTCTCGCCGAGAAGACCCCAGGAGATGCTTGATCAGTGTCGTGCTTTCCTTCCTGCAAGACGGGCTGGAGCAAAGGCTGTCTCCCTCCACCCTGAAGGTGTATGTGGCCGCTATCGCTGCATATCACGAAGCAGTTGATGGTAAGTCTCTGAGAAGGCACGACCTGATCATCAGGTTCCTGAGAGGAGCGAGGAGACTGAATCCTCCTCGCCCTCCTCTCGTTCCCTCTTGGGACCTCTCAGTGGTGTTAAATGCCCTGCAGAGGGCTCCCTTTGAGCCTCTGCAATCAGTGGAGCTTAAGTTCCTGTCTTTGAAGACAGCGCTCCTGGTTGCACTGGCCTCCATTAAGAGGGTAGGGGACCTGCACGCATTCTCCGTTGACGAAGCGTGCCTGGAATTCGGGCCGGCTTACTCTCACGTGATCCTGAGACCCCGGCCTGGATATGTGCCCAAGGTTCCTACTACTCCCTTCCGGGACCAGGTGGTGAACCTGCAAGCGCTGCCCCTGGAGGAGGCAGACCCAGCCTTGGCACTGCTCTGTCCAGTACGCGCTCTCCGCGCTTACGTAGACAGGACGCGGTGTTTCAGGACCTCAGACCAGCTCTTTGTCTGTTATGGTGGGAGACTGAAGGGAAAGGCTCTCTCAAAGCAGAGGTTGTCTCACTGGTTAGTGGACGCCATTGCTTGGGCTTACCAACAGCAAGGCCGACCGTGCCTCCTTGGTGTGACAGCCCACTCCACCCGGAGTGTTGCTTCCTTTTGGGCTCTAGCGCATGGCGCCTCGCTGGCAGACATCTGTAGAGCTGCAGGCTGGGCGACACCTAACACATTCGACAGATTCTATAATCTCCGAGTGGAGCCAGTGTCCTCTCATGTACTCGCTTCAACCAGCTAGTATCGGACCAGCTCAGGTGTCTTCGCTTGCTCGCCATTCCACTCCACGGACTGGATACGTGCGATTTATTCTCCTCAGGTGAGCCTTCCCTTCTGAAGCCCTGAGTTCCTCCAGCACTGTTGACGCTGGCGCCAGTGTCTATTGCCTGTGCGTCGGCTAGGTGCCTCCGTGTGCATGGTTCCTCCCCTGAGTAACCCCCACATGTGTATGTCCACTGTAAGCCTCTTTGAGCATGTGTCTTTCCCTCGGCAAGCCACCTTGCCACCCCTGGAGTTGAAAGTTGCCACCCCACGGGCTGGTTACTCCAGTGTTCCTCCATATGAAGCATTCCGGCCATATGTGTATTTCTAAGTCCTCCCTACGGGTAGGCATGCTGCGGCATATCTCCTCTGAGATATGCTTCCCAGTGTACCTTGGTATTCCTGTGTTAAGTAGGACTCCTTCGTCCGTGCCAGTATCACGACAGGGGGATCAGACTTTCACAGGGCACTGGAAGACAGCTGTGAAGGTGGCGTGATTATACGGGAACCCCCATTCTCCGTCATCCGATGTAACTCGGAGTGACTACGAAAGGGAACGTCTCGGTTACGTATGTAACCCTCGTTCCCTGAGTAGGGAACGGAGACGTTACGTCTCCCGGCCACTTCCGCTGTACCGCTGGGCAGACGCCTGAGTTCAGTCTCGGCTCCTCAGCGAAGACATGATCTGCCTTTGCCGGCGTCTCTCCTTTTATACCCACGCGGTGGGGCGGAGATACGCTATGCAAATTCCGCAGACCCATGGCATTTCATTGCCATAGGCTCGTTTTGTAATACTCGAAGTCGATAGGCTTTCTAGGCGAAACCCCCATTCTCCGTCATCCCACGTAACGTCTCCGTTCCCTACTCAGGGAACGAGGGTTACATACGTAACCGAGACGATTTCAATAACAAGTTTGAAAACGAGTTTTAGTGTCAGTTCTACATTAAACTACTAATGCATTGGGTTACCAGCACCAAGTCCAAGCCTATTAAATACACCCACAATCTAATATCAAATGTAGCATATTAATCAACAGTAAATTTTTTGTTAATCTTTTATCATATGTCTTGGAGTATCGCAATAATATCGTATCGTTAGTTCAGTATTGTGATATGTATCGAATCGTGACATGAGGGTATCATTACACACCTAAAAAAAAAAAACCAATATGGTTCAAATGTTTATTCATTTGCGTAAATATGCACTAACGACAAAGCCATGTAGCTGTTGTGGAAAAAAACGAATAAAGAATAGCAGTCAAAATCGCTCTCCCCTACGTCATGTTTAAGGCACGCCCAACTCGGAAATCCAAAGTTTCACAGTAATATTACGATAATCCCGACAGCACACGAAGGCAGTATAAGCTCTTAAAACTTTAAACGTTGATCTTATTATTTAAATGTAATACTAATCTTTTTAATTTGTGCTTTGTAATAAAGCAATACTTCAGAGAGCATCATTCTCATGACTTTGAAACATTGTATCAAACACTACAGTAAGTTTGTGCTTTATGAATTTTTCTGATTTTGTCAATGCTTTGATTTCATATGACCTTGCAAATGAAAACATCCACATTCATTTCAGTACCTGCACTTTATAAGAGCCACATACCGCTAATGAGTCGTTCCCCCTGCTAGCAACGAAGAATAAGCCCATCAGCCATGGCTGGGCTTAGACAACAATTACAGTTCATTTAGGAATTCTGATTAGAAAAGGACTCTTCACTTATCCAAACATCACAGCTGCCTTTTCAAAGAGACTGATATCCTTTTCGCATTCATCAGTATCATTTCTAAATGATATCGAATTCTCCTTAATCACATTTAACTTTTACCTCTAAACAGAACAATTATGCAATTTGCAACTGAATAATTGCTGATAATGTACACTGGCTCTATCATTTCCATGGCCGTAATTAAATGTCTGCGAGTAATATGAAGTCATTGTGTCCATTCCATTTAGAGTGGAGAAGAAAAAAAAGAAGGAAAAAGGGGTCATTGGGAATGCAACAAAGGTACAATACATTAATAGGCAGTGAAATCATAAATAATAACTGGTCAGGCATAAAGAAACCACAAAGCCAGACTTTTTAATGGTGCTGTATCAATGAATGATTCAGTTTTTATGTAACATACAATTATTCTTGAAGACTGGAGAACATACATATAAAATTTAAATTAAACAAAAGACGAGATTTGTAAACTTTGAAGGACCAAAGTTTCAGACATTGAAGTGTTGTACAAAAAGGAAAAATGGCAACACTTTACAATACGGTTTCATTAGTTAACTCATTTAGTTGATGAACTAAGAATGAATTAAAAATTAACAATACTTCAACAGCATTTATTAATCTTAGTTAAAGTTTATTTCAACATTTACTAATATATTATGAAAATCAAAAGTTGTATTTGTTAACGATAGTAAATGAACTGTGAACTTACATGAACAAAAAAGTAACGACTGTATTTTTATTAACTAACATCAACAAAGTTGAATAAATACTGTAACTTCCTCATTGTTAGTTTGTGTTAGTTCATCCATTAACTAATGTTAACAAATGAAACCTTCTTGTAAAGTGTTACCGTAAAAAAACAAAAAAACTTATGTTTAAATGAAACCTTCTCTATAAGATTCTTCTTAAGACAAGTGAGAAGTTATTAGTGGTCTTGACTACCATAGTGCTCTTTTAAATGAAAGACACTGCCAGGTTTGTGATGTCACTTCCCTTAAGAAAACGTAGTGTACTTAGTATACGCTTTCTGTTAAGTATACTTATAGTCAACTACATTTCCTCAAGAAATAGAAAGGTGCAATGTTTACACATGATGATCATTTACTGTATATGTGTGTCACGGGTAGTCCAAGAAGAAGACGAAGAGAGTAGCAGTAGATCAAAATAGATAAGTCATTTAATACAACAGATGAGTCAAAGTAACAGTGGGATCTAATTAATGAGAAACCAATGAGACAAACTAGTGGCGGGAAACCAAAACTATAAGCATAACTGTGACAGCGTGATTAAGGACAATCCTGCTCTACCAGACAAGGGTATGAAAAGATTTAAACATCTAGTATTGCACTTCATTAGTAAGAAGGGCATGCACTTCATTTTATGTATAAAAGATAAAGCAATTTAAAATGTTTTGGGAAAAAGCCCCTGCAAAAGCAAAAAAAAACTAAAAAAACTAAGAGAGTTTCTATCACCTTTCTGTGCTTGTAATCATTTAATGATCAACCTCTCTTGTTTTCTCTTTGTTGGGAATAAGACTGACAGATTGCTTGTTGTGTTAAGACTTAGCAAGTATCTGACCCAGTCTCACATTTATTTGGCTCTGGTCAGAAAAGCAGAAAAGCCAGAGAGTTGTTTCACACCAAATGCGTGAGCAACAGCAGGCTTTGTGATGTCCTTTCACACTGAGAGTGTTTCTGCTGCAGAACAGAAATATGGAAGCCTGTTTCCACCAGAGAGTAACATAAAAAAGGAAAGTGACTTTATTCCTCACAAATGCAAATGCACAAACGTATGTACATGTATTTCTTATTTTATACTTTATACTTCATCTCACATTTTTTATTTTTTTTTACTCTGAGGCAGAAATGGGCTTTAATACAGAAAGTCAGAGTCAACATGAAACGAAAATTGCATTCATCTTCCCTACTCTTACGTATACCTGAGTGAAACCAGGACTTGATTTTGTCCATCGGGAATTGATTGATTTCGTTGGATTGTTGTCATCTGCTAATTGCTGCAATCTCACTTTAGTGACAGGTTGCAGGTGTACACATCGTCCGAGAAGAGATGACGTTGAAAGATTTTAATTTAAAGTCCCCCTGTGGTGAAAATCAAGTTTTTAATGTTGTTTAGATAAGTGTGGTGTTTTTAATGTGCTTTATGACAAACCATGTGCAAATACATAAGTCAACACCATTGCTGAGTATTTTCTCCTTAAAACTGCAGTATCAAAAACGCAGTTTGAAACGTTTCTGACGTCACAAACTTGTAACCAATTAGGTCAATGTGTGATCGTCAACGAGTGGAATGGTGTGTTGGACATCGGCTGCGCTGGATGTAACCGAGCAGCGAGAGTTGCCAGGGAGGAGCTGAAAACGGAGACGTGAAGTCGGACACTTTTTTCAATACTTTATAAGTACTGCTTAAAGGTGCCTTATGTCAAAAAATCAATTCATACTCCACATATTCCATACCAGATGGGGGCAGTATACCTCCAGAAAGTTGGCCTACTCTAGTCTGTTTTCTAGTTTCAGGTTGTTAATCTTCTAAAACCGTCAAATAGTCCGCTTTGTCCCGCCAAAGCCTATTTTGATAGGTGAGGGATGTAGAATAGAATGACTGCTGCCGCTGCGCTTGACAGGGCGCATTATGAGCAGAGAGAGAGAGAGAGAGAGAGAGAGCTCGGCCGCGCGCGCGCACTCTCACGTCTACAAACAACACGAGCGCGGTCCTGATCTCTCTCCCTCGTGCATATTAATCAAATCAATTGACACTATAGTAAGACCGCAGTTTCACGTGGAGCATTTGGAGATTTTTAGAGATTAAAGAGATACAAGCCGTGCGAGTTATTCGTGTGTTGCAGTTTGGCTGGTGGCCCGCATACCGCCTCCCATGGCCGAAACTGGTATTAGACACCGGCCGGGCCGGGGCTAGTAATTTAGCATGCTAATTCAGGTTTATATCTCGGCAGCACTATAACTTGTCATTTTTTTAATGACATCATTGCACTTATTTCTTCTCATTTTTTTGATACGTGTAGCAAATTTTTTTTATATTTTTACCTCAATTTTTACATATGGCACCTTTAATACAGCGTCTGTTTGTACAGAAATAAAGTTTGACATAAGCCTATACTATCAAGGCAGTGGGGTCTACATTTTTTTCATCAGTCTTATTTTGATAAACATGACACAATATAACATCGCAAATACATGAGAAGAAATTTTACTGTTATAAAAAAAAGATTTGTAGTGGAATTAGAGAAACTGAAGGTGTGAGAATAAACACGAAAAACAAGTGATTGTTGTCATGTGGTGAATCCGGCCAATCGTTGAACAGCTGTGTCGTCATCACTCTTGAGAGTCCTCCGGCTGCTCTCGAATCGCTCTCGCTGTACTTTGATGGCATACGTCAAGGTGACATTGTGTCGGCGCTGTCTCAAGTCGGACAGAATTTCTAACCGGCATGCACTTCTTCAAGTCAGCCGCCGATTGGTCTGCCCAGCGCTGTATCGAGTCGAACAAGCCTAATCTCTGAACTGGTGTGAGTGAGTGGGGGCGGGGCTAATTTGCATATTCATAGAACCGTGTACACTAAATCAGGCAAGGGTGTAGAGTTACATTCAAGCTATTTTAAGGCATGATTTTTCTTTTCAAGGAAATAACGCTTAAATATGTCATTTTGGTGATCAAAAATTTGTTTAAAGGTATAAAATTAATGACTACTGGGGGACTTTAAGGATTATTTGGGCATATGAATATGATTATTATTTTATTAATAATTTCAGTGCGTTATTGACAAACAGGTTTTGTGGAGCATTTTTCCTAAGCTCAATGCTGAAACTACTGCTAGCATCACTCTGCTTATGCAAGCAGTATAAATGATGTAGCTTATTATGGTCAGTGAAATAAATATGTGCTGCTTACATATGCGTTGTGATAGAGACATGGCATTTTATTGCTTTTACTTTCTTGACAGTGACTATTGAGGCAAAACCACAAAAGAACGTAGGGTAATATATATACAGGTCCTTCTCAAAAAAATAGCATATTGTGATAAAGTTCATTATTTTCCATAATGTAATGATAAAAATTAAACTTTCATATATTTTAGATTCATTGCACACCAACTGAAATATTTCAGGTCTTTTATTGTTTTAATACTGATGATTTTGGCATACAGCTCATGAAAACCCAAAATTCCTATCTCAAAAAATTAGCATATTTCATCCGACCAATAAAAGAAGTGTTTTTAATACAAAAAAGTCAACCTTCAAATACTTATGTTCAGTTATGCACTCAATACTTGGTCGGGAATCCTTTTGCATAAATGACTGCTTCAATGTGGCGTGGCATGGAGGCAATCAGCCTGTGGCACTGCTGAGGTGTTATGGAGGCCCAGGATGCTTTGATAGCGGCCTTAAGCTCATCCAGAGTGTTGGGTCTTGCATCTCTCAACTTTCTCTTCACAATATCCCACAGATTCTCTATGGGGTTCAGGTCAGGAGAGTTGGCAGGCCAATTGAGCACAATAATACCATGGTCAGTAAACCATTTACCAGTGGTTTTGGCACTGTGAGCAGGTGCCAGGTCGTGCTGAAAAATGAAATCAGATGGAAGCATGAAGTGCTCCAAAATGTCCTGATAGCTAGCTGCATTGACCCTGCCCTTGATAAAACACAGTGGACCAACACCAGCTGCTGACATGGCACCCCAGACCATCACTGACTGTGGGTACTTGACACTGGACTTCAGGCATTTTGGCATTTCCTTCTCCCCAGTCTTCCTCCAGACTCTGGCACCTTGTTTTCCAAATGACATGCAAAATTTGCTTTCATCCGAAAAAAGTACTTTGGACCACTGAGCAACAGTCCAGTGCTGCTTCTCTGTAGCCCAGGTCAGGCGCTTCTGCCGCTGTTTCTGGTTCAAAAGTGGCTTGACCTGGGGAATGCGGCACCTGTAGCCCATTTCCTGCACACGCCTGTGCACGGTGGCTGTGGATGTTTCTACTCCAGACTCTACACCACTGCTTCCGCAGGTCCCCCAAGGTCTGGAATCGGTCCTTCTCCACAATCTTCCTCAGGGTCCGGTCACCTCTTCTCGTTGTGCAGCGTTTTTTGCCACACTTTTTCCTTCCCACAGACTTCCCACTGAGGTGCCTTGATACAGCACTCTGGGAACAGCCTATTTGTTCAGAAATTTCTTTCTGTGTCTTACCCTCTTGCTTGAGGGTGTCAATGATGGCCTTCTGGACAGCAGTCAGGTCGGCAGTCTTACCCATGATTGCGGTTTTGAGTAATGAAACAGGCTGGGAGTTTTTAAAAGCCTCAGGAATCTTTTGCAGGTGTTTAGAGTTAATTAGTTGATTCAGATGATTAGGTTAATAGCTCGTTTAGAGAACCTTTTCATGATATGCTAATTTTTTGAGATAGGAATTTTGGGTTTTCATGAGCTGTATGCCAAAATCATCAGTATTAAAACAATAAAAGACCTGAAATATTTCAGTTGGTGTGCAATGAATCTAAAATTTATGAAAGTTTAATTTTTATCATTACATTATGGAAAATAATGAACTTTATCACAATATGCTAATTTTTTGAGAAGGACCTGTATATACACATTATTTTTTTTTTCATATTTAGTATACAGATAAAGAGTAGTTACCATGGTCTTAAAGAAAAGACTATTGAAGACATAACATTACTAATTTATTTTTTCATCAGAATAATATGGCAAGAAAACAATCGAGCAAAACAAAATCTGAGTTAACACATGCAATTATGAAGTTATGAAATCTTCAATTTGCAATTTAATATAGCTTACATTACTTAATAAAATGAGTAAAGAGGACATAATATAGCTTTCCTCTCCAGCATTTCATATGACAGCAATACTACTTAATTGGGTCTAATAAAATCTCAGATGTTGAGAATTCCACAACTGGGGTCACCACTTAATATTTTGCTCTCTGAGTCTAAAATGGAATGTAAATGTTATGTCAGGAGCACAGTTTTGCAACATCAGACATTAAAATTTGTAATATGCTTACTGTATATATCCCAGTATTCAAATAAATTGTGCTCTTCATTTGTTTTAAACTGAAGATTACAGTAATTCAACAGTTAGTGAAAACTATGTGAAAATCCATTGCTCAAGTTACATATCTAACAGATGTTCGAGTCACAATCATCAAATACTACGGGAGAAAACACAGGGACAGACTCACCGAAGATGTTCTGTTCCCGCATTCTCTGATGGACGTTGCTGGCCAAAAAATGTTACTTGTATCTGTACAGCATTTTTAGTCTTCAACTCGCCTCAACTCACAGTTTCCATAGTTACGGGCTGGGAGGAATTGAAGACTGAAAATGACATACAGGAGAATCTTTCCTCATCGACTGGAGTGTGATGTATATCCGGAAACATCACTCAATCCTTCATAAGGATTTGTACCAAACAGTATTTGTATGACATGTAACACTGTGTATGACTAACCATTCATGCAAAAGAAAAAGAAAAAAAAAGGTTTATATCCATCTTTGTGGCTTATTTTAAGTGCAGATTATTTCAAAATGGATTTATGCATCTTCAGTGACCTTCTGAAAAACAATTCTACTGTAGAAGCTTGTTTCTCAAAAAAAAAAATATTTCTGAATAATTATCTGCAATTCATTGAATTTTAGGCAATAGTTGGTTTTGGCCTAGAACTTCCACCAGACTTAGCCACTGTATTAAAGTTCATGTATTACACACTCAGCTTCCTCACATATGTGGACTGCCCGCTGTGAACTCGCAAAATCATTGACAGGCAGAAAGCTTCTCAATAGCCTTCTGACAGGCTAAACCCAGTTTCCCACACTGAGTTGAGGGAACTACAGGGGGTTTGTGAGTTGATGGACAGCTAAAAATGTATTAAATAATTTAATCATTATTTAAATCATTATTTAAAATTAAATAAATAATTGTAAAATAAAGGCAATTTATCAAAATATTTTATTTCTTTACCTGCATGTGACCATTGGCCATTAACCGATAACAGAAATAACAGAGATATTGAAATATTAAATTCATAAATATTTTAGGTCAAATTTGTTCAGACATAAAAGCTTGGAATCCCCGAGCTGTCATAAAATCTGACCATGGCCTGCAGACATGTTTAATTTTATTTATTATGAATTATTAGGAGGCAGCACACAAGCTCTCTCATTTTACTCCCTGTTCTCTGCTCATGTTCTGTTGGACAAGAACACATCTGTCATTTTAGACTTGAGACTCGCTCTGACCATATCATTAAATTATATGAGTTAACGGCTGCTATCAGATGTCAAATTCACAACATTGAACCATTCAATGTCATTTGAAAAAACAGCTCAAAAGGATTCTATCAGACCGCTATGGGAGATATTGATTTTCTTCACATCAAAATAAAGAGGAATGGCATGTTTTTCTGAAATGTAGAGGAATGTAAGATATAATGATTTGGAATGTAGTGAATTACACTACATTTGGAATTTGGAAGTTTTCCAAAATAAATACTTGAAAGTGTAGGGTTAGGGTAAGGGTTAATGGAGTAACATATTTGTTACTGTCCACCATTTCTCAGTATTAAGTCGTTTACAGAACTGATGGATATTCAACATTAGAGTTGTCAAAAAGTACCAACTTCTGTACCAAGTTGTAAACCCCGTTAATCCTATATATTCTATATATATAACCACTTGAGAAATGTATAAACATGTATCTAATTTTCCCCAGGGTCGTAAAAAATTTAAAAATCTCCCTCCAAAGGGACAACTTCTTATTGGCTCACACACCTCCAGAGGGTGTGACATCTTCACGCTTTAAAAATCACTGATCTCAAGATCAGCCCCTCTCTTAGCGCTCTCTTAGCGCTCTCTTGGTCCTTCCTGAGAAGTCCTGATGTGAAGATGATGCTGAAATAGAAGTGTTCTAAGGACCCCAAGCTTGTGCCAGGCTGCGGCCTTGTCTTTCCATTCACCAAAGATCCTCTGACTTCCACTGGTTCTCTCTCATCAAGACAACATCATCAAAGATCAACTGGAGCCTCAACAAATTGCATCAGGACAGTTTAAATTCAAATGGGCGAGACATGCAAGTATCAAACTTAGTCTCATTATTTGATACATTAAGTATCCTAACCCCTTTTAAAGAAGGGCGTGTTAGAACTAAACTGATGGTTTGCTCAAGGCTGTTGATCTGCTGAATTTCAAACAATGCTATAACTTCTTGCATTCCTGTATTCTGCTTCAGCTCTCTTTCCCTTGGTAAACTGTATGCATGTATGTATGTGTATGTTAGAGTAGTTGAAGTGTTTAGTCTAGTTAATAAAATCTTGTTCATGTCACACGTAAAGTTGTCCGTGTCTCAAGCTCATATCTGGAGTCACTAATCATAGATCTTGACTATTTGCTCTAAGTAGTACTGTAAAGTAAGAAAGACATTTCCCATGCCCCGGAAATGTACATTTCTATTAATTAATAATAACCAATATTGAGGGTACACAGGATGAAATGAGTAATTGGTTGTAATGTTAATGAAGCTACATCAAGTTAATCTGATTAACTGACCCAAATATTCATAATCAATTATAACAAGTTATGATTGGTTATTAATATTTCATAGAGCTAATTTGCTACAGTACTGAAATTTTAAAAATGTGACGATAACAGCATTTACCTCTAGCATTTTGAGCGCTGTTGAACGGATTGTTAAACACCTTTGATTGGCCATTGTGTTGACACGCTTAACATATATGTCTGTGATTGGCCATTGTGTTGATGCACTCAACATATATGTCTGTGATTGGCCATTGTGTTGATGCACTCAACATATATGTCTCTGATTGGCCATTGTGTTGATGCACTCAACATATATGTCTGTGATTGGCCATTGTGTTGACGCGCTTAACATATATGTCTCTGATTGGCCATTGCATTGACGCGCTCAACATATATGTCTGTGATTGGCCATTGTGTTGATGCGCTCAACATATATGTCTCTGATTGGCCATTGTGTTTATGCACTCAACATATAATATATGTTATATGACATATTATGTCTGTGATTGGCCATTGTGTTGACGCGGTCAACATATACTGTATATATCTCTGATTGGCCATTTTGTTGACGTGCAAAACATTTATGTTTCTGATTGGCCATTGTGTTGACGTGCTCAACATATATGTCTCTGATTGGCCACTGTGTTGACGCGCTCAACATATATGTCTCTGATTGGCCATTGTATTGACGTGCTCAACATATATGTCTCTGATTGGCCACTGTGTTGACGTGCTCAACATATATGTCTGTGATTGGCTACAATGATTAACAATGACATCTTTGATGGTCTTCGCCGAACACTTACAAAGGAGTTTTTAAAAGCAGGCTTCTATCAGCGGATTCATAATATATCTACTGATAGACGGATCTGCTGATAGACGCCTGCTTTCAAACGCTCCCGTGTGTATCTGTATAAGCACACTGTGAAGACAACGTGTTTTTGAAGCGTTGATCATTGTAGTCAATCACAGACAAGTATGTTGAGCGTGTCAACACAATGGCCAATCAGAGACATATATGTTGAGGTGTGTGAACACAATGGCCAATCAAAGACATATATGTTGAGTGCGTGAACACAATGGCCAATCAGAGACATATATTTTGAGCGCTAGGGCTGGGTACCGAGTTCGGTACTTTTTAGGTACCGACCGAATTGCCTCGATACTACCGAGTATCGAAACATGTCTTGTTTTTCGGTACCATATTTCGGTACCTAAGTGGTTAATCTCGTCAACGTCAGTGAAACAATAAGCATGCAGCATGATTGGCTGTGGCGGAAAAACACTAGTTTATGTGGCTGCCCAAAGACGTGGCTCGTCGCACGTGAGGCTGCAGTGTGTGTGTGTGTGTGTGTTTGTGTGAGCGTCCCAACCCAGATATATAGAAAATATGTGGAAATGATCAAAAGTGTACCTATGTACCAGACTCGATGCCAGAAGCACGCGATGCAATATTTTCAACAAGATAATTGCTGCCAAGACCGGCAACACGGTAAATCTGATAAGGCACTTAAAAGCGCACAGAATACACTTGAGAGTAGAAAGTTTATCCGTCTTCGACTACAAGAACTGGAGCGCATCACAAATTAACCAAAACTCAGCATATAGGATACTTGCCTCACAGACATGAGAAATAGTCCTATATACGGTCAAAATATGTCTACTTTTAAACAAAACAATTAGAAATAAATAGTTTGATTACCTAATCCATTTAGGCACATGCGCGCGTTCACTACTGCAGGAATGACGAGTCAGCATTGCAATAATCATCTTTGCAGCCAACACACTTAGTAAACACTTAAAAAACACAAATTAAAATATCTCCTTGCCTTGCTATCTCCCGACATATCCATAATCATTAGGCTACTTTTGCCAGTGCTTTGCGGCAAGCTTCATGTGTGCTGAGCACAAGGCATATATCCCGCACCCCAGTAGCCTATATTTAATTCAATTCACATTTATTTGTATAGCATTTTTCACAATACATATCGTTTCAAAGCAGCTTTACAGAAAATGCATGCGTCTAAATTACAATTTAGAGTGATCTGTTATCAGAGGTGACTGTGTGTAATGCATTTCAATTAATTTTCATTCAGTTTCATTGTTAAACAATGCATTAAGTTAAGGTAGAAACAATGAGCTCATTGAAGTAAAGAATACATGTTGTTGAATGATTAGGAAAAATAGAAAACTTTAGCATTGGTGCTTTTTTACAGACTCAAAATTTGAGTGTAAAAAAGTCAACAAATTGAAAAAATAAAAGTTTTTTTTAGGTAATGTTATATTGTCAAAACTGGTTTCATAAAATTGGTATCGAAAAAAAGTATCGTTCAGGAACTGGTATCGAAGTCAAGGTATCGGTATCGAAAATTTAGTTACGATACCCAGCCCTATTGAGCGCATGAACACAATGGCCAATCAGAGACACATATGTTGAGCATGTCAACACAATGGCCAATCACAAACATATGTTGAGCGCGTGAACGCAATGGCCAATCAGACATGTATGTTGAGCACGTCAACACAATAGCCAATCAGAGGTGTTTAAGAATCCATCCACCAGCGCTCAAAATGCTAGAGGGAAATGCTGGTATCATCACATTTTTTAAATTTCAGTACCGACTTGGTACCAAAGTCAGTACTTTTGACAACTCTATTCGATATAGACATGTCTATGGCTGAATCACAGCTGTTCTACCAGAAAGACTCGGGAGATAAATTGAATAACAAGCGTATATTTATTAACAGCCCAGCAAGCATAACTTTATAAGTTCCCTTTCGTTGTCACTCCGAGTTACGTCGGATGACGACGAATGGGGTTTCGCTTAGAAAGCCTATCAACTTCGAGTATTACAAAACGAGCCAATGGCAAAGAAATGCCATGGGTCTGCGGAATTTGCATGACGTAACTCCGGCCCACCTCGTGGGTATAAAAGGAGGAAGTCAGCAACAGCAGTTTATGTTTTCGCTTCGGAGCCAAGGTTATTCTTCTCTCCACAAGCCATCTCTTAATTGTCAGCTTTACAAACGAGTACCTCGAGTGTTGGTGTGACGGCGATCTACGGCGAGCGCGTGCTTCCTGCTGATCTGTTGCAGTGGTCTGCCAGTCGGTGCGTGTCTCCCCGGGTGCTTCAACACTTGAGTTTTCTCTCACTAAAAGAGCTCGCACGCGGCACGTCTTTTTAAAGACGGCTCGCCCGTGCATTTAAAAAAAAAAAAAAAAAAAAAAAATGAATGGATGCGGCAGCTTGGTATCGGACTCTGATGGGCACGAGCGTTGTCTAGTATGTTTGGGCTTAATCATGCTAGAGCAGCGCTCGTGGATGACTCATGTTTTCTCCATGGAAACATGATCATCGCGTCATTAAGGTCGAGACTCGGTGAACTCACATGAGTGAGAGTCCCCTCATCCACCCCCCGATCTTCGGCTGGTGGCCAGGGTGACCTGAGGTTTAGGGTCTGGAACAAGGCGCCGACTATGTGTCCGCGACCCCAGCCCCCCTCTTCAATGACGGTGCCCGCTAGTGAACAGGTGATTCCCACGGGTCTTCCCTCTGGTGGCCCGTGTGTTTCATTTGAAGCTACAGAGGATGATATTATGTTTGTAGCAGCTTCACTAGGTGGGTTTGATTTTCCTGGAAGTGACGACTCGTCGAGTCTGATCCGGAGATGACGGCCATGCTTTACCGGGACGATTGGTTTTTGGGTAAGGCTGCCGACCCTCGTCCACGGCAAACCCCAATACCATTCTTCCCGGACGTGCATGATGAGATCAGGGACCGCTCGCTGATCTCATCCGCCTTTCCTCCCCTCGATGGGGCCGCTGCCCATGGGTACGCTGGGGTTCCCACGGCTGAACGCTCTGAGTGCTTCTTCTCGGCGCAATCCTAAGCACCCGTCCGTGGCCTGTAGTTTTTCGTCTACGCTTGTGGCGAGATCCTATAGCACCACGGGACTGGCGGCCGCCTCACTGCATGCCATGGTCATTCTGCTGGTCTACCTGACCCAGATGTTCATGGTCCTGCACGAGGGCGGGACTGACCCAGGGCTCTTCACTGAGCTGCGCGCCGCCACTAACCTTGCTCTCCGAACGACGAAAGTGGCCGTACGCTCCCTGGGTCAGGTGATGCTCACCATTCTATGGCTGAACCTGTCTGATGTGCTGGATGTCGCGCAGACCCGTCTGTCCGACATTCCCATATCCCAGGTCGGCCTCTTCGGCGGTGCGGTTGAGGGCTTGCCCAACCCTCTCTCAGCCCTCTCCAGCCCCGCCCCCCGCTACACGCCGGGTTAGGCGGCGCTCCTGAGAGGGGCTCCCCAGAGATGGGACTCAGTTCTTTCCAGGAGTTGGTAGCAGGACCACTCCTTTCCCCGGTGGAGGGCCGGGGAGGAATCCTTATTCTCCAAAGAACTGACTCTCCCGTCTCTGAGCACACAGAGTTCTCGGACGACACAGAGCGCCGCCCACTAGCCGTGCTCTCCTCGTGCCCCTCTGTCCCAGAGGTGGTTGACACAGCGTGCCGTCCACGGACCGCGTCGCCTCTGTCCCCCTCTGTCGCCAGACCCCTGGCAGAGCAGGCCCCCGCGGGACGACCAGCCTGGTCCTCCCCTGGCCCCCTCTGCCAGGGCGCGGTTGCTAACTGTGCCCCCACACCGGGCCGCTATGCCGTCCACGTCTGGGCCAGTTACTCCGCTTCGCTTCGCTGCCCCTCCGGGGGGACGCCTGTCGTCTGCATGATCTCGCGGGTTCGGTTCCTGGGAGCCTGGCTAGAGCTTCCCCGTCTGTCCCGCTGGATCGCGCGTATCGTCAGGCTCGGCTATGCGATTCAGTTCGCACAGTCTCCTCCCCGCTTCAGGGGAGTCCGCTCCACTTTGGTCGGTGGCAATGCCCCCATCATGAGAGCAGAGATTGCCACCCTGCTGGCGAAGGGTGCAATCGAGACTGTCCCTCCAGCCGAGATGAGGTCCGGCTTCTACAGCCCTTACTTCATTGTCCCCAAGAAAACCGGTGGGTTACGGCCAATCCTGGACTTGCGCTCCCTTCACAGGCTGCCGTTCAAGATGCTCACCGCCAAACGCGTTTTCGAATGCATTCGGCCCCAGGATTGGTTTGCAGCGATCGACCTGAAGGACGCCTACTTTCATGTCTCCATTCTTCCTCGACACAGACCGTTCCTTCGGTTTGCTTTCGAGGGGCAGGCATACCAGTACGCGGTCCTCCCTTTCGGGCTGGCCCTGTCTCCTCGCATCTTCACGAAGGTCGTCGAAGCTGCCCTTGTTCCCCTTCGGGAGCACGGGGTTCGCATCCTGAGTTATATCGACGACTGGCTGATCTTAGCTCACTCTCGAGTTCAGGTTTGCGAACACAGGGACCTAGTGCTCCGGCACCTAGCTCGTCTGGGCCTTCGGGTCAACTGGGAGAAGAGCAAACTTTGCCCCGTGCAGAGGATCTCTTTTCTCGGTATGGACATCGACTCGGTCGCCATGTCCGCGCAGCTTACGACCGAGCGCGCGCAGTCACTGCTGACTTGCCTGAGACAACTCGAGGGCAAGAGTGCGGTTCCACTGAAACACTTTCAGAGGCTCCTGGGGCATATGGCATCTGCAGCCGCGGTCACGCCGCTCGGATTGCTTCATATGAGACCGCTTCAGCTTTGGCTTCGCGACCGAGTCCCGAGGTGGGCATGGCAACAAGGCACGCTCCGAGTACCAGTTACTCCGACCTGCCGTCAGTTCCTCACCCTGTGGTCGAACCTCAGTTTTCTCAGGGCGGGTGTCCCCCTGGAACGAGCTTCCCGGCATGTTGTTGTCTCAACAGATGCCTCCACCATGGGCTGGGGCGCCATGTGCAACGGACATGCTGCTGCGGGCTCCTGGACAGGACCCCATCGGCTATGGCATGTCAATTGCCTCGAGTTGTTGGCAGTACGTCTTGCCCCGCACCGCTTCCGGGCGTTGCTCCGGGGTCAACACGTACTAGTCCGTTCAGACAATACCGCGACTGTAGCGTACATCAACCATCAAGGTGGTCTACGCTCCCGCCGTATGTCACAACTCGCCCGCCACCTCCTCCTATGGAGTCAGAAGCATCTGAGGTCGCTTCGAGCCATTTTCATTCCCGGAGCGCTGAACTGTGCAGCCGATGAGCTGTCACGGCTTCAGCCCCTCCCTGGAGAATGGCGACTCCATCCCCAGTCGGTTCAGCTGATTTGGGACCAGTTCGGGGACGCACAGATAGATCTGTTTGCCTCTCACGACTCGACCCATTGCGCTCTGTATTTTTCCCTGACCGAGGGCACTCTCGGCACGGATGCACTGGCGCACAGCTGGCCGCCGGGCCGCAAATATGCGTTTCCCCCAGTGAGCCTTCTTGCGCAGACCTTGCGCAGGTCAGGGAGGACGAGGAGCAGGTCATTCTGGTCGCGCCGTATTGGCCCAACCGGACCTGGTTCCCCGAACTTGTACTCCTAGCGACAGCACCTCCTTGGCCCATTCCTCTGAGGAAGGACCTTCTCTCTCAGGGACGGGGCACCCTGTGGCACCCTCGCCCCGATCTCTGGAGCCTCCACGTGTGGCTCCTGGACGGCTCGAGGTAGGTTTGAGTACCCTTCCACCAGCGGTGGCGGCTACCATCACTTCCGCTAGAGCGTCGTCTACGAGACACGTCTATGCGTTGAAGTGGTACCTCTTCGTCGACTGGTGCTCTTCTCACCGAGAAGACCCCCGGAGATGCTCGATCAGCGGGAGCGAAGGCTGTCTCCCTCCACCCTTAAGGTCTATGTTGCCGCTATTGCCGCACACCATGACCTGGTCGAAGGTAAGTCGGTAGGGAAGCACGACCTGGTCATCAGGTTCCTGAGAGGAGCGAGGAGACTAAATCCTCCTCGCCCTCCTCTCGTTCCCTCTTGGGACCTCTCAGTGGTTCTAACTGCCCTGAAGAGTGCTCCCTTTGAGACCCTGCAATCAGTCGAGCTTGAGTTCCTGTCTATGAAGACAGCGCTCCTGGTTGCACTGGCCTCCATCAAGAGGGTAGGGGACCTGCACGCATTCTCCGTCGACGAAGCGTGCCTGGAATTCGGACCGGCCTTCTCTCACGTGATCCTGAGACCCCGGCCCGGATATGTGCCCAAGGTTCCTACCACTCCCTTTCGGGACCAGGTGGTGAACCTGCAAGCGCTGCCCCCGGAGGAGGCAGACCCAGCCTTGGCACTGCTCTGTCCAGTCGCACCTATGTGACAGGACGCAGTGTTTCAGGACCTCAGACCAGCTCTTTGTCTGTTATGGTGGGAAGCTGAAGGGAAAGGCTCTCTCCAAGCAACGGTTGTCTCACTGGATAGTGGACGCCATTGCCTTGGCATACCAGCAGCAAGGTCGACCGTGCCCCCTTGGTGTGACGGCCCACTCCACCCGGAGTGTGGCATCCTCTTGGGCTCTAGCGCATGGCGCCTCGCTAACAGACATCTGCAGAGCTGCAGGCTGGGCAACACCTAACACATTCGCCAGATTCTATAATCTCCGAGTGGAGCCAGTGTCCTCTCATGTACTCGCTTCAACTAGCTAGTACCGGACCCGCTCAGGTGTCTTCGCTTGCTCGCCATTCCAATCCACGGACTGGATACGTGCGATTTCTCCTCAGGTGAGCTTCCCCGAAAGCCCTGAGCTCCTCCAGCACTCCTGACGTCGGCTCCAATGTGTCTCTTGCCTGCGCGTCGGCTAGGTGCCTCCCGTGTGCATGGTCCCTCCCCTGAGCGACCCCCACATGTGTATTTCCACTGTAAGCCTCTCTGAGCATGTGTCTTTCCCTTGGCAAGCCACCTTACCACCCCTGGGGTTGAAATATTCCACCTGCGGCTGGACACCCCAGTGTTCTCCATATGCTTCCTTCGGGTCATATGTGTATTCTCTAAGTCCCCCCCCCTCTGGGTTGGCATTAATTGCATACTTCCCCTAGCTTGGGATGTGCTTCCCAGTGTACCTTGGTATTCCTGTGTTAAATGGAGTCCTTCGTCTAGTCTATGACAGGGATCTCGATTTACGCAGGGCACTGGAAGACAGCTGAGAAGGTGGCGTGATTAGACTGGTAACCCCATTCGTCGTCATCCGACGTAACTTGGAGTGACAACGAAAGGGAACGTCTACGGTTACGTATGTAACCCTCGTTCCCTGAGTAGGTCTTGAGCGTTACGTCTGCCTGCCACTTTCCGCTGTACCGCGGGGTTCGCCTGAGCTCAGTCTTGGCTCCTCAGCGAAGAAACAAACTGCTGTTGCTGACTTCCTCCTTTTATACCTACGAGGTGGGGCGGAGTTACGTCATGCAAATTCCGCAGACCCATGGCATTTCTTTGCCATTGGCTCGTTTTGTAATACTCGAAGTTGATAGGCTTTCTAAGCGAAACCCCATTCGTCGTCATCTGATGTAACGTCTCCGTTCCCTACTCAGGGAACGAGGGTTACATAAGTAACCGTAGACGTTCTTTGGCAAAGGCCCCGTCCTTAGCGAGCAATGCGAGGGTAGCCGAATCTGCATGTCCTGCCTGAAGATGAATGCAGGGGCGCAGCCGACCCCCCCTGGAGGTAAAGTACTCTGGGTTCGGGCCGAACTCCGAGCTCGGAGCCCTCCCCCGGACAGCACGCCAAATACGCATTATACTTTACCCCCTCTAATTGTATGTAAGTGTGAACTCGTGAAATATTCAGATATTCTTACTTGTGTGAAATTGCTTAAATGCACACTGGCCTACACAGTTTGAAACCTACTACAAGCACACTGCTCATTGAGGCTAATCTATCAAAATATGCAATTCTTCAGACAGCAGACAAAAGCTGTGCAACAAAGCAGGACAGAAGTTTTGATATGACATTGCATCTGACAAGGGTGACTGAACAGTCTTGAGAGATCTGTCTCAATGACAGACATGACTTTACATGCTTCTCTGCAGTTTCTTTGTTGTCTGTGCTTTTGGTCCATCTGTATGCAACTGGCACAACATATTTTCTGAACTATTCTGAAGTTTGCTCAACTTGGATTAAAGCAACTTGCAGTAGATCTATTCCTTCTACATTGATACACACAGCCAAAGCCTGAGCACTGTGTCCACACCGGAAGATCCGTGCTGACAGTGTTAATGTTAAAACAGCACAATCAGTTATTGGACAAAGCACATCAAAACAATGAGGTAGTTAATCAAGCAGGATGAATGCTGTATTCCTCTTTCCCTTAGTCATTAAAAGACTATAAAGAAGTAAGAGCAGGATGCTTAGAGCTGGAAACAAAATTAATTAACCTCAGCTGAACAAAATGCACTGATATAGTGTCTAAACATAAGTCGAGACAGCAATATCTGCATTTCTGCTGGATCAAGCATAAAGGACAGTTTTGGGATCTCGCTGATTCAGAATCACAATAACACTGGGCAAAAGAGACTGGATCAAACAACAAATTATAGTCAGCATATTCTAACTGTTACATCCAGGAGAGCGATAACAGTATGTTTTGAAGGGTGTTATAGGGTGTTTTGGATGGTTGCTAAGTCATTGCTAGGAGGTTGCTAGGGTATTCTAGTAAATAGGTTGGTGACTTCAAGTCAAAAGTGCCAAGGACATCAGCATAGCTAGAAACTTTTTTTAGGGAAAATGTAGCACCCCTGTCGTTTATCTCAGCTCGATTTAAAATCTGCCTCAGACTCCATTAACCCCTTTAAAAATCTGTGAAAACAGCAACTGCAGTAAATTATAACAGGCCATCTGACTCTAAATCCTTCCCTTAGCAGCAGTTGAAAATTTAATAACAAGTTTGTTACATTTTTGTCCTTCCCTCTGTGGGTCAGTGGTTAACATAGACAAACTAAGCAAATTTTTAATTCCCCATCTTTCATCTGAATGCTCTCCATCCTAAGTTAAATCAGCTAGGTTAAACAATTCTAGGTTAAATCAGCTACAGTCTCACAATAAAAGTGCCTAAAAATTTAAATCTGAATTAAATAAAGTAGGGTAATAGCCTACAGGGTTTGTTTACACTTGGCAGATTTGGTTCAATTGCTCTGTTAGTGCAGATCATTTGAATAAGTGTGGACGCTGCCATCGGAACCCTAGTGCACACCAAACAAGCAGAACGAGTGGGTTTTGGTCTGTTACCAAATTAACTTTGGTGCGGTCCGACTGAAATATTAACGCAAAACAGACCAGATATATCTAAACAAACCAAAAAAAGGATGAGATGTCACAAGATGCAACTCTAAAAAGGACATAATGCTCAAGCAAACCTGTTTTTTCTCTTCATGGTCACGATATTGCCCTTTAGGGTTCAGTACAGGCATCAGAACCACATCTTGCCCAGCACACAGCTTTGTTAATGGATGTTCGGTAAGGTCTGTAGCAAAATATACATCATAAAAGCCTTTTATTTTATTTTTATCTTTAGGTTTGGTCTTATTTGGTCCGGACCAAAAAACAAGAGAACCAAACTACAAGTAACACACCAGTGTTAATTTTGACAGCCATTTTTTATTTAACCTTAGTCTTCATCTTCAGATGAAAATGCTTATTAGTCTTAGTCACATTTTGGTCATTTTTGTCTTTCATAGATTTATTCTAGTTTTAGTCGATAAAAAGTCATTTTTGTCAACTTTTAGTAATTTCTTTTAGTCAAACTGCAGTTATCAATATTAATTTTGGTAGCTGTTTTATATGTAGTCTTTAGACAAAAATAGTTATTATAATTTTCTCTCTTTAGACCAATTCAGTTAAACTTATGAGAAATTTGAATCAAGGTAACAGGTTGCATTGACATTGCACTCTTAGCAGTAGCACTTGTACAATTTTACTTATTCCTATTTGGATATCAGGCTGCACTTTGATCGCAGATTTAGTCAGCGCAAGCGGTTTGTGACAGAACAAAGACCGACTGAATGACACTTTAATTTAAGCAGAATATCTCAATGATATTGAGAGAGCACGTGCACATGGTTGCCAAATTTCAGTAAATAACCAAATTCAGTAAATAATTTCAAAGTAACTAAATAACCGGGTAGCAAACGTGTTTTTTTTTTAACAGAAAAGCTCTGATTGGGAGATTTAAATTCTTGAAATGTGACCACTGTAGGCATGAAAGCGCGTAAAAACAGTCAGTAATGTTTTGTCTCCTCCTTTATGCGATAAAAACAAATAGTGATTTTGGTCACGTTTAAATTTTTTTAACCACATCTAGTCTCATCTTTTTTTGTCAACGATATTGCATGTTGATATAGTCACAGTTATCGATTAATGACGTTGGTGTTGTCTCGTCATCGTCTTGTCTTAGTCATGGAAAAAAAGGTTGTCAAAGAAACATTTTTCATTGTAATTTCGTTAATGAAATTAACAATGGAACACACCCTTAATGGCTACATTCTGTCCATGTTTGGGATTGACAATCACTTTTACTTACAGTGAGTCTCGAAATGTCCCGTTCACAAAGCAGTTCACATAATAGTATCTTGAATACGGAGTCAAACCCATATTCTACTCATCACCTGTAACCATAGTGACAGTGACTAAAGAAATATCAAAAATGGTGACGTCCATAAAACTGGAAAGTCTTATCACATTTAACACAACACGGTTCCAGCCAAGGTGCAGGTTCATCCATCAAATCTTAAGGCCACATGTCATAATAACAAGAAACTATGCTTCTTACTACAAGTTTGTTGCTATTTGTGAATTTTTGTTTTCGAGATTTTGAGAAACAATTATTTGAAATATGTTGACAATTAGGAACTTGTGACCATAGTTGGTAAAATAATAATTTTGGGAAACACACCCATAGACAACTGTCTACACAACTACTTACTGTATCAGTTTTGTGGTCTGGACACGACTCAAGTGCTCTGTCAAGCTGCAGTTGGTTAATTAAATAGAGCATGTGCTTAGGAACAATAAGAAAGCTAACAAGCAGTTCATTCTATAACCTTAAATCCATTTTAATATACAGTACATTTCAATCTATATATTTTATAGCATATGTTAAATGCAAAAGTACAGTGCATGTAAAAGTATAAAAACAATGAAAATACCTTAGCCAGCACCACCAATGATAATAATTTACAAGCAAGGTTAGTTTTCATGGCTACACAAAAGAGTGGATTCCAAAAAAAAGGTTTATATTTAGAGGGAGGGTGTACTAGCTTTCCATTCTGTAGCAACATGGAATGTGTAAATGCATGTTGTGCTCTTTGGTTCACACACAACACTAGACAGGACAAATGACAAGCTCCATCAATCAAACCAGAGTTTTGGTACCTAGAGTGAAACATATCTGGGATTTAGTGGAAGTTAAGCATCTCTCTGATGTGGATTTTCAGACTGCAGAGCTGACAGACCGTTTATGACCTTTGCATGGCATTCCATCTTACTCCAGTGAGACCTACTTTCCTGCATTGAGACAACTCAGTGGTACACTCCACAAGAGTGTACCACTGGGGGGGGGGGGGGTAAAAACATCTCTCAGAGCCAAACAGAGTCTACTTTATTGAGTTAGGGGAGTGTTAACGTGTAATACCTTCTTCTCAGTCGGCAAAAGCTTGAACTGACTACATAAATAGTAGGTCCCTAACCACAAGTGAAAGTGTAGGGCTGCTATTTACCCTCTTCATCAGTGCCACATGGCACAGCTGACACTTTGACGGATGGTGCAACAAGCACAATGAATTGGATTGTTTCACATGAGAGTAGGCCAGTAAACCAGTCGCATCACTTTTATCAAGCTGACAGTGTAGATAGATTGGACCACTACATCCCTGGCACCCAGTTTCTGGAGACTCAATGAATGGCTCAGCACACTCAGCTTTGATGGAGATACTTTCTGTTCATGCTGGTAAGCAAAAGTCTGGAGAATCAGTCAGTTTTGAGCAAGCTCACACAGAATGCGTACACAAGACAGGTTTGACAAAAAAAACAAAAAAAACTGTGGAACCCAGATTCCACTAGGATTTTAATCGTCAGTGTGGTACACATGGTTGTACAGCAATCATAATTCAAATGAGAATGCCCTTTTCCTGAATTGAGCTAGAAAATAAGATTCAATAAGATTGAATTATTGATTCAATCTTATTATGGAATTAAGTAATTGTGTTCTTATTGTGTTGAAGTAAAATAAATCAAATGAAATAAAAAAAAAAATACAGTATTGATGAAAGGCAGTATTGATGTTAAAGGGGTCATATAATGGTACATGCACTTTTACAAGTTGATTGTACTGAAATGTGTGTTGGCAGTGCCTGTACACAACCATCATATAATGATAAAAATCCATCCAGTGATTTTGTTTTAATCTCCTTATATGTTTTCCCCTGCCTCAAATTGAGCCGTTCGACCGTGTGACGTCACACGGTCGGATGCCCCTCCCACGATTGTTGATTGACAGCAGCGTTTCAACACAGACCCGCCCTCGCTCGTGAGCGAGCTGTCAATCATAGTCCGCGCGGACCGGTGTAGTGCCGAAAAGTACGCTGCTGGAGCAGTGTCTATTATGAGCAGAATGGAGTCTAAGCGAAGTGGTGTTCTATTCTTGGGTACAATAAGGAACACAGCAGTCATTTTAATGTTCATAAATCCGAACCACTGAAGAAGCAGTGGCTGAGTTTGTTTTCGAAGGGAATATTCCCCACAATCAACGTAAATGCTTTTATGTTTGCGCGAATCATTTCACACACCAGACTGCTTTATAAACGAGGAGGGTAAGTATAAAGCTGGTTTTGCTAAGAAGCTGCTCCTGAAAAAAGGATCGGTACCAACCAACTATTCGTGTTCCTGCTGCACCTCCGGAAGAACTGAAGTGAGTGTAACGTTTTATTAACCTTTATATTAATATTATATTTATATTAATCTTTGCAAATCGCTAGCTTCACTATGAATGCGGCTAAGGTTTACACTCAGGGTACATTACGGCATGTTTTCTATGTACGACGTTCTCAATATAATTCATAATCCCACGTTTATAATGAACAACTCGTTATGGTTATTGTGTTATTGTGTTACAAACGGTGTACGCATAGAATAGAGGGGCGGGGTGAGCAAAGCTCATTATCATTTAAAGACACATACACTTAAACAGCGTGCTGACAACAGAGCTGTTTTTGACCAGGTAAAATAAGTGTTTTCTTACAATACTAATGAGAATTTTTAATTAAAGTATATTACAAACTTTTCATTTATACCCTAAAGAATCATATTAGCTTGTACAAAAATGGCATTATATGACCCCTTTAAGTGGTAATTAGCCTGAGAAGGGGAACGAGATGCTGCGCCTGATAATGACGCTAGGGGGAAACGTCCTTAACGTGGAGTCGGAGCGTCGGGGCTCAACCCCCGGAGTCCGAGCGTCATCTATCCCCATGGTGCAAATTGTGACTCAAAGACTGCTTAGTGGAGCTACTCCCTAAGCCCAATGTTTTTCTCTAATAGCAAGAGAAGGTTACCTAGCTTCTATGTTATATTGCAAGGGAAGTCCTGGGCTTTACAACCTTCCTCCCTCCCTTGCAGGGCAGGCAAAAAGCCTTATAGCCCCCAAGAGCAAAAGCTCTAATAAAGTGCTGACCATGTCAACACTTTGACAAAGCCCTTTAGGGAGTAGCTTATCAAAGGAAGTGATTCAACTATGACCTTCAATCTAACACTAATTTCAAGGTGGAAAATATAACCTTCACTTCATCACAAGGGATGCAAATACAAGAGGATCACAGAATAAAATCTAAAAACTCTTGACATTGCAACTCAACCCCTAAGAGAAACCGCAGCAGAGCTCAAGCTTTTACTCAATTACTCATAGGGGAGTCATAGGGGAGAGCGCTCAACACTACTTGAGAAAAGTTATTTTACAAGAACCACAAAGAGACTTCATGCACTCATCTGATTATAGAGTGCTACCATAACACCATAAACTGCCTCTTGGCAAGTTTTCCAAGGATGGATCGACTAGAGACATTACATGATACCCAGCCATAGGGGAGCATAAGTTCCTACTTCAAGACCAAATCATAGTAGGGACAAACGAAACGACAAACGAGGACATTTTGTGAATACCTAACACAATTCGGTTCATCCTGCTATAAGGAGTATCTTAAGAGCAGTTTAAGAAAGGGAGCATGCAAAGTGCTAAAAATCTTAGTAATTAGTCCTTCAAGCTACAACATTCATTATTGCTGCCCCTCTAATGAGAGCAGGGCATAATGCAGTGTGCCCACCACTCTTATCACCCAGACTCTGAACCCCCAGGAAACGACAGGGGAGCTTAGGTTCTACATCAAGACCCCAATATAACTAGAGGAGAACAGCTGAACCATGCTTTGAATAAAAGCACTCAACCTAAGACCCGTTAAAGCTATTGCTTTTTACAAAATTACATGACAGATAACAAGGAGGCACGCTCACAGACAAACTCAGCAGTTTACTGCTAACACCTCCAGAATATAGAGGGAGAGCAACCGGAAGTGAGGGGGTCGTATCATATCACTGCAACCAGCCCTTCTAAAAACATATGTCTCAAAGTAGTTTCACCAGCTGAGCTGGAAGAAGCACATACTAAAAGGGAAGGGATCGCCTCATCTCAATGCGACCACTCCTTCAATAAGCTGCTGCCTCAGCAGATCAGAGTTAACAACTCCAGTCATACTGGAGGCAGGGCAACTAAAGCTGAAGGGGTTGCATCACCTCACCGCAATCACTCCTCCAGTAAGCAGCTGCCTCAGCAATTCACTGCTAACATCTCCAGCAAAAAAAAACGCATCATTTCACTGCGACTTCTCCTAAAAACAGTTGTCCCTCAGTAATTACCAGCCAGTGATTTCTAATGCTAAACACTTCTGCTAAAAAGTGGTCAGCAGAAAGTAAAGGGGTTGCATCAACTCAAAGCTACCAATCCTTCAACTATGCTAGAAACCAATAAAGAGGGGATTGCGTTCCATCTTTATTTTATCTCACACAACCACAACCTCATATGCAGGATGTAAACAAAAAGAAGGGTTTTCCTCAAGAAGCAAACAGACTCACTAGTCCGCTTTAATGCCGAATGCACTCACTCTCACGGGAACCTTTCAAGAGGATGCAGCACCAAGGGAGAGATAGCTCGCAAAAAAACAACTCATCAACCGGGACATTCTCGCATATAACTCTTCACACAGCCCCTCCACATGCATATTATTGGCTACATGGGATGCCATCTTAATATTCTCTCAGCCAGATCAGAAGCAGCCGCAGTGAGGCTTCCTGAACTGACATGAGACCAATGGTTTTTAATAAATCTCCATTCGCATTGGAAGAATTTTTTTTAAAACTATTTTTAGAGCAAGCTTCCAAATCCACAAGATGGGATTTGAGAGCAATGGAGCACGCCCAAAAAGGACTTCTTTCCAAACTCCTCCTACAATGATCACGATCGATTGTGCTTTGCTGCCTTGGAAGCCACGGGACCTGAAATGCAAGGTGCAGACGCACTACTCTCAAAGAGAGTGCATACAGTACACACATCACAGTGAATGCATTCACAGCTTCCTTTAGAGCATGTGCTCCGTGCAAAAGCTTGATTCTCATCACCCTAAGAGAATCAAGCAAGAACAGAATTTCTGACAGGAAATGCATCACTATGAGTGCATTTCAAGGCTCTCCCTTGAGAGCCGAACGCGCTCCGTGCAAATCCTGGATTCTATCCCTTGAAAGATAATCAAGCCAGAATAAAAGCTTTTAACGCGAATGCATCACAATGAGCACATACAGGTCCTTCTCAAAAAATTAGCATATTGTGATAAAGTTAATTATTTTCCATAATGTAATGATAAAAATTAAACTTTCATATATTTTATTCATTGCACACCAACTGAAATATTTCAGGTCTCTGGGAACAGCCTATTTGTTCAGAAATTTCTTTCTGTGTCTTACCCTCTTGCTTGAGGGTGTCAATGATGGCCTTCTGGACAGCAGTCAGGTCGGCAGTCTTACCCATGATTGCGGTTTTGAGTAATGAAACAGGCAGGGAGTTTTTAAAAGCCTCAGGAATCTTTTGCAGGTGTCTAGAGTTAGTTAGTTTATTCAGATGATTAGGTTAATAGCTCGTTTAGAGAACCTTTTCATGATATGTGCATACTTTTGACTTTTACTTCGTTACATTTTACATCAATTATTATACTTTCTACTCCACTACATTTCTACAACGTTCCATTACATTTTCGTTACATTTTCTGATCAGTTTTCCCCCTGCCAAAACGTCTTCCTGACCGTCTGTCCGTTGCACATTTGTCTCACCAAGTTTGGTTGCCATAGATATTAGTGATGTCCGGTTCGTGAACGAATCGTTCTTTTGAACTGGTTCTTTTTAGTGAACCGGTCGAACCAGTACACTAAATCGGACTGAATCATTCGAAACAGTTCGCGTCTTGCGTCAGCGCTGATCCACAAGTTACTAAAGTTACTCACTTTCAGACATGATTGACAGTCCCTCTGACTCGAAATAAACCAATATCCCGGAGTATATTTTACCCTAGTAAATCCAAAAGTTCACTGAACTGAGACTTGTTGTGCTGAGAGAAGTGATGAGCACGAGCAGCTGATAATGAGCATGCGCGCACAGGTACAGCAGTTCTCGGATCACCAGTACAGAACCGAGAATTGTTTATTTTGGACGTGCTCGACATAGAACCAGATGAGCTGATGAGCTGAGCATGTTATGCAAGTACTTTTACTTTTAATACTTAAAGTACATTTAAAATCAGGTACTTTTTACTTTTTACTTAAGTAGGGTTGTCATTGTGGTACTTTTACTTTTACTAAAGTAAATGTGTCACTGGTTATTTGTACTTTTACTTAAGTACTGAGATTCAGTACTTCCTCCACCACTGGTCATTTTGAACAGGTGATTTTAGTTTAATGAACAAATTATATTATGTTTATGTATATTGTATCCAAGCAACTGCATAAAAATGTGAAGAGGTTTGAAAAAAAATTGCATTTTGATCATCGGTTGTGAGTTTTATGTCGAAAGTTTTGAAAAATGTCATCAAGGTTTTGATAGTAGTGTCAAAGTGATTGTAAAAAATGGGTTATAAGTAAATGATTGTTCGCTGATGAAATTAATACAACTTGAAATGTTAAAATGTATGTTGAAATTAACATCTAATTAACATCTAAGTTGAAATTAAAAAGATCACATTTTAAATGAAAAAAACATCTGATGAATAATCAATTTAGTGTACTTCCATTTTATGGACCATTGTAGAAGGAAACATATTTACCACAGAATAATTTAATAATTTTGCCCAACCTTGGGGCTCCTGCTTTCTTTATGCTCACCTGTTTATTCATGAAGATGTATATGACGGGATTTATGACAGTGCTGAACTTCGCTAAGATGGAGGGCACTATGCTTGCCTCCACAGTCACCAATCCAGGGGCTCCAAAAGTGGCCACCAGAGCCATGATCCCATAGGGCAGCCAGCAGAGTAGATAGAAGATCACCATGGTGATCACCATGAGAAGAACCCGGTGCTCTCTTTTGCGGCTCATAGTCGTGTTCACACTGCTGACCTTCATGGAGATAAAGAGATTGATCATCAGTAACATTGTTAATGAATAATAATATCTGTAGAATAGATCTAAAAAAATATCCACAGTATAGTAGGTTTAACTGTTTATTATAGGTTGATAATATAACAGTGAATATCAAAATAAATCATCAAAATCTGGTATAGCACCAATACATTTTGGCTGAAAAAGAATCTGTTAAGCTAATTAGTCATGGTCAAGTGGTTAGGTGATGGATATTAAGTCCATTAGAGTTTCTCTGTAATGGCTAGAACACTGCTGACTAAGAAGTTGTCCTTTCTACTGAATTGCCCCTGGAGGATCAATAAAGTATTAATCAAGAGCAAATCAGTATCCTCCCCTGAAACTGCTCAACAACTGTAGATGGAATGCTAAAAGTTTAGGAACTTCATATGCCAAGGGAACCACACGTAATTTTACTTTTCAAAAAGGTAATTAAAGATTTCTCTCAAGTTCTCTCATTGGTACAGTTGTCAGCTTCACCATTTATAATAGATTGCTGCAGTGATGACGTATTTTTTTAGGCCAAAAGCTAGAAACCAGTTATAGGTGTTTTTGGATGGGATCTTGGTTAAAAGCCTGATGTAAGGTCTGTGGTTAACATAATCTCAAGATATGATTTCTACAACATAAAATACATCATTAATACCCCTTGGGATTTTTTTTAAAGCTGTTACTTGTCTTGAAAAAGGCTATTGCTACATATGGGGGCTCGTCCACTTTTTTTTCTTTCCCTAGAGGCACATGGACTGGAAATTAGTGAAGAGAATCAGGTGTGCTCATAGTAAGTGGAGCAGTTTGTTCGTGTTTGGCTTCGGACAGGTGGCTCATAATTTATTTGTTATGCTCCCCGGGTAGGCTGTAATTTTATTTTATTTGTTTTTTGGTGTATTCCTGGGTTGAGTGCACTGCTGAGGTTGCAGGTCTGGACCGATAGTTCAGCCCTGCACCAGCTGTATTAGATGCTTAAAGAACTGGGGTTGAGTTAGTTAGTTAGTTAGTTAGTTAGTTAGTTAGTTAGTTAGTTAGTTAGTTAGTTAGTTAGTTAGTTGGGGATGTGGGATAGTTAGGGGGATATTTGATTGTGAGCCGGGTTGTAAATGACGTGATTTTATTTGTCAGTCACTGTGTTAGTTTGAAAATTATTTGATTGGTTATCTATGCCGTTTTTAGAAGAATTCGTTAATTCCCCATCAGAAAAGGGAATGTAGGAAATTATGGGGGATTGTAGAGAGCTATAAACTGGTTGTCAAATCTTCGATAAACCTTAATGAAAAGATGAGTTGAGAGCATTGATTAAAAATAAACTGATTGATTGTGGTGTGATGACTGGTGTGTCAGAGACGGCAATAACTGGTTCTGATGCAGGATCACCGAAACCTGATATTTCGATGAGTAATTTATCATTTGAACAGCGAAAGGAAATATTGGCATTACAGCAGGCTCATGATAAAAAAAAATGTTTAAGCAGGCTACAGAGCGTGAGAACTTACTAAAAGAAAAGGAAATGAGCAAAACTTAAGGCTGATGATTTGGTAAAGCAGCGTGAAATTGAGTATGAAAAACTTAAAGTAACACTATGTAGTTTTTCAACCTTCATTATATATTTCCAAGACCCTTGTGATGGTACATCGACTTACAATAGGTTGAATGACACGCCTGCCATAGCCTGACAGTGTCTGTATCGTTTTTACTGGCACTATGTAACTTCGGGTTTCGGGTAGAAACCCGAGCACAAAAAAAACTACAAAATTCGACTGCTTTACAGCATACGTCACTTCCCCCACTTCCTCAGATTCTGACGTGAGAGCCCAACTAGCGTTTGATACCCGCCTGTATGTTGTTGTCATGACCGAAGCAACAACTAAAAGGAAGAAGGCAAAGGTTTTGTCAGAGGTGACTAAAAGAAGAAAAAGGGAGAGTAACAACTTAAAAGACCGGACGAGGATCACTATTGGAGGGAGAGCAAGACAGTTTGAACACGGTGAGAGTGTGCGCGCGCGACCGGCTCTCTCTGCTCGTTCTTTCAGTAACATGCACCCTGTCACAAGCGCAACAGTCAGTCATCTGTAAAGTGTTTATACATTTATAAATAAAGCAGGGAGTCAGGGAGCTGACTATCGCACGAAATGTAAAAGGCCTGGCCATGTTACGGAATCTATCTGGTCCTCCATTTATCTTCATGAATCAAGTAATGCTAGTAGAGTAGCGAATTATCAATCTGGTAGCTACACTAACATGCTAGTTTACGATGGTTATAATAAATAACCTTTCAGGATAACTATCCTAATGTCTGCAGGCTGATGTGTTTGTGTATTTATTTTTCTGGTGAAAGTGTCTTGCCTCTGGCTATAATGCAAATTGATTTTCAAATTTGCATATTCATCTATGGTAGCTTGATATTATAATATTGACGATATATGGCTATTACCTACCACACAAACATTGAATTGAATTAGCATATCCGTTATGTAAAACAGTAGACAATAAGCTACTATAATGACGCTGTCTTGTAAACGTGAGCTACGCGATCTTTTGACGTTTGAAAAAAATAAATCCCATGAAATTATATTCATATGACATGCTGAAATATATGCCAATGTACCTGGGATGAAGACATTTCACACGCAACGCTGGCAGTCTGCCCGCGAGAACTCAAGACAGTATCGGCTTGTCAACAAATGCACACGTGTATCGCCTGGTGTAACCATGTCAGATTTTACGACAGTAGTAGAAGACAATACTGTTTCCCAACTGTAGGGGGACCCAGAGAGCAAAAACCGCAAAAACGACATAGTGTTGCTTTAAACATGAACAAAGATTATTATCAGATCGACAAAGCTCAATATGATCAGTTACAAATAGAATGATTGAAACTCATGGCGGATGAAAGACTATCAGCGGATGTTGTTAGAGAAAGTAATTTGAAGTTGCTACCAAAATGTAACGAAAAAGACCCAGAAGTTTTTTTTTTTTCCTTATTTTAGAGTGTGGCCAATGAACGAGATTGGCTAGTACTGATCAAACAATTATGCTTCAGTCAGAATTAGTTGGTAGAGCTCAAGAAGCATATACAGCACTTTCAGTAGAGGATCGTAAATATTACATGAAGGTAAAAGGCCAAGTTCATAAAGCTTTTGAATTAGTCCCGGAGGCATATCGATTGCGTTTTCGCACTTGGAAAAAAATATCAACAAACCCATGTTGAAATTCTTCGTGAATTAACTCATTTTGATTGTTGGTGCGCTACTTTTAATGTGCGTACATTTTAGAGCATGCAAGAATTGATTCTCACTGAGCAGCTTAAATGTATTATTCCAGAGAATCTCTACCTATATTAATGAGAACAAGTCTAAGACTGCTGGGAAGGCTGCAGTGTTAACCGATGATTTTGTGTCCAGGTTCGTGATTATAGAGTGAATAGGGGTAGGAATTACAGTGAAAATTATGTGAGGGCAAATTTTTGGAAACCTGATTTTTCATAAAATACAGACAAAGTGCCTAATAGTCCTCCAAATTTTATTCCTGACTCCATGTGCTGCTACCGCTTTGAAAAATGGCATTGGAAAAAATAATGTCCTGTCCTAAAAAGTAAACAAATTCGTGGTAAGGGATCTATAAGATTGCAAAATGTTTTTCTCCCTGGTATTACTGACTGATTGTGTTCACCCCGGGCTTTGTACTGTTGAGAAGCCGTTTCAGGTTGTCCCGCAGGATGAATGTCTAACTGGGTTAAATCCAAGTTACGCTCCATTTGTGACAAATGGGTTTGTTTCGATTCATTGCTGGTGGGGGGGGGGGTTGGGGGTTGGGGGTTGCAATGTAAGATTCTGCGTGATACAGGTGCCTCGGAATCATTTATTTTAGAATCTACCTTGCCGTTTTCATCAGCCTCGAGTTTGGGAAAAACTGTACTGGTTCAGGGAATAGCACTTACAAGTATGTCCGTTTCATTGCACAAAGTTGTTTCTGGCCGGAGAGGGTGTGTGGCCAAATGTATCTCCGTCACCTATTGTCGCTCCACTAGCTACTGTCAATTCGTTTGATGTTGCTGCTGAGGAATTTCCAGATCTGTTTTCATCATGTGCTGTGACTTGTTCTAAAACAAAACCGGCTAAGAATTCTATTTAGGGAGAGTTTGATCAAGCTCCTGTGCAAAAGTCCTGTAATTATGCTGTTCCTGGCCTTACTTTTCTTCCAGGTTCTTTTTCTCGTGCAGAGTTGGTAGCTGCGCAGCGGGAGGGCTCAATGCTGTTTAGTTCATTTGATACTATGTTGTCCCCGGATGATGTGCAGAGTGCAGCAAGCTGGTATTTCGTGCAAGATGGGATGCTGTTACAGAAATGGATGTCCCAGAGCAAAAACAGTGGGGGTGAGTCACTGATGCAGATTGTAGTGCCCATAAAATTGTGAGATGAAGTACTCAACATAGTGCATGGTCCCATTGCAGGGCATTTAGGTGTTAAGAAAACTTCTGACTGAATTTTGAGGCATTTTTTTGGCCCCTATTAAAAAATATACGTTTCTAAATAAGACGTGTCATATACTGTATGTCAAATGACGGGTCAAGTCAAGTCCTCTTAATTTCTATAGCGCTTTTTACAATACAGATTGTTTCAAAGCAGCTTTCCAAATCAGTCTCTAAAACCGGCTCCGTTATGTCCCATACCAGCTAAGGGTTTGAGCATATTTTGATTAACTGCGTGGGCCTGTGGTGTGAATGGGTTTAGGAGGAGATTGTTTTTGGCCGGTCAAGTTGCGCAAGAGAACTTGGAGAGAACAAATGTGAAACAAAATGAAACGATTATTTGATCATGACTCTGAACTGCAAGAGTCTTCTCCAGGCGATCAGGTTCTGCTATTGTTGACTTTGCCTGCTTCACCATTTTGTGCAAAATTCTCTGGACCATATACTGTCACTCGGCGAGTATCGGAGTTGAATTATCTTATTTCTTTATTTCTATTGAAATAAATCTGTTCAGCTCTGTCATGTTAATCTGTTAAAACCATCTGTTAAAACCTAGTTTTCAACAGAGAGAGTTAATAAAGGATACATGAATTTCCAGCTTTGTTTGGAGATACCCCATTGCATACACATTTAATTGAACATGATGTGGATGTGATGCATTACCAATTCGTCAACGTTTTTACCGTGGGCCAATTGTGAAGCACAAGCATTAGAGGCTGTGGTTCAGTATTTACTGGATAATGGTTTAGCGAAACCATCTTGTTCTAGCTGGACTTTAACGTGTTTACTTGTTTAAAAATCTGATAATTCTTACAGATTTTGCACATATTACCAAAAGGTAAATACGGCTACAAAGCCTGATGCTTTTCCCCTTCACCGGATTGAGGACTGCGTAGATCAAGTAGGAACAGCTAAGTGCGTAGATCAAGTAGGAACAGCTAAGTTCGTCAGTAAGTTCGACCTGTTAAAAGGATATTGGCAGGTGCCATTAACATCTTGGGTACAAGGAATCACTTCCTTCATTACATCCTCTGGGTTATATGTTTACTCCGTTATGATTTTCAGATTAAGAAACACACCAGCGACGCTTCAGAAACTGATGAACCGTGATGCGTCGGGACTTGCGGGCTGCGCAGTTTATTTAGATTATGTAATTGTTTACAGCGATACCTAGGAACAGCATTTGGAGCATGTTTGCTCTTTTTTCCCCATTTAACTGAAGCTCAGCTTATTGTCGATCCGGCCAAATGTGAATTTGCGAAAGCAACTGTGGTCTACTTGGGAAGGGAGGTGGGACACGGTAGCGTGCATCCGTTGCAAGAAAAAGTGTGTGCGATTGAACGATTCTCTGTTCCTTCAACGAAAAAAGAATGAATGCGCTTTTTGGGTATGGCTGGATATTATCGGGGGTTTTGCCCAAACTTTTTGTCTGTTGTTTGCCCATTTACTAATCTGCTGAACGGTTCTGTTAAGTTTGTTTGGTCTCCAGGTTGTCAAAAGGTTTTTGACAATGTAAAGCTTTTGCTGTCCTCTTCTCCAGTATTAGCGGCGCCACAGTTTGACAAACCTTTTAAGATTCGCGTGGATGTGAGCCAGAACGGGGCAGGTGCATCTCTTCTTCAGGCTTCTTCAGGTTTCAAGCAAACTACTCTGTCATTGAAAAAGAAGCACTTGCATTGATATGGGCCCTTCAACATTTCGGTGTGTATGTAGGGGGAGGAGCTCAAATTGTCACTTATTCATATCACAATCCACTGACCTTTCTACATTCTTTGCAAAGCCCGTCAGCGGTTGATGAGGTGGGTTTTGTTTTTGCTTTTGCAACCTTATAATTTGCAAATTAAGCATATTCGAGGCGCAGACAACGTGCTTGCTGACACTTTCTCGTACTCATTACTCTGAATGATACAGGGGAGTGGGGGGTGAGTGAGAGTCTCCTGTGTGGTATTGTTCTTGTGCCGTTTTCTTCTCCTTAAAAGTATACTTCTAGGATCCGGATTGTTGGAGCGTGGGAGAAGAGGGACACACTTTCAATAATGACTTCCACTAATACTGATTACTGATTGTTTGAACACCTTTAGTTAATTTGGATTATTTATTTGAATAAATTAATTCTTTCACTCCTTGCACCTCCGTGTTGCCTCTTGTTCATATTGCAATTGTGAGTCGGTTGTAACACCAACAAGTGCCTAAATAAGACTCCAGGTTTTTTGAGACCTTAAACGTCTTAAACCAAACAGGTAAACTCATCTGCTCACTAGTCCACTTCTACAGCCTCATCGTGTTTATAACAGGCAACTATTCTAATGCAACATTTCAGGATTTTTCTTTTTTTAAACAAGCTTGTTGGAAGCTTATCTGTGATGATGTTGAAAGTGATGTTGTGGTTAAAAGTCTTACTGTAAATGTTATGCCTTTTACTAAAAACTCTGTGTTGTTATTTAATTGTCTCACAATTAATGTTAAATTTAACATTTAGTGATGTTTTGCAACAATATATTAGTTGATTGTGATTTTATATGACCAACTTTGTGAAGTTTAGATGTAATTTGCTCACCATGGCTGATGACATATTTTTGCCTCATATGCAGGTGAATCTCTTTTATTTATTTTTGTTATTTTAGATACATGATGTGCATGTATGAATGAATGCCCACTTTGTTGCCAGAGGAAATATAAATAATTTTCCTAAAATAGGAAATATTTCAGCAAAAAATCTGTTGGGGGTTTGTCGAGGGAACCAGGGTGATTCTAACTTCTGGCTTGACCTACAGAAATGTCATCACTGCAGCGCTCTATTGACTTTTACAACCTTTTTATTTAGAGTTCTCACATTAATAATCCTTTTTTGTGATTGAGAACAAAAGGAAAGGAGGAGGGAGGGTGGAAGGATGGATGTGTGAATGGATGGAAAAAGGTTAATTAGCCACCTGAAAACCATTTTTCTGTGGTTCAGCACTGCAAAAAAGACATTTAGTAATTGTGTGCACCATAGATTATGTCATGTGTTGATAATTGACAATTATCTACCCACATATGCTAAGGGAGAGACAGTAAATTAGATTTCAAATCTGCATGTCACCATGCCAGCTGATCTTCCCTCATCATGTCACCCCCATTGTCAGTTTACACAAAGAAGAGCCACTTATAATTAAGGATTGTGATGGTGATCCACCTCCTCTTGTTTAGATCCTCCTATTGCTGTTCCAGATCCAGATGTACAAAGGGAATGGGTGATTTAATGAAGGGGTGTGCCTTCATAGTTTCTCAGGCAGCATGTGATAAGATGCACCTACAGTACGTTCTCATCGCTGCCATGAAGTCAATGAAAGTCCGATGCAGACCAACTCCTCTTTTCCACCAAAAAGAAACCACATCCCTTTCTGTTCAGTTCCCCCATTGACAATGGATTCCATTTTGTTGTGTTTTTTTCATACAACAACTAGATGTAACATCCTCTAAAATTAAAATTTTCCATGCAAAACTTGCCACTACGTTGTTAATGTGAAATTAAAATTCTGACATTTATTCTCTCCAAACTTCTCTCCAAACGTATTCTGGTTTTGGGCAAAATTTCGAGCTCAGAGCCCTCTTCTCGGACAGCACGCCAAATGCGCACATTTTATACTATATCTCATTATATGTAAGTTTGAACTCGTGAATTGACTTTTATGTTCTAATCTCTTCCATTGCCTTGGTGGCACTTAGACTATTTTGCTGAGCGACAGTGAAAAGAAGAGGAAGAATCTGGACCCAGGTCTCATTCTCTTTACTGTACTCTTGTATTTGACATCATAATGGATAAAAAATAAAAAATAAACTGAATGGCTGTTTGAAATCATGTGCTGTTTGACTTTGTTACTTCACTGTGACAAGCAGGTGTCAGAAATGTAAAGTTACACAAAGCTGCCGTGTGTGTGTGTGTGTGTGTGTGTGTGTGTGTGTGTGTGTGTGTGTGTGTGTGTGTGTGTGTGTGTGTGTGTGTGTGTGTGTGTGTGTGTGTGTGTGTGTGTGTGTGTGTGTGTTTAATAGTAAATTATAGACATAGCAAAGCAAATACTGAGACAAACAAAAATATTAATAATAAAAAATATACAGTTTATCATCATCTTGATAAGCAAATATTATACCACTGTATTTATGCTTTTCCATAAGCACCACCTATTGTCAAAGAGCAAAATTGCTTTTTCAGTCAAGCCCGCCTTCTTAGTTTGCCAGAACAAAATCGGTTAGAATTTTAATTGTCTGCACTGATCCCACTGTATATTCACTCCCTGACATACTACAGTATGCAACCTTTAGAGCCAGAGGTCTTAGTCAGTCAGTCAGCATGCTGAGGTGTCAGCTTAATTCACAGCTTTGTGCAACCCGGTTACTAAGCTTACATAACGTATGGAAACAGCAGGCTTGAACACACACACACACACACACACACACACACACATATATATATATATATATATATATATATATATATATATATATTTATATATAACCTGCTTCCTGCATCACCCACCAACCATACAGTAATGTAATTTTTGTTTTGTTCTTAGCTTTGGGAAGAGTATTGGGTTTGGTGTTTAGGAAAGATTAGTGCCCTATCAGCAGGCCCAGGCGGAATTCACAGATGGTTTTCTGCACGGATTTATTTTATTTTTTTTGGAATTGAATACATAGTAAACATGGTAAGTGAGTGTAAAGAGAGTGTAAAGAATTGAAGGATGCAGGATGCAGAAGTGATTGCCACTTATTATTGGTTTGTAAATAATGCTATACTTCATTTAAGAAGATTAATTGATAATTAATAAAGTATTAAAGGGGTGATGAACTGAGAAATCAAATTTTCCTTGAGCTTTTGACATCTAAGAGGTCATCATATTATAAGAATATCCTGTAAATTTCAGAACTGAAAACGTCCTTGTTAGTCCAATAAATGCTTTTATTGACACCAGGCTCAGCAAACGATTCGTTTTTCAAAGTGGGGAACTATGACGTCAAAGAGGATAAAACACCACCCCCGCTGAAGAAGATCAACGCCTACTTCAACACGGCTACTTTAGCCCCGCCCACCGATTCGCTAATTACACTTATAGCTAAATAACATGGGCCTACCTCGTGATGACAAACCGGATCGAGCTACCGAGCAATAAACATGACATTTACAAAATATTGTGCAGTGCCTGGTTGTGGAAGAAGACAGTCGCTGCATAAGCTTCCTCTGGATTCCAATAGGAATGCTTGGTTAAACTTTATTTTTAATGACGTTCCAGCTGATGTGGGTAAAACATTGTCCGTTTGTTCGCTTCAGTTCACTGAGGATTGTTTTGTAAACAAGACACAGGTCGAGACTGGATTTGCAGACCGATTAAGATTAGAAAACGGTGCTGTGCCTTCTATATTGGATCCGACAGGAATGGTGCAACACACTTATGTGAGTAAAATTTTTATTTAAAAAATAATAATAATCTGATAGGCTAGTATTGCATTGTTACAGATCGTTTGATATCTAATAATTATGTGTACATGTGTATCAGTCTAATCGTTACTGACGAGTGAGTTGAAACTCCTTATAATATGCAAAACTGTTATCCACTCACAGCAGTGCGCGTTTACTTCCAAGTCTTCAATGCGAGACGCCCATAAAAACCGAGCGTTTTTGAGCTAGGCTCAAAACTAGGGTAGAAAATAGCCTATTACTTATTCATTTTGATGTTTTTGAATGTAAAAACCAAGCGAACGTCATAAGTTGACCTCAGACAACAATATAACATTTTTTAAAAAGCTAGTTCATGACCCCTTTAAAATACAATTACTAAATACATTATAAATATGCTTCTAAATCAAGAATAAAGCATCTATAGCTGCATTTATAAACTGCTTATTAATGTCTATTAATGCTTTGTAAATTATAAATGAACTGTTTACAAATGCTTAACTAATGATTAATAGTGTGCAGTTATTATAAAGTGTTACCAGATATTTTTTTCCCCCAGTGAATTATTTTCTATTGGAGTGAGAACCTGATCTGGACAAAGTCATCATTATCTGTTCACTACTGAAGAAAACTATGTGTCATCTACAACAATGGTGTTGAACCACATAAAAACTACCAAAAAAAAAAAAAATGGTAGAGAGTATCAATATTTTTACACAGGCAACTTCTGATCCCAGCTTGTAGGATTTATACATCACTATATACTCTTTTGTATAAAAAGCATCTACCATGTCCTTTCCTTCTTAAATAGCCTCTGTATTTAAAGAAATAGTGTAATGCTATAGCTAGCTACATAGCTAAAACAAATCACCATATTGTTGATTATATTATGATTGAGAACTGGTCTCTCTCAGCTCATGAATATAACACAAATCACATTTGTAAGAATCAATGTAGGCTAGCGGTTGACACATTCATAGTGTCATTAGTTGTGTGCTAGGGATCAGTGAAATGACATATGGTGAAGAGAATAAATTTGTCCTACACATTTTATCCTGCCGTAGCCGTCAGTGGTCAGAAGAAAAAGAGATGCAATAAAAGGTAATGAGGAAATATTAAGCATGCACCAGGTGTGCTGGACAGTAGTTGATTTATGTGCAAAACACAAAAGTGGCTTGTTTGAGGTTATTTGGAACAAGCTGGAAAATCAAACATTAACCCCTGTGTTCAAAGCTGTCCAGCGAAGTGGGATAATGCAAGGTCTCCCAACAACATAAACGCTTACTCGAGTTTTTTCCCCCCACCTGCCCTTATGCAAAACAAATATATATTCCCGTGATGTATGTAGGATAAATATATTATTATATTATAATAAACAAAATAATAAACGTTGTTAATATATTACAATATAGGCTATTCAATTATACAATACATAGGGAATTGCAGTTTTTCATATATTTAAAAATATGTGACAATATATTTACTTACTCTGTATATCATAATGTACTGTATGTAATTTTATATTCAATAATACTCTTCATAATATATAGATTTACATAGGAAATCATGGGATAATTTTCATTTTTGGGTGAACTATCCCTTTAAAGGTTTAGTTCACCCAAAAATGAAAATCTTTCATCATTTACTCACCCTCATGTTGTTCCAAATCTCTAAGACTTTCGTTCATCTTCTAAACACAAATGAAGATATTCTTAATGAAATCTGACCGATTTCTTTTCTTTTCATAGACAGCTACCCAACTACCACTTTGACGGTTAAAAAAGTTCAAAAAGAGATTCATAATCCATATGAATTGAGCGGTTTTGTCCAAATTATCTGAAAAGACCCGATCGTTTCATATGATGAATAGATTAAATTTAGGCTTTTATTCACATTTAAACATGTCAATGCTCACCTTCGTTTTGGTAAACAGAAGCTCAAGCATGCTTGCTTGACGTGCAAGAACCAATAAGGTTCATTCTTGTGTTACGCAGCATGTTTCAGCTTCTGCAAAAATCAATGAGGTTTGTTCTCATACGTCAAGAAAGTATGGTTGAGCTCTGTTTGTGTTCGCTGAACAATGTTTATATGTGAATAAAAGCCTAAATTCAATCTGTGCATCTTGTAAAGTGATCGTGTTTCTTCAGAAAAATTGGACTAAACTTTTCGATTCATATGGATTCGTTTTACAATCTTTTTTTAAACTTTTTGGAGCATGAAAGTTGTAGTTGCGTAGCTGTCAGTGGAGGGAAAGAAATATCTCAGATTGCATTACAAATATCTTAATGTGCATTCCGAAGATGAACGAAAGTCTTAAGGGTTTACATCGACATGAGGGTGAGTAAATGATGACAGAATTTTCAGTCTTACTTAGGGGCACAATTGGGATTGATCAGAAATGTGAAAAATACGATGAATAATGCAGAATTTAGTTGAATTTGCATTGGCAAGCAAAGTCGGATATTCTTGCCATTGCAAAATCCTAGAGGACCTGAAAATTTAGTGCATATTGTGCATTTTAGGCACAATGGTAGTTTTCCTATTTAAGCGAGGCATGCTGTGACATCTTTAGCAAGCCTGGCTGTGAGCTTAATTTTAATTGTTTGTTTGATTGTTATTACAAATTGACGCTGCTAACATTAAAGCCAGTCTGGACCGGTGCATATGGATCTCTGCCAACCACTTCCAGTTAAAGTTCTCATGGGACCATTTTCTTGCCCATCCACATAATCTCCATAAAACAAACTGCAATAAAAGCAATAGTAAAAGTGAAGCCGATCCCATTCTCAAACTGAGCCAGTATCAAAAGAATCCAGTAAGTCTGTCTCTCAATATGAAGGCATAGTTTCTGAGAGAGCAAGAGAAAGTCTTCAGCAAAGGACAGGCACACAGTCGTCCTCAAGGTGCTCATTAGCCCTAAGCTATAAAACATATCCTGCTATGCAGACGGCAACCAACAGCTGAGTGGAAGTCAAAATTAGGGTTCTGGACTGTAGAAGTAGATGAGAGGAAAATAAATGAACTCACACAGGGGGGAAAATAGCGTCGTGTAATGTGTGCAAGCAGCCCGAGCTGTCGCCTCTTATCATCAGAGAGATACGAACCAAGGTGGTAATTATACTGGACTGAAGGGAGCCATGTATAGGTTTACCTGAATACACTGAGAAAAACAACTTGGCATGGAGCCTATACACATCTTTCATGAGTTTGGCGGCAGGCATCTGTACAGTTTTCTGTCGTTGACCCTAGAATTCCTCAAAAACAACCTTACCAACAAATAATCTGATTTCTCACCCTCAGTCAGACAGTTGAGTTTGAGTTTCATATTCTGGTCATTAGTATTGTGGTTTTGTTGGACTCACAAAAACAAACTGAGCAAAGTGAATACGACATAAACAAGAATACGAGATTGCTACCATCATATGGGAACGGCCCGTTTGAATTACAAAAGCAGCACAGACTACGTTCACACTGGGAGCCTTAGTGCTCAATTCTGATTTATTGCTCAGATCTGATTATTTTGTATAGCTGTTCACATCGTTGTTTTAAATGTGGCCAATATCAGATTCTAGTGCAAACATATCATGGTCCTGAACTGACCCGCATGCGCAAAAGAACGTTCCTCAGGGAAGTGTCTTAGGTCCCCTTTTGTTCCTCCTATACATAAATGATATGCAAGCAGTTTGTGACTGTAATTTGTTCTTATATGCTGATGACTCTGCTTTACTGGTTTCAGACGAGGATGTCGGTAAAATGCAAGTGATATTAAGTGAGGAGTTAATTAAAGTAAAAGACTGGCTCTTTGAAAATAAACTCTTATTTAATTTAGGTAAAATAAAAGAATCCATATTATTTGGGTAAAAAAAAAGTAATCTGATCAAGGTTCCTAACATATCTATCAAGGTAGGGGATAGTGTAATATCAAACAGAAATAGTGTTAATTATCTTGGCTGTGTCCTTGACAATGATTTGAGTGGTACTAGTATGGCTATGAAAACCTTAGGTAAGGTCAATGCTAGAACAACATTTCTTGCTAGATATGTTAGTTGTATGGATAAACAAAATTTAAAACTACTTGCATCATGTTTAGTGCAATGTCATTTTGAGTATGCATGCATTTTTTGGATGTCTGATCTGTCTCGTGTATGGTTGGATAAGTTACAGAAATAGCTAAATAAATTGACACAGTTAGTTTTAGGTTTTAATAGTTTTGCACATGCTGATGTATCTAATTTTAGACATTTGTATTGGTTACCTATAGAAAGCAGAGTAGCACATTTTAAACTACACAAGATAATTAATAAAAGAGCTCCTACATATTTTAACACATATTTATCTACATTTACATTTATTTATTTAGCTGACGCTTTTATCCAAAGCGACTTACAATTGCTATATTTCAGAGGTCGCACGCCTCTGGAGCAACTAGGGGTTAAGTGTCTTGCTCAGGGACACATTGGTGTCTCACAGTGGATTCAAACCTGGGTCTCTCACACCAAAGGCATGTGTCTTATCCACTGCGCCATCACCACCCCATTAGGGTAAGTGAGAGACATCTTTATAATACTAGGCAAAGTCTCATGGATATTACATTATATTGTTTTAAAACTATGTATGGTGACTATGGTCGTAGGTCTTTTGAGTACTCAATGAGTGTATTTCAATATTTTTTTGTCTAATAAATCAAATCAAATCGAATGATAAAAAAAAAAACCTGGAAGTAAACATGGAGAAAATTAAAGTAAGTGATTATGAGTTTATTTATAGTGTGATCTGCCAGCTAATTTATGCATAGGCAATATAAAAATAAACAAAGACGATGATGCGAAAAAAGAGAGTAGAATTTTAAACATTTATGATACGAGCCCTCGTGTTTTGCTTTTATGAGCTTTCAATGTAATACTTATGAGCTCTGACACACCACTGTCCTTTACTGACTACCTTTCACAAATGTCTTGATAACGTATGTAAAATCTTTGAAGTGACTCCCATGAGCGCAGAATTGTGATAAATGTTGATCTAGAGTGACTTAAAAGTCGCATGAATTTGACTGTTCATACTGCAGTCGCATTGCAAAACATCTGACATGTATCGGATTTACTGCCACAAATGAAAGTGCCGCAAATCGGAACTAAAAATATCAGATTCCATGTGGTTTGTGCTGTTTACACTGTCATGAGAAAAACAGTCACAAATGAGCAAAAAAAATTGGATTTGGGTCACTTTTGCTTGCAGTCTGAACGTAACCATTGTCAAACAAAAGGTGAATTCCAAATGGTGTTTATGTTTCCTTGAAGGGCACTTCAAGAAGGGGACGCCATATGAAGGGTAATTCCAGATAAAAAGAAAATTATATTGTTTTTTATTGCTCGCATTTCATTGCCACATTATGAGACACTATTGCCTAGCTCCCATTTCAAGGGTTTCCGCCCTTCAAAGTGAGCAGGGTATAGGGACATAAATTTCACATTTACACATTAGGCAGACGATTTTATCCAAGTAAGGATACACAAGTGAGGGTATTTTAAAAGTTATTGCTTTCCCTGGGAATGAAACCCATGACTTTGACATTGCCAGCACCATGCTGTTTGATCTACAGGAAGACTTTGCCCAAAGACTCACCACATTCCCCAAAATAGTACAGACTGAATCAATCCATAAGACCGTCTGACAAACAAATAGAGAAATAGTGCCACTTCTAAACAGAGAAAAAGAAAGAAACACAAAGAAATGGTCAACAACCATCAAACCAGCCTTACTAATTATCTGCAAACTCTCTTACTACAATGAGTGATTTTGTAGTCAGTTTCCGATTTTTATAAACTCATTGTCCTTTTACCCAATATTCACTGCATTTCTTACTTAAATCTCTTTTTCATAGAGCACAGTAGGCCTATTTGCATTCCAGAAATAAATATCCCATTCATTTTCTCCATAGAGAAATTGATTTTCTGACAACTCATAAACCTTTAAAGATAGACCTGAGGCAGAGGTTGTTCATTGATAATACATATGCTTTTGTCAACTTCATTAAAAATAGTTTAACAGTGAAAAGGGTGTTATATGGACCCGGGTTTGAATCCACTGTGAGACACCTATGTGTCCCTGAGCAAGACACTTAACCCCTAGTTGCTCCAGAGGCGTGCGACCTCTGACATATATAGCAATTGTAAGTCGCTTTGGATAAAAGCGTCAGCTAAATGAATAAATGTAAAATGTAAATGTATATCAAAGCAAGCCCAGTGATGTAAACAGTTGTTCTGTTGTTGTTGCTACTATCTGATTGGAGTTATAAAAAAACTTGAAGTGAATGGGGTTTAAGGTCCACCACAATTTAAAATTTTATTAAAAAGAGCTAGATTTGCTAGTAGAAGATAGCAATATGACTTTTTCTCGATGGTGTGACAGCTGACACCCTCCCGATGTGATGCGCATCATTTACAGCAATCCACGGAAGCTCTTCTCCTCAGTCATTAAAGGTGCCATATGTAAAAATTGAGGTAAAAATATCCAAAAAATTAGCTACACGTATCAAAAGAATGAGAAGAAATAAGTGCAATGATGTCATTAAAAAAATGACAAGTTATAGTGCTGCCGAGATATAAACCTGAATTAGCATGCTAAATTACTAGCCCCGGCCCGGCCGGTGTCTAATACCAGTTTCGGCCATGGGAGGCGGTATTCGGGCAACATACACAACCACCAGCCAAACTGCAACACACGAATAACTCGCACGGCTTGTATCTCTTTAATCTCTAAAAATCTCCAAATGCTCCATGTGAAACTGCGGTCTTACTATTGTGTCAATTGATTTGATTAATATGCGCGAGGGAGAGAGAGCAGGACCGCGCTCGTGTTGTTTGTAGACGTGAGAGTGCGCGCGCGCGGCCGAGCTCTCTCTCTCTCTCTCTCTCTCTCTCTCTCTCTCTCTGCTCGTAATGCGCCCTGTCAAGCGCAGCGGCAGCAGTCATTCTATTCTACATCCCTCACCTATCAAAATAGGCTTTGGCGGGACAAAGCGGACTATTTGACGGTTTTAGAAGATTAGCAACCTGAAACTAAAAAACAGACTAGAGTAAGCCAACTTTCTGGAGGTATACTGCCCCCATCTGGTATGGAATATGTGGAGTATGAATTGATTTTTTGACATAAGGCACCTTTAAGACAGCTCTAGGTAAATATCAATTGTTTCTAGTGCAGCACTAGATGTAAATGCACCCTCTGAGAAACAACAAGAACCAATAAAAGAAATAAAAAAAAAGAGTCAAATAAAGGAAAGAGCCAAAAAAGTTCTGCAGAGACACCCCACTACCATTACTGTACGTACTGTGAATGACAAATCAGAGTTGGTCTTCTTAACCTCTCAAACCATTTATATTTACATTTTCATTATTTTTAATCAACTCTTGAATGCGGTTAAGTTTAATAAAAACGCAACATTTTGAACAAAAAGCTTAATTTTTTTTGGTCAAAGACTACAATGTGCATAAGCAATGCTTTTATCACTTGTTTCTGCTTCTTTTTTTATATCTTTCTCCAGATTTTTTGATCTGGAAACTCTGTACTCTTTCAGAAGATGTGTAATAGCGCCCCCCCTACCTAATAACAGTGAAAACATAGATTGTCGGAAAATGCCGTCAATAGCAGGGAAGCGACATGAAAAATTCTGTCAATGGCAGGGAAAGTGTTAATCATCTCCAATTCATCCATCCTGCATGTCTATGAATTATCGGGAGAACCCACGCCAACACAGGGAGAACATGCAAACCCCACATACTGTCCTTTGTCTTTTTGCCCAATTTTCAAATAGTTTTTTGCTTCAAATCATTTCTATAGAATTGATTGGTTTGATTCACACTTTATAAAGAATTATTATTGTTATTATTATTATTATTAAAAATCCCCATGGAAAAATATTTCTGGAACCATGTGGTGGGAAGGGTTGTGCTCTATTGTACAATTATAAAAAAAATATAAAATTATATATATTATTTATGCGCATTGTCAAAGCCAGATTCACTCAGCGAGCGAGAATAAGAGAAACAGAATAAAGAGAAATTCGTCTCAGCCTTAACTATGTCCACACTCCACATGGAGTATCTGTCAGTCTTGTCTCTTTTGGTCTTAATCTGACGGACTGAATGTCCAGGTCTTGTGTGTTTGCTGACATGGGGCTTCTTCACCCTGTCAGGACTTCATGTCTCCAGCAAAGACAGCTTCAGGCTTCTCTTCAGAAAGAAGCCTTTGCTCTGTGTAGACATGCTCGATACTCCACCCCCCTGCCAATGTCTGTCATGCCTCTTAAAATCTCAGTATGTAGTGGTGTTGCCCTATCAACGGATGGGAAACATTATAAATCTTTAAAAAGAAAAAGAAAGTCAACAAAAATTAAGCTTTTAAGGCATTCTGTTGAAAAACACTGCAATCTACGATGCCTTGAAGAGGCTGAAAGTGGTAGCGAAACAGTTATAGTGACTCCTTTTCTATGTTTTAAAGGCCTGTGGTATATAACCAAAGCATGCGCCAAATGCATCTAACAACATTTATTTCAATCCTGCAATTGTGATGTCCACTTACAAAGAAGTCCGAAAGCTGAGTAAATGCACCCTTATTTTTTCAAGGAAAATTGCAGTACTGACAGGAGTAAATGCTTCATCTGATGCATTGTTTGTTTGCAGCTCCCAATCTAAAGAAATCAGCAAAGAGGTTTTGAGCCTTTGAATGCAACTAAGATGTGAAAAAAAAAAATGTGCTGCCTCCCAATGAAAACAGATAGATTGCATATTATGGCAAACCGTTTTAACATTTAATCTTTAAAACCTACCAGTATCTATATTCATTAGCTACTAGTGCTTATTTTTTATGTACTAGTGCTTATTCTTTAGGTACTAGTACCTTTCTAAAGATAGTACTTATTCATTAGATACTAGTTCTTATTTATTAGATACTAGTACTTATTCCAATAGTGTCTAGTATTTAATTATACCTAATTTGTTAAGAAAAAATAGAACGAGTGCTTATTTTTTAGTTACTAGAAACATTTTAGATCAAAGATATCCTTACCTTGATAGATACTAGTGCTATTTAAATAATCAGTATGCAAATAATATGTTGAATATTAATGAACCAACAACATATCAAAGAGAGATGACATAGGAAACAGACTGAATTGCAGAAGGCCCTTTTTAATGGTAAAAAATATATAATGAATAGGCATATGTAATATAGTGCATATATACTCTGTAAGGAATTATGAATGCTCACCAAAAATCCCAATCTCTGGGTATTGTGGTTGTTTGGCTGGTGGGTATGAACGGGTTTTTGGATCTACTTTACTGTTGTTTGAATTTTATTATTGGAAGTTAAGTCTTTGTTATAGCCTACTGTACGTTCAAAACAATAAATGTCATATTAAACATATGTCTTTCCTTGTGTTCATGCTAACCAATTAGCTAGATAAACCAACAAAGCCAGTTACTTATGACAAATCAATCTTCTATAGCCTTAGTTTAGCCTGCATTACCATATGAACTCTGATTGGATGATTGAGAGTATACTCATGTTTATGCAATGATCTGTTAAAAGAAGATCTCTCTTAATATTTTCTTACTAGTTTCTTATGAGGTTGAAGATATCTGCAAATTAATAGATACTAGTAGCTATTCTGTTTTGATATCATCTAATAATTTGTGAGTAATTATTCCAATATTGACAAGTATCTTTTTAAATATTACTAATAAGTATTCATTAGGTCCTAGTACTTATATATTGTATACAATTACTTTTCATTCGATACTAGTACCTATTTAATAGATACTAGTAATTATTCGTTAAGTACTACTTATTTATTAGACATTAGTATCTTTTTTAATTGTAACTAGTAACATGTCTTATCTTACTAGTCACAAAGGTTTTTTACTCGTCTTATGTTATGACTAGTCAGAACGACTACTGTAGAGTTCAATTAAAAATCTTACTAGTAACGTTTGGAATAAATACTAATAAATAGGTACTAGTATCTATTGAATTAGTTCTAGTAGCTAATGAATAAGTACTAGTCACAATTGGAATACATAGTAGTCACTGAATAGTTGATATCTGAATGACAGATGTCAATGGCAAAAATGTAAAATGTGTTACTAGTAACAAAAGAATAGTTAGTCACTATCGAAATAAGTACTAGTATCTAATGAATAAGTACTAGTATCTAATAATAAGGACTAGTAACTAATGAATAAGTACTAGTATCTAATAATAAGTACTAGTAACTAATTAATAAGTACTAGTATCTAATAATAAGGACTAGTAACTAATGAATAAGTACTAGTAACTAATGAATAAGTACTAGTATCTAATAAATAAGTACCTGGACCAATTTAATAGGCACTAGAATCAAATTAATAAGTACTAGCGTCTATTTAATAGGTACTAGTATCTAAAGAATAAGTACCAGTCTCTAAACAAATAAGAACTATGTAATGAATAAGTTACTAGTATCTTAAGAATAGGCACTAGTACCTAAATAATAAGCACCAGTACAGTGGTCTTCACTATTTTTTTCATGAGAGCCGCATTGATAGGACAAAGTCAGTAGGAGAGCCATTTTTACAGGAAAGTATAAAAAGTTACATCCAGTCATGAATACCATGTCTGTTTATTAATATGTCACCCCTGAACATTCAATATGCAATGCAATAATTTTTTTTTTTTTTTTTTATGATTTACCAGTCAAATTTGTAACTGAGACAAGATGATTTCCCTTATGACAAAAAAAAAGCAGGATTTCCAGAATAGATTCATCCCAGAATGACATTAAATTATTTTTTTCTACATTATTAGCCCCTCATGTATCTAATCATCCAAGAGCACACGTTAAGAGCTGGAAATACCGCCATAACTGGCAACTCCGCAGGGACTGGATATGGACATGCACAACTTTTGTTTCAATCGGTCTGAATTCATTCTGATTAATTAATCTGAATGTATTGTAGTTTACATGAATGCTTAACATCGTGATATGATGCATGATCGGGGTGATGTGCACGTTTATAAGTCAAAAGATTCAAATTGGGAATAGGTTTTTTGACATTCGCACACTGCACAAATATACAAAGTTTCCCGCTGTTGTCGCGTAATAACCATTTTCCTACATTGGTTCTTTATTTATTTTAAACAGCAGACTTAATATCAAATTCTGGTCATAATTTGGAGACTATGATGAACCGTTATGCCGTGCTGTTTGTATTGATCACGCAGTAAAAATGCCCAAAATCAATCGTCTGTGGATGAGAATCTGAAACAAGGACTGGTGAGCCGTTGTCCTGCTTCACTTCACAGACGCGACATACGGCGTCCTTTCAGTTTCGGTTTTCAATCGATCAAGTGAACATGTTCTCTCGACAAACCACCCCTTTCAATCCGATCGAAATTATTTGAAAATAGAGCTGACACTTTGAGTTTTTAATGGGTTATGTTATAGTCCTACTTCTTTTTAAATGTTTTTATGAAATATCTGTAGTGACTGCTTGATCATATCACTGTATTATTTACCGCCATGCGAGCCACAAATGAAAGCTTGGCGAGCCGCATGAGGCTCGCGAGCCGCGCAATGAGTAACACTGCACTAGTGCTTAATAGAATAGATACTAGTATCTAAAAATATATGTCCTAGTAGCATGAAAATAGATACTAGTAGGTTTTAAGGATTAAATGTTAAAATGGCTTGCCATATGCATATTAGATACTTTCTGATTCACTCACATACTCAGTTCTGCTCTCTTGTTAATCAGTGAATCTGCAAAAAGCCTTGTGATGTCATGAATATTTAACAGAGACTGCATCCTACTAAATATAATAAAGTTTTAGCTGGTGTGACAGTAAATCTCATTCTTACGATTGTAAAAATACAAATGCACTTATGCTGACATTAAACCGGCTATAATCATATTCAAACAGCTGATTATTTTTCATTGGATTATTATTCACTCCATCATAATATCTTGTTAGAACACTCAAATATTAGTAGAAAACTAGAAATGATGAATAATGTTATGCAAATAATGGGATATGGGTGATTAATAAAGCTAAACGAGATCGGACTGAACAGACAAACAGAACAAAAAACATTTCAATGATTCTGTATAACTTTTTTTTTAAGTAGGCTAACTTTACCTTCAGTTCACAAATATGTATCCTCAATTTTTAATTTTAAACAACTATCAATATCAAACCGTCAACAAAGGGAAGAAATTAATCCTAAACTTGGAATCACCTTGCATGGACTGTATCAGCACTGTGGTATTATTTGGCAATGCCAGCTTAGGTGTGGCTTTTAAAATGTAAACTTTAAAGTCAGTAACAATAATGATATTGTTATTGTATTGACCTATAATTGCCAATAATATAGCCCATATAGATAAAGTAGAGCTAGTAAAGCTCTGATTTTGAGTTGAGATGCAGATACATTTATTGATTTTAACATCATTCTTACAGTGGGGCTGAGTTGGGGACACCTTAATCTTAAATCTTAAACCTTAATGTTCAAAGTATCAGTCATCAGTTAAAAAAAAAAAAAATGTATATATATATATATATATATATATATATATGAAAGAGTATCTGCACTATTTCCAGATAAGAATAACACCTGTCTTAGTTTATTCAGATCACATATTTACTGTATAGGAATATTCCAATAGGTGTTAAGCATGTCAACTTTTTTTAGTTGAACCACTTTAATTGGAAAATAATGTGCATGTAAATGTGGTCAGTGAGTCCATAAAAAGATCAACGAGAACTCAACAGTATAGACCCTGGAATTAATACCTACCTATTTATACAAGCATTACAAGTGCATATGTGAAAGTAGGTCGAATGGAACATTTGATAATCAGCTTGAGTCCCTGCCCTGACTCTTTCGTGCAACTCCCAAATGATTTGGGATTGATACTCCCTGCAGGAGAAATTAATAGTGACAGAGTATACGCTGAATCCCAGTCTCATTCATTTACGAGGACCACATGGCATTAGCCATGTCCTCTTACAAATGCCAGGGAGTGAGGACACAGGCTGTTCAGCACTTTCTCTACTCATTTGATTTTGGACTGTGGCTGTGAGAGAAAGGGCTGTAGTACTTCTTTAATCATCAAAACCACAGTGGGGCAGACAACCTAAATGAATTATTAAGGCCTCAGTGACTACTTTCAAAAATTTTTGGCAGAAGGCGAGGGACCAACATGATGATCAGATGCGAGATTAACATCAAATTACAATCAGATGCTCAATTCAACTCCTTTGCACGAAGGATCTTGCGATGTGCCATTTCTTTTGATTGCTGCAAATTAAGAGAATTATAGGACCTGGAAGCTGACTGGACTTTATGTAATGTGCAGAGTGTTAAACTTGACTTATCCAAAGGAATGAGAATTGCCTCAAATACCCATAGCATTCTACACAAAAGACTTTCAGTTATGACTTAAGATACAGTTTTAAAAAAGGTTCTAAATGTAAAATAGTGTCAGAGTGTCAGAACCAAGGTTAGAACAAAGCTGTGAGGGCTGAATGTAGGAGAAGGTGAAAAGCCAGTTGCAGAAATGAGAGCTCAGTCAGGGAATACACGTAATGTTTCATTTAATTAGTCCAGAAAGTAACTCCAAACAGAAACTCCAAATTTTCCCAAGGAATCAATCCAAAAAAATTCAAAAGAGGGTCTAGAAACATCAACGGGTAAATGATGTTTCCAAAAAAGGTCAAACAAAAAAAAACCAAACCGTACATGCGAAAAAAAAAAAAATAAGGACAATAAAATGAAAAAGTCATATAATCAAACAGAATTAATAAATCCAGAGAAAATCACAAGACGACTTTACCAAAAGACTGCAGAGGTTGGTATCAACATACCAAACACGGAGCAAAAAACAGAGGAACAGAGCAACTTAAATACACTCACAGGAAATGAGGCACAGGTGAGAACAATAGCACATGATAAAATGACGGGAAACTGAAATGAAACACAATGAGGGCCTCTAGTGGCCAAAACTCGTACAAAAACATAACACTGAGTCCACATCACAACTACAACAATAGTGACACTGAAAAACAATATAATTTCTGTGTATGCTAATATAGTTATCGTTATAGTTATTGTTCTTAGTGTGAACGGTCCTTTAGTCTTGAGAAAGACTAAAGGGATGGACAGATGTACTGCATGTTTCAGCTTAAACCCTCGAGACCAATAACTTCAGAATTCAATCCCCATCATTCACAATAAATAAACCGACAGCATTGATTGAATTAGTTTGTCACTACAGTAGCCATGTTCAAAACCATTGGTGGTTTGTCACAGTGTTGGAACTTCCAAATGTGTCACATCTTCATTTGGGGGTTGGATGGAAGATAGAAACGCAGATGGTGTGCGCTGCTTGACATAATCATCTGGCTCTCTGTTCGCATGTGAAAAAGTGTTTACAGATCAAAACACAGCATCATAATTTCGCTCTTGGCCATTACTGCAGTCCTCTCCAGGTGAAGGTTTTTATTAGAAAACTGACTTAACCAACTACCTCTCATATAAGCTGCTTTTGATGAATGTAGAGATAGATTAATTGACTCATCTTGCATCTGAGAACATTAAGTAAAAACGTTTTCATCATTAATTTTACAAAATCATACAGGGAATGGGTTTTTTGAATGCATGTCTATCCAATGCCAGGCTTCTGAATTTGAATTGGAACATATTTAAGATATTTGTATCCTTTGTATAAGAGCGCCAAAAGGAAATATACATTGTTTATGTCCAAACATTTATTTTACAAGCATTGCAATAATCATTTTTTTTTAATAAAGTGTCCTACAACAGATGGTTAGGCCCACACAAAGATCTCACTATTATTGAGTCAGGCTGAAATTATATGAAGAGACAGACGGCCTAAATCCATAGTAGAACTGTGGCAACTTATACCAGATGCATGGAAAAACCTGTTAAACAAATCCACCGGACTGTTTTCAGTCAACTCTATAAATTACAATTACATAACTGTAGACTTGGAATTAAGCCTTTCCCCCGTTATTATTTGATTCACGGGACCGGACCCAGTTATCTTGTGTCTGACATGTGATCCTCACATGGATCCATGCTATCTATAGTCTAACTCATGCATTCAAACACATGCATTTAAAACTCCATAAGATTACAACTGATTATGAATATTAATAAAGTATAATAATACAGATACATAATACTAAATAATGAAATAGTATTAAAAGATGAAATTTTAGTCTTCAATAACATTTTTATGAATTTATGTAACACTTTATTTTACAGTGTCCTTGTTACACATTGCATGTGCTTACTATAGTAACAACAGGAAAGTCTGCATAATTAAAAGCAACTAAACCAAACCCGGTTACACTTTATTTTAAAGTGTCCATGTTACACGTTACATGTAGATACTATAGGAATTACTATAAATTGTGCATAATTACATGCAACTAACCACAAACAACACATTAATCCTAACCCTATGTAAGTACATGTAGTTAATTATTATTATATGTGATCGTGTCTAGGCACAGGTCCATCATCTGATCTGGATACGGCCCAGATACGGCTGACTACACCATGCGTTGTGGTCGTGTCTAGGGGCAGGTCCACCATCTGATCTAGATACGGCCCGGATCCGGCTGACTACATCATGCGTTGTGATCATGTCTAGGCGCAGGTCCATCATCTGATCTGGATCCAGCTGACTACATCATGCGTTGTGGTCGTGTCTAGGCACAGGTCCATCATCTGATCTGGATCCGGCCCAGATCCGGCTAACTACATCATGCGTTGTGGTTGTGTTAAGGCGCAGATCCACCATCTGATCTAGATACGGCCCGGATCCGACTGACTACATCATGCGTTGTGGCCGTGTCTAGGCGCAGGTCCATAATCTGATCTGAATACGGCCCAGATCCGGCTGACTACATCATGCGTTGTGGCCGTGTCTAGGCGCAGGTCCATCATCTGATCTAGATACGGCCCGGATTCGGCTGACTACAGTATACCTCGGAATAAACAGAAATACTAACATTAGCCTTTCCTAACCTCTCTATCCTCAGCACTCTCTGTAACGGCGGCAGCCATTTTGTGTGTTTGGGCCGCACACTGCTCTCCAGCCCATGAGTTCGCTCTAGAAACCGCTACTGTCCCAGAGCTCAGTCCTGTGTTGGTTCCAGTCCGTGAGCTCCCTGTCTGCCCTGATACGACCACGAAGGTCGTCCTTGAACTTCCTGTCTGCCCAGATACGACCATGGAGGTCATCCCTCAACATCCTGTCTGTCTTGATGTGACCACAGAGGCCATTATTAAATTACCTTCCTGTTTCATTCCAGCCAGAGAGGCCGTTCCTGTGTTTCAGCCGAGCAGACCATGATGAAAGGCCCTGCCTGCCTTGCCAGACCTGTTATGGCTACGGAGGCTATAATGGACTATTTTGACACAGCTTCTGAGGGCAACCCTAACCTCTCTGTGCTCTGTGTTCCAGTTTCGCCTGATCAGCCGTTGTGGTCACTAGCTCCTCATGCTCTGCTGTGGAGGTCTTCGGCTCCGCCATGTGGATTTTCTGATGTGGTGGTCATCTGCTCCACTGAAGTGGACGTCAGCTCCATCTTGGTCACTTACCCAGCCAACTCAGCCTTGCTCAACGGCTCTGCTGGCTCCACCCTGGCTCCTCAATTTGCCTCCAGCCTGGCCCTCCATCCCTCACCCTGTTCCGCCTCCACTCCACCTTCCTCCTGTATTGTCCTTGTATCATCTTGCGGGGGGGGGGGTCATGATCCCAGTTCTGTGTCGTCTGTTTTGTATGGACTATGTTGAAATGCACTCTCTGTTCTCATTGTTTCTGTGTCCCCTTGTTTGCAATAGCTCCATGGTTTGCTCCCATGATAACCCTTGTTTGTTTCCATAGTTACCCTGGTCAGTTCACACCTGTTGTTCATTTTGTCAGTCATTTCTGTTGTATGTTTGTCTGAAGCTGTTGTGGTCCTAGTATTTGGATGTTGTTCCTGTTTCTGGTCTGGAATTTCAGTGTGGTTTATCTTTGTTTGTGTTTGCAAAAAAACTTTTCTGCAATTAGATTCTTGCTGCTCCTCGTCCCTTTACACATACACAACCAACCAGTGACATTGATGTCTCGATGGCTGGTAATTGTTTTGACAATAATGAACAATTTACAGAGATGTTTAATCAATTGGTAAAAAGGTCTTCTTATCATGGAATAAATAGGGCTTTATGTAGCCCAACATTATAACATAATTGTCAATTAATGTTTTGTAGCAAATAGTTTTGTGGTAATAAAATATAAGTTCAAAACTAATAATTAAACTAATAAAATATGTGTGTTTAATTCCTCCTCATCTTTTTCATTCAAATTCCAAATATTGAGTTGAAAGGTAGTATTTCTTAAATTCAGAATTTTGCCCAATCCTACTAATAATGCTAAAGATACTGTATGTACTGTAGATGGGTGCTTTATATAGGTGTCAAATCTTAGGGCATTCCTCCTCCACCTCCATTTTGGATAAAAAAACAATTTTTATTTGTGTAATTAAAGGAGGGAAACTTGTGCTTGAACTTCTCTAATACAAACTTTACATGTATCACTCTCAAATAGGGAGCCAATAAACCAATAAATTATCACATAAAACCTAAAAAAGGCATTGTGAAGGTTAATTAGAAAAAGCACTTACTAAACTCATGTTTGTGACAACTTGTTTTCAGCCTGGTCGAAGGACTGTAAAATACTACATCTGACTTATGCTGACTAATGGAATAAGCGCTGGGCATAAATAGATAGTGAATTCATAGTGAAACTCAGCTGTACATGCACCTATACAAGATCATTAAAAATATTTCAATTCATCAGTCAAACTTAGAAACGTATTGTCTATGTGCATGGATGGATTCCAAGAACTATTGTATACCAGCCCATCACAAACCTCAGCAGTTAATCGTATTTACAATAACGTAAAAAAAATAGATTCTTGAATGGTAAAAATCTCACAATTAAATCATGCTTGTTCAAATCTCATTTTATTTTACAATAAACTAAGAAGTGCAGATTTGTTGTGTTTGCTTAATTATTTTACTGACATTAACTTGATATGTACTGTAACATCCATCACCCACTATGCTCAGCCCCTCACAGGTGAGGAGAGACTCATTTGCATACAGAAGTAAGATGGGGCACTCTGACACAAATCATTTTCAATGAGAGCGGTAGGTGGAATTTTGAGCAGGCACAATCCCATAAAACTGCTGTGAATGTGTGATAGATAAGTGGAGTGAGCATCAGAGAGCTGCAATGCTGCCTACAGATATTGTCTCTCCAGAATCCGCAACTTAATTAGGCTGGCCCAATGATGGTGATTTTTGTGTAAGTTGGTACATTTATATTGAATAAATTTACTTTCGACAGCTGGCTCAATTTGAGAAAAAAAAAAACATTTATATATATATATATATATATATACATACATATACAAAGCCCCGGTAACACACACACACACTCACGGCCCACTTTATGTACCTTGCTAGTACCAGTTGGTAGGGCTGTCAAATTAAAATCGATAGATAGATAGATAGATAGATTGATAGATAGATAGATAGATAGATAGATAGATAGATAGATAGATAGATAGATAGATAGATAGATAGATAGATAGATAGATAGATAGATAGATAGATAGATATGAAAATATTTATTTTATAAAAATTTACTTTTTCTTGGTGCCATATGAACGGTATAAAAATATTTGCTGTAACAAAAAAAAAAACAAAAAAAAATATTTACTCAAAGATCCAATTTTCTCACACACTATACATCATATTTTGCAGTTGTTTTATTGTCACCGGCCAGTAAATTTAAGCTATTTTCCTGTCAACTGTCAACTGTCATCTGAACAAATATTTTGAATACCTCACAATTTGCGCACAAAGACATTTGGATTGAACAAATCACAGGAAATTATCTGAGAAATGAAGCTGTCAACCCTTATTCCAGCAATTTCTGCAGAACAAACTGAGATGTAAGAGGCAATATAATTGAATGTAAATTACAGGCATGGGACACTAGCTTTATTGATGAGATATGGATGAAAGGCCATATGCACCACCCAGTCAGCAATTAAAAACGTTCCTCAAACTCAAGTTCCTGTCACAACCACTGTCATTGACTCTCAAAAGAAGCCATGTACAAAAGGATTTCTCACAGGTGAATACTTTTTCTTTGCCTCAGTGTGTCAGTCAAAGCTCACACCACATGGGAACACACGAGATTGTAATTAAATAAAATGACAGTGAATTAATAGGAAACCTGCTTTCAAGGTTTTTTTTTTTCTTCCTAAGTGCTCAAAGATTCCATGATGTTATTTCCCATGAACTTTAGTTATGATTAGTCCATTGCATATAATGAAATGCAAATTGCTGAAGTTGATAATGCCTGTAAGTAGCAATAATGGGCTTTGGGTGTTATTACCATTACATATATCACTGCTCACACACCTAGGTTAGAGAGGCTTGTATTCAACATGAGCAAATCTATAAATTAACATTTTAACCCTTTACGCATTATGTACAATGTCAACTTATTTATCTATGAGTTATGTTGTAGATTAGTTTCAGAAATACTTTTGTAAAATATTTTTAGTGTCTTTCACGGTTCTCACACACACTTTAGGCACAAAATTGGGTCCCACTTTATATTAAGTGGCCCTAATACCAGTGAACTTACATGATTACTAGATATGTACTTAGTATGTAACTACAGTGTAAATACACATTGGTACATAGTATTTACAACTGTAATATTTGTGTAACTACACATATGTAACAACCCACGGAAAGGTATGTGTAAGTACAAATGTGTAACAGGACATTGGTAACAACACTTTTTCCACTACAGTAAGTACACATGTGTAACAGGCATTATGTAACTACATTTTGTAACAACAATATGTATTCACACAAGTTGTTCCACTTCCACACGCAGTCTTCCATACTGTAGTTACCAGTTAAGAACACACTGAAACCATGATGATTCCTATGTGTATACCATGTATTTACTATATGACTGGCAGGACTTATGTTGAATTACAGCTAAAGTTTTCCCTTGTGGTACCAGTGTACTTACATGGTAACTCCTCAGGAACTCTGCACTTGATACAATGTGTTAAACTGTCATAACTTACATGTATTATGCAAAACCCAAACCTCTGTGCAACACTGTATTAACAGTGTACTTACATGGTAACTCCTCAGGAACTGTCCACTAAATATAAAGTGTAAAATGGTCATAACTTTCTGTGTATTATGCAAAACCCAAACCTCTGTGCAACTGTACTAACAGTGTACTAACATGGTAACTCCTCAGGAACTATGCACTTGATATAAAGTGTAAAATGGTCATAACTTACTGTGTATTATGCAAAACCCACACCTCTGTGCAACACTGTATTAACAGTGTACTAACATGGTAACTCCTCAGGAACTATGCACTTGATATAAAGTGTAATTGTTAGGGTCATTGTTGTGTACCACAGTAAATGCAAAACACAAGGTTACGTAGTGGATAATAAACTCTGAAATATAAATGTGATAGTTATGCTTTGATAGTTCCCTTTCGAGAGGTCTCTCCTATTGCGTAAGTAGCTTACGCTATGGGGAAAACTCCTTTTCTCGAGAATATTGAAGTCTTTATGTAAAACGCATTGCAGCTGCACAGCTGACAGCAATGAACGAAGGAACTCGGTCATTGGCTGTGCTGCGGCAACTTGCTCGAACCAATGACGGGGCGACTCTGAATGCGCGACCAATGAGCGCGCTTCGCGCCCGCGCGCGTCAGAGCCCGCCAAGATGGGCGTGGCCAAGCTATATATTGGGCGCCCCGTCATGAGAGTTCTTTAGATTTAATCTCCTTCAGCGAACACCTTCTTCACTGGATCCTCCGGATTATTGGAAGCCTTCGCCGCCGTGGAAAAGCATACCAGCGGGATTGCTACGAGGACGTCGGCACCTTCAGCCGCCTTCAAGCACCTCCTACTGAGCCATCCGGCGCACCATATACGCAAGTATTTTACATCTGTCCGCCCCGCGACATTTGTGAAAGAGCAAATTTCCAATAAGGCGTTGTTTCAAATGCCTTTATGCGCGTCGTGCAGAGACCTTCTCCCGGACGGGGATCGTCACATCATCTGCGCTCGCTGCCTGGGCCGTGACCACGCAGAAGCTGCTTTGACCAAGGGCGGATGCCCGGAATGTGATGACCTGGGTTTCTCCGCACTACGGGCTCGCCTCACCGCTTTCGCCGTGAGCGAGCCCATCGCCACCCCTCTGTTTGAGCCGCGCACTAAGAAAAAGCGCCGCTCACAGAGGCTTCCTGAACCTGAGCTCAGTGACGTCACGCCGAGCCAGTCTCCGCGTGCTTCACCGCCGCTCTTGCCTTCCCCACCGCCGGTTCAGTTCACCCAGCCGGACCCACACCCCTCTAGCAGAGCGGTGGGCCTTGTGACTTTCGGCGCGTCCGAGGACGACGGGGGAATGGACGACAGCTTGTCCATCGACGCTGCATCGGACGACTGGCCGGGCTCCACTCTCGACCCCGCCCCGTCGACGCTAGCTAGCACGAGCGGGGGCTCCACTATGGATACTGAGATTATCCGTGTCCTCTCTAAGGCCGTGGAAGACCTCGGGCTCGATTGGTCTTCTCCCGAAGAACCAACCCGGAGCCGACTGGATGAGTGGTTTCTGCAGGGGCGCCAGCAGGCCCCTCGGCAAAGGCCTTCTCCCTTCTTCCCGGAAGTTCACGACGAACTCACCAAGTCGTGGAAAGCCCCCCACTCTGCGCGCCTAAAGCCTTCTTTTTCTTCTTCGCTCTCCTCAGTGGACGGCGCGAAGGAAAGAGGCTACGAGGGAACGCCGCCCCTCGAGGAGGCCGTGGCCAATCATCTCTGCCCGCCCTCCACCACCGGATGGAAAGCCAAAGCTTCCCACCCCTCGAAGCCCTGCCGCACTACCTCTGCTCTCGCCGGTCGCGCCTACGCTGCCGCCGGCCAAGCTGCATCAGCGCTTCACTCAATGGCGGTACTTCAAGTGTTCCAAGCCAAGCTTCTCCGCTCTATGGACGAGTCTGGCCCCGAACCCGAAGCCTTCAGGGACTTACGCAGCGCGACTGATATAGCTCTGCGAGCCACGAAGGCCACCGCCCAGTCCATCGGCCGTGCTATGGCTAATTTGACTGTTCTCGAGCGCCATCTGTGGCTGACTCTGACTGAAATGAAGGACGCGGATAAGGCGCCATTTCTCAATGCGCCTATCTCCACCAGCGGGCTGTTTGGACCGGCGGTTAAAGGTTTCGCCGAACGCTTCACTGAGGCCCAGAACGCTTCACAAGCTATGCGTCATTTCCTGCCAAAGCGCTCCAGCTCATCGCAGAGCAGACAGAGACCGCCACAGCCGCAGCGGGCTAGAACAGCCCCCACCGCCTCTCAGCCCGCGCCTCAGGCTGACGCTCGACGCCGCTCGCGCTCTCACAACCGCAAGCCGCCTCCTGAGCGACGGGGTCCTCGGCCCAAGATTGTGCTGAACCCTGAGCCTCGAAAGCCGTCCTAGCCACAGAAATGAGAAGAGAGAGTGCGTGTCTCGCAAAAGCCAGACCACTCTCTCTGCAAAAGCTCAAACATTACCCAGTCCCCTTACAGGCGGCTGGATATGTCCATACAGCAGTCAATGGGCCAGTCACAGAGCTCGCTCACCTGCAAACAAACGCCGTTTTTACTGCGACGCACAGAAAACACAAAAAGAGTCTTTTTCTGCCTGCATCACTAAGGGTTCACATGTCCACAAAGTGTGCATTCCCAGATACTGTCAAAACAGTGCCAAATTCATTCCCAGCTCAGGCTGCGCTTCCCATGAATGTAGATCACGTGCCTACGGTCATGTACGCACCACTACACACAAGCACTGTTCACACAGTTATAAATTCATCCCCAGTAAAAGCGGGAAACATTATAAAAGTGACGCGTGTGCCTACCACTGTTTATGCACCCCCACTTATAAACACTGCCCTTACAGTGTCAAACAAAACCTCAGCTCAGGCTGCGAGTTTGACAAACACAGCGCGCGCTGTTGTAATCACACACGCGCCCATTCACTCAGCTGCTCAGCGCGCGCCCGCGCCTCTGAGAGCTACGAGCTCAGGCGATTCGCTAGCCGGGTCCCTACGTCACAGCGGCCCGCCCCTAGCCTGTATTCAGCCCATATCTGTACACGCAGCGGCATGGGAAAACATTCCAGATATGCCGAAATGGGTATTGAATATAGTAAAGCACGGATACTCGCTCCAGTTCGCTCGCAGACCACCACGTTTTACGACTGTGGTCGAGACGAAAGTGAGAAAAGAGTGTTCACATGTTCTACGCACCGAGGTGCGCAAACTAATAGAAAAGGGCGCTGTGGAAACTGTTTCCCCCTCTCTGAGCGGGACAGGTTTTTACAGCCGCTATTTTCTCGTCCCGAAAAAGGATGGCGGTCTCCGCCCCATCCTAGATCTCAGACACCTGAACAAAGCACTAATGATTCGCTCGTTCAGAATGTTAACAACCAAGCATATCCTCGCGCAAGTGCGCCCAGGAGATTGGTTTCTCTCAGTGGATCTGAAAGATGCTTACTTTCACATTCCAATAGCGCCTCATCACAGGCCGTTTCTGAGATTCGCTTTCGAGGGACAGTCATACCAGTACACAGTACTCCCGTTCGGCCTGTCCCTGGCTCCCCGTACATTCACGAAATGTATGGATGCAGCACTTTCCCCCCTAAGACGAAGGGGAGTGCGAATACTGAATTATCTCGACGATTGGCTGGTTCTAGCACAATCAGAGAGTCAGCTAATAACACACAGATCTTGGATTATCAGCCATTTAGAATGCCTGGGTCTAAGAATCAAGACTCAGGACTCAGGTCGAGCTCCATGCATTCAATGGCCAGGAGACTCATTTTATGGTCCCAGCACAACTTGCGTTCGCTGAGAGCAGCGCATGTGCCAGGCGCCCTGAACCAGGGGGCAGACATGCTATCCAGAGACAAGATTCTCCCAGGAGAATGGGCTCTCAACCCTCTGACGATTCAGTGGTTATGGAAAACCTTTGGCAAAGCGGAGATCGACCTCTTCGCCTCCAAGGAGAACGCGCACTGCTCTCTTTTCTTCATGAAAAGCACGGACGCGCTCGCCCAGAGCTGGCCGAGCCGCCCCTTATATGCCTTTCCCCCGATCGCGATGCTGCCACAGGTCATCAGTCGGGTCAGAGAGGAGGGAAACGCAGTGCTGCTGATAGCCCCACTCTGGAAGAACCAAACATGGTTTCCAGATCTGATGCAAATGCAATCTGCACCACGGCCGATTCCACTGAGGCCAGACCTCTTCAGTCAGGCCAGCGGGATGATATTTCATCCCCGCCCCGATCTGTGGGCCCTTCATGCATGGCCCCTCAACGGGTTCCCAGGAACCTCGCGAGCGGAGCACTAAAAACCATCGCTGAGGCGCGGGCGCCCTCCACGAGACGCTTATATGCCCAGAAATGGAAAGTGTTCAGTGACTGGTGTAATACCAAGGGCCTGAACCCTGTAACATGCGAGATTACGAGTGTACTCGTTTTCCTACAAGGGCTTCTGGAGGCGGGCCGCACCCCCTCCACGCTCAAAGTATATGTGGCTGCCATCACAGCGTCACACGACCTTGTAATGGAACGTCCATTGGGAAGAAACGACCTAATTATTCGTTTCCTAAGGGGCGCCAGGAGGATGAACCCTTCACGCCCCCCCCTCAGTGCCGATCTGGGACCTAGCTACGGTCCTAGACGCTCTTAAAGGGCCCCCGTTCGAACCACTCCGAACCGTGCACCTTAAACAGCTCTCGCTCAAGACGGCGCTCTTGCTGGCACTCGCCTCGGTCAAGAGAGTGGGCGACCTGCACGCGCTTTCAACAAGCGCTGCCTGCCTAGAATTCGGACCTAACGACTGCAGGGTCGTCCTTAGACCGAAACATCGGTATATTCCTAAAGTGCTCACCACTCCCTTCAGAGCACAGGTTATCTCCCTAACTGCGCTTTCGTCTCCAGCAGACGAACACGACGCTAATCTACTCTGCCCCGTTAGGGCTCTCAGAGTGTATTTGGAGCGTTCTGCCCTATTCAGACAGACAGAATAACTGTTTGTATGCTTTGGCGGCCGTACGAAAGGTTCCGCCGTTTCAAAGCAGAGAATCTCTCACTGGATAGTCGAAGCTATAGCGCTGGCTTATGAAGCTAAGGGACTTCAATGCCCCTGGGGAGTCAAAGCACACTCCACCAGGAGTGTGGCTTCTTCCTGGGCATGGTCGAGCGGGATACCGATCGAGGATATTTGTGCGGCGGCAGGCTGGGCCTCACCGTCCACATTTATCAGATTCTACAACCTACAGGTCCCGACATTGCATTCCAATGTGCTATCAGCATAATGCTAGTTGAACTGCGAGTTCGTATCTAGATTATGTATGTGCTTGTGTCACACTGAGCGCCTTCTAGCCGCTCTGTATTTTTTCCCACATATAAAGCTCGCCTCTGCCGGCTAGTTGGATGATAACTTTGCTTTTTAGCTCAGGCACCTGCCTCTGGCTATCATAAGGCGAAGTTCAGCACGCACGGCGTTTTGCATGGTGTTCCCATAGCGTAAGCTACTTACGCAATAGGAGAGACCTCTCGAAAGGGAACGACTCGGTTACTAACGTAACCTCGGTTCCCTGAGAGGAGGGAACGAGTATTGCGTAAGCTGCCGTGCTTGTGCTTGGTTAGTTCGCTTCAGTCGTTTTAACCTAAAGAACTCTCATGACGGGGCGCCCAATATATAGCTTGGCCACGCCCATCTTGGCGGGCTCTGACGCGCGCGGGCGCGAAGCGCGCTCATTGGTCGCGCATTCAGAGTCGCCCCGTCATTGGTTCGAGCAAGTTGCCGCAGCACAGCCAATGACCGAGTTCCTTCGTTCATTGCTGTCAGCTGTGCAGCTGCAATGCGTTTTACATAAAGACTTCAATATTCTCGAGAAAAGGAGTTTTCCCCATAGCGTAAGCTACTTACGCAATACTCGTTCCCTCCTCTCAGGGAACCGAGGTTACGTTAGTAACCGAGTCGATTCTGGGATATTACGGCATTGCACTTTTAAAGATTTACTCTTTATTTTAGATTTTTTTATTTGACATTGTAGTGACCTATTTGCCTTTACAGTAAATTACAGTGTTCTGTAAACAATAAACAAGAATAGCCTACACTTTAAAACCTTAAAAATACCTTGTTTAATCGTTTAAACATTTTGTAGTATTTAGTTTATTTACCGTGAGACACAAAAATCGTTTTCTCCAATAAAACACAACATAAATTCACAAAAAAACATCAATTGTATTAGCCTGATGTAATCCAAATCTTTAGAATCCATAGGTTGTTTGTAAGAAACCGATCCAAATTCAGCCCTTTATGATCTTCATCTCCATTTCTCAGCAGCGACCGCCAACGTCAAATCCCGCGCTCAGGCGCGCTGGTGATGAATACAAATTCAAAAAATGCGCCTTCAAGAAGCGTTAAGACATGTTTTACGGCCGTGATATCAAACGCTCATTGGCTCTCGCCCATAGATATCATATAGAGACTAGATGCCCTATTGGCCGCTGGAAACCGAGAAATCCGGCCGCCATCTTCAACCGGTCGTATTCCTAGTTTCGTTGCGTGGCAGCAGATAAGATGCCAGAGCATTGTGGAGCATTTTCCTGTTCTAATCGCCGGACCATCGAAAATAGGGCTTTTCACAAGTAAGTCTTAACATTACCGTACTATTGGTTGTATTTTGTGAATAGAATATTACCAGATAATCGAGAAGGAGCAAGGATATTTGCTATTACTGTACTGAAATCGTTGTGAAATGCTGTTTACTGCATCAGCCGGTGTTCACCCGGCATGGAAAGGATGGGTAACTGTTAAAGTAATAATTACAAGAGCTTCTAGGTTATCAGATAAGCATTCAACTGCCCTGTTGTATAGGTTATTTGTGTTTGCGCACATGATATCAGGAAGCAATGTAATACACGCATGACAGCGATGTGCAAATTGAGTTACCCCTCCAACTTCTAGTGTTATTGATAACCATATCTTATCACATGCGATTTGGCTATTGATATTACAGAAACTCCTGTGGTAAAATTACATTATTAACTTACTCCATCTACCCTTGTAAAGTTAATCCGAATAGGGCTTTAGTCTCGACATTTTCCCCTCCCACATCCACATACAATAAAAAAGGTATAGGCTTAATGTTGTCCGAATTTAATTTTTAGAAATTACTGATGCAAACACGTTGAAAAGCTTCTTCTCAATTTTTATTACAGGTGGCTGCGTTCTGTGTGTGTGTGTGTGAGAGAGAGAGAGAGAGAGAGAGAGAGAGAGAGAGAGAGAGAGAGAGAGAGAGAGAGAGAGAGAGACTGTTCGTGTTTGTGTGTGTGTATGTGCGTGTCACAAATCATAAATTGTTTCTTCAACTTTTTAAAATATCTTACTTTACTGCAACTATCTGTTTCTGCTTCTTTATTATATTTATAGTGTGTGATTTATACATTATATCCTTCATTTATATTTTTATTTTTTATTCTTATAATTTGTAGTATTATGTTTCTTGTTGTATTTGTATATGTCCACTGGAAGCCTCAGTACCAAAAACAAATTCCTTGTGTGTGCAAGCACACTTGGCAATAGGCTTGTTGCATAAACAGAACGTTCGATATTTCCGGGTTGTCACGGTAGGCCGCACAACTTCCGGTTACTCCTGTCAGAGCGAGTCTGACAGCGAGCAGCTGCTTGTCAGAGCGAGAACGCTAACGTTAACTTTAGTTAGTCAACGAGGAAGATGGCATTTTACACACGATGCTTGCAGGACCTGCCAAGGACTACCGTTAACGATGTACATAGGATTATACAATCCTCAACATCAGCCCCAAAGAGCAAGCGGGAGAAGGGGTTTAAAATGTATATTTCCAGCTAAATTGACAATTACTAAGGTAAGTTAATTTACTATGCTTTTACTATGTTATGCAATGTAAGTTAATTTACTATGCTATGTCTAGTAGCCTAGCCTATGAGCTATCTTGCTAACCGGTAACGTTAAACATTGAATGAGCCTGATGAATATTATCTTGTTTTAATTGTTTTGATCATAACATGATATTATTCTTAACTCAGTGTCAAACAAAGAGCCAGAGACAGGGAGAGTGAGCGTCCGCGCTACCTGCCATAGGTCCAGTGCTTGAAGTGGGAAAAGAAAGGTGCCGGTACTCTCTTGAATTGGCAAATCATGACATTTGAGATTTCTACAGTGAAAAACAAAACTTTTAACAAAACGTATTGTTATTTATTAACAACATAAATGTATTAAAACAAGTCGTGCGTGTGTGCAAGTGCGTGTGAAAACGGAACTCCTCCAAGTCTGCAAGTCCAAAAATACATTTAGATTACTACATTTTAATTAAATGCATTTATGGTGAGATTATTATATTTTCATGTCAATCTGTGTTTTGACCACTAACCATGAGCTGTCACTTTAATTCAGAGCGTGCAGCACAGCAAAAATAGACTCGGAACGATCACTGCACAGCTTTAGGCCTATACGCACAGCACCAGGAGCGCATTGACGGACCGCATGCGCGTGCAGTGTGAAAGCTCGAACCTGTTAACATGGGTGCGGAAAAAATACGAACTGCATACGCACTGCAAACGAAGTATATCAACGGGCGTGACACTGGCGCTTTTTCTGTCAGTGGTCGAGTACCGGCTACATGCGAGAAGTAGCGGTACGCAAGAAAAAGTGCAGGTACGCTTAAGAGTAAAATGTAGAAGTGCCGGTACTGCGTACCGGTGAGTACCGCCCCACTTCGAGCACTGCATAGGTCACTGAGGAAGAATGAGAAACCTCACGACCTCAGAGTAGGATCTAAGATAGTTCAGTTGTTCCAGCCAGTTCTGCTCCAAACATGTCCTGGGGATTTTGTGTCGCTAGGATAGGTTCTGTATCAGTAACATAGGCAGAAAATAGCACTCGGATATCTAACCTAGCCCCCATGAAAACTCCAGGAACTCCAGGAAGTGATGGCTGTTGTTTATTATAAGTTCAGTTTAAGTTAAGTTTGTATGGTAAGTTAAGTTGTAAGTTTGTTGGAGTTTCAGTTATCTGTATGTTCAGTATTCATGTAACGTTTTTGACTTGTAATAGCCTACTAACAGCTCACATATTTAATACTAACCTATTTTAATGTTTATAAAAACAGAACTAAAAACGACCATTTTTGGTCATTTGTTAACTAATATGATATGGTTAAGCCTACCATGACTAACCATCTGAAATGTTGATTTTGTTCCATTTCCTGTGCCTGTACTATATTTAAGATGGCAATGGTTATCTGTAATGTGATTATTTTGTAAAATTGTTTTTTGTTTTGTTTTTGTTTTAAGATTACACTTGAGCACTCATTCCCAACAAACAACATATCAGTTTAACCCTCGTTTATGTTGTCACTTGTGATCTTTGGGGTCTTCAGATACCCCAGACAATAACATTTAATTTTGTAACAGGATAATAAAAATGTTTTTACAAATGCAATTTTACTCTGTTTGTTAATGTTTTTCCTCAACATCTGTGTAGTTTTGGGAGGATTTATAATATCTTGTAAATTTCTATGAATAGATTAAAAAATATTTATTTAAATAGGCTTTTAACAAAAAAAAAAAAACAGTATTTTATGCAAAATTCACTTTATAAAATACCCAGATATCTAACTTTCATTCATGGGGATAACATAGATAATTTTAAATGATTTAATGTAACATTTATGCCCATTTTTGGGAAAATGTAGTTAAAAAAAATCAATTTAACCACTAGATGGCTATTGTCACATTCACCGTCTGTCTTCATCTGTACTACACTTCCCAGTATCCTCCGTCATCATCAACATCACCTGTTCATCATCATCATCGTTGTCATCCCCGCCTTCACCTGTGTTTCACTCATCATCGTCACCTGTTGTCTTTGTCATTATCTCTGTGTATTTAAGCTCCCCCTGTTTCTCTGTTCACTGGCCAGTTATTGTTTGTTCATACACACTTGTTTCGATTGTTTGAATATTAAACTTTGAGTTTGCTGCCTGAAACATTACAGCTATATGGCTCCATTATACTATTTGACTACCTGAAAGATATATTTTCACAAGTTGGATTCATATCTAAATGTTATAAAATGTTTAAAAAAATTGTCAAAATGTAGCATTTTTTGTACTGAAAAAAACAACCAAAAAAAAGTTTCTCAATAATTTTACATTATGCTTAGAATCAAATCTGAACAAAGTGTTACAAAGAGAAATGTTGGACTCTTAAGATGTTATTTATTTCAATCATCCATTACTAACTGTAACAGAACAAAAATAAACAGAAATGAACAATTATATTACATGTTGGGTAAAAATACATGACCATCAAAATGGAATGAACTGAACAGCAATAACAAATGAGCAAGTATGTGTGTGAGAGAGAGAGTGTGTGAGTGCATTTACAAAGATATATATAGATTTGTAAAAATGAACAATAACATCTCTACATTTGTGGATGTTTGTAAACATACAGTATCAGTTCAAGTTTTGTATAGATTCGTAAAAATGAACAATAAAACTTGAACAAAGAAATTGGAACTGATTGTAAACTGATTCATAAAAATTCTAGTCCATTCATTTCTGTGTTGCCCATGCCTTAACCAGTGGTCCATTCTGGTAATTCACCAAGAGACAAGCGACGGTGAACAACTGGTCAATGCTCCCACACACTGACAGAGGAATGACTTTATCAAACAGTTTGTTCTCTTTTACTCGCCTGATGCACCTCTCAACATGCACTCTCACACGGGCAATAGACTGTGTCTGCTGGACATCCTCTTTGGTCATCTGTTTGTTTCTTGCAAGGAAAGCAGGTCGGTAAACCTTTCCAGAAAAGAGATTGTCCACAAGAAAGCCTTTGTCAACCATAATGGCCATCTCTGGTGTGAGGAGTTTGGCTATTCCTGACTGCTTAAAAATTTCCCCGTCACTCATGGAACCTGCATACAGAGGTGACACAAAGGTGATGGGACCATGAGGTGCAATGCCAATCATGGCCTTGAAAGTGGTGTGTGACTTGTATGTGGAGTAGACTTCGCTGTGCAAAAGAAGAGAAGAGGGAGTTTGGCAAAAGATTTCTGTGCAGTCAAGCACCACTTGTGTGTCTGGGAACAAAGCAAACTCAGGTGGTAGATGAGCCTTTAATTCCTCTGGTGGTATCCACAGGCGGATGGAACCCAGATAGATAATAGAGGAAATGTGTCCACGATGTAATTATTCTGCTTGCTGTGGTGGTATGGATGTTGAAGCGTTTGGCTAGGTCCCTCAAATGCAGGCCCACAGAAAGCTGCATCAAGAAAAGCAGTAACTCATCTATCGGTGCTAGTCTCTGTTAAAAAACAAAAACACACAACACACTAGAAATCACTTGTACTGTAGTATTAATGTATGTTGCCCTAACAAATCATCTGAAAACACCCTTGATTAATACTGGAGCCTTTGACAGTCAAGATATGTCAAGTAAACTGTAACAAATGTTAAGACTAACAACATAACTTACTGATGGTCTCAGAAGGCTAGGTTCTTTGGAGGCAGCATGGACACTGGTGATCCGTACCATTTTAGTTGTTGCAGCAGGCTCCACCAATTGCCAAAAGGCCTGGAAATGCTTGTATGATGCAAATCTCCAATGAAATTATAATCACTTTAGAACTTTATGTTCATAATAATACAAAATGATAACTGACATATTACTGATGGAACAACATACTTTTTTAAATTTTACTTCAGTTTCTCAAAAAGGAAATTTTACTTTTACTCAAGTACATTTTTTAGGGAGTAATTGTACTTTAACTTGAGTATAGATTTTCAGTACTATAACCCCCACTGCAACCCAGACACACAAAGAGTTAGCTACTACATACAATTGCATAATAGCATGGACCAACCTTGTGTAAAAACGAATATCCTCATCAGATCCTTGGAGGTGTTGGAGTCCAAACCGAGACAGCAGTTGCAGTGATTGGACTTGTTGTTGGAGCTCCTCTACCTTTCTCCTCAGGGCTTCGTTTTCATCTGCCAGCTGATGTGTGACAAGTGCAGTAGTGGGGGTGACACAGTAGGCGTGATCACGATGTACAACTTCCTTCTCTGTGACCACCTCGTTGTCAGACGCCATCGGTAGGTCAGGGGAAGGAGGCCTTGACCGACGTTGCCAGACATTAAGCCGAGGTGCCGGTACGCTGAACTCATTCCAGGCAAACAAACAAGGGACACTGCCTTTCTTTAGTCGTTTCTCCCCTCCAGTCGTCGTTACAAAATCCTCAAAAAGGAAATGACAACTGCAGACACGAGTGCATTCAGTTGGAGTGAAGCTATCCCTGCGGATCTTGACTAGCCACTTTGATCTCACCTCAAGATCCACAGGGAAGCGATGAAAACGAATTGTTCCATTGTATTTCAACGAATTTCCACACATCGGCACACAACAGTGTAAAGACGTTCGTCTGGATTGACGCTGTAATTTAATTAGTTTTTCTTTTACTCTTGAGAAACTCATAATTGCCGTCTAACTAAACTATCGCTCTCTCTGACAGGAGATAACGTCAACGTAACCGGAAGTTGTGCGGCCTACCGTGACAACCCGGAAATATCGAACGTTCTGTTTATGCAACAAGCCTATAAAGCTCTTTCTGATTCTGATTCTGATTCTGATCACACATAATGTGTCTGGTCACTTTATATCTTATATCAGAATATTATATTACTGTTAAGCCTACTATGGATATTAAAATACGCCAAACCGTGTGTCCTGTATCATAGCTACATGAATGACCTTTGCAGCAAAAAAAAACGCGTTAAAATCAGTTCAGTATTCAGTGAGAT